>CM038672.1:362477310-363677310 GCA_021605145.1 Aegilops bicornis | reverse complement strand
GCCCGTGCACAAGTTCGGGATACTAGGGTACCCCTACTCTAGTCCACCGACAAAACTCTCCCTTGGCCTCAACTGGATCAAGAGTTCGAGGGACGTCATCGAGTTGAACGTGTGCTGATCGCGGAGGTGCCGTGCGTTCGGTACTTGGATCTGTTGGATCGCAAAGACGTTCGACTACATCAACTGCGTTACTAAACGCTTCCACTTTCGGTCTACGAGGGTACGTGGACACACTCTCCCCGCTCATTGCTATGCTTCTCCTAGATAGATCTTGCATGATCGTAGGATTTTTTTTAAAACTACGTTCCCCAACACAAAGAGCATGGCTATTCATACCCTCTTCATCTGCTTTACAAGCCGTCTTATTGGTCACTTGGGGGCTTCCTGCTCAAAGAGCATAGCTATTCATACCCTCTTGATCCGGTTTACAAGCCGTCCTATTGGTCACCTGGGGGCTTCATGCTCAATGAGCATAGCTATTCATACCCTCTTGATCCAGTTTACAAGCCGTCTTATTGGTCAGTTGGGGGCTTCCTACTCAGAGAGCATAGTTATTCATACCCACTTGATCTGGCTTCCAATTCCACAGGTCGCTTGGGGGCTTCCTACTCACTGAGTATAGCTTTCATACACACTTGGCTAGCTTCCATGCCAAATCTAAGTTAAACCTGCCTGTTTCCAACTCCGTTGAACTCTTGACAGTTACTCTTTTCAAACTGACCTGAACTTGTCAAGGTTAAAATGGCGGCTTTTGTCATGTGAGAGCCGGCTTACAGAGAGCTAGGATAAACTCACCAGCTGTCATAGTCTCTCCGCTATGTGGCCCGTTCATACACTTAACAGTCAATCTTTTTCATAAGACCCTGAACTAGTTAAGGTTAAAACGACATATTCATGTCACGTGAGAGCCGGCTTATGGGGTAAAAGGCTTTCATACCAAAGCTTCTTTGAAGCATAATTGGAATTTTTCCAAAAAGACAAATAGAGCTAGTCTCTTCCGGTCATGTTCAGTTTCTGGCTTACAGATTTTACATTGACAGGGTAAGTCACTTTGAAAGAATGCAAGTCACGATTTTTCATATTTATTGCTTAATACCCATGATGAATTAAAATCATCATAGCATCATTATGATATCAGCCTACAGGTATGACTTTTCATATTTGAATAAATGTTTAGGGTTATAGACATTGAAGTCGCCGAAACATATTATATTGGACATTATGACCCGCCCTGGCGTAAAACGCCAGGGTATATGCTGTTTACTTTGTGTGCAGGAACATTGAAAAACAATATGATGTTCCCTGCAAAGCTCATCAGTGACACATAAACATATTTCAGCAGTTTCAAGGCCAAACATGCACGATGACATGGCAGGTAGTTATTTCAACTAGTCTATTACAAGGCTTTCCAAAGACCAAATGATTAAAAGTTTCTTCAAAAAGAAGCGTCGCGCTGCAGTCTGAGAGCCGCCGCTTGGATAAATTGTTCTGGTCTTGGCAAGTTGAAGCCTCCGGGTTATCCTGCACTGGTTCTTCTTCTTCTCCCTCCATTGTCTGGAAATCAGATGATGTCCAGTCGATGCCAGTTAAAGCTTGGAATTCGGCTTCATCTTCTATAAGGTTGGACAGATCAACATCGGGAGCAAAAGTGTGCTTAACTATTAGAGGAATGAGCTCGACAATATCTTAAGTCGGTGATGTCACTCTTTCATTCTCCTTGGTATAAGCCACCTGGTACTTAGACAAATCTGTCTCCTCGGCCAATTTACTTGCTAGGGGGCGCATCTCTCTGACGCATTTTGTGAAGTCGCTGGAATTGAAGTGAGACCCGTCTTCTTTGAAGCTCGGACAGCCAGTGGCCATCTCCTCCGGGTCTAACTCCGCTTGCCATGCTTTGGCCCAAATCAGAGCAGTAATGGCACCAGCTCGAGGTGTGGATCACTTGATCTCTTCAATCCTCTTGGGCATGACAGATAACTTGTCCAATACATCTTTAATGAGTGAAGGCGGTTGTTTATTATGTGAGATGACTACTAGCACTGCAAAAAGAGACACATCCATGACATTTTGGGTCGAATGAATTTTTTCCCTGTCATGCTTATGATACTTCTATGACGATAATTGTGACAAAACCTGGTATCATCATAGATGTGGTGGGCTCCTACTTCTATGACCAAAAATCATGACAGAAAATGGGTTTTTCGTCCTGGGCGGGACGGAGACACAGCTGGATGACATTCTTTGGGCCGTCCATGACGGGAAAAACCATTGTAGGATCGAAACTATGTTTAGAGGGGGGGGGGGTGATTAGACTACTTGACCAAATAAAAACTTATCCTTTTCCCAATTTTAGTCTTTGGCAGATTTTAGCTATCTTAGCACAAGTCAAGCAATCTTAACACAATACAAGCAAGCATGCAAAGAGTATATGAGCAGAGGAAAGTAAAGCATGCAACTTGCAAGAATGTAAAGGGAAGGGTTTGGAGAATTCAAACGCAATTGGAGACACAGATGATTTTGTCGTGGTTCCGGTAGGTGGTGCTATCGTACATCCACGTTCATGGAGACTTCAACCCACGAAGGGTAACGGTTGCGCGAGTCCACGGAGGGCTCCACCCACGAAGGGTCCATGAAGAAGCAACCTTGTCTATCCCACGATGGCCGTCGCCGACGAAGGACTTGCCTCACTGGTGGTAGATCTTCACGAAGTAGATGATCTCCTTGCCCTTACAAACTCCTTGGTTCAACTCCACAGTCTTGTCGGAGGCTCCCAAGTGATACCTAGCCAATCTAGGAGACACCAACCTCCAAGAATTAACAAATGGTGTTTTGATGATGAACTCCTTGCTCTTGTTCTTCAAATGATAGTCTCTCCAACACTCAACTCTCTCTCACAGGATTTGGATTTGGTGGAAAGAAGATTTGAGTGTAATGCAACTTGGGGAAGGCTAGAGATCAAGATTCATATGGTAGGAATGGAATATCTTGGCCTCAACACAAGGGTAGGTGGTTCTCTCTCCGAAAATGTGTATTGGAAGTGTAGGTTCGTTTTGATGGCTCTTTCCACGAATGAAGAGTGGGTGGAGGGGTATATATAGCCTCCACACAAAAACTAACCATTACACACAATTTACCAATCTCGGTGAGACCGAATTGAAAAACTCGGTCGGACCGATTCAGTAAATCTAGTGACCGTTAGGATTTTCGGTGGGACCGACTTTGGTAATAAACTAACCAGAGAGTTGGTGAGGTAAACTCGGTGGGACCGGTTCGCTCATTTCGGTGAGACCGAAATGTTACGAAACGGAAACAGAGAGTTCACATTGCAATCTCGGTGGGACCGATCGCTCATCTCGGTGGGACCGAAACGTTACGAAGGGAAACAGAGAGATTACAATCCCATCTCGGTGAGACCGAGATCCCTATCAGTGAGACCGATTTGCCTAGGGTTTGTGGCAGTGGCTATGACATCTGAACTCGGTGGTGCCAGATAGAAAGAATCGGTAGGGCCGAGTTTGACTTTTGGTTTAGGTCATATGTGAATGTGAGAAAGTAGTTGAGGGTTTTGGAGCATATCACTAAGCACTATGGAGCAAGAAACTCATTAAGCAACACCTCATCCCTCCTTGATAGTATTGGCTTTTCCTATAGACTCAATGTGATCTTGGATCACTAAAATATAAAATCTAGAGTCTTGAGCTTTTGAGCTTGAGCCAATCCTTTTATCCTTAGTATTTTGAGGGGTCCACTTTTCTCATCCATGCCATGCCATTCATTGAGCTTTTCCTGAAATATTCATCTTGGAATAATGTTAGCCCAATAAGCTATATGTTGTTAGGAATTACCAAAACCACCTAGGGATAGTTGCACTTTCAACCATGGTAGAAGCGAGGGTGAGGAAAATATCGTGGAGTTCCCGGTTACGGTGGGTGGTCGGGGGCCGAGCGATGCGCGTTTCTCTCGTAGACTTACGTGCATGTGTGTGAGGCGTTGCGCTCTAACTGAACCCGAAAGAGGCGTTGGGCTCTAACTGAACCTGAGCGATTGCACTAGCTACATTACTGAACCCGGACGATCGATCCCTTGCTCTTAACTGAACCCGAGTGATTCCTTCACTACTGCTGCTAACTGAAGCCCATCGAACCCTGCTGCCTCCTTCCCTTGATGAATAGTGAGTGTTGTTGGGGGGCTTTGGATGAACAGTTCCGGGTGGAGGTTTGGATGAACAGGACCCCGTGGTGTTGCCGCTGGATGAATAGGACCCCGATTGATCGAGCCGGTTGGGGTGGATGAACAGGACCCCGTGGAGGGCTGGATGAACAGGACCCTCGTGGAGGGCTGGTTGAACAGTAGACGGTGGAGGACTGGATGAATAGTAGCCTATGGAGGGGTGGTTGAATAGGAGCCCGTGGAGAAGGCTGGTTGAACAGTAGCCGGTGGAGGCTGGATGAACATGAGCTCATGGATGAACAGTCACAGGTGGAGGCTGGAGGAGGTCGATGGTGGATGAACAATAGCCCGTGGAGGCTGGAGGAGGTCGACGGTGGAGATGAACAGTATCCCGTGGAGTCCGTTTTGCTATAAGCCACACCCCTCCTGATGAACAGGACCCCGTTTCGACCGTGGCGCTCCAACACAAGTCAGTTTCCTCCGTTTTGCGATACGCCACATCCCTCCTGATCAACAGGACCCCGTTTCGACCATAGGAGGCCCAAGACAAGTCCATTTCCTCCGTTTTGCGCTAAGCCAGACCCCTCCAGATGAACAAGATCCTGTTTCGACCGTGGCCGATCGAACACAAGGCCGTCTCATCCATTCTGCGGTATGCCAGGCCTTGTTTCGACCGTGGCCGATCGAACACAAGGCCGTCTCATCCATCAGCTATTCCATCCAAGCCGGTTGGCTCCTGAAGAACACGACGTATGTCGTTGCCTTCCGATGAACACGACACATTATGTTGCCTCCCAATGAATACGACGATGCAGTTTCTCTGTTCTGACCAAGCCTTGTACATGAGACCTGGCTGTATGTATGCACGAGCAGGCGTTCGAGACCCCGCCCGTATGTACGTACGTGGTCGTATTTACTTTCGTGCACCCTGGCCACTTTATGTACCTGTACACAATATTAATGGGACTACGTGACATGCTACGTGCGTGCCTCTACTATGACACGTGCCCTTCCTTAGACGGCCACGGTTCATCGCTGCAGCCTGCAGACAGACCGATCGCATGTACGTACACGTTCGCGACCAGAATGACAATGCTTCGTACGCTTCGACCAGGATGGTCCTGACTGTCAAGCACTTCCTTGCGTGCGAAGATGTAACTGGTGGGTACCAACAGTCAGGGGCGAATCATTTTTTTGCCCGTAATATGGACGCACTTCCTTGCGTGTGAAGATGTAGCTGGTGGGTCCCAACAGGCAGGGGGAAACATTTTTTCACGAAATACGGTGGCCCGTCCAATGGGTCCCTGCTGTCAGGAGGAGGAATCATTATTTTCTGCATAATAAGGAGGCACTACCTTGCTACGGCCATGGACCCAGCTGTCAGCCTCACCACGTACAGTACTCGTCCGATGGAAGTCGTTCCTTGACCATGTTGAGCACTGATACGTCTCCCTCGTATCTACTTTTCCAAACACTTTTGCCCTTGTTTTGGACTCTAACTTGCATGATTTGAATGGAACTAACCCGGACTGACGCTGTTTTCAGCACAATTTCCATGGTGTTATTTATGTGCAGAAACAAAACTTCTCGGAATGACCTGAAACTCCACGGAACGTCTAGTTAAAAATAATAAAAAATCCTCGCCAAATATGAAGACCATGGGGCCCACACCCTGTCCACGAGGGTGGGGGGTGCCCCCCCTAGGGCGCGCCCCCTACCTCATGGGCCCCCTGAGGCTCCTCCGACGCCAACTCCAACTCTATATATTTGCTTTCGGAGAGAAAAAAAATCAAGGAGAATAAATCATCATGTTTTACGATACGGAGCCGCCGCCAAGACCTAAAACCTCTCGGGAGGGCTGATTTGGACTCCGTTCGGGGCTCCGGAGAGGGGGATTCGTCGCCGTCATCATCATCAACCATCCTCAATCACCAATTTCACGATGCGCACGGCCGTGCGTGAGTAATTCCATCGTAGGCTTGCTGGATGGTGATGGGTTGGATGAGATCTATCATGTAATCGAGTTAGTTTTGTTAGGGTTTGATCCCTAGTATCCACTATGTTCTGAGATTGATGTTGCTATGACTTTGCTATGCTTAATGCTTGTCACTAGGGCCCGAGTGCCATGATTTCAGATCTGAACCTATTATGTTTTCATGAATATATGTGTGTTCTTGATCCTATCTTGCAAGTCTATAGTCACCTACTATCTGTTATGATCCGGCAACCCCGAAGTGACAATAATCGGGACCACTCCCGGTGATGACCATAGTTTGAGGAGTTCATGTATTCACTATGTGCTAATGCTTTGTTCGGTTCTCTATTAAAAGGAGGCCTTAATATCCCTTAGTTTCCATTAGGACCCCGCTGCCACGGAGGGTAGGACAAAGATGGCATGCAAGTTTTTTCTATAAGCACGTATGACTATATTCGGAATACATGCCTACATTACATTGATGAATTGGAGCTAGTTCTGTGTCACCCTATGTTATGACTGTTACATGATGAACCGCATCCGGCATAGTTATCCATCACCGATCCAATGCCTACGAGCTTTCCATATATTGGTTCTCGCTTATTTACTTTTCCGTTGCTACTGTTACAATCACCACAAAACACCAAAAATATTACTTTTGCTTCCGTTACTTTTATTACTGTTACCACTACTATCATATTACTTTGCTACAGATACTAAGTTATCCAGGTGTGGTTGAATTGACAACTCAACTGCTAATACTTGAGAATGTTCTTTGGCTCCCCTTGTGTCGAATCAATAAAGTTGGGTTGAATACTCTACCCTCGAAAACTGTTGCGATCCCCTATACTTGTGGGTTATCAAGACTATTTTCTGGCGCCGTTGTCGGGGAGCATAGCTCTATTCTTTGAGTCACTTGGGATTTATATCTACTGGACACTATGAAGAACTTGAAAGACGCTAAGAAAACAATTTATCCCTCAACTACGAGGGGAGGTAAGGAACTTCCATCTAGTTGTGCACTTGATTCACCTTCTGTTTTGAGTAAGCTTGCGACACCTAAACCCGCTTCTGCTATTCGTTCTGATATGTCGCATGTTATTGATGATGCCACTTCTGCTATGCATGATACTTATGATGGAAATACTTCTATGGTTGATACTACTGTGCCCCTCAGTGAATTTCTTGATGAACAAATTTCTAGGGCTAGAGAGAAAGAAATTATTGAAACTGATTATAATGATGAAAGTGATGATGAAGATAGGCCTGTTGTTCCTGAGGGTTATGTTTTTGATATCGAAGCTTCTGCAACCATTCTTGCTTGCAAAGATAGATATGAACTCAAGAGGTTATTAGCTGAATGGAATAAGCAATCTCTTAAAGATAGAATGAGGCCTGACCCTGCTTTTGCTACTTCACCTATTTGTGTTGCCGATAAGGATTATGAATTCTCTGTTGATCCTGATATAATTACTTTGGTTGAATCTGGTCCTTTTCATGGCTAGGAATCTGAAACCGTTGCGGCACATCTTACTAAATTAAATGATATAGCCACCCTGTTCACTAATGATGAGAGATCTCGCTACTTTATATCCTTAAAATATTTATGTTCTCGTTAAAGGGTGATGCTAAGATATGGTTTAATTCTCTTGATCCTGGTTGTGTGCCTAGTCCCCAGGATATGATTTATTACTTCTCTGCTAAATATTTCCCTGCTCATAAGAAACAAGCTGCTTTAAAGGAAATATACAACTTTGTGCAAATTGAAGAAGAGAGTCTGCCGCAAGCTTGCGGGAGGATTCTCAAGTTACTTAATGCTTTGCCTGATCATCCTCTTAAGAAAAAATGAAATACTTGATATCTTTTATAATGGACTAACGATGCTTCCAGAGATTACCTGGATAGTTGTGTTGGTTCTGTTTTCAGGGAAAGAACACCGGATGAATCTGAAATTCTATTGAATAATATGTTGACAAATGAAAAAAATTGGACACTTCCTGAGCCAGCTCCTGCTCCAATTACAGAGCCTATTCCTAAACCAATTCCGAAGAAGAGAGGTGTTCTATTTCTCAGTCCTGAAGATATGCAAGAGGCAAAGAAATTTATGAAATAAAAAGGTATTAAAGCTGAAGATGTTAAGAATTTACCTCCTATTTAAGAAATACATGGTCTTAATCTACCGCCTGTTGAAGAAACATATGATCTCAATCCATTACCTATTGAAGAACCTCCTGGTCTTGATAACCCGACACAGGTAGTAAAGGTAAATTCTCTCTATAGAAATGATAGAGCTGAAATCCCTCCTACTAAAGTTGCTAGCCAATGCTTGGATGAGTTTGTTAACTTTATGTTTAAGCAAGAAGATTTCAATGCTTATTTTGGTAGACAATTGAAACAAAATTCTTATATGATTAAACACTTGGGTGATTATATGGCTAACTTAAACTTGTTAGCAAACATGCTTCTGTGGTTACCACTCAAGTAGAACAAGTACTTAAGGCTCAAAATGATTTGCTTAATGAAATGAATAGTAAGAAAAATGATTATGTTGTTAGAGTGGCTACTAGAACTGGTAGAATGACTCAGGAACTTTTGTATCCTGAAGGCCACCCTAATTGAACAAGATTCTCAGAGAAATAATATTGATGCACCTAGTTCTTCTAAAAGGAAGAAAAATAAAAATGATAGGACTTTGCAAACTTCTAGTGAACCTATTGCTGAACCACCTGAGAATCCAAATGATATCTCTATGTCCTCTTTGAAACACAATCTGCAATGAACATGAACCTAATGAAAATGTTAATGATGATGTTCATGATGATGCTCAACTTTGTAATGATAATGATGTAGAAGTTGAACCTGTTGTTGATCTTGATAACCCACAATCAAAGAATCAATGTTATGATAAGAGAGACTTTGTTTCCAGGAAACATGGTAAAGAAAGAGAACCATGGGTTCAGAAACCCATGCCTTTTCCTCCCAAACCATCCATGAAAAAGTATGATGAGGATTTTGAGCGCTTTGCTGAAATGATTAGACCTATCTTTTTGCGTATGTGATTAACTGATATGCTCAAAATGAATCCTTATGCTAAGTATATGAAAGATATTGTTACTAATAGAAGAAAGATACTGAAAGCTGAAATTTCCACCATGCTTGCTAATTATACTTTTAAGGGTGGAATACCAAAGAAACTAGGAGATCGAGGGTACCTACTATACCATGCTCCATTAAAAGAAACTATGCTAAAACTGCTTTATGTGATCTTGGAGCTGGTGTTAGTGTTATGCCTCTCTCTTTATATCGTAGACTTGACTTGAATAAGTTGACACCTACTGAAATATCTTTGCAAATGGCTGATAAATCAACTGCTATACCTCTTGATATTTGTGAGGATGTGCCTGTTGTGGTTGCAAACGTTACTATTTTAACGGACTTTGTTATTCTTGATATTCCCGAGGACGATAGTATGTCTATTATTCTTGGAAGACCCTTTCTGAATACTGCAGGTGCTACTATTGATTGCAACAAAGGCAATGTCACCTTTCCATTAATGGTAATGAGCATACGGTACACTTTCCGAGGAAACAACCTCAAGTTCATAGTATCAACTCTATTGGAAAAATTCCATCGATTATATTTGGAGGTTTTGAATTTCCTCTTCGTACTGTCAAGAAGAAATATGATATTGTTATTATTGGGGATGTGCATATCCCCATTGAGGTAACATAATGTTATTCGAAATTTCCCCGGTTTCATGTTATTCGGAATGAGTCTATTAACAAGACCTGATCAACCTTTTTAGTGGATTCCTTTTGATGAGCATGAGATGGATGAAACTAGAAGGCACAACCTTCTGTACCCTATTTCTATTTTCTGTTATTTAGTTGAAATAAAGTAAAAATAGTATTTTTCTGTCTGTTTTCTGGTTTATCTATGCAATATAAAATACCCTGAAAATAAAAGTTATCCAAATGCCCTGAAAATGAAATATGATTTTTTCTAGAATATTTGAGGATTTATGGAACTGAGAACACATTAGTGGGGTGAACCACCTGGCCACGAGGGTGGAGGGCGCACCCTACCCCCCAGTGCGTGCCCCCTGCCTCGTGGGCCCACGGAGGCCCTCCTCCACTTATTCCTGCACCCATCCTCTTCTTCTTCCTCCCACAAACATGAATATCTAGCTCAAGCACGAGTTCTAGCTCACTTTGCTGCGATTTTCAATCTCCTTGCTCAAAGCACCTCTCACAAAACGGCTTGGGGAGATTGTTCCTTGGTATGTGACTCCTCCATTGGTCCAATTAGTTTTTGCTCTAGTGCTTTATTCATTGCAAATTTGTTCTGCCTAGGTGACCATGTTCTTGAGATTGCGTGTCAAATTTATATGGTTCCAAGTAGTTCTAATTCATGATATAGTCTCTAGGCACTTGTAGGAGTAGTTGCTATCAATTTTGTTGAGTATGGTTCACTTTTCTTTGAAGTTGCTAAAAATTTCAGAAATTTTTCAGAGGAAGCAATATGCTTAGGAAAATGTTCCAAGGTGGTTCTTCAAGGAAGCAAGGACCCAGGCTTGCAATGCGTGATGCTGATGAGAAGCCCCGAAGGGACGCTCCAGTGCGGCCCTGTGAATGGCCTTCGGAAAATTTTATGGATCGAGAGGGAATCGAAGAGGAATTTAACGCATATTTGCGTAACGCCGATCTTGTGAGCTTTGAGGCAGACAAATGCCGCCAGTACCATCAACTCACTAGTTCATTTGTGCGGAGGTTTGAATTTTCATGTTCACGTAATTCCCCAACTGTCATGTTTGATCTTTATGAAAAATCTTATACCATGGACTTAGAGGAATTTACTTTTTCTTGCAAACTTCCACAATGGGGTAGTGCTAGTGATCCCCGTAAATCTGAATTTAGAGACTTTCTTCCTGGTATAACTGTAGGGGAATCTAGAGATATAGCACAAGCTACCATAGGGAGCATTCACTTTCCTGCTATACATTATTTTGCTCTCTTCATTGGTAGGTGTATAACTGGTAAGGATGAAGCATGTCATATGTGTGTACCTGACCTCAGTATTCTTAGGAGTGCTGTGTTAGGAGACCAATCTTATCATATGGGAGCCATTGTAGCACGTAGGTTACATCATAATAGATATAATGGAGATTTCTTTGGAGGGATTTATGCAACCCGCTTAGCTGATTTTCTTGAGGTGGACGTTCGTGAGGATGACATGGAGTTGCCTCCTACTTATTAAGATTTTAATTATATCGTCCATCACTAGTTTGTCGAGAGCAATGAATCACCCCTCCAATATCGACTAATCTTTGACAAACAGCGTGTTGTCCGTATTACTCTCCGTGCTCCTGCCTTCTTTGATCACCAGGAAAAATGAAGATATACTATTACCAGAGAGGAGGCAGACGAGTACGAGAGGAGAGCGGAGGCAGCCCGACGCCACGCTGCAGCTCAAGAGGCGATAACCGCTGCATCTCAGTACGACCCCAGCTACACCTACGGGTATCCGCGAGGCCATCCCTCGCAATGAACCAACTTAGGCCAAAAGCCTAAGCTTGGGGGAGTACGTATTTCCCACCGACATTACATTTATGTTTAAACACACTCATTGCTAGATGTCGGTGCTCATACTCTTTCACTGTAATATCCATGCTAGTTTATTTTCTTTTTCCTGCTTTCTTCTTGTGTTTTTGTTAAACCTTCAGAAAAACCAAAAAAAAAATTAGTTGTAGCGTTTAGTTAGTTTACTTTTCTTGTTGTAGTAGTAATAATTAAGAAAATCCAAAATATTTCCCGTTCTTCTTTTGCTTGTTGGGAGCTTTCCCGTGTAAATAGTTTTTATTTCTTTTCTTTTCTTTGGGGGTCGATAGGAGAAGACCATGATTAAATTGTTGAAGTGGCTCTTATATGCATTATTGTTGATTAAACCAAGAGCCCATATTGCCTTGTCTTCTCCTGTTTATTGAATGCTCATGATTCCAGCTTAGTCCAATGCACGTGCCCTCTTATTATTATTCACTTTGTTTAAATGGGTGCAAGTGAAAGGCAATTACGATGCTATATGATGGGTGGCTGAGATGAGAAAGAAAGCTGGTATGAACTCGACCTCTCTTATTTTTGTAAATATGATGAGTTCATCGTTCTTGATTCAGCTTATTATGAATAAACATGTTTGCAATGACAATTAGAGATCATAGTTGCTTGTGCCATGCTTGATTAGCTATGAGTTATAATGGTTTACCTTGCGTGCCAACATGCTATTAAAATGGTTGTGATGTGGTATAGTGGGGTGGTATCCTCCTTCGAATGATTTAAGTGACTTGACTTGGCACATGTTCCTTCACGATATTTATGTTCATTGTGGATTCTATCCTACTCATGCTTGCATCCAATGTTTTAATGCATGTTAATGACTGTTGTCGCTCTCTAGTTGGTCGCTTCCCAGTCTTTTGCTAGCCTTCACTTGTACTAAGCGGGAATACTGCTTGTGCATCCAATCCCTTAAACCTCAAAGTTATTACATATGAGTCCACTATACCTTCCTATATGTGGTATCTACCTGCCGTTCCAAGTAAATTTGTATGTGACAAACTCTAAACCTTCAAATAAACATTCTGTTTTGTATGCTCGAATAGCTCATGTATCAACTAGGGCTGCCCTTATCTTCCATGTTAGGCAAGTTATTTTAAAGAGGAGTGGATTCTGCTCCTCATTCACGAGAATATGGCTGGTCTCCGGGATGCCCAGTCCCATGCTTTATGCAAACTAAATCAAAATTAATTGCAAACAAAACTCACCCTGGGACTGTTGCTAGTTGGAGACACTCGTTGTTTCGAGCAAGTCATGGATTGATGCTTGTTGGTGGAGGGGGAGTATAAACTTTACCATTCTGTTTGGGAACCGCCTATAATATGTGTAGCATGGAAGATATCACCATCTCTCAGTTGTTATGTTGACAATGAAAGTATGCCGCTCAAAATATTATTTATCTCTATTTCAAAACCGAGCTCTGGCACCTCTACAATCCCTGCTTCCCTCTACGAAGGGCCTATCTATTTACTTTTATGTTGAGTCATCACCCTCTTATTAAAAAGCACTAGCTGGAGAGCGCGGCTGTCATTTGCATTCATCACTATTAATTTATATTGGGTATGACTATGATTGGATCTCTTTTACCATGAATTACAATGTCTAGTCAGACCTTGATCTTTATAGGTGCTCTGCATTTATGTTTTGCGGTCTCAGAAAGGGCTAGTGAGATACCATCTTGTTATATCATATTATGATTGTTTTGAAAAAGTGTTGTCATCCGAGATTTATTATTATGGCTCGCTAGTTGATTATGCTATTGATATGAGTAAACATGAGACCCAGGAGTTATTGCAAATGTTGTTAGTTATGATCTTTGCTGAAAACTTGAATGCTGGCTTTACATATTTACAACAATAAGAGCAAACAGAGTTTATAATTTTTTTTCTTTATCACTTTCAGTTTATCACTTGAATTGCTTGAGGACAAGCAAAGGATTAAGCTTGGGGGACTTGATACGTCTCCGTCGTATCTACTTTTCGAAGCACTTTTGCCCTTGTTTTGGACTCTAACTTGCATGATTTGAATGGAACTAACCCGGAATGACGCTGCTTTCAGCAGACTTTCCATGGTGTTATTTATGTGCAGAAACAAAACTTCTCGGAATGACCTGAAACTCCACGGAACGTCTAGTTAAAAATAAAAAAAATCCTCGCCAAATATGAAGACCAGGGGGCCCACACCCTGTCCACGAGGGTGGGGGCGCCCCCCAGGGCCCCCCCTACCTCGTGGGCCCCCTGAGGCTTCTCCGACGCCAACTCCAACTCTATATATTTGCTTTCAGAGAAAAAAAATAAGGAGAATAAATCATCGCATTTTACGATACGGAGCCGCCGCCAAGCCCTAAAACCTCTCGTGAGGGCTGATCTGGAGTCCGTTCGGGGCTCCAGAGAGGGGGATTCGTCGTCGTCGTCATCATCAACCGTACACCATCATCAATTTCATGATGCTCACCGCCATGCGTGAGTAATTCCATCGTAGGCTTGCTGGACGGTGATGGGTTGGATGAAATCTATCATGTAATCGAGTTAGTTTTGTTAGGGTTTGATCCCTAGTATCCACTATGTTCTGAGATTGATGTTGCTATAACTTTGCTATGCTTAATGATTTTCACTAGGGCCCGAGTGCCATGATTTCATATCTGAACCTATTATGTTTTCATGAATATATGTGTGTTCTTGATCCTATCTTGCAAGTCTATAGTCACCTACTATCTGTTATGATCCGGCAACCCCGAAGTGACAATAATCGGGACCACTCCCAGTGATGTCCATAGTTTGAGGAGTTCATGTATTCACTATGTGCTAATGCTTTGTTCCGGTTCTCTATAAAAAGGAGGCCTTAATATCCCTTAGTTTCCATTAGGACCCCGCTGCCATGGGAGGGTAGGACAAAAGATGCCATGCAAGTTCTTTTCCATAAGCATGTATGACTATATTTGGAATACATGCCTACATTACATTGATGAATTGGAGCTAGTTCTGTTTCACCCTATGTTATGACTGTTACATGATGAACCGCAACCGGCATAATTATCCATCACCGATCCAATGCCTACGAGGTTTCCATATATTGGTTCTCGCTTATTTACTTTTCCATTGCTACTGTTACAATCACTACAAAACACCAAAGATATTACTTTTGCTTCCGTTACTTTTATTACCATTACCACTACTATCATATTACTTTGCTACTAAACACTTTGCTGCAGATACTAAGTTATCCAGCTGTGGTTGAATTGACAACTCAACTGCTAATACTTGAGAATATTCTTTGGCTCCCCTTGTGTCGAATCAATAAATTTGGGTTGAATACTCTACCCTTGAAAACTGTTGCGATCCCCTATACTTATGGGTTATCAAGCACGCCGTGCTGAGAGCACCAGGGCGGTGGACGACGGTGAGGCCTAGGAAGGGGACGACTTGGAGCCAGGGAAGACTCGGCAATGGAAGCCCACGCGGAGAGGAGTACGAGGGTTCACTGGTTCGGTTGTCGTCGTCGCAGAATAACAGGGGGTGTGGGTCAGTGGTTGGCCTGGCCAGCGGTGAGAGTAGTAGGGGCCGGTAAGGCCTCCGCGGCATCACAGCCGGCCACAGGAGACCGGAGCACGCGGCATGACCGGCGCTGGTTTAGGCGGCTAGAGCAAGAAGACCAGAGGTTGAAGAAGCACTACGGCCGTTGGATGGACATCGTACGGTCACTGGAGCTTGAATCGTTCATATTGACTAAGTTGACAAGGCCCTTCGTCCCTGTGAACTTAGTAGGCCCACAAGTCAGCCTCCCACTATGGTGGGTCCCAACTAGTAGGGGAAGTATTCATTTTTTGTGCATAATAAGGAGGCACTTCTTTGCGTGCGAAGATATAGCTGGTGGGTCCCAGCTGTCAGGTCGAGGAATCATTATTTTGCGCGTAATAAGGAGGCATTTCCTTGCGTGCTGCCGTGGACGCAGCTGTCAGCCTCTCCATGTACAATCCACTTCCGATGGATGTCGTTCGTTGACCATGTTGACCACGCCGCACCGAGAGCACCAGGGCGGTGGACGACGGCGAGGCCTAGGAAGGGAACGACACAGAGCCAGGGAAGACTCGACAGTTGTTTCCCACGCGAAGGGGAGTACGAGGGTTTACTGGTTCGTCTACCGTCGCCGGAGAATAACAGCAGGTGTGGGTGAGTAGAGGGATGGCTAGGCCAGCGATGTGAGTACGATGGGGCGGGGAGGCCTGCTTTGGCGGCCACAACCCGACATGGAGGGAGGAGGAGTAGGCAGTCCGCCAAGCGCTTGTTTGAGCGGCTTGAGCAGGAAGAGCAGAGATTGAAGAAGCACGACGGCCGTTGGATGGATATCCAACAGTCACTGCTCTCTCGTGTGTTGACTAAGTTCACATGGCGTTGCGTGTGCGTCAACCTTTTTCTTAGGAAAGCATACGCATCAACCTGTAGTAGGCGCAGAAGTCAGCCTCAAATCTGTGGAAAACAGCATACAACCCATCTTCCATTATTTCTAATTTATTACAGCCCATTTGGTAATTCTTAAGAATTTTTTTAGAGCCCATCTTCTTTTTGTTAGCATTAAACCCCATATCGTGGCCACGTTTAAAAATTATACGAAATTTTGCATATTTCGGTGCAATCAACTATTTTTAATCCTGAAATAATGAGCACATTCAAACTATTTTTGAAAAAATATTTATATAAATATAAAATCCAAATAATTGTCCACGCATAAAAATAATGGAATTTAAAATCTTGTAATGAAAAAAAATTAAAATAATTCCCGGTTTGATGTGTTTTAAAAATGTACAGCCCATTTCTGGGCATACCGAATGAAACACTCCTCGTCTTGAAAGATTTGCAACCCAGCAGGGCTGGTAAATTAAGTAGGCCTCGCTTGGGTATTTCCTAAAAAAGAACCAGGCTAGCCATTTTCAGCAAGAAAAAAACACAACTGGGCTCATGATGTGGTAAACTTAAATAAAACCCTAGCTAGATGGGTCACAGACCCCGCACAGCCCCGCTGTTACCTTGATCTGTCGCTAAAACTAGTATAAATAACAACTGCTTGTTCCTAAAAAAAGTAAATAACAACTACGCGACCTGCTGGGTCCCTGGTGTCAGCCGCTCGGTGTGTAATTCTCTCATTTATTGACTACATTGACAATGGCGTGAGCCCCAGATGTCCAACCATTAGGATGAACCATTTTTTGGGCTTCTAATAACGAGGCACTTGCTTGCGTACTGCCATGACGCTGGTGGGTCCCTACTATCATCCTCTCCACTTACAGTCATCTCCTTGTTCCTCTTAGTTGTTGACGATGTTGACAATGCAAGGGGGCGGCCCACCATGCACGGCGAGCGCACCAAGGCGAAGGACGACAGCGGGGCCTTGGATGGAACAAACAGGAGCCGTGGAAGATGCTCCGGTCTAGTCGCAGGCAGAGGGGAATACGAGGGTTTACTGGTTCGGGTGTGGGTGCATGTTCGGGCTGGCATCGCCGGAGAATAACAGGATGTGTGGGGGAATAGAGGGAGGGACTGGCCAATGTTAGAGGGTATGGTAGGGCGGCGGAGGCACAGCCAGCCATGGGAGGCGGGAGCAAGCGGAGCCGACGGGGTGGTTTGGTTTGGGCGACTAGAGGAAGAAGACAAGAGATAGAAGATACACTACAGATGTTGGATGTCAATCCAACGGCTGGTAGGCAGAATTGTTTGTTGACTAGTTAGTAAGTCAACACCACCTTGGATATGCTATTTCCTCATGGGTACCAAATGTTAGAATCCAAATCTGTCATGGTCATGTAGCCTTTCCTATGAAAATTTACAGCCCATTTGGTGTGTTAGTTCAAAATAAGTTTGTGGGTGCTAGTGGGGGCTAATCACTTGGCTTCTGTCATGCACCGTGAGCTCAAGCAGCCGGCGAGAGTGATGTTATTTCCCTTGGTTGGGATTTGTTACAATATTTCACTCTAAATTAACAAATGGCAAGCCATTTGCCTTGTTTCAAAGAAAATATGACAGTCACAACCGAGTTGAAAAGGGAGAGAACATCTAACTCTAGCTTACAAACTGTCCAAAAGCACAAGGGTTAATTGTTCATCAGGTATAGACAAAACCCAGGTTGAAAAGGGCAACAACATCTAACTCCAGTACTATTTTCGACAGTCACAATCAAATGGATCGGCCAGGTCCATAGAATGAACATCCTGGGTCATAAAATTTACTGGACTATGACCACAATATGTTGTAAATAGAAGCCCGACACGTTCAGAAGCTCTTTTGTCCACCCGAAACTCCTTTTTTTGCTCTTCAACATACCCATCCGTCAAAACAATGTTGTTGATAAACTTAAGCCTGATGGACAATAGTAACCTCGTATTCAGCAGGAAGAATGTGACAAATCTAGTGTTTGCATGGTTCGCTACATATTGTTCTATCGTTATTGTCTACAATCGGATGTCATGAGAAGTGGGAACATCCTGGTGCTTACGAATCCACCGATTGGTTATAACTTTCTTACCCCATCATGTTGCCTAAATAGACACGAAGATTGAAAACAGTTAAGGTCTAAAAAAATAGTGTCGAAAGAGCAACAACTGAACGGTTAATTCTAGTACACTATATGCGGGCTTGCAATATGCATGGAATTATCACCTTTATATACAACTTCTCCAGACATGGAAAGCATTGCAACAAGCTAATAATCTTGTTCAGATCAAAACTATTCATTTGGATATATAAGATATTGACATAATCCAGCACCATTGATTGGCTATCCATGGAGAAACTCTTCATTGAACATAGACCATAATATTAGTAGAAAATGTGTACTACGAGATGATATATAACTTAAACGCAGAAATTTAAAATGCAGCTTATGGTTACAAGTGTAGATGATAATAAAGTACCTGAAAATCTGTGGAGCCAAACACCTTCTTGAAATTAGCACAAAGATCATGTATTACACCAAAGGTCCCAAGTTTAGGCGCAGAGAGGACGGTTATTTGCGACGGTAAATAACTAGAATCAATGATCAACCATCGAAGTGAAGGGACATCTTGGATGACGAGCTACCTTCCGTCAATAGAAATTCCAATTCTTACAAGGTTAGGCAACTTTCTTTGGAGATAACCGATTCTAACTGTGAAAACAAGCACCAAGCACTCCAGCGCAGGGCAAATGGAGTGGATGATGTTGTGCAATAAGGCCACCGATATACGAACCCGCACAAGTGAAAGTTTCTTGAGAAATGGGAGTCGAAGGTTTAGTACCAGATTGTCTGGTAGGTAGCATAATGCAAAGGTGGCGGTGTGGAGAGAGGAGGAAAACTGCAATATGCACATCGGTGCTGAGGGCACAAGTACATGGCGTTCGGTATCTGGTAGGTGATTTCCAGGGGAATAGTAGAACTCAAGCAGCTCTGGTTCTATGAATTCAGGGGATTTTAGCCATGCGTCCACCGTGCAGGGCATGGTATGCTTGCTCAGGTAGCATGATGGGATGCAGAGGCTTTCAACGAAGCCCTGGTGGGAGGAGATGATGGCTCTGGGGATTTCAAAATCATTGAAGAGAGATAACAGAGGACAGTCGAGATTAAGGGGCACGGGGCGCTGTAGACAGTGCCACCAAATTGAGAGGACTTGGGTGCGGCAGGAATCCTTGGTGGGGATAAGAGATATGATCTCCCCAAGGACGGCGTCCGGGAGATCATTGATGCGGTCCACCCAAGATTCTACGGGTTCCTGGGATCTGGTGGGGGCGTGGTCGCCGCTTCTCCCCGCCCTGCTGGGTGCGGGATCTACAACAGAAGTCTCCGCTGGAGGGAGCCTCATCTTATTGGCGCTGGGGTCAGCCGACTCCATTTTCCTCGAGGGCGTCGTGTCGCGCTCACGGATTTGAGCATAGTAACGAATGACGAGCCTAGTTGTAGTGCAAGTGAAGAAGAACGGGAGCTGGGGGTTTTCTGTACTAGTGAGGAAGAAGGGGAGCTGGGGTTTTCTAGAGGAGTGAGGTGATGAATATGGGGGTACGAGTGCAGCGAGCTGACGTGAGGTGGGTGGGAGTGAGGAGGAAGAAGAGCACCCAGGTTTTTTTGGGGGGCGATTCTACCTCTTGAGCACTGTGTTGGTTTTCCCTTGAAGAGGAAAGGGTGATGCAACAAAGTAGCGTAAGTATTTCCCTCAGTTTTTGAGAACCAAGGTATCAATCCAGTAGGAGGTTACGCGCAAGTCCCTCGCACCTACACAAAACAAATAAATCCTCGCAACCAACGCGATAAGGGGTTGTCAATCCCTACACGGTCACTTACGAGAGTGAGATCTGATAGATATGATAGGATAATATTTTTGGTATTTTTATGATAAAGATGCAAAGTAAAATAAAAGCAAAGTAAAAAGGCAACGGAAATAACTAAGTGTTGGAAGATGAAGATAGACCCGGGGGTCATAGGTTTCACTAGTGGCTTCTCTCAAGAGCATAAGTATATTACGGTGGGTGAACAAATTACTATTGAGCAATTGACAGAATTGAGCATAGTTATGAGAATATCTAGGTATGATCATGTATATAGGCATCACGTCCGAGACAAGTAGACCGACTCCTACCTGCATCTACTACTATTACTCCACACATCGACCGCTATCCAGCATGCATCTAGAGTATTAAGTTCATAAGAATAGAGTAACGCCTTAAGCAAGATGACATGATGTAGAGGTATAAATTCATGCAATATGATAAAACCCCCATCTTGTTATCCTCGATGGCAACAATACAATATGTGCCTTGTTGCCCCTCATCCTTGGGAAAGGACACCAAGATTGAACCCAAAGCTAAGCACTTCTCCCATTGCAAGAAAGATCAATCTAGTAGGCCAAACCAAACTGATAATTCGAAGAGACTTGCAAAGATAACCAATCATACATAAAAGAATTCAGAAGATTCAAATATTGTTCATAGATAAACTTGATCATAAACCTACAATTCATCGATCTCAACAAACACACCGCAAAAAGAAGATTACATCGAATAGATCTCCACGAGAGAGGGGGAGAACATTGTATTGAGATCAAAAAAGAGAGAAGAAGCCATCCAGCTACTAACTATGGACCCTAAGGTCTGAGTTAAACTACTCACACTTCATCGGAGGGGATATGGTGTTGATGTATAAGCCCTCCGTGATCTTCATCGGAGGAGGCTGATCTGACCCACGAACACCTATGGGACCGGCGGACCGAGCCCCTTTCGGTTCGGCGGGGGGCGGAGGTCGCACGAAGAGCAGATCGAGGCGAAGCACACGAGCGGTTTTACCCAGCTTCGGAGCTCTCCGGAGAGATAATACTCCTACTGCTGCATGTCTGAGTGTATTGAGTTCTTGCTCAGGAGCGCTGAGTGCTACAGTACACACAAGCTGCTAACGAGACTGAGCGTGAGTGTCCAACCCCCCTTCTCTACGTTGCACATGGGCCTCCTTTTATATGCTAAAGTGGTCTCCGGCTGTGGCAACGTGAGACAAGGGTAAAAATGGAAAAGGAATGGTTGGTACAGCTACTTGCATGCGATTACAGCATTATCATACCTGACCACGGCGGCGGGGACAAAGGCATTAAATGCCCGTCTCGTCGCCCTAACGGTCGCGAAAAGGGACCGTCGGGGCGCCACCGCTTACCACGATGGCTGCATGTCTGCGCCGCTTGCCACCGCGCTCCGGCCCGCGCCCCTCTTGCCACCGCAGCGCTGGAAAGGTCGAGGCGACACGTTAGTGGATGTCTTTGGAGCGCAGTACAGTGAGTGGTGGTGCGCATGACAAAGCGCCTTGCCGCGTTGTTGTGTTGTCGCGTCCGGAAGCTTGTCGCTCACGGGCCTTCCGGCAAGCTCCTCTTGCCGGGCCTTGTCTTGTAGGTGCCTTGGGTGGCCTTCCGGCAAGCTCCTCTTGCCGGGGCCTTGGCTCCTTGGCTTGAATACTTTGTTCTTGAATGGCTCCAAAGGAACCACGGAGGACCTTGGCGGTCACCCGGTAAGCCTTGCCCCGGAGGGCTGCAACTGCCCGTGCACAAGTTTGGGATACTAGGGTACCCCTACTCTAGTACACCGACAGAGCCCCCAGACTGGGCCACACACGGTGCCGAAGCGCTGTTGGGCCAGGCCCAAAAGCAGGAATGCAGACGCACGCGTCACACCATAACTCACCCCGGACCCACCACGCCCTCCACAGGCAGCCTGGCGTCGAATGCGGCGTCGTGTGAGAGATCGTGGGTGAAATCGTGGGTGGTTTCTTTATTCGAAAAAATGGAACGTCCGCCCCCTCCCTCTTTATAAGCAGGGGAAACAGGGGCAGTCCGCCCATCTCGCCAGTTGCTGTCCCATCTTGAAAAAACCTCTGCTGCTCCCCCCTTCTTCCCAAGGCTGAAAGGAGAGCAGCGCTCCGCCTCCCATTGCCACCAGCATCACCAACGTCGTCGATCTCCCTCACCTCCTCCGCCATGGCTCCGAAAGCCGACAAGGGGAGGGCCGTCAAGTCGGCTGAGGCACAGTGGCTTGCGGCGCTGCGGAAGGAGCGGGCAATCTCTCCCCCCCCCCCCCCAGCTCGCCGCGAGGGAGCTGAGGGAGTACTACTACCTCTTCTGGTCGACGGAGACGCGAGCGCATCCGCCGCGAAGGTACTTCCATTGCTGCTTGAACTAGCTCGAGCGGATATCCCTTCTTGGCGCTCTTCTTCTGCGGGCTCTGCCACTTTCTATGAATTTTTTACGTGACATCATGAACACCTACGGGTTCCGCCTCCTTGATTTCACCACCAATGCTATTCTGACCATGGCAGTTTTCGTACATCTCTGCGAAAACTTTGTCGGAGTCCATCCAAACGTAGCCCGCCACTTCTTTATGCCCCGAGTTGAGAGAGGGGAGACTCTTGCCGGAGAAATCGCTTGGATCTCGAGGATCGGCAAGAAGGAAGCCTATCTGGAGGGAGAGCTCCATAGCAAATGGGAGGAATGGAGGGCGGATTGGTGCTGGATTGTCGAGGAGAACCCGCAGCCGTTTACCGCCCGCGTAAACCCCAATAGTGCGTGGCAACGATTGGAACAACGTGGCCCCGGAAGATGCTAGGCTGAAGATTGCACTCACCCGAATCGCTTCGCCTTAGACTTGCCGGGCTCACCGTGAAACACCGTTGGCGCAGACTTTCTTCGCCGCGCCAGACGCCTTGCGGGAGAGGAGGAGACCCGGCAGGAGTTTGAGCAGCGGCAGATATCATGAGGCTGCGCCCGTGCCTCAACTTCAACCGCCGTCTTGGAGCTTGACGCGATGCTCTTGGAGCTGTTCAAGCCCGATCCCGATCATCCGGACATGTTTAGGTTGCCGAGGCGTCGTTCATTTGTGCAACAATTCCTCGCTTGACCGCATCCGTGCAATGATGCCGTTGTGCGACTCGCATGGAATCGTTTCAACCTGGCAAGAGCCTGCAGATGACGTCGTGCGAGTGTTCTTTGACAGCCTGGTAGAATTGCCGGTCCGCCCTGATGAACAGAGTAGCCTCACCCGCGACACCACCGATGATGAGATGCGGCCGCGCCACCAGGCTGGAAGAGGCGGCAGCAGCCGCTGCCGCGGGCGACTTCGGGTTCACCGTGGAGGAGGCAGAGGCAGCAGAGGCGGCAAGCCTTGTCGAGTGGAGGGAGTTTGCCGGCGAGGAGGAGCTTGCCGAGCCTGAGGCTGAGTCGAGCGAGCCCGCCTAGGGCGCCTCCTCCCCACCTTCAAACAGCTTGCCCATGGCGGAGCCCCAGCTCCACCAAGAAGGCGTCTTCGCAAGGCCGGGGATGTGGCGGGCGGCGGGCAGACGGGCCGCATGAGCGCCCATGCAGCCCAGCTCCACCGCGGCAAGTACTGTTGCCGCGGGAGCACCTCACGCCGCTGCGGCAACCGGAGCGGGGCCCTCCCAGACCATCGCTTCTGCTCCCGCCAAGCGGCCAAGGTAACCTACTCCTCCGCTTTGTCGCACTAGAGGCGAGCCAGAATTTGATCTTTCCGCGCTCAGCTCCGACGAGGAAGAAGAAGAGTAAGACTCTTTGCAGCATTTGTAGTTCTTCGATTTGTTGCTTTGTCTTGTATCTGATCTGCTTCACTCTGAACCCATTCCTTTTCAGGACGCTGGCCCAGAGAGCGTCGAAGAGAGCCAAGGCCCCGGTGATTGTCATCGAGGACGAAACCACCGCGACAGCAGGAGGCGCATCCGAGACCACCTTGCCGGATGCGGCAACTCTTCCTCAAAAGCAGCCCAGCGCAGCCCCCAGTAAGTATATGGTTTACTTCCTGCTGTTAGGCGCGCATGGGTGCCCTTTCTTTGCTGATATCTCGATCGCTGGTTTGTGTAGGAAGCAGAGCAGCCTTACCAGGAGTGCCCTGAAGTCGCTCCTGACATGCCTTCTGCTTCGACTACACCGCCAAGGGAGGATTCCGCGGCAAGGGAGCGTTCTCCGGCAAGGGGCAGCTCTCCGGCAAGGGATAGCACCAGCGATCCCCTGGTGGCGGAGACCGTGACTGCAGACCCTAACATAGGTAATCCTCTTGCTTGAGAACTTTCATTGTGTTCTTCTTCCTCTGATTTTCTTTTTGAATATTTGCTTGACTTTTCTTCATTTCCCGGTCGTCAGATCCATCTGCCATAGAGCCGATGGAGACCGAGGCCGCCGGCGAGGAAGGACGCTGCTTATCTTGATGCGCCATTGTCATCGGAGAAGAAGCCGGGCGCTACCGACGACCCCGCCGCGAAGAGGCCGAAGCTGCCGCCGCAGAGCCGGGCGAGGGTCCGCGATCGCGACGGCCCCAGGGCCTTGCAGGAGCGCCAGCACTACACCGATCGCCGATCCCTCCGCCCGCTCTTTGCAGCTGTCAGTTCAAGAGCCCTAGCCCGGCGCCTATTTGAAGGCCGGCGATGGTGTCTTCATCAAGCTCCCATGGGCGTCGAGCTCCAGGGCGCCGGCCGAAGGAGAAACTTTTGATGAAGAGTTGCTCGCCTCCGCTGGACTGACTCTGGTCGACGCACCAAACAGCAGCAGCGGCGAGTCTGAGGAGGAGCAGCTGCTGCGGAAACTACTGTCGCTCTACCGCGCCCGTCAAGCCAAGATAGAATCCCGTGAAGCGCTTGTCGCGAAGGCGGGAGCAGACATCGAGAAGCGCGCGGAGGAGCTCCGGGGCCTCAACCAGGAAGCTCTCCGGGCCTTGGCAGGGGAGCGGGAGCAACTCGCCGAGGAGTGCAAAGCCTTCCTCCTCGAGAAGGCTGAAGCTGAGGAGCAACAGCGGCTTGCCGCCGAGAAGCTATCTGCGCAGGAAGGTGAGTTGGCGCAGAGGAAGGTTTATCTTGATAGCCATGAGGAGGATCTTGCCACGCGCGAGAAAACATTTGGCGGGGCTCTCAAGGAAGCAAAGGATGCTGCCGCAGCTGCCGAGGCCGCCAAGAAGGAGCTGGAGACGAAGGTAATGCAGCTGGAGGCCAATCTCAAGGAGGCGGCGAGGAGCTTGCTGCACTCAAGCATGAGCGCCTTGAGAAGGCGCCTACACTCTTGGCGAGCTGCAGGGCCGTCTTGCCAAGAGGAGCAAGGAGCTTCAGCGCCGCCAAGGACTCCAACGCAGATCTTGAGTTGAAGCCGACCACCTTGACTCGGGGGCCAGGCGCCAAGGAGCAGGAGGTGGCCTTGAAGGAGAAGATCAAGGCCGACGAGGCGCTCTTTGGCGATCTTGCCGCCTGTAATACCTTTAGGGAGAATGTGGAGCACTGGACCGAGGGTCTCGTGGATGTCGCTGCAGCCATCGACAGGGAGCTGGCGCAGCTGGGGATGGTGGATCTTGGATACTCCTCCGATGAGCACCTCCAACCCAGCGCCAAGCTCAGCTTGTTCTTCAAGGGCGTGGTGACGGCCCTCCAGCGACTCCGGGAAGAAATCCCAAAGCGGCTGGCCGAGGAGTCGCGCCCGGATCTCTGTGAGGAGCTCTTCAAAAGGTGCTGATGAAGGTGGCCTTCCGCAATCCAGGCCTCAACCTCACCAACGTCCTCAAGTCCTTGCCGCCGGATGCTGATGTGGAAGCGCTCAAGACCCTTGTCGCACCCATCGTGGACAGGGTGAGCGGAATCAAGAGGGTTGAGGGCGATCGCGTAGATTAGGCCGCCCGCTTTCTCTTTTTCTTGCCGCTGCTGGTCATGTTATGAAAACAATCTATTAGAGCTGCGACAAGCTATCTTGTAATATAACTCTATTCGGATAGCAATTGCTATGTTATTTCCTTTACTTGGTTCCTTCCTTTGTATGTTTTTGCCCTATGGTTTTAGGGAACTTGTCGGCGCAGGCACCTGGGCATGGCCGTAGTCTTGAGGGACGTCGGGCAACTTCTTTGGTGGTGCCGCTACCGACAAGAAACCTTGTCGCAACTAGTCACAGCTCACTTAAGTTGTTGAGCGGACTCGAAACAAAGTAAGGGCGCAACTAGCTACGAGTTGGTTCCTCCGCACACAGGTTTTCCATACAAAGTACGGTTGTTCGAGGACGATCACTTAAATTTGTTTAAAACTGATTGCTCAAACTTTAGCAACTAAGCTTTTACGTCGATTGCTTCCGGTAAGGCTAGACTTCCTTGAGCGACGCTTGGTCTACACCATTATCTTCTCCTTTCCCCCCGGCAAACTTGTGGGCGAGGGAACCTTCATTTCTTTGAGAAAGAGAAAGAAGAGAAAATAAAGATATGGAGCCTTATGGCTCGTTATTGCTTACTGGGGTAGGTGCTGCACAAAGTGTCAGATAACGCATGCAAATAGAAGTATAAAGCATGAAATTGACAAGATGCACGAAGCACATTAGCTTTACTTATGCACGGGGTTTGCGCCCGGCTTTGTACAAAGGATTACATGCAACATCGGCAAGACTTGTACAAAAGGTGGTTGCCGGAACGGGTTCTGGCAACCGCGCTTCTGAGTAAAACTTACGAAGATGCTCAATGTTCCAGGAGTTGCTCACGGAATGCCATCTTCGGTCTCAAAGGCGGACAGCGCCTAGCCTAGTGACTCGTTTCACCCGGTAAGGGCCTTCCCACTTCAGCGTCAACTTGTTGGAATTCTTGGCGGACTGAGCAGCGTCGAAGAACAAGGTCGCCTTCCTCGAGACTTCTGGCATTAACTTTGCGGTTATGGTAGCGGCGCAAAGCTTGCTGATACCGAGCAACTCGTCTGACGGCTGAAGACGATCTTCCTCAAGGAGCAGCGCGTCATCTTGTCGCAGCTGCTCTTGCTCAAGCTCATCATAAGCGAGCACTCGAGGTGACCCGTATACAAGTTCTGTGGGGAGAACTGCCTCTGCTCCATACACTAGAGCGAAAGGTGTCGGCGATTGGCTCGATTTGGCGTCGTTACGATCGACCAAAGAACCACCGGCAGCTCCTCAATCCGATTCTTTCCGCACTTGTGCAGCACAGCCGAAAGTTACGGTCTTGAGCGCCGCCTTCAGCATTCGCCCTCTCCGGCTTGACCGTTACTTCTCGGATGAGCAAGCGAAGCGAAGCAGACCTTGGCGCCAAGATCTTGGACGTACTGCATGAAGGTGCGGCTCGTGAATTGCGTGCCGTTGTCGGTGATGATCCTATTAGGGATTCCAAAACGGCAAACAATCGACCTAAAGAACTTGACTGCTGACTGTGTTGTCACCTTCCTCACTGCTTCCACTTCCGGCCACTTTGTGAACTTGTCGATTGCAACGTACAAGTACTCAAAGCCCCGACAACTTCGGGGAAAGGGGCCGAGGATGTCGATCCCCAGACGAAAATGGCCGGGATAAAGGGATTGTCTGGAGAGCTTGAGCTGGCTGGTGTATCTTCTTGGAATGGGCCAGCACGCTTCACACTTGGTTACTTGTGCGATTTGCATCACGGAGGGCTGTCGGCCAAAAGGAACCTTGCTTAGGAGCAACTTTGCTTGACAAGTGCTCTCGCCAATGTGGTGACCACATATGCCTCCATGTATCTCTGCCAACAGCTTTTGTCCGCCTTCCGGTGAATACACTTCAATTTCACACCGTTGAGTCTTCTTACATGCAGTGTGTTGTCGACAAACTGGTACATACTTGACTGCCGGGCTACTCTTTCCGCTTCTTCTTGCTCTTCGGGAAGTTCTCTGTCTGAAGGAAACGGACAATCTGCTGTGCCCATGCTGGAGCTTGCGGCTCGACAACAAGGACTAAAGGCACATCTGCTGCTGCGGGAACATCCGCTTCTACGGCGAGAACCTGCGGCTCAGCCGGAGCTTGACGGTCCCCGGCAAGCTTGCCGGAGCAAAACTTGTCGGGAGCGTCTGCTTCAACGAAACAAACCCTAGGGCTTGTCGGAGCAGACTGCTCCTCAGCACTGTTGGTGTTGATCTTGGGGACCTTCTTGGCAGAGGCTTCGGGGAGCTCTGCCGGAAAATAGTCACCAGAGATCAACTTCCTCTTCTTGCTCTGTCCGGTTGATGGCGTTACAGACGGTTGAGTCAGCTTGAGCACAAAAATCCCTGGTTCCACAGGTAACTTAAGTCGCGGCGCCTTGACGGACCATCAACAATGTCGTTCTGAGCTCTTGGAATATATTCCATCTGTAGGCCGTCAAAGTGCTCTTCTAGCTTTCTCACTTCATCAACATAAGCTTCCATCAATGGACTCTGATAACTCTTGTTCACTTGGCGGATGACAAGATGTGAGTCACCCACGACAATGAGCTTCTTAATCCCAAGGTCTCTGCGATCCACGAGACCGGCAAGCAAACCTTCATACTCTGCGGTATTGTTTGTTGCTTGCTCCTTGGGAAAGTGCATCTGGACTACGTGCTTGAGGTGCTCTCCGGTGGGTGCAACAAGTAGCACGCCTGCACCGCGCCTTTGCAGCGAGAAGGCACCATCAAAGTACATCAGCCACTCTTTGCTTGCTTCCTTGGCCAGGGGAATGCTCGTTTACGGAATTTCTTCATCTTGTGTTGGCGTCCATTCTGCTATGAACTCCGCCAATGCTCTGCTTTGGATAGTTGAAGTGCTCTCAAACTTGAGGCCAAAGCTTGACAGTTCGATTGCCCACTCGACAATCGTGCTCTGTTGCCTCTGGATTTTGCAAGATCCTCTTCAGCCGAAAAGCAGTGACGGCTGTGACCTCATGTGCACGGAAGTAATGGCGCAGCTTTCTCGAGGCCATGAGGAGGCCGAAAAGCAATTTCTGCACACCAGAGTACCTTGACCTAGCCCCCTGCAGAAGGGAGGCCCGACAAAAGTAAACTGGCGCTGCACCATTCTTTTACGCATCTTCTCATGCGTCTGCCTTGATCCGTCCTTGTCGGGACCAGAGCTTGTCGGTGAAGCCCCAGCTTGTCATTTGGATGCATCTGCCATGGTTGCTAGCTCATCATCCGCCTCCCTCTCGGCTACTAACGCAGCACTAACCACTTGATTGGTTGCCGCTATATATAGCAGCAACTTCTCTTGTGGCTTAGGTGCGACAAGTGTTGGAGTGGAGGGGCGGTATCTCTTCAAGTCCTGCAGTCGCAGCCTCCACTTCGAGTCCATTTCGCCGGACCTGCCTTTTTCAAGATTTTGAAAAATGGCGAGGCCTTCAGCAGAACCTAGAGATAAACCTGCTGAGAGCAGCTACATAACCGCAAGTCTTCGTACATCCTTGGCGCTTTGGTGCTTCAATCTGCTCAATGGCCTTGATCTTGTCGGGATTGGCTTCAATTCCCGCTGAGACCACGAAGAACCGAGAAGCTTGCGGAAGGGACTCCAAACACACACTTCTCGGGGTTGAGCTTGAGGTTGATCTTGCGCAGATTTGCAAAGGTTTCGTCTAAATCTTGAATCAGAGTCGCCTTGTCCTTGCTTTTGACCACTATGTCATCCATGTAGGCTTCCACATTTCTGTGCATTTGCGACTCAAAAGCGTAATGGACTACTCTTGCAAATGTTGAACAAGCATTCTTTAATCCGAAAGGCATCCGTACGAAACAGTATGTGCCACATGGAGTGATGAATGCGTTCTTCTCCTCATCCTCTTCTGCCATGAAGATCTGATGATATCCTGAGTATGCATCCAGAAATGAAAGAAAATCACATCCGGCCGTGGAGTCAACAATCTGGTCGATCTTGCGGCAAAGGAAATGGGTCTTTGGGACAAGCTTTATTGACATCGGTAAAGTCGATACAAAGCCTCCATTTCCGCTTGCCTTCTTGATACAACTACAGGATTGGCCAACCACGTAGGATGGAGCACTCCTCTGACAAGGCCTGCTGCTTCCAATTTCTTGATTTCTTCTGCGATGAACTCTTGGCGCTCCACTGCCTGCTTCCTGACTTTCTGCTTGACGGGCCGCGCATGAGGACAAACGGCAAGATGGTGCTCAATTACTTTCCTGGGAACACCGGGGATGTCAGGCGGTTGCCACGCAAACACGTCGACGTTCGCCCGCAGGAAAGCAACGAGCGCGCCTTCCTATTTAGGGTCGAGAGTGGCACTGATGGTGAAGGTACCACCAGTGCTGTCCTCCTTGGCGGACACCCTCTTGGTCTCTGGTGGAGCTGCCATCGTCTTCTTACACTTGCCGGTGGAGCTCGATGGTGCATCCTCGACGGTAGCGCAGCACTCCGAAGAGGTGCGCTTGCGGAGTGGGGAATCGAGCTCTTGCGGACTTGGTCTTCTTCTTCGCCCGGAAGCTTGGTGACAAGTGACTTGCAATCCTGCTGCAGCTGCTGCTTCCGGTAGATCTTGTCGGCGCAGATAAGAGCATCCTTCTTGTCGCCAGGGCGGAGATGACACTTATCGGGCCCGGCATCTTCAGCATGTTGTATGCATAGTGAGAGGCTGCCATGAATTTGGCGAGTGCTGGACGGCCAAGTATCCCATTGTAAGGCAATGGAAAGTCAGCAACGTCAAAAGTGACCCTCTCAGTCCGGAAGTTTAACTTGCTGCCAAATGTCACCGACAACGTGATCTTTCCCTTCGGCTTGCTCCTTCCCGGATTGATTCCTTGGAATGTGCCGGTTTCTTCGAGCTCGCCATCAGGGATCTGGAGTTTCTGGAGCACCGCGGAGGAGATCAGGTTCAAGCCGGCCCCGCCGTCAACTAGCATCTTAGTGACCTTGAGATTGCGGATAGTTGGTGAAACCAACATCGTCAAGCACCCGACCGCGATTCGTGATCGGTGGTCCTCAATATCAAAGATGATAGGCGTCTTTGGACCATTTCAGAGGCCTGCGTGACTCGGCGGATGGTTACGCGCATTGACTTCCGCATCCACTGCTTGAGCTGGCGGTGTGAAGTATGCAGAGAGGCACCACCGTCAACGCACAGGACCTCTGTGGCTTTCTGGAACTCCTGCTCATCGGTCTCGTCATCATCCATGTCTTCATCATCGTCGTCGTCTTCATCCTTATCGCGGCCGTGGGGAGGTCTGTCTCCTTGCCGCTGCTTGGCCTTGCCGCGGCGTCCTCCTCTGCCGGGACGTTTCTTGCTAGCTCCTCCAGCACCTTCCTGGGCCTTCTCCTTGTCGCGTCGGTCGTATTCAGCCTTCTGCTGCTCGACAAGCTGCTCGACCGTTTTGCAGCTCTGGAGGGCCTGGCCCTTGGTGCGGTGGATCTTGCAATCTTGTTTGTTGGAACCGTCACCTTTGTCGTGACCGCCACAACTGGCGGTTGGTGCGGCGGCAACCTCCTTGTCGGAGCTACCAGCTTTGGCTTTCTTGGCGCCACCTCCGTTGCGGACTGCTCAAGAACTAGCACATCTTTGCCTTTCTTCTTCCTGTTGTTCTGCCGCTGGTTTTTCTTTGCCGGGGCGGTCTCCTCATTATCAGATCCTCCCTGCTTGATATTCTCTCCGGGAGTTTCCTCCCTTCCTCAAAGACGTGCACACTTGTCGGCAAGGGCATATAGCTCATCGACGTCTCGATCTTGCACATCGCCATCTCCTCCTGCATCTCAGTGGTTTCGCACGTTACGATGGAGCAGCGCTGATTACCCTTGGCGGGGGTGGACATCTGGGATGTTGTCTTTGTCTGTGGCTGAATCTCTGAATGTACTTGCGTAGGGGCTCTCCTTCCTTCGGGCGGCGGATGAAGGTCGCTTTCTTAGCCATGGGGCTTGTGTCCGCTGTAAAAGCGCCGACAATCTGATGGCATAGATCTGCCCAAGAGGATATGGAGTTGTCCGGCAAGTGCATGAGCCAAAGACGACATTGGGCTTGAGCACCAGGAAGTAGTTGGCCAAGATCTTGTCGTCTACTTCCCCGGCAACTTGCACCGCGATGGTGTAGATGCTGAGGAACTCCGACGGATGCGTCTTGCCGTCGTTCTTCTCTGCGTCGGCGGCTTGAAATTCTTCTTCTTTGGGCCACTGGACTTGCCGCAGCTCACGAGTGAGCGCGGGAAACCTACAGACGTCTGACAAGTCGCCTGGTTCCCCTGGCGCATGCATGTCGACGAGAGGGGCCCGGTCGCTGGTCGAATTGACGCCCGCGCTTCTCTTGGCGCTCGATCACGAGTTCGAGCGTCTTCTTGCTGTTGTTCGTGAAGAACTTGGCTGATCGCGACGAGCTCGTGGATCCGATGGCGCGGTGGAGTCATTGTCGAGGTGGATCCGGCGAAGTCGGCGATCTTGGCCTTCGGGGCGGAGAGTGCATGGTGGTTGCACCCCCACCGGTCTCGTCGCCACCGGCTCGTGTTTGGCAGTCCTGCCGCGGCAGCGATGCACTTGGTTGCCGCGGAGAGTCGCCGTTGGCAAAGCCGATGAGACTCTGAATGGTGGCCCTCCATTCATCGACCTTGTCGGCTGTTGGAGGGTAATCTAGGAGCGATTGTGCTCGCCAAAACCTGCTGGAGTGGTGGGTGGCGATGGCGAAGCGGCGCGAGGCGGATATGCCGGACTTCTAACTATGTTAGAAGGAGCGATATCCCGTCAAAGGCGACCGATGCCTGCGCTTTCGCGCCAAAGCATGTTGGCATGCATGCTGGTCTTGAGCATCCCGAGATCCACCAGCTCGATCTTGGTCCAACGGCGTATGGCGTTGTGAATGCCATGACGCTGCCGGTCCCGCCTCCCGAGACGGGCGCGGTGCATGTACGGACGCCGAGGTCTGCGCAGCCTTGTCCTTGGACTTGGCAGCACCGTGGGCTCCCGTCGGCGTCCATTCTTCCGCCGGCGTCTACCCCACCACCTGTTTGCTCCGGTGGCGGTGGGTTCGACGCGGATGGAACATCTGCCTCCGAAGCCTTCTTCTTCGGTGGCATGTCGATGAAGATGATGAAGATCTAGCTCGTGTGGGCGCCGGATCAGGTTCACACAATCTCGACGCCTTACCCGGGCGCGCCAAAGATGTCGGGAGGCTGATCGACCCACGAACACCTATGGGACCGGCGGACCGAGCCCCTTTCGGTTCGGCGGGGGCGGAGGTCGACGAGAGCAGATCGAGGCGGGTTAACACGAGCGGTTTTACCCAGCTTCGGAGCTCTCCGGAGAGATAATACTCCTACTACTGCATGTCTGAGTGTATTGAGTTCTTGCTCAGGAGCGCTGAGTGCTACAGTACACACAAGCTGCTAACGAGACTGAGCGTGAGTGTCCAACCCCCCTTCTCTACGTTGCGCATGGGCCTCCTTTTATATGCTAAAGGGGTCTCCGACAGGTGGCAACGTAGACAAGGGTAAAAATGGAAAAGGAGTGGTTGGTACAGCTACTTGTACAAAGGTCTGATGTATCATACCTAACCACGGCGGCGAGGGACAAAGGCATTAAATGCCCGTCTACGTCACCCTAACAGTGCAAACAGGGACCGTCAGGGGCGCCACCGCTTGCCATGATGGCTGCATGTCTGCGCCGCTTGCCACCGCGCTCCGCTGGCTGCACGGCCTCTTGCCACGCGTGCCTGGAAAGGTCCCAGGGCGACACGTTAGTGGATGTGCTGGAGCGCAGGTACAAAGTTGTGATGCCTTGCGGCAAAGCGCCTTACGCGGTTGTTGTCTTGTCGCGTCAGGAAGCTTGTCGCTCACGGGCCTTCCCGGCAAGCTCCTCTTGCCGGGGCCTTGTCTTGTAGGTGCCTTGGGTGGCCTTCCCGGCAAGCACCTCTTGCCGGGGCCTTGTCTCCTTGGCTTGAATACTTTGTTCTTGAATGGCTCCAAAGGAACCACGGAGGACCTTGGCGGTCACCCGGTAAGCCTTGCCGCTGAGAGCTGCAACTGCCCGTGCACAAGTTCGGGATACTAGGGTACCCCTACTCTAGTACACCGACAGCGCGCCTGGGGGGGGGGGGGGAGTAGGCACGCCCCCCTACCTCGTGGCTTCCTTGAAGCTTCCTTGACTTAGGGTCCAAGTCTCCTGGATCATGTTCATTCCAAAAATCACGTCCCCGAAGGTTTCATTCCGTTTGGACTCCGTTTGATATTCTTTTTCTGCGAAACTCTGAAATAGGCAAAAAACAACAATTCTGGGCTGGGCCTCCGGTTAATAGGTTAGTCCAAAAATAACATAAAAGTGAATAATAAAGCCCAATAATGTCCAAAACAGAAGATAATACAGCATGGAGCAATCAAAAATTATAGATACGTTGGAGACGTATCAAGCATCCCCAAGCTTAATTCCTACTCGTCCTCGAGTAGGTAAATGATAAAAACAGAATTGTCGGATTTCGGGTTCCGGCATACCCTTGAGGTTCGAACACTGGGGTACACGCGGAGATCCAACCCTCCACCGTCTCGTACCTCGCCGAATCGCAGGGACCTAAACTACTAAACAGAACAACACAAGAGACACAAGATTTATACTAGTTTGGGCCACCGTTGTGGTGTAATACCCTACTCTAGTTTGTGGCATGGTGGATTGCCTCTTCGGCTGATGAGGAACAGTACAGGGAAGAACAGCCTCGCGAGGGTCTGTTCTTGGTGGGTGTGATGAACTGCTAGGTGGTGTCCCGTCGCTCTAGCTTGAGGATCGGGTCTCTGTCTTTCTCTGGATGCCGATCGTTTCGATCCCTCTACTCTGAGTGTGGCTACTCCTATTTATAGGCAAAGCCCCTGGGCCTCTTCCCAAATATTGAGCGGGAAGGGCGCCAAAAATTGGCCATTTTGAAGGGGAACAATGGTTACACTTATCCTGACTAAAGTTGGTCCTCGTCTGCCAAAGGCTCTGGTCATGACGCCTGCTTGGGATCCACGATGACTCCCTTCCAGCCGTTGGGGCTGGTCTTGGTCTTGTTGCACCGAAACAGATGCCTTTGCTTGATGCTCTTGCCTGCGCCCTGCTCCCTTTGCACCAAACAGGAAAGGAGGGCGCCAGCGGGCTGGCGCCATCGGGCGCCCTTGGTCGTCATGGCTTGCGTCATGGGCACCTCGCGAGGTAACCTCCCTTGAACTCTCCGCCTCCTCATGAGCCAACCTGACGAGGCCGTGCCTGAGGAAGCTCCTGGTCATCCGCCCCGCGAGGCTTGGCCCCTCGCGAGGGTCTTGAGCTTGCGTTGATGAAGATGGGCTGTCCTGGGCCTCCTTTGAGCCACGCCGCAGGCAGCGGGCGAGTGCAAGTCCAGGGACCCCGTTCCCGTAACGCCGACAGTAGCCCCGGGCCCACGGCACGCCCGAACTCGGCCGAGCAGAGAGGCGAAAGGGCAAGTGCGAAGCGTCGCGGGCCCTAACAGCCTGCGGCCTTGGGCGCCGCGTGGCGGTTGATTGGACGTGTGCGCACTGCTTCCCCATGATGCCTCCGTAACCACCCGGATTCGACAAGTTCCTACATGCGGAGTTGTTCATGATCGGTGATCGTTGAGGCCGACGGTTGGCCTTCGCCGGCAATAAGTACGGAAACGGCGCGCGCCCTTCCAGTCTATCCTTTCTTGTCTCTCCTTCTTCTCCATGGCTCCACCAAGGAAGTTCTCGACCGCAGAGAAGGGGAAGGGCTGTCATGTCGAGTCTTCCTCTCCTCCGCCTAAGCGTGGTCGACGTCGCCCTCGCAAGCACCCCGTGGCCTCCTCGGCGGTCCCCCGCGGTCGTGGGGGAGGCTCTCAGCGTGGCGACGAGCGGCTAGCCATGGTCGGAGGGCGCCTCCATGCTGCTGAAGCGCTACCGGAGTTCATGGTGAGGGCAGACGAGCCGGCCGGCGTCCGGCTTCAGCTCCCGTGCTTCCTCCTGGGTGAGCTCCCAGATGGCGCCCTGAGTGGCCTCTGGCTCCAGGCAAATGTCTGCTGCAGCCGGGCTTCGTGGGCTTCTCTGGAGGTCTCGGTAGGGAACACTGTTCTGGCCCGCGGCGTGACGTTCGCTCGCTGGCAGCGTGGTCTCCGTCGCCGGTGCTCCCTGCACTTCAAGTATGATGGCGATGCCACCCTCTACGTGAGGGTGTTCGGGGAAGACGGTCGCCGCATTGGGTGCTGCCCTGAAGACGACGACCGCGGCCGAGGACTTAGCCCCGGCGTGGGCGGAGAGGGCAGCAGGCGGCGGCGATGCCGCGACTCCTCACGCTTCACCAGCTCTTCTTGGTGGTGATTCTTCCGGCAATGCCGCCGCGCTGCTTGGGGGGTGGCAGCGGTCCGCTTGCTGCCACGCCCGGTGAAGCGGAGAGGGAGTCCGCTGAGCTTCGGAGGCTCGGGCCTTCAAGAGAGGCCGCACGCAGGCGTGCTTCACCTTATGTCCTTTTCCTTTCTTTTCTCCTGCGTAAAAAGGGAACAATGTGTGGCCCCGTGGGGGCGCGTTTAGGTCAACGCCGTTAATTATTGTACTGCTTTTGTTATCCTGATACTGTTCCCTTCTGCCGTGCGCCCATTCGCAAGTGAACCCCAGCCGTGGCCGCGGGGGCGACCGATCCAGGCCCCGTGTTCGCGTTGTGCTGCCCGTGAGGCATGGTCAGGAGGGGTGCTCCAGGTGTGGACCAGGGCCGTGAAAACATGAGCGATAGGGGCAGGAACGCTCGCGGGGGCTCCCAAGGCTTCCGCCTCACGAGTCCCTGAGCAAGAGAAATCGAGGCAGGAGAGTGAAAAAGATCGAAGAACCATGGACCAAAAAAGGGGCGATAGTTTCGATAAAAACTCCAAATGGGAATAACTAGTCAACTGCAGAAAGCAAATGAAAAAGCCGCGTCCGGCACCTAGTCTAGTCTTCGACGTCTTCTCACCAGCGCGGAGCTAAGTGCTGCCACTGGGCGTGGGAGGGAGCCCCAGGGCCTGAGGCCGGCACTCCTGAGACTTCGGGGCGTGTACAGCCCCAACTCATTATTACGTGAGAGTGTCACGGGCGGCGAGCTTCACAGGCGTTCGCCTTCTTCACAGGCTCCGGGCCTTTCTTCTAGGAAGCAAGCTTCACGGGCATTTGCCCTCTTCACAGACTCCGGGCCTTTCCAGAACGCGACAGCTTCACAGGCGTTCGCCTTCTTCACGGGCTCTGGGCCTTTTCCCAGAAGGTGAGCTTCACAGGCATTCGCCTTCTTCACAGGCTCTGGGCCTTTTCCAAAAAGATGAACTTCACAGGCATTTGCCTTCTTCACAGGCTCTGGGCCTTTTTCAAAAAAGATGAACTTCACAGGCATTCGCCTTCTTCACAGGCTCTGGGCCTTTTTTTAAAAAGATGAACTTCACAGGCATTCGCCTTCTTCACAGGCTCTGGGCCTTTTCCAAAAAGATGAACTTCACAGGCATTCGCCTTCTTCACAGGCTCTGGGCCTTTTCCCAGAAGATGAGCTTCACAGGCATTCGCCTTCTTCACAGGCTCTGGGCCTTTTAGGGGTAAAACCTCCGGAGTCTTTGGATGTTCCACAGCGTTACGTATAGCTACTCCCTCTTGAGTCTCCAAGCGCCGCGGAGCAGGCACAGAAACATGAACAACCTTGAATGGGCCCTCCCACATGGGAGAGAGCTTATGCAGTCCCTCCACAGAGGACCCGTCGAACACGAGGTCCCCTACCTCGAGAGTTACAGGGAGGATCTTTGCGGCGGTGTGGTATCGTTGAAGTGCCTGCTGGTACCTTGCCGCTCGCAGCGCAGCTTCTCGACGGCGCTCCTCCCCCAGCACTAGGGTATTCCCCCGCATGGTGTCTTGCAGCATTTCATCGAACGCCAGGACCCGCGCGGATCGACGCTTGACCTCGTGAGGGAGGACCGCTTCGGCTCCATAGACCGGGAAGAAGGGGGTCTCTCCAGTTGGCTTGGTTGCGGTTGTGCGGATGGACCACAACACGGACGGAAGCTCGTCGTACCAGCCTCTGCCGCAGGCTTCCAGTTTCTTCTTGAACGTCATGGTCTTGAGGCCTCTCAGGACCTCTGCATTAACCGCCGGCTGTCCATCGCTTGCGGGGTGCGCCACGGCGTAGCATATCTGCGTCCCAAGGTTAGCGCAGTATGTTTTAAAAAGGTTACTGGTGAACTGCGAACCGTTGTCGGTGATGATGCGGTTCGGAACTCCGAACCGGCTCACGATGCCCTTGATGAACTTGACCGCAGAACCAGCGGGGATGACGCGGACGGCCTCGACTTCGGCCCACTTAGTGAATTTGTCCACGGCGATGTAGAGGTAGCGATAGCCCCCTGGCGCCCGAGGAAAAGGGCCGCTGCGAAACGCCTTGACGACAACGGTCTGTGACGATGAATGGTGCCCACAATCTCCGCCATGTATATCTGCCAGCAATTCCTTCCCCTGTTCCCTGGTGATGCAGCGCAGGGATACGTCGTTCGGTCGTTTCCGGTAGAGCTCTCCATCCATGATGCTATATGCCGTGGCTTGCCGAGCCACACGCTCTGCCTCCTCCTCCTTCTCCGGCAAAGTCCCACGCGTTAAGTAACTCTTGAGCTCCGTGATCCAGCACTCCTCTTGAGGTTCCATCATTAGAAGCAGCCGTGCTCCTGAGGCCGGGACACAGGTTGGGGCTCCCGAGGCAGGTGGCTGAGGGAGCTCCTCCCGAGGCTGTGCTGTGCTTGATAACAGCGGCAGGGCTGAGGGCTTGAAGAGTCGTTCCACGAAGACGCCCGGCTCCTGGGGTAACCTCCTGGAGGCTCGTTTGGCGATGTCGTCGGCCTCTTGATTGGTGCCGCGGGGCACGTGCTGCAGCCCCAACCCCCATAACTGTTTCTCCAGCCTGCGGACCTCCGCAAGGTAGGCCTCCATGTGTTCATCTCTTGGCTCGTACACCTTGTTGGAGAAATTGACGAGGAGCTGCGAAACGCCCTTGATGGTAAGGCGCTTCACCCCCAGGGCGGCGGCAGCCTTCGGACTCCGCTTATCGCCCCTCGTATTCTGCTATATTGTTGGAGACCTTCTCGCCATGCTGGAAACAGAGCTGCACGGCATAGTAGAGCTTGTCCTGAGCGGGGGATATGAGCACTGCCCCAGCCCCAGCGCCCTGTCTGGAGAATGCTCCGTCGAAGTACATGACCCAACCTTCTGGCACTTCGCTCCCTGGGGAGAGGGACCGATCCTCGCCGGTCCTGAGGCCCGGTGCTTCTGTCCATTCGGCCATGAAATCTACCAGCGCGGCCCCTTTGATGACCCTGGTTGTGCTGAACTCGAGCTGGAATGCTTGCAGCTCAATGTTCCACTCGGCGACCCTTCCGACCGAGTTGGGGCTGCTGAGCACCCTCTCTAGGGGGTATGCCGAGACAACCTTGATTGGATGACCCTGGAAGTAGTGACGCAGCTTGCGCGAAGCCACCAACAGCGCGAGGAGGAGCTTCTGCGGCATGGGGTACCGTGCCCTCGCATCCCGTAACACGGTGCTGATGAAGTACACCGGGTGCTCGACGAGGTTAGGGGCGTCGGTGCTGGTGGCGTCTTCCGGAAGCTGTAGTGCCTCCCGAGGCGACGGCGCCTCCGGAAGCTGGGTGCTTGGATGGGAGGCCTCCCCCGCCCTTGGTGCGCTCTGCTGTGACGGCTGATCTTCTTCCATTGCAGTGCTGGCTTTTGCTAGTTCCTTCTGATTCGGTCTTGCCTTAGCTCGGGTGGCCGCCGTGGTCTTGGCCTGACGCTCCTCCCTAACTGCCACTAGAGCAGCGCTAGCGGAGTAGGGAGTGGCGGCGAGGTAGAGTACCAAGGGCTCCTGAGGGCGCGGGGCCACCATCACTGGAGGGCTGGTCAGGTACCTCTTGAGGTCTTGAAACGCTTTGTCGGCCTCTTCAGTCCACTTGAAGAGCCCCTTTTTCTTCATCAGCTGGAAGAAAGGCAGCGCCCGCTCCCCCAATCGGGAGATGAAACGGCCCAGCACATTACGCGCCCCGTGAGCTTCTGCATTTCCCTGAGGGTCTTTGATGGGCTCATGTCTTCCACTGCCTTGACCTTTTCTGGGTTGGCCTCGATGCCTCGGTGGGATACGAGGAAACCCAGGAGCTTGCCTGAGGGAACTCCAAACACGCACTTCTCCGGGTTGAGTCGCAGGCTCACTGCATTGAGGCTCGCGTAGGTTCCTTCCAGGTCTTGTATCAAGGTCTTGGCCTCGCGAGACTTCACCACGATATCGTCGACGTATGCCTCCACATTCTTCCCGAGTTGCGGGCCCAAGGTGATGTGCATGTGCGCAACCCGAATGGCATGCATGTATAGCAGTACACTCCACACGGGGTTAGGAAGGCCGTCTTTTCCACGTCTTCTACCGCCATCTTGATTTGGTGATACCCGGAAAAGAAGTCCAAGAAGCATAACAGGTCACACTCGGCGGTGGAATCGAAGATCTGGTCGATGCGAGGGAGCGGAAACGGATCCTGCGGGCATGCTTTGTTGAGGTTGGTGAAGTTGACACATATGCGCTCCATTCCTCCCTTCCTTGGCACCACCACGGGGTTGGCCAGCCAATCTGGGTATCGGACCTCGCGAATAACCCCCGCGGCTTCTAGCTTGCGGGTCTCTTGGATGATGAAGGCCTGCTTTTCAGTGGACTGCCTTCTCGCTTTCTGCTTCACTGGACGCACGTTGGGGCACACGTTGAGGTGGTGCTCGATTAAGCCCCGTGGAATCCCCGCCAGCTGATGGGGCTCCCAGGTGAACACCTTCTTGTTCGCACGCAGGAACTTGATAAGGGCTTCCTCCTGTTCGGGCTCGAGGTTGGCGCCTATGGTGAAGGTGGCGTTTGTGGACCCGTCCTCATCGACGGGTATCTGCTTGGTCTCCGCCTTGTCTTGAGTGAACAATCGCTTCTTCTTGGTTGGCGCAGCCCCTTGAGCCGGGGCTTCGCTTCATCGGCTGGCTGCAGCGGCCGCCGTCTTGAGGGTGAGCCTGAGCGCTCGCAGCGCACCTTCAGTATCCCCGGGCACGGTGAGGACGCAGCTGCTCCCAGGCATCTTCATGAGGTTGTACCACGGGTGGATTGCGGCCATGAATTTGGCCAATGCTGGATAGCCAAGCATGGCATTGTAGGGGAGGGATGGGGGCGATGTCGAAGTCGACCAGTTCCGTGCGGAAGTTGTCGTAGGTGCCGAAGGTCACCGGAAGCCGGAATTGCCCCAAGGCGCTGGATGACCCTCCTCCTACGCCCGAAAAAGGCCGGCTGGGCTGCAGCCGCTCCCTGGGTATGCAGAGGAGGTTGAAGGCCTCGACTGAGAGTACGTTGAGGCCGGCGCCGCCGTCGATGAGGGTCCTGGTGACGGCAACCTGGCAGATGGTGGGTGTGCAGAGCATGGGGAGCGCACCCGAGCCGGCCGAGTTGGTGGGGTGGTCTTGAGAGTCGAAGGTCAGCCCGGCCGGCGACTCCGTCCGGCCTGAGGGAGCCCCCTGCCGCGTGGAGGCGGCGCCAACCCGGCGAATGTCTTGACATGGTGGCTGGAAGGCGGCGCCTGCGAGCCGCCCAGGAGGGCCGCGACGAGCGGAGGAACCGGCGCGACGGGGCGGGTGACGAGGAAGCCGCACGGCCCCTCCCCTGAGGTCGCCGAGGAGCGCAGGGACGATGCTTGCTGCTCGTTCCCCGCCGGGCCGGTGGCGGCGTTGACGGCAGGTGACGGGGAACGACGAGGGCGCCCGCCGACGGGAGCTGTCTGGGCGACATGGGAGGTGAGGGCGGCTCGGCGTTCGGCGCGGGCCCGACGTGCGTCAGACATGGTTGCGGTGGTCGGGGAAGAGCGAGGCGACGAAAGGAAGATTCCGGCGTACCCCTACCTGGCGCGCCAAATGTCGGATTTCGGGTTCCGGCAGACCCTTGAGGTTCGAACAACGGGTGCACGCGGAGATCCAACCCTCCACCGTCTCGTACCTCGCCGAATCGCAGGGACCTAAACTACTAAACAGAACAGCACAAGAGACACAAGATTTATACTAGTTCGGGTCATCGTTGTGGTGTAATACCCTACTCTAGTTTGTGGCATGGTGGATTTCCTCCTGGGCTGATGAGGAACAGTACAGGGAAGAACAGCCTCGCGAGGGTCTGTTCTTGGTGGGTGTGATGAACTGCTAGGTGGTGTCCCGTCGCTCTAGCTTGAGGATCGGGTCTCTGTCTTTCTCTGGATGCCGATCATTTCGATCCTCTACTCGAGTGTGGCTACTCCTATTTATAGGCAAAGCCCTCGGGCCTCTTCCCAAATATTGAGCGGGAAGGGCGCCAACAATTGGCCATTTTGAAGGGGAACAGCGGGTACACTTATCCTGACTAAAGTTGGTCCTCGCCTGCCAAAGGCTCTGGCGATGACGCCTGCTTGGGCTCCACGATGACTCCCTTCCAGCCGTTGTTGCTGGTCTTGGTCTTGTTGCACCGAAACGGATGCCTTTGCTTGATGCTCTCGCCTGCGCTTGCTCCCTTTGCACCAAAGAGGAAAGGAGGGGCTACTTGTCGGGCGCCCGACTGGCGCCCTTGGTCGTCATGGCTTGTGTCATGGGCACCTCGCGAGGTACCCTGCCTTGAACTCTCCGCCTCCTCATGAGCCAACCTGACGAGCCGTGCTTGAGGAAGCTCCTGGTCGTCCGCCCCGCGAGGCTTGGCCCCTCGCAAGGGTCTTGAGCTTGTGTTGATGAAGATGGGCTGTCCTGGGCCTCCTTTGAGCCACGCTGCAGGCCGCAGGCAGGCAAGTCTGGGGACCCCCGTTCCCAGAACGCCGACAAGAATTTTTGATGCGAAATACTACTAGGCATAATTTCAATGTAACTCTTCTTAATTGTGGTATGAATATTCAGATCCGAAAGATTCAAGACAAAAGTTTAATATTGACATAGAAATAATAATACTTGAAGCATACTAACTAAGCAATTATGTCTTCTCAAAATAACATGGCCAAAGGAAGTTCATCCCTAAAAAATCATATAGTTTAGTCATGGTCCATTTTCGTCACACAAGAATGCTCTGATCATGCACAACCCCGATGACAAGCCAAGCAATTGTTTCATACTTAAGTAATCTCAAACTTTATAAACCTTCACGCAATGCATGAGTGTGAGCCATGGATATAGCACTATGGGTGGAATAGAGTATAATTATGGGGGTTATGTGGAGAAGACAAAAAGGAGAAAGTCTCACATCAACGAGGCTAATCAATGAGCTATAGAGATGCCCATCGATTGATGTTAATGCAAGGAGTAGGGATTGCCATGCAACGGATGCACTAGAGCTATAAATGTATGAAAGCTCAACAAAAGAAACTAAGTGGGTGTGCATCCAACTTGCTTGGTCACGAAGACCTAGGGCACTTGAGGAGGCCCATTGTTGGAATATACAAGCCATGTTGTATAATGAAAAATTCCCACTAGTATATGAAAGTGACAAAACAAGAGAGTCTCTATCATGAAGATTATGGTGCTACTTTCAAGCACAAGTGTGGAAAAAAAGATAGTAGCATTGTCCCTTTTTTTCTCTTTTTTTCTTTTTTTGAGCCTTTTTTGGCCTTTCTCTTTTTTTATTGGGACAATGCTCTATTAAATGATGATCACCACACTTCTATTTATTTACAACTCAATGATTACAACTCGATACTAGAACAAGGTATGACTCTAGATGAATGCCTCCCGTGTGTAGGATATGCAATTAACCAAGAGTGACATGTATGAAATAATTATGAACGGTGGCTTTGCAACAAATACTATGTCAACTACATGATCATGCTAACCAATATGACAATGATGAACGTGTCATGATAAACGGAATGGTGGAAAGTTGCATGGCAATATATCTCGGAATGGCTATGGAAATGCCATAATAGGTAGGTATGATGGCTGTTTTGAGGAAGGTATAAGGAGGTTTATGTGTGAAAGAGCGTATCATATCACGGGGTTTGGATGCACCGGAGAAGTTTGCATCAACTCTCAATGTGAGAAAGGGCAATGCACGGTACCGAAGAGGCTAGCAATGATGGAAAGGTGAGAGTGCGTATAATCCTTGGACTCAACATTAGTCATAAAGAACTCACATACTTATTGCAAAAATATACAAGTCATCAAAAACCAAACACTACGCGCATGCTCCTAGGGGGATAGATTGGTAGGAAAAGACCATCGCTCGTCCCCGACCGCCACAAATAAGGAGGACAATCAAAGAACACCTCATGTTTCAAATTTGTTACATAACGTTTACCATACGTGCATGCTACAGGACTTGCAAGCTTCAACACAAGTATTTCTCAAATTCACAACTACTCAACTAGCACAACTTTAATATCACTACCTCCATATCTCAAAACAATCATCAAGCATCAAACTTCTCTTAGTATTCAAAACACTCATAAGAAAGTTTTTACTAATCTTGAATACCTAGCATATTAGGATTATTTAAGAAAATTACCATTCTATTTAAGACTCTCAAAACAATCTAAGTGAAGCATGAGAGATCAATAGTTTCTACAAAACAAATCCACCACCGTGCTCTAAAAGATATAAGTGAAGTACTACGGCAAAACTATTTAACTCAAAAGATATAAGTGAAGCACATAGAGTATTCTAATAATTTCCAAATCATGTGTGTGTCTCTCAAAAGGTGTGTACATCAAGGATGATTGTGGTAACTAAAAAGCAAAGACTCAAATCATACAAGACGCTTCAAGCAAAACACATATCATGTGGTGAATAAAAATGTATCTCCAAGTAAAGTTACCGATGGAAGTAGACGAAAGAGGGGATGCCTTCCGGGGCATCCCCAAGCTTTGGATTTTAGGTGTCCTTAGATTATATTGGGGTGCAGTGGTCATCCCCAAGCTTAGACTCTTGCCACTCCTTGTTCCATAATCCATCAAATCTTTCACCCAAAACATGAAAACTTCACAACACAAAACTTAACAGAAAATCTCGTGAGCTCCGTTAGCGAAAGAAAACAAAAGACCACTTCAAGGTACTGTAATGAATTAATTCTTTATTTATATTGGTGTTAAACCTACTGTATTCCAACTTATCTATGGTTTATAAACTATTTTACTAGCCATAGATTCATCAAAATAATCAAACAACACACGGAAAACAGAATCTGTCAAAAACAGAACAGTCTGTAGTAATCTGTAACTAACGAAAACTTCTGGAACTCCAAACAATCAGCCAAAATAGGTAGACCTAGAAAATTTGTTTATTGATCATCATCAATTGGAATCAATATTTTATCTCGTTCTTATGATTTTTAACCATTATTTTCGTGAACAGAAAGTTTCTGGAAATTTTTGCAAGATCAAGTAACTATCATCCAAGAAGATCCTATAGGTTTAACTTGGCACAAACACTAATTAAAACATAAAACACATCTAACCAGAGTCTAGATCAAATATTTATTCCTAAAAAGAAGAAAAAATCAAAAAAACTAAAAATAAAATTGGGTTGCCTCCCAACAAGCGCTATCGTTTAATGCCCCTAGCTAGGCATAAAAGCAAGGATAGATCTAGGTATTGCCATCTTTGGTAGGCAATCCATAAGTGGATCTCATAATAGATTCATATGGTAATTTTATTTTCTTCCTAGGGAAGTGTTCCATGCCTTTCTTAAATGGAAATTGGAATATAATATTCCCTTCCTTCATATCAATAATTGCACCAATCGTTCTAAGGAAAGGTCTACCAAGAATTATAGGACATGAAGGATTGCAATCTATATCAAGAACAATAAAATCTACGGTCACATAATTTCTATTTGCAACAATAAGAACATTATTAATTCTTCCCGTAGGTTTCTTAATAGTGGAATCCGCAAGGTGCAAATTTAGAGAGCAATCATAAAAATCATGGAAACCTAGCAAATCACACAGTTTTGGGAATAGTGGAAACACTAGCACCCAAATCACATAAAGCATAGAACTCACGATCCTTAATCTTAATTTTAATTGTAGGTTCCCACTCATCATAAAGTTTTCTAGGGATACAAACTTCCAACTCAAGTTTTTCTTCATAAGATTGCATCAAAGCATCAACGATATGTTTGGTAAAAGCTTTATTTTGACTATAAGCATGAGGAGAATTTAGCACGGATTGCAACAAGGAAATACAACCTATCAAAGAGGAACTATCATAATTAAATTCCTTGAAATCCAAAATAGTGGGTTTATTAATATCTAGGGTTTTGATTTCTTCAATCCCACTTTTATCAATTTTAGCATCAATATCTAAAAACTCCGAATTTTTGGAACGCCTTCTAGGTAAAGGTGGATCATATTCAGTCCCATCATTATCAAGATTCATATTGCAAAACAAATATTTAATAGGGGACACATCAATAACTTTTAGATCTTCATCTTTATTTTCATAGAAATTTGAAGAACACGCTTTCATAAAGCAATCTTTCTTAGAACGCATCCTAGCGGTTCTTCCTTTGCACTCATCAATGGAAATTCTCATGGCTTTGAGAGACTCATTGATATCATGCCTAGGAGGAATAGATCTAAGTTTTAAAGAATAAATATCAAGAGAAATTCTATCAACGTTCCTAGCCAATTCATCAACTTTGAGCAATTTCTCTTCAAGCAAAGCATTGAAATTCTTTTGCGAATTCATAAATTCCTTAACAGTAGTCTCAAATTCAGAGGGCATCTTATTAAAATTTCCATGAGAATTGTTGTAGGAATTACCATAATTATTAGAGGAATTACTAGGATAAGGCCTAGGATTAAAGTTTCCTCTATACGCGTTGTTACCAAAATTATTCCTACCAAGAAAATTCACATCCATAGATTCATTATTATTCTCAATCAAAGTAGACAAAGGCATATCATTAGGATCAGAAGAAACACTCTTAGTAGCAAATAATTTCATAAGTTCATCCATCTTTCCACTCAAAACATTAATTTCTTCTATCGCATGCACTTTTTTATTAGTATATCTTTGAGTGTGCCATTGAGAATAATTAACCATAATATTATCTAGGAGTTTAGTAGCTTCTCCTAAAGTGATTTCCATAAAAGTGCCCCAGCGCCGAATCTAAAAGATTTCTAGAAGCGAAATTCAATCCGCATAATTTTTTGTATAATCATCCATATATTCAAACCATGAGTAGGGAAATTACGTATCATTAATTTCATCCTCTCCCAAGCTTGTGCAACATGTTCATGATCAAGTTGCTTAAAATTCATAATATCGTTTCTAAGAGAGATGATCTTAGCGGGAGGAAAATACTTAGAGATAAAAGCATATTTGCACTTATTCCAAGAATCAATAATATTTTTAGGCAAAGACGAAAACCAAGCTTTAGCATGATCTCTAAGGAAAAAAGGAAATAGCTTCAACTTAACAATATCATTATCAACATCTTTCTTCTTTTGCATATCACACAAATCAACAAAGCTATTTAGATGAGTAGTGGCATCTTCACTAGCAAGGCCGGCGAATTGATGTTTCATGACAAGATTCAACAAAGCAGCATTGATTTTACAAGATTCAGTATCGGTAAGAGGAGCAATCGGAGTGCGAAGGAAATCATTATTTTTGGTATTTGTAAAGTCACATAATTTGGTATTATCTTGAGCCATCGTGACAAACAAGCAATCCAACACACAAGCAAACAAAAAGCAAGCGAAAAAGAGGCAAACAAAAAAGAGAGGGCGAATAAAACGGCAAGGGTGAAGTGGGGGAGAGGAAAACGTGAGGCAAATGGCAAATAATGTAATGCAGGAGATAAGGGTTTGTTATGGGTACTTGGTATGTTGAATTTTGCATCGACCTCCCCGGCAACGGCGCCAGAAATCCTTCTTGCTACCCCTTGAGCACTGCGTAGGTTTTCCCTTGAAGAGGAAAGGGTGATGCAGCAAAGTAGCGTAAGTATTTCCCTCAGTTTTTGAGAACCAAGGTATCAATCCAGTAGGAGGCTACCCGCAAGTCCCTCGCACCTACACAAAACAAATAAATCCTCGCAACCAACGCGATAAGGAGTTGTCAATCCCTACACGGTCACTTACGAGAGTGAGATCTGATAGATATGATAGGATAATATTTTTGGTATTTTTATGATAAAGATGCAAAGTAAAATAAAAGCAAAGTAAAAAGGCAACTGAAATAACTAAGTGTTGGAAGATTAATATGATGAAGATAGACCCGGGGGCCATAGGTTTCACTAGTGGCTTCTCTCAAGAGCATAAGTATTTTACGGTGGGTGAACAAATTACTGTTGAGCAATTGACATAATTGAGCATAGTTATGAGAATATCTAGGTATGATCATGTATATAGGCATCACGTCCGAGACAAGTAGACCGACTCCTGCCTGCAACTACTACTATTACTCCACACATCGACCGCTATCTAGCATGCATCTAGAGTATTAAGTTCATAAGAATAGAGTAACGCCTTAAGCAAGATGACATTAAGTAGAGGGATAAATTCATGCAATATGATAAAAACCCCATCTTGTTATCCTCGATGGAAACAATACAATACGTGCCTTGCTGCCCCTCATCCTTTGGGAAAGGACACCGCAAGATTGAACCCAAAGCTAAGCACTTCTCCCATTGCAAGAAAGATCAATCTAGTAGGCCAAACCAAACTGATAATTCGAAGAGACGTGCAAAGATAACTAATCATACATAAAAGAATTCAGAAGATTCAAATATTGTTCATAGATAAACTTGATCATAAACCCACAATTCATCGGTCTCAACAAACACACCGCAAAAAGAAGATTACATCGAATAGATCTCCACGAGAGAGGGGGAGAACATTGTATTGTGATCCAAAAAGAGAGAAGAAGCCATCTAGCTACTAACTATGGACCCAAAGGTCTGAGGTAAACTACTCACACTTCATCGGAGGGGCTATGGTGTTGATGTAGAAGCCCTCCGTGATCGATGCCCCCCTCCGTGAGCCTCGGAAACAGGCCCCAAGATGGGATCTCGTGGGTACAGAAGGTTGCGGCGGTGGAATTAGGTTTTTGGCTCCGTATCTGATCGCTTTGGGGTACGTAGGTATATATAGGAGGAAGGAGTACGTCAGTGGAGCAACATGGGGCCCACAAGGGTGGAGGGCGTGCCTGGGGGGTGGTAGGCGCGCCCCCCTACCTCGTGGCTTCCTTGAAGCTTCCTTGACTTAGGGTCCAAGTCTCCTGGATCATGTTCGTTCCAAAAATCACGTTCCCGGAGGTTTCATTCCGTTTGGACTCCGTTCGATATTCTTTTTCTGCGAAACTCTGAAATAGGCAAAAACAAAGCAGTGCAGGCTGAGCCTCCGGTTAATAGGTTAGTCCCAAAAATAATATAAAAGTGAATAATAAAGCCCAATAATGTCCAAAACAGAAGATAATATAGCATGGAGCAATCAAAGATTATAGATACGTTGGAGATGTATCAGGCGGTGTGTTGGGTGTGGGGGGGGCGCCTCTCATTAAGTAAATATATGGGCTTTTGAATTGATTTTATTATTTACTAGGGTGGATGAGCTGTTTTGTCTTGGGTCCAGAGAAGCAGTTATTACTAGTATAGTGGAGACACTCTACAGCTACCCAGAAAAAGAATTACTACTAGTACAATGGATACACTACTGCTTCTGGCTCCTCCTAGGTCATCGAAAGATCTCCCTCTACTGAATGTCGTTTTACTTTTGTTCACCGACATGCAGGCCATGCAGCACGCGGGCCCAAATGCCATCCACCAAATTATAAGGTAATATGGAGGCAGAGAGTCACCCCGGTCATAGCGCGGTAATAATGAGCCATCGTATCACAAAACCCCACCTCCCTGCAGTCTAAGTTTGATGGACGAAGCAACCATTATTTCAGTCTTTGCTGAATCCCCTTCTCCCTCACCCTCTTCAAGAAAGCCAACGCTCGTGTCTGCCACTATTTTTCTCTCCCAACGAAGGGAAGGTAAGCGGATCCTTGATGTTGGTATATTTTCGTTCTGAGAAAAAAATGAAAATTTGCAAAGTAGTAACCGATCCTCACTCTCTTTTTTGTTTCATTCTCATAATGATTTTGTTTTCCTTTCAGTGGTCTCCTAGTATTCATCAGTTTCATGATGGACCAAGGAGAACCAGGCAAAGATCTGTTGATATTGGAGCAGACGGGTGAGGCTGAACCCACGAGACAGAGACCTCCAAGAAGATGGAGGTAGCCACCAAGCCGACCCCAGATACGCTCACGACCACTACTGAGATGGTCAACACCCCGTTTGAGGTTACAGCCCCCGTGGCACTGCAGGAGCAGTTTTCCCCCTTCGAGGATGTGCCCCCCCTGAGTTACCCAAGGTGATTTTCTTCTTTGCCGATCTCGATTGTGGTTTTTCATCTAAGTATGTGGTGATGAATAATGCAAAATTCTATTATCTTGAATGCCATGCTATACATAGTGGTTTAAATAACTTGTGTTTCTTATACTGCAAAGTAATTTAGAATTTGTTTCTGTTTCAATTAGAGCCCTGATGCAGACAAGGATTGTGTGGTTGTACATGTCACTCGCTATGAGGCGGATGACCTGAATATACGCCTTTGGGAAAAACAGAGTTCTTAGGCTGTTGGATCCTGGATGCCATTTGCGCTTATACCGATGTCGAGTTATATTCCAGCCTCACTGTTGTCAGGCGTGTTGTCCAGGGTGTACTGAAGCACAAGAAGTTCAAAGCTACTCCTTCGTTTGTGAGGCATACTTTTCTTGTCAAGCTTATGCAGGAAGATGATGTGGTCCACTTCACCCCTCACTTTATTTCCTTTTTTAACCAAGAGACAGGTCAACTTCCCCCCACCCTTCACCATGCACCATGCTTACTTCGCCTTTTCAACCAAGAGACCGGTTGGGTAGCCAGTATCTACTACTTTCCCCCGTTCCCTCTTAGAAACTAGTCCTAGATTCGTGCTACAGCTTTCCCACTTTCTTCCCTGTTTGAACCAACTCTTAGATTCTACTGTATGAACTAGCTTTACCTCTAATAATAGTAAAAGTCTAGGTGGTATGGAATAGCCGATGGAAGTAGAAAAATATCCACACACAGCCACATGGGGAGTTGGGGCAGTAGAGCAAGGCAGGTTTTGAAGGAATATATACCTGAGGGTCATTGGCATGTGGCAAAGACGGCCTCGGGAGGCCGCATCTTGTCCACAATACCGCAGGGAGGAAGAAGGGGTCGGAGGCCCTCCCGAGCCGGTGCTCTCTCAGAGAGAACGACTCGGCCGATGATCGGGACGCGCGGGCAGCTGTTGGTCTCCTCCCTCGCCGCCAACGACAATGTGAATGATGCACCTACACCACTGCCTCGATCGAGGTTGTCCAGTCAAATTTGTGACCATCCATGAGCAGAGAGAGAGTGTGGCCACCTGTGACTTGCTTAGATCTGCAGAGCATGAGAGAGTGAAAGAGAGGAACCCTAGTAAAGCAAGCGCTAAGGCTCCTGCTTATATATGTAGTGAGTGATTTTGTTGTACCAGCTTCAAAAAAATGCGCTCCTACATGTACCCACGAGTGGGTGTGGGAGAACTAGTGCGTGTGTGCACCGCTTCTCTTTGTGAGAGTACAATATACTATGCCCATAGAATGTTCGCCACAAGAGTAATAGTATAAGTGTGTGACGTGTGAGCTAAAATAAAAGGTGTGCAACGTCTTTTGTTTTTTAGAAGTTCTTAGGGTAGGGTGTGAAGAGCACATATGTGTGTGACGTCTACCTGCAGGTAGACGGTGGGTGTGAGAGGACTCGACAAAGTCGTGACTCATGAGGGTGCATGTGTGCGTGAGAGAGAGGGGGAACATATCAATGCAATGCATGTGTCCGTAAATCATTATCTGACAAACGTTCGCCACAAGCCATTTCCTGACGAACGCTGTAAGATCCGTTAGATCGGCATCCGACAGTGTCAGTTTTGCCATGTCATTTAACAGAACAGCCACTCCTCCTACACACAAATCATCCACGTGAGTGTTAGCAACTGCCGTATGCTCCTCCCTCCGTTCCAAACTGTAGTGCATATAGCTTTATTGAAAATTCGAACCTCTCAAACTTTTACCGAGTTTTCGTGTACCAAAATGCACATATAGAATACCCAGTATATATCATTTCATTCATCTTGGAGAGTTATCTATAAAGATGGGGGAGGAGTCTACAAAGAAAGTCCGTCGTATCACCTGCAGCAATTTTAACCATCCTTTGGTGTGGAGGAATATCATAGGAACTGTATTGATATGATTTTTATAGGATTTTTTCCTTTAGAGCCAATTGGTTCATAGGAATAGATTCATATAATCCACATTTCAAAGGAAATAAACATGATATAATTTTTATAGCTTTAGAGCCACTTTGTTCATATGAATGGATTCCTATACTCCCATAATTTCAAAGGAACATAAACATTACTGTATATTCAATAGAAAAGTTCCTATGATGTGAACCAAATGACATCTCTTTTCCAATCCCTACTCATAGGAATTGAGATACATGTCATCTCTTTCCCTACAACTTGATTGTATACATCTTGTATGCCTAAATAGCTAGAACAACCCACTAGTAGCTTTTTTCCTAGACATGCAACTATGGCACAAGAACACGTCATGCATGCAAGTCATAAATCACATTGTTTTTCTACTCTATGCATGCAAGCACCACATCATCAATTCGTGCATGTTACTCATAAGTTATTTCTTGCATTAAATTTTTTATTGACAATGTATGTGCTGGTCATGTGCACATGTATGTAGTTCACATTCACATTTTTTTAGAAATGTCATTCTTTTAACTGCAATTCATTTTTCCTCTTTGTACTCCCTCCGTCTAGGTGTGTAAGTCATCTTCCGAAAACCAAATACTCCCAAAACACTTAAGCATGGTGAGGGAGTTCCGGACTAGGGGGTGTCCGGATAGCCGAACTATCATCATCGACCGGACTCCAAGACTATGAAGATACAAGATTGAAGACTTCGTCCCGTGTCCGGATGGGACTTTCCTTGGCGTGGAAGGCAAGCTTGGCGATACGGATATGTAGATCTCCTACCATTGTAACCGACTCTGTGTAACCCTAACCCTATCCGGTGTCTATATAAACCGGAGGGTTTTAGTTCAGAGGGCAGAACAACAATCATACCATAGGCTAGCTTCTAGGGTTTAGCCTCCTTGATCTCGTGGTAGATCCACTCTTGTAACACACATCATCAATATTAATCAAGTAGGACGTAGGGTTTTAACTCCATCAAGAGGGCCCGAACCTGGGTAAAACATCGTGTCCCTTGTCTCCTGTTACCATTCGCCTAGACGCACAGTTCGGGACCCCCTACCCGAGATCCGCCGGTTTTGACACCGACATTGGTGCTTTCACTGAGAGTTCCTTTGTGTCGTCACCGATAGGCTCGATGGCTCCCTTGATCATCAACAACGACGCGGTCCAGGGTGGGACTTTTCTCCCCGGACAGATCTTCGTGTTCGGCGGCTTTGCATCATGCGGGCCAATTCGCAGCCATCTGGAGCAGATCGAAGCTACACCTGGCCGTCGAGTCAGATTTGGAAGTTTAAACTATACGGCCGATATCCGCGGAGACTTGATCTTCGGCGGATTCGCACCGCAGCCAAGCGTGCCGCCTTTGTCTCGATGGGCATGATCTAGCTCTGCAGCCGAGCGATTGCCACGGAGGCCGCACCAGAATCCGCTCCGACCCTTAATCCGGAGCCGGATTCCCCGATAGAGGACGAGTGGTTGGACACCGCCTCGGGGGCTTTAATCTCTACGGTGATCGAGCCGAACTCTATCCCTGTCCTTTGCGAAGACCTCGACTCCAGGGTGCCGGACTCCTCTCCGGACTCCGAACCCTCCGCGCCCTTGCCAATCAAATCCGATTGGGCGCCCGTTATGGAGTTCACGGCCGCGGACATCTTTCAGCACTCACCTTTTGGCGACATCTTGAGTTCGCTAAAGTACCTCTCGTTATCAGGAGAGCCCTGGCCGGACTGCGGTCAGGACGGTTGGGATGCGGACGACGAAGAAATTCAAAGCCCACCCACCACCCACTTGGTAGCCGCTGTCGATGATCTAACCGACATGCTAGACTACAACTCCGAAGACATCGGACGGTATGGGCGGCGATGCCAGAGCGAACAAGACCCAGCGCCTCTGTGGCTTTGGAAGGCCACCTCGTCATACGACATATATATGGTGGACATCCCAAAAGATGGGAACGGCGATGGAACAACGGAGGATGACCCCTCCAAGAAGCAGCCCAAGCACCGGCGTCAGCGGCGCCGCTCTAAATCCCGCCACACCAAGAATGAAGATTCCGGCACCGGAGATAACAATACACCGGACAGTGCCGAAGACAATCCACTCCGGAAGATCCAAATAAGAAGAAGATGGAGACGCCAGCCCTCACGAGAGAGTGGCGTAAGAAGAGGTAGAGGATTATATGCCTCCCTCCGGAGACGAAGCAAGCCTCGACGACGATGAATTCGTCGTGCACGAGAATCCCGTCGAACAAGAGCGTTTTAGACGCGGGCTTATGGCCACGGGCGAACAGCCTCAAGAAAAGCAAGCAACAGCTTAGAGCTGATCGGGATCTGCTAGCCGACGGATGGACTGAAGTCCTCGCGTCAAGAGCATGAGCTCGAACGCCCCTCCAAAGCTACCCTAAGCGCAAGCTGCTCCCCGACTAGAGGAGGAGGCTTACGAACCCGCATCACCAGGAGACAATACGGCTGACCGACCACCCGTGGCGCGATAGAGAGGCCTCTAGGCCCTTCACTAGAACCGTACCCCGGCATCGCTCAAAAAGCACACGGCCAAAGGGAAACGCTCCGGACCTGCGAGATATATTGGAGGACAAGGCAAGACAATCAATATCGATCTATGGATCGCGTGGGTGCCCCACGGTACGTGACGACAACCGTCGCCACGACACAAGATAAGTCCGGCCGGGCGAACAAAACAGACCAAGCTCTTTTGAGCTCCGTCGTGATATCGCCCAATACAGAGGCGCCGCACACCCACTATGCTTCACAGACGAAGTAATGGATCATCAAATCCCCGAAGGGTTTAAACCCGTCAATATTGAATCCTATGATGGCTCAACAGACCCCGCGGTTTGGATCGAAGACTATCTCCTTCACATCCACATGGCCCGCGGTGACGATCTTCACGCCATCAAATACCTCCCCTCAAGCTTAAAGGACCAGCCCGACATTGGCTCAACAGCTTGCCGGCGAGAGTTAATTGGGAGTCGAGGACTGGAAGCCGCATTCCTCGATAACTTCCAGGGCACTTATGTATGCGACCACGAGGCGATGACCTAAGCCACATAATTCAGCAGCCAGACGAATCGGCCAGACAATTCTGGACACGGTTCTTAACCAAGAAAAACCAAATAGTCGACTGTCCGGATGCGGAGGCCCTCGCGGCCTTCAAGCATAACATCCGTGACGAGTGGCTTGCCCGGCACCTAGGACAGGAAAAGCTGAAATCCATGGCAGCCCTCACATCACTCATGACCCGCTTGCGCGGGTGAGGACAAGCTAGCACACAGAACAACCTCACCAAAAATTCTGGCAGTCCGGACTTCAAGGACCGAAATGGCAGGCAGCGTCGTAATAAAAAACAAACGCCACATTAACGGCGACAATATTGAGGATACGGCAGTCAATGCCGGATTCAGAGGCTCTAAACCCGGTCAGCGGAAAAAGCCGTTCAATAGAACTACTCCGGGTCCGTCCAATTTGGACCGAATAATCGACCGCTTGTGCCAGATACACGGACCCCCGAAAAGCCAGCTAACCACACCAACAGGGAATGTTGGGTATTCAAGCAGGCAGGCAAGTTAATTGCCGAAAACAATGACAAGGGGATGCATAGCGATGACGAGGACGAGACCCAACCGCCGAACAATAGAGGATAGAAGGGTTTCCCCCCACAGGTGCGGACGGTGAACATGATATATGCAATGCACATACCCAAAAGTTCAACCCATGGTCCAGTTGCCCCGAAGTTCAACCCATGGTCCTCCTGCCCGATCACTTTTGACCGAAGGGACCACCCCACCAGCATCCGCCACGGCGGATTCGCCGCACTGGTCGTAGACACAATCGTCGATGGATTTCACCTAACCAGAGTCCTGATGGACGGCGGAAGCAGACTGAACCTGCTTTACCAGGATACAGTGCGCAAAATGGGCATAGACCCCTCAAGGATTAAACCTACCAAAACGACCTTTAAAGGCGTCATACTGTGTAGAAGCCAATTGTACAGGCTCAATTACACTAGAAGTGGTCTTCGGATCCCCGGATAACTTCCGAAGCGAGGAGTTAATCTTTGACATAGTCCCGGTCCGCAGCGGCTATCATGCCTTACCCGGACGTACCGCGTTTGCAAAGTTCAACGCGGTGCCGCACTACGCATACCTCAAGCTCAAGATGCCAGGCCCTCGAGGAGTCATCACGGTCAACGGAAACACTGAACGTTCTCTCCGCACGGAGGAACATACAAGGCTCTCGCGCAGTGCAATGCAGCCTCTCAAGGCAATTCTTGAGTCTGGCCGTTAAGCGGCCGGACACAGCTAAGCGCGCCTGGAGTAACTTACAACAAGACCACCTGGCACGTTCCGAGCACGCGTAGCTGTGGGGACCCCGACTCATAAGTCGAGATCACCGAATGCACGTGTACAGTGATCCCAGAGATCAATGCTCACTGAACACACAGAAGCTGAATAACAAGAGTCTTACATCCATACATACCGTTTTGCAAAAGTAGGACCGTTATGGTCAGGTCTTGAGTATATCATCGCAGCGGAAATCTTAAATCGATAACTTGGACCCATGCCATCCGCCTTAACCCTACAGCATTCTGACCGGGAAGCGCCCTAGCTTGCATGTTAAATCACCGAAGTATTCTTCTTCATATCATGTTCTTTCATGCCTGGCCAATAAAATAACCAGTGGCAAGCCAATGAGTACTTTGAATGTACTCGCAAGCAACCCATGTCTTGGTTCAAGATTCAACAATGCATGATATAGGTAAATTTTTGCAGAAAGCTAGTTTTGAGTGCAATGACATGTTCAACAACTTGCATAGCATGCATCAAGAGGATTCATGTAATCCCTGAGGACAAGTTATAGATATCAACATAAATGGAGTGGGCACCAACCCAACTCAATCATGTCAAGTCCTTGGACTTGACCCATGTAGTTCTCTCCATCATCCATACATACTCACCAGGTTTCGTAAACATATGGACGTAGCCCAAGAGCGGTTACCCAACTGTCCTTGACCGTGGTCACGGCTATTCGAATAGTTTTACACTCTGCAGAGGTTGCACACTTTACCCACAAGATCCGGGGAACTTCCGTGTCATCCACGACCCGCGATACCTCAAGTACCCGGGGTAAGCACCCGATCACTATCTTTCCCTAGACGACACTAACATGGAGTCCACTCGATTGGTAGTAACCCCCGTGCCCAACATTTCACAACTTAAAATTGTGGAGCCTCGCTCCCATATTCATCACATACCAGCAGCACGGGTACCAACGGTGTGTCCGGTGCCCCATAAAATGTTCTTGGCACTTACAGCACGACCCTCGTCCCGAGAGAGAGCACCAACTCTCCCCCGTCACTAGTAATGCGGGCTCCAAGCTAGTATCGGCCTAGGTAATCAATAATGCCCTTTCCCATACAAGGGTAGAGTGGTTGCGCATGTAAGGTTGGAATAACGGTCGCAACATAAACCAATCCGTTTTTGAAACCACACTCACATATCCTTCTCCGGTACACCACTTCCTTCTCAAGTGATTACCTAGCTCAACATCTCCCTCGGGCATTAGTGGCACCCGACGGGGTTTTCAAAAAGTCTTTGGGAACATACTTGCCTCCATCACCATGCATATCCCCGCCCCTTTCTGCGTAGCAACTATTTTAGCATCCTATCTACTCCCACCGGCATAACCCTCATAAGGAGGTAGGGTCATGCACAATGCAAGTATCAATGAGGAAGTAACGGAGGCGACCAACCAACGTGGTTTACCATCTCATCATGATTCTGATGCAACAATAATAAGTGATATATGACATGCATAAAAAGGTTGCATAGACATGGTCAAAGGGCTGCTTGCCTGTTGTAAGAAAGTCTTCGAGGTCTTCAAATATCTCTGGTCCAACATCGAGCATTCCGTCTACTTCGTCAACTATCGTCGAAAGCAAGCATAATAAGCAACACAAGAAGGCAGAAAATAAAAGTGCTCCAAAAATATTAATTTGACTTTTCTAGGACATCTCTGGTTATATGAAAAATAACCAGAGTGGTTTCATTGGAATTGGATCAGTGGATATCTACGAACATTTCAATATGATGGAATCAAGGGGTTTATGGGTTTGCAAGAAGTGTACAGAAACATGTCTTTGAAAAATGAGCAAAGGTACCCATTTAACAAACCATGATTTTAGAAACATCTAGGAGTTGGTTTCACTTTGGATTTGGATTTCAAATGAATATTCTATGGATTTGCAAAGTTGACAAACATGAAGAAATGGCTCATTAATTTGTGGGTACAGAAAGTATTAAGAAAAATGTTCATAAACTAAGTTATGAACTTAGAAGCATCTAGGAATTTGAGCTCTCTGTGATTTTCTAAAGTTCATCACAGAAATAGGAAAATTAGGATTTGATAAATATTTGTGAAGAAAAGGTCTCTGGAAAAATGTGCATGTTGCACCAACAGGTAGCTCATGATTTATAGAGTCACTAGAAATTTGAATCATCAAATTTGGAGTCCATTTGAATTGTTTATGGATTTTAGAAACTCACTGGAAAAGAATAAAAAGAAATATAAGGCATTACCCTTATCCTGCGCACCGGTGAGAGATAGTTGTGGGCCGGCCCAGCGGCTCGGCCACGCGGACGCCAGGCGACGTCGAAGGCGTCTTTGCCGAAGCCGTTTCCACTTAAACGGCGGGGGCCCACCCACTGGATCGCTGACGCGCGGGCCCCAGCTACAGGTTGCCTTCAACCTCCCGCGCGCGCTCCGGCCGCGGGGAGGAGCGGCTCTTGCCGGCGATTGCCGGGGCTACAGAGCGTCTCCGGCGACGTTCCGCCCACCGGCGTGCTCAGGAGGCCATGCCGCACCCATCCATGTGCTACACGCATGCCGTGGAGGGCTGCAGTAGCGATGGCCTGGGTGGCCGCGGAGGAGGCCATCGGCCATCTTCGGCCACGAGCATGCGATGCTCCTGGGGACGAACGGCGGTGAGGGAAGGGCTTGTGGTGGTGAAAAGAGGGTGTGGGGCTATCCAGGGGGAAGAGAGAGGGCCGGGCCTGCAGTTTGAGCAAGGCCGTGGCTCGGCTCCGGCCTCGGCGGGGGATGTAGCGCGCGCGGCGGGGAGTGGGTTGGTCCAGGGGGATCACGGGAGGGAGAGAGGGACAAAGGAGTATAGAGGAGGCTCGGGGGTGGCCTTAAATAGAAGGGGGCGAGGTGCACCGTGGCTCGTGCGCCGACGCGCTCCTAGCCGTTGCTGGAGGCCACGGGGGCGCGCGTGGGTGTGTCTGGGGTGTTCGCGGGGTTGGTCTAGGGCGAGAGGAGAGGAGAGAGGGAGCAGGGAGAGGCCACAGTGCTCAAGGCGTCTTGAGCCGGGCATTGGCCGAGCCAGGCGGCTCTGGGCACGCGCCTTGAGGGGTGAGAGAGAGGGAAAGAGGATGGGGCCAGGATGGTGGCGTGTTGCAGACGTCGAGACACCTCGACCGGGCGCGAGGGGAGGCTTCGAGGTGGACGGGAGCGCCAGTGTCAACGGTCGGGAGCGCTGATGGCGTGCTCCAGAGCTGCCTTTGGTCGGCATGCGCGGCTTTTCCGCTGCACTCAAGGCCCACTTTTGTCTGGCAGCTGCAGGGGGTATGGGCAAAAGCCGAGGAGAGCCTTGGATGCTCTGGAATGCCAAGGAGGGAGAGAGAGGTTGAGAGAGAGGGATAATGCTGCTGCCCGGAGAAGAAAAATGGGTCCCTGCCCCCCTTCATCATTGCTTCTCGGGCAGGGAAGCACACCAGAGGTAGAGGGGGACTAGGAGGGGCTGTGGTAAAAAGTGGAGTCCATGGAGATTAGTGGAAGAGGCCAAAATGGGATTTTGGTAAAGTGGCGAAGGTGTTTGATGCTGGTTTGGGCCAGAAGACGAGTCCCATTTGTCATGAGACTCCACAGGGTGAAATGGCACATATAATTAGGGCCTTCCACCAATCTTGAGTTCATTTGGGCAAAGTTGCCAATGCAACTTTTGCAAACCCTAGAAATTAGCAGAAATGGACATGTGTAGATTTAGTTGAGAAAATCACTTCTCCTTGAGGCACCACTTGGTGTGGTGGCCTTATTTGGTCATGTGAACATGATAACCAAAGTTGGGGTCAAGGAGAGAAAGCTGGTAGTACAAAGTTGTTCAAATTTGATTCTGGTCAGAGAGGGTTTTGGGGCTCTTTGATCAAGTTAACTTGTTCTCCAACTTGTGCCATTTGGTCTAGATGAATTATTAGACCACTTGAGCATGTTCACCAGGTTTGAGAACATTTGGACATGTTTGTCAATGTAAAGTTTCTCAAACTTCAAACTGGACAGAAATGGTTTTGAGAGGTTTTCATGGGGTTATACTATTCTCCATGACATGATACTTGTCCAGATCATCAAACATGTCATATGTGACATGCTGGAATTTTCTTGGATTTTTTTTGGAGAATATTACCTTTGTAAATATTTCAAAAGCTTGAAATATCCAGAAAGGGTTTTTGAGGGATTTAACCAATATTTTGAACGTGACCATGTGTTGAAACTCTTATATATGGGAAATATATGCCCACTGAGTTTCCCTGATTTTTGTCAAATATTTTTAAAACAATAAAATAATTTTTCCCTATTAAAGACCATTTCTGGCCTTAAGAAAAAGCTTTTAAATAAAATAGGAAAATAACTTCTAAAATTATATTTTTGTGGTTTCTGGGTATCCTATATCTAATAGGAGTCAAATATATTTTTGTAAAGATTTTTACTGCCCTTAATTAAGTACTTGCAGAGCAAACCTCAATTCAGGGGTTTTTGAAAAACTAATTTTTCAAAATACTATTTGGCCAACTTATTTTTGTAAGAAATTATTTTTATGTCCAATACACATGGCATGATCATTGGTTCAAGAGTTTGGAGTAAGGAGATGAAGTATAGGAGTTGGAGGATTTGTTTTATTTTTAGAGCACTTGCTAACAGCAGACAAAAATCAATCAAGGCAAAGACAAAACACTCAAAAGTTTTTGTCAAACCACATTTTATGATGATTCATTAGTTTAAGGGTTGTGGCATGAAAATCAGGGTGTGACAGACCTACCCCCCTTACAAGAATCTCGTCCCCGAGATTCCCAAACTAGGCGCGGAACGGAATACAGAACCTTGGATCTGGGGTAGTCTTCACGTCCTCATACTTCTTCTGCTTCCTTGTAGTGCTCCATTGAGCTTGAAGTACCTGATGGTGTGGCTTCCTGTATGCCGCTCTTCTTGATCCAGGTTGCTAATGGGTAGCTCGTGGTAGGTTAGATTAGGCTAGGGGTTGATGGCTCGGTGGTCAATGCCCTCGTAGAGATCGGGCAAGTAAGGAAGTTGGAAACACTTCCGGGGTTGTGATGCATGGAAAGCGTTGTGCTCATCAGGTAACTCAGGTGGTAACTCTAGCTGGTAGCCGTCTACTCTTCGTCTTGAAGTGATCTCGGAGGGGGTTGTTAAATCTTGGAGTGATCTCGAAGGGGGCCGATGAATCTTAGTGTGGGTTCCCTTGTCATGGAAATGATTGGTTCCTTAGAGAGGAGTGGCTTGCAGATACACATGGTCTTTGACGCGAAAGTATACTTCTTGAAGATGGTGGTTGGTGTAGTTCTTCCTGTTAGACATGACGGTCTTCAGATGTTCCTTGACCAGCTCAACGGTTCTTCTTCCGTCTTCGGGTAGACGAGTATGTCATCAAAGAAAGATGACAACTAACTTGTCCAAGGATTCCATGAAGTCTATGGGGTACGTAGAGTGGGCTGAGGCATTGGTGATGGTCACGGTTAAGCATTGGCCACGGTCTTATCGATCTAGAGCCAAAGCCCAAGGTCAGGATCCGACCATGTTGTCTCTTGGTAGGGCATAAGGGTTTCAAGTATTCTAGTGTGCGAGTGAATGTTTATCACCCCATCCTTGAGCACAGTTTCTGAGATGCCAATTGTGCTATCTAGTCCTTTAAACAAATAACCTTATACCCCGAAAGCATCGACTCTTGTAAGTCAGCTCCAATCATCACTCATGCTATTATTATCCTCATGACTCCCAAGGGGAGGTCTAATAAATCTATACATGTCTACAATCCCCAAACTCATATGTATGTCTACCCCTAAAAATCCATGGGTAGAATATACAAGCTGCTAAGCTTGAACGTGACATCCCAAGTGCTCAACCTATTTCTCCCATGTCTAAGATAAAGCATCTCTATCCTAAGGAAACACGTCGTAGGCCCCTCCAAGATCTTGTTTCCTTCCTATGAATCAACTCCAACAGCCCATTACCTTTCATCAATCACTACAAATCCAATGTCTATGGTGTTCCACACGATCTTCTAAAGTCCTTTAGTCTCCAAATACTTGAAAAGGCTATCTCTAATATAGTTAGTCCACCAATTTCCATTATCATGGTCAAGTAACCTCCAAGGTCAAGTTTATACCAACTCCGAAAAATAATCCAATCTCCTAGTTTATTGTCTACCGAGAAATATGGCATCATGATCAAGATCATCAGTCTAAATCCAATTTACTCCCAACCATGTAAAATTACTCTGCATCCATACTCCACTAGAGTAACCTATTTAATCCAAATCTCATGTCCAACGAGGAATCCTACATGCCTTCCTCAAGTTATTTACGTGATATCAACTATCTCCTATCAATATCATCTGATCAAGTCAAATCCTTGCACTTCCAGGAATTTCAGCTTGCGATCATAATTGTCCTGTAAATCCAATTTACTCAGGGATATTGGAAGCTATGCTAATCTATAATCATGATCCCACCAAGTTCATCTTCCTATATGAAAGCCCCGTGATCTACCAAAGTCTCAGTCAATTCCTCAGGGTCTCTGATATAAACTCATCAATTCGTTTGCCCTCCGTTCCTATATCCCCAAATTGGTCTCTCCTATGGCATCATCAGTTTTTGTGCTACCCTAGGATGATAATGTGCTCGCTCGCTATGTCCACCAGTTCCATAATGAACCCAATGCCATGTGAGGTTACAGAGGCTTAACTGGTCGACTTGTAATTCCGTGGGTTAAGAACTTGGCTAAGGATTCGAGCTGGGGTATCTCGTGATGTCTCGAAAGGTATAGCGATGGGTTTACAGTCTTGAGAGGTAAACATAACTCTACGGGGTTGCACTTGGTCGAGGAGGTTGTAGCAAAAGTCTTCAGTGCTGGTTGGTTGCCAACGTAGAATCCTTGGTGTAGTTTATCTTACCGGTCTTCAGTTGAGGAGAGAGATGAGAGGGAAAAGTAGCATAGAGGAGGTGGGTTGCCTAAAGGGGGTTCTATAGTGCAAGTGCAAACAAAACAAGTGCCGAAAGGCCAAACAAAAGAAACAAGGTAAGGAAGGTGATATAGTCACGTACTTGTTGCCTAGGGCAAAAGTTGCGATCGATATCAAAACATAAACAATTAAAAACAAGCAACACACAATCATGGTTCTATTCGAACCATCATACGGACTTGATCACAGATAGGGGGTACACGACTTATCCTACCCTAGGGGTCCCTCGGACTCGATGAGGTCGTGCCTTGCGCCTCGTGCAGTCTTCCGGGTTGTCCTCAGGTGTTGCTACGTCTCTTGTAGTTGTTCGATGAAACGATCCCGGTTGAGCTTGAAGAGTCTTCAACAACTTCTCGCCTGTTGGAGTGATGGGGTGCAGGTGGCTCCTTGTAGCTGGCATTGACATGGTCTCCCCTTGTCTTCTTAATCATGATGATTCCTTTTGCCTTCTAAGGCGTCGAGTGTACCAGGTAGGCAATCCTTTATGTAATGACACTAACAAAGCATAGTAGAGGTCCAATCTGCCGGATATACTATTGCCAGTATCGTTACCGAGAGCGGGGGATGAAGATAACCGTTTTCCTGCTCACTATAGTGAGGCGGACCAAATGGCTAGGTTCTCATCCACCGGTGGTTGCCGATGCAACAATGATAAGGACACGGTTGCTCTACTAGCGATGTATTTCATGATCTTGCATATCCCATGCCCTGGTCATCATAGGCCAAGGTTGCATCATCCTGGGGCAGCGTCAAGGGTGTCTCCATCTCCTGGGTCTTCAGGTCCTCATTCCTCGAGGATGTATCTCTTGTTGGTAATGTCTTGTTGTGATGTCGCCAATCTTGTGTTCAGGAGATGTGGGTGAATGTCCGCAAGGCATCTTCCTTCTAGATTATCCACGAGGATTACAAGGAATCCAGTGGTCAGGGGCTTAAGGTTTATAGTGACCAAAGGTTTTTGAAGGGGAAGAGGTTGATGGGGAAAGTATACCCTAAATTTTCGAAAAACTGAGAAGCGAAGAGAAGTATAGACAGTTTTTTTTAAAACTAGATATAGTTTTGAAAATAGTTTTACCCTAACTAACGACCATGCTAACTAAGGCTTCCTACAGTCAGGATGGCTCTGATACCAGCTTTGTGGGGACCCCGACTCATAAGTCGAGATCACCGAATGCACGTGTACAGTTGTCAGTGTACTAAAATAGGGGTACCTTAGTACCCCGAACTTGTGCACGGGCGATCAGAGCGTCCCGTGGCAAGCCTCACGGCGTCCGCCAAGACCCTCCGCAGCCATTCGTAAGACAAGACCCGGCAAGAGGAGCTTGCCGGGAAGGCCTCTCTAGGCACAGACAAGGCCCCAACAAGAAGAGCTTGTCGGGAAGGCCTCCAGGCACGCAGAAGACAAGGCCCCGGCAAGAGGAGCTTGCCGGGAAGGCTCGGGGCGCGACAAGTCTCCGGGCGCGACAAGGATTCGGCCGCGGCAAGGCGCTTGCCGCGACATGCAACTTCTCTCCGTCTCCGCTCCAGCTCACCCAGCGACGTGTCGCCATGGGACCGTTCCTTGGGCGCGTGTCGTGCGGCTGTGCTGCTTGCGGTGTGCATCGTTAAGCGGCTCTGACAGGCTCGGCATCGTGGCGGCGGAGGCACCTGACGGTCTCACACACTGCTTTGGGCGACAACGACGGGCATTTATTGCTTTTGTCCCTTGCCGCCGAGTTAGGTATTTTGCACTGCATAATCGCTCAAGTAGGTGTACCAACTCCTGTTTTACATCTGTACCCCGCCTATGTTGCCACCTGTCGGAGACCCCTTGAGCATATAAAAGGAGGCCCGAGTGCAACGTAGAAAGGGTTCGGTTCGCGTTCTTCGCAAGGTTCGGCTGGTCCGGTTCATTCGACCGACCGGAGGCCAGAGACACTCACGCTAGGTTTTGTAGCTCGCATTGCTCCTTGGCAAGAACACAATAGATCAAACAAGCAGCGAGGAGTTTTATCTCTCCGGAGAGCTCGAAGCTGGGTAAACCGCTTCGTGTGCATCGCCTCGATCCGCTCTTCGCGATCTCCGCCCCCTCCGAACCACAAGGGGCCTGGTCCGCCGCCCCATAGGTGTCCGTGGGTACGATCAGCCTCCCGACATCTCTGGCGCGCCCGGTAGAAGCGTCGAGGCCGTGTGAATCTGATCCGGCGTTCACACGAGCAGCGTCATCAACATCTTCCTCGACATGCCACCGAAGAAGAAGGCTTCGGCGGCAGCAGCCGTCGCGTCGTACTCCACCCTCACCACAGCGAACGGGTGGTGGGGCGGACGGCCGGAGGAACGGGCGCCCGGCGAAGGTGTTCGCGACGCGTTGCCAAGTCCAAGGACAAGGCACCGCAAACCTCGGCGTCCGCGTATCCCCAGCGCCCGTCTCAGAGACAGCGGGACCAACAACGTCATGGCGTTCACAACGCCATACGCTCGCTGGATCGAGACCCTCAAGACCAGCATGCGGCGCCAACATGCCGGCACGAAGCGAGATACGGTCGCCCGGACGGGTGCTGCTCCTTCTAACTTAGTTAGAAGTCCGGCGTCCCGCTCCTCGCACCGTTCTCCAATGCCACCCACTACTCCAGCAGAAGCTCTGGCGAGAGCTCAGCTGCTCCTCGACTACCCTCCAACGGCCGACAAGGTCGAAGAGTGGAGGGCCACTATCCAGAGCCTCATCGGTTTTGCCAACGGCGACGCTCCGCGGCAACCAATGCCATCGTTGCCGCGGCGTGACGACAAGGCACGAGCCGGTGGCGGCGAAGGCTGTCGAGAGGTGCAACCACCGTGCACTATCCGCAAAGAAGGCCAAGATCGCCGAGTCACCGGATCCACCTCGACAGCGACTCCACTGCGTCGTCGGATCCGTGAGTTCGCCGCGATCAGCGCCAAGTTCTTCATGAACGACAACAAGAGGACGCCGAACTTCGCATCGAACGCCCGAAGAAGCGCGGACGTCGATCCAACAAGCGCGTTGGGCCTTCTGTTGACATGCACGCGCCGGAGGGGCCAGGCGACTTGCCGTACGCGGTAGGTTGCCCTGCGTTCACTCGTGAGCTGCGGCAAGTCCAGTGGCCCAGCCAGAAAAACTTCAAACCAGACGTGCTAGAGAAGTATGATGGCAGGACGCACCCGTCGGAGTTCCTCAGCGTCTACACCATCGCGGTGCAGGCTCCGGTGGGACGGGACGACAAGATCCTCGCCAACTACTTCCCGCTCGTGCTCAAGCCCAACGTCAGATCTTGGCTCATGCACTTGCCGGACAGCTCCATATCCTCTTGGGCAGATCTGTGCCATCAGTTTGTTGGCGCCTTCACAGTGGCCACAAACCTCATGGCCAAGAGAGTGACCTTCACTTGCTCGCCCGGAAGGAAGGAGAGTCCCTGCGCAAGTTCATTCAGAGATTCAGCCGCAGTGCACTACAACATCCCGAACGTCCACCCCTGCCGGTGATCGGTAGCATTTCATCGTAATGTGCGGAACCGCAGGATGAGGGAGGAGATGGCGATGTGCAAAGTCAAGGACGTCGGTGAGCTGTACGCCTTGGCCGACAAGTGTCGCGTCTTGTTGAGGAAGGGAGGAGACTCCAGAGAGAATGCGTAAGCAGGATCGACAAGGATGACACCGCCCGGCAAAGAAGGGCCGGCGGCGAGGCAACAGGAAGAAGAAAAGTAGAGAAGTGCTAGCTGTCGAGCAGTCCGGCAACGGAGGCGGCGACAAGAACGCCAAGGCTGGTGGCTCCGGCAAGGAGGTTGCCGCTGACGCCAACCACCAGTCGGTGGCGTCACGACAAGCGGGACAGCTCCGGCAAGCGATCTTGCAAGATCCACCGCACCAAGGGCCACGACCTCCAGAGCTGCAAGAAAGTCGAGCAGCTTGTCGAACAGCAGAGAGCTGAGTACGGCGGCGCGACAAGGAGAAGGCCCAGGAAGGTGCTGGGGAGCAAGCAAGAAAGCGTCCGGCCGGGGAGGACGCCTTGTGGCAAAGTCAAGCAGCGACAAGGAGATCGACCTCCCGGCCGCGATAAGGATGAAGATGATGATGACGACGAAGATATGGAGGACGACGACGCCCGATGAGCAGGAGTTTCAGAAAGCCACAGAGGTTCTTTGCGTTGACGGAGGTGCTTCCTTGCATACCTCCCACCGCCAACTCAAGCAATGGATGCGGGAGGTCAATGCAGCGGAACCATCCGTAGAGTCACGCAAGCCTCTAAAGTGGTCCAGCACGCCTATCATTTTTGATATTGAGGACCACCCTGATGGCATAACTGCGGTCGGGTGCTTGCCGATGTTGGTCTCTCCAACCATCCGCAACCTCAAGGTCACAAAAATGTTAGTTGACGGCGGGCCGCTTGAATCTGATCTCCTCCGCGGTGCTCCGGAAGCTTCAAATCCTCGACGGCGAGCTCGAAGAGACCGGAACCTTCCAAGGAATCAATCCGGGAAGGAGCAAGCGAAGGGAAGATTACGTTGCCGGTCACATTTGGCGTGAGCTGAACTTCAGGATCGAGAGGGTTACGTTTGGCGTCGCCGATTTCCCATTGCCTTACAATGGGATACTTGGCCGTCCAAAGACTGCCAAGTTCATGGCAGCCTCTCACTACGCCTACAACCTACTCAAGATGCCAGGCCCGATAAGCGTCATCTCTGTCCATAGCGACAAGAAGGATGCCCTTATCTATGCCGACAAGATCTACCGGTATGCAGCAGCCGCGACAGACTGCCCAACACTTGCCGCTGAAGCTTCCGGGGGGAAGAAGACCAAGTCCAAGTCCGGCAAGGGCTCTGATGCTCACTCCGGCAAGCGCACCTCTTCGGAGTGCTGCGCTACCGTCGAGGACGCACCATCGAGATCCACCGGCAAGTGCAAGAAGATGGTGGCTCCGCCGAAGACCAAGAAGGTGCCCGCCAAGGAGGACATCGCTGGTTGTACCTTCACCATCAGTGCCTCTCTCGACCCCAGATAGGAAGGCGCGCTCGTTGCTTTCCTGCGGGCGAATGTCAATGTGTTTGCATGGCAACCGTCTGATATCCCCGGTGTTCCCAGGAAAGTGATTGAGCACCGCCGCGTTTTGTCCTCATCGCGCGCCCGTCAAGCAAAAAGTCAGGAAGCAAGCGGTGGAGCGCCAAGAATTCATAGTCAAGAGATCAAGAAACCGGAAGCGGCAGGCCTTGTCGAGGAGTGCTCCATCCTACGTGGTTGGCCAATCCTGTAGTCGTGCGCAAGGCAAATGGGAAATGGAGACTTTGTATTGACTTCACGGATGTTAACAAAGCTTGCCCCAAAGATCCATTTCCCTTGCCGCGCATTGACCAGATTGTTGACTCCACGGCTGGATGTGATTTGCTTTTGTTTCTTGATGCCTACTCAGGATACCATCAGATCTTCATGGCTGAAGAAGATGAGGAGAAGACCGCATTCATCACACCATGTGGCACATACTGTTTCATACGGATGCCTTTCGGTTTGAAGAATGCTGGTTCAACATTTGCAAGGGTAGTCCATGACGCTTTTGAGCCGCAAATGCACAGAAATGTAGAAGCCTACATGGATGACATAGTGGTCAAGAGCAAGGACAAAGCAACTTTGGTTCAAGATTTGGACGAGACCTTTGCAAATCTGCGCAAGATCAACCTCAAGCTCAACCCCGAGAAGTGCGTGTTTGGAGTCCCTTCCGCAAGCTTCTCGGGTTCTTCGTGTCTCAATGGGATTGAAGCTAATCCCGACAAGATCAAGGCCATTGAGTAGATTGAAGCACCAAAGCGCCAAGGATGTACGAAGACTTGCGGTTGCGTGGCTGCTCTCAAAGAGTTTATTTCTAGGTTCTGCTGAGCGCCTCGCCATTTTTCAAGATTTTGAAAAAGGCAGGTCGATAAAATGGACTCGAAGTGGAGGCTGCGCTGCAGGACTTAAAGAGATACCTGTCCTCCACTCCAACACTTGTCGCACCTAGGCCACAAGAGAAGTTGCTGCTATATATAGCGGCAACCAATCAAGTGGTTAGTGCTGCGTTAGTGGCGGAGAGGGAGGCGGATGACGAGCCAAAGCAGCGGCAAGCACATCCAGCGACAAGCGGGGGCTTCACGACAAGCTCTGGTCCCGACAAGGACGAATCCGCGCACACACATGAACAGACATGTAAAAGGATGGTGCAGCGCCCAGTCTATTTTGTCGACTCCTCCCCGCAAGGGGCTAGGTCAAGGTATTCTGATGTGCGAAATTGCTTTTCGGCCTCCTCATGTCCTCGAGAAAGCTGCGCCATTACTTCCAAGCACATGAGATCACAGTTGTCACTCGCTTTCCCAAGAGGATACCGCAGAATCCGTGCGGCAGGCAGGATTGTCGAGTGGGCACTGGAGCTTTCAAGCTTTGGTCTTAAGTTTGAAAGCACATCAACTATCCAAAGCAGAGCATTGGCAGAATTCATAGCACAAAGGACGCCAACACCAGATGAAGAGATTCCGGAGACGAGCATTCCCGTCAAAGAAGCCAGCAAAGAGTGGCTGATGTACTTTGCTGGTGCCTTCTCGCTGCAAAGGCGCCCGGTGCGGCGTGTTGCTTATCGCACCCACCGGAGAGCACCTCAAGTACGTCGTCGGATGCACTTTCCCAAGGAGCAAGCGACAAACAATACCGCAGAGTATGAAGGTTTGCTTGCCGGTCTCGTGGATCGCAGTGGACCTTGGGATCAAGAAGCTTATTGTCGGGTGACTCGCAACTCGTCGTCCGCCAAGTCAACAAAGATTACCGTAGTCCGTTGATGGAAGCCTACGTTGATGAAGTGAGGAAGCTAGAAGAGCACTTTGACGGCCTGCAAATGGAACATGTTCCAAGAGCTCAGAATGATATTGCTGACGGCCTGTCAAAGTGCGCTGCGCTTAAGTTACCTGTGGAACCAGGGATTTTCGTGCTCAAGCTGACTCAGCCAACCGTAACACCGTCGACTGGACAGAGCAAGAAGAGGAAGTTGGCCTCTGGTGACTACTTTCCGGCAGAGCTTCCCGAAGCCGTCGTTGCAAAGGTCCCCAAGATCAACACCAACAGTGCTGAGGAGCAGTCTGCTCCGGCTGCACCCCTGTGGTTTGTTTCGTTGAAGCAGACGCTCCCGACAAGTCTTGCTCCGCAAGCTTGTCGGGAGCATCTAGCTCCGCAGAGCCACGAGCTCTTGCCGTAGAAACTGATGTTCCCGCAGCAGCAGATGTGCCTTTAGTCCTTGTTGTCGAGCCGCAAGCTCCAACATGGGCGCAACAGATTGTCCATTTCCTTCGACATGTGAGAACTTCCCAAGAGCAAGAAGAAGCGGAAAGAGTAGCCCGGCAATAAGTATGTACCAGTTTGTCGATAACATACCGCATGTAAGAAGACTCAACGGTGTGAAATTGAAGTGTATTCACCGGAAGACGGACAAAAGCTGTTGGCAGAGATACATGGAGGCATATGTGGTCACCACATTGGCGCCAGAAAGCACTTGCCGGCAGAAATCGGATCGAGGAGCTGCGGTGGTTCTTGGTCGATCGTAACGACGCCAAATCGAGCCATCGCCGTGCACCCTTTGCTCTAGTCTATGGAGCAGAGGCAGTTCTCCCCACGGAACTTCAGATAACGGATCGCCTCGAGTACTCGCTTATGATGAGCTTGAGCAAGAGCAGCTGCGACAAGATGACGACTTGCTCCTCGAGGAGGATCGTCTTCGAGCCCAGGCGAGGCGCCGCTACCGACAAGCCTGCGTCGCTACCATAGCCGCAGGGTTAGTGCCGAAGTCTCGAGGAAGGCGACCTTGTTCTTCGGCGCGTTCAGTCCGCCAAGAATTCAAACAAGTTGACGCCAAAGTGGGAAGGCCCTTATCGGGTGAAAGCGAGTCACTAGGCTCTGGCGCTGTCGCTTTGAGACCGAAGATGGCATTCCGGTGAGCAACTCCCGGAACATTGAGCATCTTCGTAAGTTTTACCCATAGAGGCGCGGTTGTCGGAATCCGTTCCGGCAACCACCTTTTGTACAAGTCTTGCCGCTGTTGCATGTAATCCTTCACACAAAGCCGGGCGCAGACCCCGTGCATCAGTAAAGCTCATGTGTTGCGCACAGCTTGTCAAGTTCATGCTTTCATCATTTTATTGCATGCTCTGGCTAACACTTTGTGCAGCAACCACACCCGGTAAGCAGAATCGAGCCGCTAGGCTCCATAATATTATTTCCTCTTCTTTTTCTTTTCTCAAAGGAAAGAAGGCCTCCTCGCACAAGTTAACCAGGGGAGGAGGAGATAATACTATGGACTAGGCACCGCTCGAGGAAGTTTCACCTCATCGAAGCAAGAAAGCAGAAAAGCTAAGTTGCCAAAGTTTGAGCAATCAATTTTTAAATTTTCGTTATCTTCCTCGAACGATAGTACTTTGTATGGAAAACACATGCGCAGAGGAACCAAATCGTGACTGGTCGCCCTTACTTTGTTTCGAGTCCGCTCAACAACTTAAGCGAAGCTGCGGCTAGTCCGCGACAAGGTTGCTTGTCGGTAGCGACCCGCCAACAGTCTTTGAAGTTCCGCTTTTCGGCGCTCGCGGCAAGGGTGCCTGCACCGGCAAGTTTCCTTGAAAAGTGTAGGGTAATAACATACAAAGCCAAGAGTCGAGTAAAGGAAGTAACATAGAAAATGTTGCCCAGAATAAAGTTATATTACAAAAATAACTTATCGCGGCACTGGCTAAATCGTTCTCAGAACTGAAATAACAGCGAAGAGGAGAAGAAGGGTGCGCTGGTACCCAAGCCCCGGCAGGCCAGAGCTGCCGGGGGCTGCGGCAAGCCAGAGTTGCCGGGGGCTCCGGCAAGCCAGAGTTGCCGGGGGCTGCGGCAAGCCAGAGTTGCCGGGAGCTGCGGCAAGCCAGAGTTGTCGGGCTGCGGCAAGCCGAGTTGCCGGAGCTGCGGCAAGCCGAGTTGCCGGGGCTGAGATATCGAGATAAGCCCTTCGTCTTTTCAAGCATCCTTTTTCATTAAAAACATTCTACTCGGATACAATCCGTGGGGAATGAAAACATGAAAGGGAAGATTACAAGTATTAAATGCGGATAAGGCCCAAGGCTTACAAATTAAAAAGATAAGATGCCCGTAATCCTTTTTCTGTCCCTCTCTTCGTGAGGTAGGTCAAGGAGGCGAGAAGGGCAAAAGAAACGCCTAGGCGAGCTACAGTGCGAAGGCACCAAAGGAACATCCCGGAGCTCCCGAGGGCTTGACGGAGATGGCAGCGCCGAGCGGGCTCGAAGATGGGGCGGCAGGACGTCAAGATGTCGCCGAGGGCACTACGCCTCGTACTCCGACTTGACGGCCTTGTCGCCACCCCTCTTCCCCTTCCGCAGCCTCCCTACGCCAGTCGCCCAAGGAGACGACCCCGGGGAGTTCAAGGAGCCAGCGACGCGGATGATGGGGTCGCCGGTGATGCATGAAGCGGCGCCCGACAACTAATCGGGCCCGCTACGTCGCTGTCATTGCCGCTCTCCTCCTCATCACTCTCGCCGAGGGGGAATCTTCGCTGTCGGAGGAGCTATCCACGCAGCACTTTGCCCGAAATTACCGAGATCCCCAAGACCTTGACGGAGAGGAGATCACCCTCCATTAACTTAAAATGGAGGGTAAATCCCATCTCGAGGCGGTGGATGCGAGTGAACGTCTTCCACCGACGATCAAGATACATCACATTAGGGGCTGGGAATACAACACGGACTCGCATGCCGCTGATTCCACAGACCCTCATGTGCAGTCTTAGTGTCTCGGGCGGATTCGACTCCATCGCGCTCGCGAACGGAGCTGGAAGCCGGAGGCGACGACGAGGCGCCCGGCGCAGCCTGACGAAGAACTCGCAAGGGTCTTCCCCTGTATGGACCGCCGCAGGGAGGGGAACCGCCGGCGGAAGCGGAGACGGCGCGCCGCCCCGTCCGCCTCTTCCCCGAGCGCCTCGACCTCGTCCACGACCTCTCCCCCTCCCTCTTCCTCTTGTGGCTGGCTCTGCCACCCCGGGCGTGGGGTTGGGAGGGGAGCGCTGTCTAGCGGCGACCCTCGCCGCCACCGATGAAGAACCAAGGTTCCTTTTCTCCATGACGAATGAGAGAAAGGGGAGCAGAAACTGAGGAAAGAAGGAGATGGGAGAGTGCGGGCTTCTGCGCTCCCTTCCGCTCTTTTTAAGGAAGCAAGGTGGGGGCTCGACCGCCCTGCTCGACAAATCAGGGCATAGGAAGAGCAGGGAATTGGGGACGACCTGCTGCCTCTGCTCGTAACGGCCCGGTTTTCCACTTCCACGTCCGCGAACCCAAAAGCATGGGAACCACGTGGCGGGGATGTAGAACTGAGGCGACGGGTGAAGCGACCAAGACACCGCCCACTCCCCCACGACGCCGCAATTGACGCAGGCTGCCACGAGGGAACACGGCGGATCTGAGTGGGTTTGGTTTGGACCCAGGCCGCGTGCGTGTCTGCAGCCTGTTTTGGGCACAGCCCAACAGCCTTCGGCACTGTATGGCCCAGACCGGGGCTCCTGTCGGTGTACTAAAATAGGGGTACCTTAGTACCCCGAACTTGTCTGCACGGAAGTCGCATGGCGTCCCCTGGCAAGCCTCGCCAAGGCGTCCTCCAAGACCCTCCGCAGCCATTCAAGACAAGACCCGGCAAGAGGAGCTTGCCGGGAAGGCCTCTCTAGGCACAGACAAGGCCCCGACAAGAAGAGCTTGTCAGAAGGCCACCTGTGCACGCAGAAGACAAGGCCCGGCAAGAGGAGCTTGCCGGGAAGGCTCGGGCGCGACAAGTCTCCGGGCGCGACAAGGATTCGGCTGACAAGGCGCTTGCCGCGGCATGCAACTTCTCTCCGTCTCCGCTCCAGCTCACCCAGCGACGTGTCGCCATGGGACCGTTCCATGGGCGCGTGTCGAGCGGCTGTTCAGCTAGCGGAGAGCAGCGATAAGCGGCGCTGACTAAGGCTTTTAAAACTAGAGATAGTTTTGAAAATAGTTTTACCCTAACTAACGACCATGCTAACTAAGGCTTCCTATAGTCAGGATGGCTCTGATACCAGCTCTGTGGGGACCCCGACTCATAAGTCGAGATCACCGAATGCACGTGTCTGATGATCCCGAGATCAATGCTCACCGAACACCACGTAAGCTGAATAACAAGAGTCTTACATCCATACATACCGTTTTGCAAAAGTAGGACCGTTATGGTCAGGTCTTGAGTATATCATCGCAGCGGAAATCTTCGTCGATAACTTGGACCCATGCCATCTGCCTTAACCCTACAGGCATTCTGACTGGGAAGCGTCCTAGCTCGCATGTTCGTCACCGAAGTATTCTTCTTCATATCATGTTCTTTCATGCCTGGCCAATAAAATAACCTGTAGCAAGCCAATGAGTACTTTGGATGTACTACTTAAGCAACCCATGTCTTGGTTAAATATTCAACAATGCATGTTATAGGTAAATTTTTGCAGAAAGCTAGCTTTGAGTGCAATGACATGTTCAACAACTTGCATAGCATGCATCAAGAGGATTCATGTAATCCCCGAGGACAAGTTATAGATATCAACATAAATGGAGTGGGCACCAACCCAACTCAATCATGTCAAGTCCTTGGACTTGACCCATGTAGTTCTCTCCACTCATCCATACATACTCACAAGGTTTTGTAAACATATGGACGTAGCCCAAGAGCGGTTACCCAACTGTCCTTGACCGTGGTCACGGCTATTCGAATAGTTTTACACTCTGCAGAGGTTGCACACTTTACCCACAAGATCCGGGGAACTTCCGTGTCATCCACGACCATGATACCTCAAGTACCTGGGGTAAGCACCCGATCACTATCTTTCCCTAGACGACACTAACATGGAGTCCACTCGATTGGTAGTAACCCCCGTGCCCAACATTTCACAACTTCAAATTGTGGAGCCTCGCTCCCATATTCATCACATACCACTGGCACGGGGTACCAACGGTGTCCGGTGCCCCATAAAAATGTTCTTGGCACGCCCTACAGCACGACCCGTCCCGAGAGAGAGCACCAATTCTCCCCCGTCACTAGTAATGTGGGCTCCAAGCTAGTATCGGCCTAGGTAATCAATAATGCCCTTTCCCATACAAGGGTAGAGTGGTTGCGCATATAAGATTGGAATAACGGTCACAACTTAAACCAATCCATTTTTGAAACCACACTCACATATCCTTCTCCGGTACACCACTTCTTTGTCAAGTGATTACCTAGCTTAACATCTCCCTCGGGCATTAGTGGCACCCGACGGGGTTTTCAAAAAGTCTTTGGGAACATACTTGCCTCCATCACCATGCATATCCCTGCCCCTTTTTGCGTAGCAACTATTTTAGCATCCTATCTACTCCCACCGGCATAACCCTCATAAGGAGGTAGGGTCATGCACAATGTAAGTATCAATGAGGAAGTAACGGAGGCGACCAACCAACGTGGTTTACCATCTCATCATGATTCTGATGCAACAATAATAAGTGATATATGACATGCATAAAAAGGTCTTCAAGTATCTCTGGTCCAACTCCGAGCATTCCGTCTACTTCGTCAACTATCGTCGAAAGCAAGCATAATAAGCAACACAAGAAGGCAGAAAATAAAAGTGCTCCAAAAATATTAATTTGACTTTTCTAGGACATCTCTGGTTATATGAAAAATAACCAGAGTGGTTTGATTGGAATTGGATTAGTGGATATCTCTGAACATTTCAATATGATGGAATCAAGGGGTTTATGGGTTTGCAAGAAGTGTACAGAAACATGTCTTTGAAAAATGAGCAAAGGTACCCATTTAACAAACCATGATTTTAGAAACATCTAGGAGTTGGTTTCACTGGATTTGGAGTTCAAATGAATATTCTATGGATTTGCAAAGTTGACAAACATGAAGAAATGGCTCATTAATTTGTGGGGTACAGAAAGTATTAAGAAAAATGTTCATAAACTAAGTTATGAACTTAGAAGCATCTAGGAATTTGAATAATGGAATTTGAATCAAGTTTGAGCTCTCTGTGATTTTCTAAAGTTCATCACAGAAATAGGAAAAATAGGATTTGATAAATATTTGTGAAGAAAAGGTCTCTGGAAAAATGTGCATGTTGCACCAACAGGTAGCTCATGATTTATAGAGTCACTAGAAATTTGAATCATCAAATTTGGAGTCCATTTGAATTTTTATGGATTTTAGAAACTCACCGGAAAAGAATAAAAAGAAATATAAGGCATTACCCTTATCCTGCAGACCGGCGAGATAGCCGGGCCGCCCAAATGCTCGGCCACACGGACGCCAGCGACGCCGAAGGCGTCTTTGCCGGGTTGCTTCACTTAAACGGCAGGGCCCGCCCACTGGTCGCCGACGCCTGGCCCCAGCTGCAGGTCGCCTTCAACCTCCATGGCAAGGCTCCGGCCATGGGAGGAGCGGCTCGGTGGCGATTGCCGGGCTACAGAGCGTCTCCCGACGCTCCGCCCCACCGGCGTGCTCAGGAGGCCATGCCGCACCCATCCATGTGCTACACGCACGCCGTGGAGGGCAGCAGCAGCGATGGCCTGGGTGGCCGCGGAGGAGGCTGTCGGCCATCTTCGGCCACGAGCATGCGATGCTCCTGGGGACGAACGGCGGCGAGGGAAGGGCTTGTGGTGGTGACAAGAGGGTGTGGGGCTATCCAGGGGGAAGAGAGAGGGGCCGGGGCCTGCGGATTTGAGCAGCGGCCGGCGGCTCGGCTCCGGCCTAGGAGGGGGATGGAGAGCGCGAGGAGGGGAGTGGGTTGGTCCAGGGGGATCACGGGAGGGAGAGAGGGCCAAAGGAGTAGAGAGGAGGCTCGGGGGTGGCCTGAAATATAAGGGGGCGAGGTGCACCGTGGCTCGTGCGCCGACGCGCTCCTAGCCGTTGCTGGAGGCCACGGGGGCGCGCGTGGGTGTGTCTGGGGTGTTCGCGGGGTTGGTCTACGGCGAGAGGAGAGGAAAGAGGGAGCAGGGAGAGGCCCTGGTGCCCGCGCGTGCGAGGCCGGGCATTGGCCAAGCCGGGCGGCTCTGGGCACGCGCCGCAGGGGGTGAGAGAGAGGGAAAGAGGAGGGGCCAGGATGGTGGCGTGTTGCGGACGTCGAGACACCTCGACTGGCGCGAGGGGGAGGCTCGAGGTGGACGGGAGCGCCGTGTCAACGGTCGGGAGCGCGGTAGCGTGCTCCAGAGCGCGTCTTTGGCCGGCATGCGCGGCTTTTCCACGCACACTCGCGCGTCCACTTTTGTCTGGCAGATGCAGGGGGTATGGGCAAAAGCCGAGGAGAGACTTGGATGCTCTGGAATGCCAAGGAGGGAGAGAGAGGCTAAGAGAGGCTGAGAGAGAGGGATAATGCTGCTGCCCAGAGAAGAAAAATGGGTCCCTGCCCCCCTTCATCATTGCTTCTTGGGCAGGGAAGCACACCAGAGGTAGAGGGGGACTAGGAGGGGCTGTGGTAAAAAGTGGAGTCCATGGAGATTAGTGGAAGATCCCAAAAATGGGATTTTGGTAAAGTGGCAGAAGGTGTTTGATGCTGGTTTGGGCCAGAAGATGAGTCCCATTTGTCATGAGACTCCACAGGGTGAAATGGCACATATAATTAGGGCCTTCCACCAATCTTGAGTTCATTTGGGCAAAGTTGCCAATGCAACTTTTGCAAACCCTAGAAATTAGCAGTAAATGGACTTGTGTAGATGTAGTTGAGAAAATCACTTCTCCTTGATGCACCACTTGGTGTGGTGGCCTTATTTGGTCATGTGAACATGATCACCAAAGTTGGGGTCAAGGAGAGAAAGCTGGTAGTACAAAGTTGTTCAAATTTGATTCTGGTCAGAGAGGGTTTTGGGGCTCTTTGATCAAGTTAACTTGTTCTCCAACTTGTGCCATTTGGTCTAGATGAATTATTAGACCACTTGAGCATGTTCACCAGGTTTGAGAACATTTGGACATGTTTGGCAATGTAAAGTTGCTCAAACTTCAAAATGGACAGAAATGGTTTTGAGAGGGTTTCATGGGGTTATACTATTCTCCATGACATGATACTTGTCCAGATCATCAAACATGTCATATGTGACATGCTGCAATTTTCTTGGAATTTTTTTGGAGAATATTACCTTTGTAAATATTTCAAAAGCTTGAAATATCCAGAAAGGGTTTTTGAGGGATTTGACCAATATTTTGAACATGACCATGTGTTGAAACTCTTATATATGGGAAATATATGCCCACTGAATTTCCCTGATTTTTTTCAAATATTTTTAAAACAATAAAATAATTTTCCCTATTAAAGACCATTTCTGGCCTTAAGAAAAAGCTTTTAAATAAAATAGGAAAATAACTTTTAAAATTATATTTTTGTGGTTTCTGGGTATCCTATATCTAATAGGAGTCAAATATATTTTTGTAAAGATTTTTACTGCCCTTAATTAAGTACTTGCAGTGCAAACCTCAATTCAGGGGTTTTTGAAAAACTAATTTTTGAAAATACTATTTGGCCAACTTATTTTTGTAAGAAATTATTTTTATGTCCTATACACATGGCATGATCATTGGTTCAAGAGTTTGGAGTAAGGAGATGAAGTATAGGAGTTGGAGGATTTGTTTTATTTTTAGAGCACTTGCTAACAGCAGACAAAAATCAATCAAGGCAAAGAAAAACACTCAAAAGTTTTTGTCAAACCACATTTTATCATGATTCATTTTTTTAAGGGTTGTGGCATGAAAATCAGGGTGTGACAGTAGCAGTGCGGCCCCAACCCCAGCTCCTGCGAAACGTCAAAGCAGGTCCTTCGCGTACACCATTACGCTCTGAAGATACCATGGGCATGGGGAGAGGGGCACGACCATGATAAACCTAGACGGCGGCTCAACCACACCAGGGGCTCTCAAGTGTGTCGTTCCTTTTTCTTTTATTTTTACCTTTTACTTTTTACTCACAGGACTCCGTTTGTCAGAAGCCCTGTCCGGCAGCAGACCTGCCGAACTCACGATGCAACAGCCAGGGAAAGATAAAGGCTACAACGAATATACAGGTGGTCTCCATTACGAGCATTTTTTTACACCAATCTGCAGCCTACCCCTGGAGGGGGACATGCTTAACAGTCCCATACCTTGCTTATCGCACTATTTGTATCGTTTTGCATTCGTAGCAGCACTTATTGAATAAAACAATGAAGCACATTTTTGCTTATAATTGCATTTCTTTTCATACATATGTTCATTCACGGCATGTTGCATCCGTACACTTTCGTACGGCTAATATACACCAGGGGCTTATGTTTCCCGCATTATGGTATAATAAGTCCGAACACTTTCACAAGTGCGGCACCCCGAACTTATAGCACTATATGCATCAGCTCCGAATCATGTCTTGGGTCAATAGTTGGGTTTGCCCGGCTCCCGTGTTTTTGTACCTTACGTTCCGTTATATCGGCTAAGGTAGCACCGGAGAACCACTGCGATTCCGCCCCCGGGCCGGGTTAACGCCTGGAGAAAGCTAAAACTGACCGTCATGATGAGGCGAGAGCCGATCGCTGTTCGAGAGGTTTACTGCGAGTCCTTAAAGACTTATGCCGCTTAGAGCGAGGAGCCGGATACTGTCCGGCCAAGGCGTGGATAGCGCCCCAAATTCGGCCTTCCGAAGACTAGGGGCTTCGCCGAAATTTAAAATTATAGAATTCTATGGCTAAGTGAGAGTGTTCAAGAATTATAAGTCTGGTTGCCTTGTTCGCTGTGTTGAGCGCCTCCCTAGATGGACCCAAAAATGGGAACAAGAGCGCTCAAGTTTATCCCGAACACCCCAAAGACTGTGGCATGGGGGCTGAAGCCGACGACTTGCCATCTCTCAGATTTGATAAACAGCCGCATAGAAGGTAATATTTTAAATTAACAAGCGTTGCTTAGCGCATATGAACTAAGATTTCAGTGCATAGGATAACAAAATGCGAGTCTACTCAAATATTACATCTTTGGAGCACTCACCCGCAATAGTGCGGGCACCCTTCAGCACACTCTTATAATACATCTCGGGCGTGCGATGCTCCTTGCCCTCCGATGGCGGGTCCGTCACGAGCTTCTGGGCATCCATCTTGCCCCAGTGCACCTTTGCGCGGGCAAAGACCCGACGGGCACCCTCAATACAAGCGGAATGCTTGATAATTTCAACCCACGGGCACGCATCGATCAGCCGCCGCACCAGGCCGAAGTAGCTCCCAGGCATGGCCTCCTTAGGCCACAGCCGAACTATGAGGCCCTTCATGGCCTGTTCGCCGCCTTGTGGAGCTCGACCAGCTGCTTCACCTGGTCGCTAAGGGCGCTGGATGTCTGGCCTCAAAGATATCGAGACCAGAAGACCTTCTCCGACGAGCTCCCTCCTCGGCCCGTAGAATGCGGCAGCATCGGACACGCTGCAAGGAAGATCTGCGAACGCCTCGAGAGCTCCGAATTCGGGTAAGCAACAGGTAATTAACACTCACATGCTTACTTTGCATGGAAAATGCCTTACCCGCTGCTATTTTCTTCATCGCCTCAATCTCCTGGAGGGCCTTGTAGGCTTCAGCCTTAGTGGCTTTGGCACTCTCAAGATCCGTTGCAAGCTCAGACTCTCGAGTCTTCGAGTCACGCTCCAAGCTCTCATGTTTTTTCACGAGATCCTAGAGCTCTTGTTGTACCTCCGCCACCCGCGCCTCCTGCTTCTCTCGCTCGGTGCGCTCCGCATGCCGCATTATGCGTTCGGCGCTGCCACCGCCTCCTTCTGTGGTCGCCACCTCGTTAGTGGACCCTACAATACTCACGTTATCCTTGTCATTTTTCTTGCAACCAAATCCTTTTCTCAGAAGGTACAATTTTCATAAGGTATTACTCACCTTATTTTTCCTCGAGCTGCTTCTTGGCATGGCCGAGCTCGTTCTCGGACCGCCGAGGTTTTCCTTCAAAATATTGACCTCCGTAGTCGGTCAAGTGCGGAGGTCGGCCCGCAAGCCTGCAATCCCATATTGACATATTTTTTATATGACTCCTGCTTATCTTTCTAAAGATCCTCATCCGCTTTTCTTTCCGAACACCGGACCGAGCATCAGGGGCTACTGTCTATGCGGTACCATTTTACATATATTGAAATTCTTACCTCAAAGCTTGTTAGAAGGCTGCTGCAGGCTTCGGTCAGCCTGCTTTTGGCGAGCTAAACCTTCTGAATCACCGCACTCATAACAGTGCGGTGTTCCTCTTTGATGGAGGCGCCGTTGAGCGCCTCTAGCAAATTATCCGGCACCTCCGGTCGGACAGAGGCAGCCGGCGTCGCGGTCTTGCCCTTCTTACAAAGGGGTCGCCCGCCGGACTCCGGAGCCACTGTGGCCTCCGGGGCTGAATCCGGTGCACAATCCGGGAGGGTGTCCTGTGACACCTCCGGGGCCTCCTCCTCCTCGTGGGTCCTTTTCTGGGATCCCACCTCGGCATCGTCCGCGGCACGGGGGGTGGAGGCAGTCGGAAGGGAATCCATATCCGACGCACCCAAAGACCCGCTCGACGAAACGGGAAGATCATCCTTGGGCGGACTGCAGGGTTGTATGCGGCATTAGAAAGACATTATGTGGCGAAAAGAAAGAACCTTGAAGTTATTCGGGAGTCCGGATACTTACGATCTCGCCAGGGGCTTGGCCCTTGGAGGCCAGTCCTCGTCGTCGTCACTGGCGTTGGCGGAGCAGACCGGTGGAAGAGTTTTTCCCTTCTTGGACCCTTCGGCATCCCTTCTTGGGGAGGCCTTCCTTTTCTTCCCTCCCCTTGCTGGGGGAGAGGCTTTCTTCTTCTCCTCCTCGCCTTGGTGGGAGGAGTCGGCCTCGGATTCATCATCCGATAGCACCTGAAAACAGGAACTCTTCCGAGTCCCCGTGGCCGTCTTCTTGGCCTTCTTCTCCGGCACCACGTGGGGTGACGGAGCCAGCAGCCCCGTTAGACGGGCGACCGCTGGGTCCTCTGGCAATGGGGCCGGGCAGATAATCCGTTCGGCCTTCGCCAACCATTCCTGTCAAAGGTAAAGGGAGTTTAGATCCCGCATAGAGTCAAACTATGGAAAACAAGTGGTGAAATCACTTACCTCGCCTGGACGCCGCTGTGAGTGGAATCCGCGATCTTCGTAGCGGATACGGAGCTTCGGCGCCCTTGAAAAACACCTTCCGGACATCTTCGTGCGTAGTGTCAAGAGCCCGCCAGTGGTCCGGTGCTTCGCGGATCAAACTCCCACATATTGAAGCCCCGTCGCTGGCACGGGAGAATCCGGCGGATGAGCATGACCTGGACTACGTCGACAAGCTTGAGTTTCTTGTCCACCAGCTTCTGGATATAGGCTTGGAGCCCGGTCAGCTCCTCCGAATCCCCCCAAATCCGGCCACTCTCTTTCCAGGAGGTGAGCCGTGTAGGGATGCCAGATCTGAATTCGGGGGCCGCTGCCCAATCAGGGTCACGCGGCTCGGCGATGTAGAACCACCCCGATTGCCACCCCTTGATGGTTTCCACGAAAGTGCCCTCCAGCCACGTAACGTGGGACATCCTGCCCACCATGGCACCTCCGCACTCCGCTTGGCTGCCCTTTACAACCTTCGGCTTGACACTGAAGGTCTTGAGCCACAAGCCGAAGTGAGGCTGGATGTAGAGGAAGGCCTCGCACACGATGATAAACGCCAAGATGTTGAGGAAAAAATTCGGGGCCAGATCATGGAAATCTAGGCCGTAGTAGAACATGAGCCCCCGGACAAAGGGATGAAGCAGGAAGCCCAGTCCATGGAGGAAATGGGGAAGAAATACTACCCTCTCATGGGGCCTGGGGTTGGGGACGAGCTCTCCCTCGTCGGGGAGACGATGCACGATGTTGCTGGACAAATATCCGGCGTCGCGCAGCTTCTGGATCTGCCCCTCCGTGACGGAGGAGGCCATCCACTTGCCTCCCGCTCCGGACATAGTTGGAAAGGGTTGAGGTGAGAAGTGCGGAGTTGGGCGCTGGAGCTCGAGTTCACGGAGATGGATAAGCCAAGGAGGAAGAAGGCGCAGGTAAAAGGGTTGGATCTTTATCCCCTTATATGGGCGGACAGAAACATGTGTCCCCACTGACCTGGTAAAACTCGCTTATCCCTCAAGTGTCACAATGAATGGCGCGGTTGGGTTACCCATGTCCGTATTGATGGGAATCCCGGAATAAGGGGAACACGATCTCTGCTTCGACAAGACGTGCCAAGGAAACCGCTTCGCTAAACGCTACCGAGGTGGAACAATAAAAACAATTTGAGTGAAGGCTTGGTAGTGGTGCGACGTCACGCCACAAAATACGCCGCCAGATTGATCTTGTGTAATATTATTCTCTCTACGGTGGTATGTGGAATTTATTTTTGCAGAGCCGACACTATCCTGGTGTTCACAATCTTCTATAAATTATTCGAGGAATAACCCGCCTTGCAATGCCGAAGACAACATGCGCCGCCGGACTCGTCGTCATTGAAGCCTGGTCCAGGGCTACCGAGGGAGTTCGGACTAGGGGATGTCCGAATAGCCGAACTATCATCATCGGCCGGACTCCAAGACTATGAAGATACAAGATTGAAGACTTCGTCCGTGTCCCGGATGGTACTTTCCTTGGCGTGGAAGGCAAGCTTGGCGACACGGATATGTAGATCTCCTACCATTGTAACCGACTGTGTAACCCTAACCCTATCCGGTGTCTATATAAACCAGAGGGTTTTAGTCCGTAGGACGAACAACAATCATACCCTAGGCTAGCTTCTAGGGTTTAGCCTCCTTGATCTCGTGGTAGATCCACTCTTGTAACACACATCATCAATATTAATCAAGCAGGACCTAGAGTTTTACCTCCATCAAGAGGGCCCGAACCTGGGTAAAACATCGTGTCCCTTGTCTCCTGTTACCATCCGCTTAGACGCACAGTTCGGGACCCCCTACCCGAGATCCGCCGGTTTTGACACCGACACATGGTACATTAACCCCCTCCTCGTTTCTTGTTTCGTGACATATCAACCAATAAGAGATGTCGGTCATGCATGCTTTCAATGGATTGAGACTTTCAAACATGAATTCATTGCATGGAATGCTATTAACTTGCAAAATAACCTAAGATGACTTATACACCTAAACGGAGGGAGTATTACATTTTTTTTCATTTTAAACATACATTCACTTCACACTAGTTATAGATGTTTTTGGAGGACCTTTTATGCATTATCTATACCCCCTATATAGTGTGCGAATAACTTTGGAAGACGGTCGCTGGATGAAACTATTTCGACAATGCAGAGATGGAAAATCCGAGCACTATCCGTTGGATATCATCAACATTCCACCAGATTCTGCCACATGTACAATCTACAAGACTCCATGGTTGAACTTAAGCATAATGCACAAACCTCAAAACACAAGCACTTCTCCTTTGTTCTAGAATCTTCTGCATCATAATTTCCCAAACTTTTTTAAATGAATTGCCATTATTTCTTTTTACTTTATGCTTTACAATGCACAACCCATGAATCTTAACCTTTTTATAAAACTAATTGATTTTGAATGAGATGAACTATAAGAACTAAACGAACACCTACATCATGCATATATGAATCAAAGCTTAATTACATGGTATATTGTGTATTTATTCATAATTTGGTTTCTAAATCTCATGCGTTCAATGCATGTGTACCTTACTAGTTTTGAGTAGACTAGCAAATTTCACGTGGCCACAGGTATATCAAAATGCAGGGCCCATGCATCATTGCCTTGCGGTCGACCCTACGTCCACAAATTTTTGTACGTATATCTCCAGTGGTCCCCGAACCCAAAATGCTGCCTCATTCCCGTGAAACCAATCGGCCAACACATATTAAGGCGTCGACTCGAACTCAATCCCTCTCCCGTTTACTACGATGTGGCCGCGCACACTGTAGTACTCCTACAAACCCTACCGCCGCATGCATCATCGTGTTTCTTCGAGAGGACGAGGGAGAAGCGGATTTGTAGTGGAGGCGCTTTCAAAAAAGGATTTGTAGTGGAGGCCCCTACCCTAGGGTGCCCTAGGTAGTTGCCGCACGCATAATTGGTTTTCTCTTTTCTTTATGCTCTTGCGCCCTAGAGTGAAATGATGGTTGCTTCGTCCGTCCAGCTTAATGCGGGAAAGATGGGCTTTGTGATTTGACCCCTCATCGCTCATTTACTACAACTACGGCGCTACGACCGGGGTGCCTCCAAGTCCAACCGTTGCGCTGAACTTAATTTGGTGCATCACACGTGGAACAAGACAGAGGATGAGCCACATGTCGGCCAAAGGGGTCCTATTAAGTGTGTCACCATTTCGTGTGCGTACTGACCCTGCTTGAGTTGCTACGCAAACACGACAGGAGCAGCCTACCACTTGGTTTTGTTCCTTGGTGAATCCACACTATATTGATCTAAAAAGATACGTACTGTACTACCCTCTCCATCTCGGTTTATAGGGCGTGCATGTAGTTCTAGGTCATCCATTTGACTAGCTAAATATGAGTTACTATGTCGCAAAAAGTATATCATTGGATACTTAAGAGGATGTAGTTTATCAACATATATTGTTCATCACATGTATAGCCAGTTAAATTCTCAACCTAGAACGACATGCATGCCCTGTAAACCGATACGGAAGAAGTAGTAAAAATGAGGTGATTTTACCGAGCGTTTGGCGCGGGAGCACGACCTGTCATGCGGTCCCACGCGTCATGATGTACCAAAGCGATGCGCGTGTCCCTCTTGAGGCAGAAAAATGGCAGAAGCAATACTACATGGTTTTCTTGAAGGAGATGATGGCTAAGCAAAGTGTGAAATAATGGTTGCTTCATCCGTCTGGGAAGGTGCGGCATGTGATTTGACGTCTCATTGCTCATTACTACTCTTGGGCGATGCAGTACGACCGCGTCCCCCTGCTGCGCTGTTATTTGGCGCATGACACGTCGACACGGTTGCTTTATGTCCCACATGCCGGCGAGAGGATGTATAGAATTCAAGAATGCGAGTGTCGACGGAGGATTGCAAGACACTGCTTGGTTTTTTCTGCTACGCGCGATCCATCGATACCAACCCGGACTAAAAAAAGGCGAGGGCGGGTCTTTTCCCGCGCGGCAGGCAGGGGGGTTTGGCATACTCTGTTCAAGGCAACGAGGCAGGAGGGGAAACAAGAAAATAAAGGTTGAGCGACTTAGTTTTGGGAAAATCTGATTTTACGGAGTACGTACCCAATATGGAGGTAGTACTACTTACTACTCCCTCCTTCCCGGTTTATAGGGCTCATCTTAAAAAAATCGTTTTTCCGTTTTATAAGTCTCAATTCTAATAGTAGTAGTAGTACCATCACATGTTTGGATTTCAAGGTGCGTTAAATCACCCAATGCAAGCAGTGTCAAGAGAGAACTCACCAATGCATGTAGAAGTTCATGGAAATTTAGTGGCCATGCATGCATTCGTTATAATTAATTCCTCGGTAAACATAACTTCTTGAGAAAATCGAGCATACTAATTACTTGTGCAAACTACGAAATTAATTCCATCACTCACTGTCTATCTTGGTTGGAGAGATTTTGAAATTGAGCCATAAAATGGAAAGGAGGGAGTAGTAACATAGCCTAGGGTAGATTGCTGCACCATGGACTCCAAGGAAATTGATTTAGTAGTACTACTCCTATATACCACTGTACTACTCCTACTACTAAAAGACATTTATTTCAAACTATATGATAATCTCTCTAACCAATGTAGGGACGAGGAGTAAACTGAGGGACTAGTAAAATTTTCCCCTCGTCCTGCGAGCCACCGCGTGCGTGGGCGAGGGAGCGGGCGTAAGGCGTAGTAAGCAAGCTTCACCTTGTCCTGCAACCCACCGCGCCCGTGGGCGGGGGAGACGGTGTACTAAGCAAGCTTCTCCTTGTTCTGCAAGTTGACGGGACACATCAAAAGTAATACGTACAGAGCATCCCAAGTGTATAGAGAATTTCCTCTAAGGTAGTCCCCACATGGTTTGCCTCTTTTATAACATAACGCGTCAAGTCGCAATTTGTTTGCTCACCCGTGGTAGATGATCCTCCATCAAGTGGACAACCAGTACACGTGTGAAATCACCACATGGGCTGCCTTTTCATACAGAAATGAGCTCCACCGTGTACCTGCACGGGTGTGGTTGGGAAAGAGATGGGAGTACGTGTGCCGTGCGTGCACCTCTTCTCTTCGTGCACGTCCCCCACCTACATGCGTGTGTGTCAGAGAGATACAAACCTAGACATAATGCGCCGTCCATCCCCATGCCTCCGCCCAGTCCGACCATCAGTCACCACCACGCCCCACTCCTCCTCACCTTATCTCTCATATTTCTCGAGATATCATTTTTTTGATGAAATTCTCGAGATACCATTTTCCAATAAAATTCTCAAGATATCATTAGTTTTTACACATGGGATTACTCCTGCATGTGTCAATCACAACATGTGTTTTGTAAAAAAATGTATCTTGATGTTCGGTGCAATGCACGGGCATCTTGCTAGTCCATGAAAACAACACATGGCAAAATTTCGTGGCGAACGAGGGATTTGAATCTACTGGGAGGGGTTGTTTGGATCTTGCCCGGGGTAGCCAAAATATTGGCGACCCTTTTGTCCACCGGTGCCTTTGCCACCGATGAACAAGGAATGGCTCGGTTGCTCATGCATCCTCCAGCGCGCATGTTGGAGACGAGCTCGCACGACCTGTGCTTTTTTGTCCCACCACGCCGCTCGAACCCGCAGCAGACCGACCGGCGACCCGCAAATTACGCCATCCAACCGTAGCCGCACACATTCTGCCAGCAACTCAACCAACTGGACGATATTCATGCAAACACGGTGATATTTCATATAAACAATGACGGAATACATATAAAATAACGGATTTTCATACAAACATGACGGATTTCATTACATTCAAATCAACTAAGCGATGCTAGTTCTAGACAGCGCAGGTATATAATACATGGCCTAAATGGTCTCCCGCTGATCCATTTGTGTTCCTCATGTCCGGCAGCACGATCACCGGACTGCCGAGAGCCCGGGAGGTAAATTCTTCAGCGCAAAGGATGGCTCGCTTCCACACTGCCCTACTGATATCGTTGGATGATGCCCAAGATGATGGTGGAAGGGGGCTTCTCCGCTTCCCTTGAGCCCATGCGGGGTCGACGAAGGTCCTCGCAACAAAAGGATCTGGCAACACACATGCTGTGTACGCCGGTGTTGCCTCCGCGGTGGCCTTCATGAGAGTCAAGCTGCGGCGGCCTCCCGTATTCTACTTCTCCTCAATGATGGCGGCCGGACGGAGGCGCTGGCTACCGACTCGTCGCTCTCCGCGCACCCGACTTCTACCTCTTCTAGCATGGCGCGGATGCACGCATGGGAGTCTCGGCCACAGAAACAGGAGACGCGGTCATAGACACGGGAGGCGCGGTACGAGGCGGCGGCGTGGACGGTAGCGATGACGCCCGTGCGCCGCTCCTCGTCGAGCTAGTCTGGAGTGGCGAGTTGCTGAACCGCACGCCGGCTTGGGGTGGCAACTGGCTCCGTCGGGCGAGGGGAGGGAGGTGGATCAGCGAGCTGCATAGCTCATATCCGGCTGGTTCGGTGGGCCACCCAGTCGGCTAGGATGCGGGATAACTACTCTTTCTAAGCCATTGTAAGAGTGGACAAAATGGTGAAGGAGGAGATATGGGAGCGGCGGAGGTGTGCGATTCTTGGCCGGCGTTTGGCCTCGTTTAAATAGGAGATTAAATAAACGGCGGACGGGAGGAGCTTGGCCGGCGTTGCATTTAATGCTGGCCCATTCATGAACGGACATGTGTCCAGAGTGGGTTTCTCGGCTTCCACAGGGGGTTCATGGAGGCATGTGAATGCGGCAAGGAGGCTTGTTCAGCCGGGCGTGTAGCGAGTGGCGCCCTTGACTCTGACGTATGACACCACGCAGTTCTTCCAGTGACGCGTGCGCTCTTTGGCTACATGGCCTGCATGTTAGTGACCCAACACAGGCAGCGCCCGGCAGAGGAACTTTTGGTGGGCCAGGGCGGTCAGCAGCGGGCATTTCATAAACCAATGATTGTTCATTGAGTGTGACGTCATCTATTTCATGTAGATAAGCCTACCATATAATATAAGAGTATTTAAAAAATTCATATATACGTTGATAGCCCGTTCGATACGTTGTGATTCATAAAGACCACTGCAAACATCAATTTTCTGCTTATCACAGATAAGATTGATTAATACCCGTAACAATCCATGTCCTTATAAAAGGGTGCATCCACGTATAGGTTGAGCGTGTGTCTTGCGTCATGTGATGTGTGCATGCAGGCGTGCGAGTGTTGCGTGTGTGCATGTGTACGTTTCAGTGTTGCATGCATGTGTGCGTACGTGCGTGTGTTCGTGAGTGCATGTGTACGTGTCAGTGTTGCACGCCTGCATGCGTGCGTGTGTTCGTTATGTGTACGTGTCAGTGTTGCACGCCTGCATGCATGCGTGTGTTCGTGCGAGTGTTGCGTGCATGTGTACGTGTAGCATGAGGCTACACGTCAGTCGACTGACTTTTTCATCTCTAGTCAGTAGATTTTCTAGCCGTTGGATATAAAATCAAGGGCCTGCAGTTTATCTTCAACCTCCACCCCCCTGAGCCGCCAGCCACCACCGGCCGAACCGCTGGCCACCACCGCCCGCGGCCTGCCCGCGCCGCCACGCCGCTCGCCCACCCCGAAACCACTCCCCCCCGCCAGTTGACCACCGCCCCGGCCATCCCTCTAGCCCCCCCCCCCCCCCGCGCCAAGCTTTTTCTCCGGCGATCCCCACGCCACCGCCCAATCACCGCGCCCCCCCACTGCCGGCGACTGCCAACCAGAGATCTCACGACTTCGAATCCCCACCGACCACTAATTTATTACCATTTCTGTCCTTCATATACGCACTGACGGGTGGGCCATATGGTTATGTCCGCTGCTGAATGTGGACCGTTTGACTGGTCAATTGATCGTGTCATCAACAAATTACGAAGCTGTATGGTGAGACAGTGACCGTATGATCACCCTAAATTGTATTTTATTAACACAGTACATACTCAAACTACCATTTCTTTCTTTGATATACACGCTGACAGGTGGGCCCCACGGTTACGCGCCCCGATGGTGCAACACTAGGTGCGCCACGTGGAACGTTTGACTGGTCCCACTGTACCATATGATCAACAAAATACAAAGTGTACGGGTGAGCCAGTGACCGTATAATCACGACATGTATTTTTTAACACGGTACAGACGCAAACGCTCATATATACGCGCAAGCACTCACCTCTATAAGTGCACACACGCATACCCTAACCCTATGAGCACCTTTGAGAGAGTGAGCCTCCATATGATCTTGATATTTTATGAAGTCACCATAGGTGCCTCATAGTCGAGTGGAACATCTCCTCCCACTGAACGCACATCGCCGGAAAATACTGAAATTAACCCAAGATAAATGCAAGCACCGGGACTTTAACCCTAGTGGGCTCGGGAAACCACTGTCCTCCTAACCATCCAACCACAGGTTGGTTAGCACCACAAAATGTATGTGGTGACCGTGATGAGCTTATTCTGAAGTCCAGTGACCATATCGTGCTTTCGCTTCAAATACAATGACCGTAAGCGTCGTCAACAAAATATGAAGCACGCATAAATACAATGTCCGTCAGTGTCATCAAAAAAATACGGAGACATATAGTGTGCTAGATACCGTATGATCACCACGAGAATGTATACGATGACCGTAATGAGCATATTCTGAAGTCCAGTGACCGTATAGTGCTTTCGCTTGAAATATAGTGACCGTCACGCGTGAATGTGTCATGGTCATGCATACTTTTAGAGGGCCAAGAGATAGTTCGTGTGCGTACATGAAAGTGGTGTAGAAAGAGGGGGTGTCCGGTGGAGACAAGGAGAGATATTCCCTTCGTTTCTATTTCCCGTGGCTAATATTTCAGGAGAAAATATAAACATTCACAATGCAGAACAAATATTTTTGGATGCACCATGCAATTAACTTTCATGTATAACATTGTACTATTGTATATGCTTATTTTCCTTGTGGCTGATTGCGTGTTTGGTGTAGTGGGCACATAATTTCTAGTTGGGGTAGGCAAATCATTTCTAGTTTTGGTGGGTCAACATGAGGACTCATGGGTCGGTTCCATCCTGCGCCACATAGGTTGGATCGAGAAGCATTATACGAAGACCCATGTGGAGGACTCGGCGTACAACACGAAGCTACCAGAGTCGTGGAGGACTCTATCCCCACTGGTGATAAGCCGACTATATATGATTTGTAACCGTAGGCCCCGAGTATGTTATAGAAGCCTGGGGGCTAGTTCGTCGATATGCATAATGCCTGGTGTCGGGGATATACCCCGCGGTATGACCCGGCCGGAGTTGTAAACTGGCTGGGACTTGGTAAACCGGCGCATGGTAAATCGGCAGACAGCTAAGACAGACATTTAAGACAGATGACTAAGACGGACGGTAAACCGGCAGGTGGTAAACCGGCAAGTGTTAAGGCAGGTGGTAAACCGGCAGGAGTCAAGTCAGATGATAACCCGGCAGGTGTTAAGTCAGTTCAGAAACCGGCAAACCATGTTAAACCGGCAGACCATGTTAAACCGGCAGACCATGTTAAACCGGCAGACGGTAATAACTAGGTTGCCAGGGGTTATGAAGCCCATGAAGAGAAGTCAGAATAGTTAAGTCTTAAGTCCGAGTTGGACTCTACATGTAACCCGCCCCTTTAACTTATATAAGGAGGGGCAGGGCTCCCCAACGAGGGACAAGCAAGAAGAAACAATCTTAGGGCTAGACACAAAGAGGAGAGCCGGTTTACGGCGACTCCCTCGTGATCATAATGAGACCTAGCCCCAAACAGCATGTAGGGTTGTACCAGATGATGTTTCCCGGGGGCCGAAGCTCTCTAAATCCCTGTCTTGTGTTGCGTCTCTCGATTCTGCTCAACCCCTCTCAAGCTACCACATAGATGCGTTGGCCTCACGACTAAGTCCTTTCCCTAGGACATCTGACGTGACAATTCCATGACAGTTGGCGCCCATCATGGGGCCCGCGCACGATGGTGTTGAGTTCTTGGAGGGATCTCATCTAGGGTTTGAGAAGTTCGCATCCGGATGAAGAAAAGACTGGTTTTTTGAAGGATCTATATCAACTGTGAGTTCACTCAGTCAAGATCAAAAATATAAGTTTTAAGCGACTACATATGCAAGATTAAGGTCAAGAGGAGTGAGGCTTACGCCACCGTCTTGCGACTTATTTGGTGGATTTTGAGTCGCCGAGATCAAACCACTACTACCGCTTTGAACAGCCCGGGTCGTTTGCGTTGTCATGGCCGGCCTCCAAAGTCGTCGTTTTCACCGTGCCGGTTTAACTGCTGAGCCCCCGCCCACAATCCGGCCTTCCCTTGTTAGAAATCGCCAGCCCCGTTGTGCCAATTACTACTCCAAACCGTCCAACCGCCTTTGAACCGCGGGACCCGCCTCTTAGAGTTGCTGAACCCGATAAAGCCGCCGTCAACGAGTCACGAGCGTCCGTCGTTGCTCTACGGATTATCCTTAAGCCGGCCACGACTCGGGAAAGGCTTATCGACCGTCAACCAGACTTGTTGGACTTACCTTTCCCCATCACGTCAAGGATCAAGTTTGAAAAAAAAACGGGGGCACGACCCAGAAGGGAACAAAGACGTGGATTGGTTGAACTGGCCACAATTCGCCTATCGCCTCCACCTTCATCGTCCGCCTCTGTTGTGGTTGCCTTGACCCGCCCGCCGTCGAACCGGTTTGTCTCCGCCGCGAGTGAGCCGCCGCGAATCGCCGGGACCCTCTGCAGTTCGCTGCGCCGTCACTACATCGCCACAGGCTTCCCCACGCCCGAGCTCCTCTCTCACGAGGCCTGCGCACATTGTCTCTAGCGTCCGCTTTTGCTGCAACCTGTGCAGACCAAGATGCTGGGCGTCCCTGCTACCGAACCGCTGCGGCCTTGCTTGACTCCGAGCTGACCCGGCCCAGCGCTATTTTCGTCGGGCCAAATGTGCCTTCAAGTCGCCGCCTGGAAATCGCCTTCAAGTCGCCGTAAACCGGATTCGTCAAAATAGCCACCCGGACTCGCCGCACCCGCGGGCTGGCTCCACCTCACTGCTGGGCTCGTCATTCATCAGTTGACCCATATGGCGGTTTACACATCTGTGGCCTGATCTCCACCATTGCTGCTTCTGCTGGCCTTGGCGGGTCTGCCTCGCCGGGTTAGCTCCACCACCACGAGTTGGCCTCGCCATCGCTCCTGTTGTGGCCAGCCCCGATGAGCCTCCGCTTCAAACCGCTGCTGTATGTTGGCTCGCCTTGCGGGTTCCCCTCCGTGCCAGCCGCATTGAAACGGCCACGGCTGCCGGGTCCCCACCGCGGCCGAGCTGCGAGTGCCACTTCACCATCCCTCTTCAACCCAGCGCCAACGCAGAGGCAACCCTTGATCCGCCGGACCGCCCTTATGTTACTTGTACGACTGCATCAGGAGCGGTCTCCACGAGCCTCTCCATGCTCAAGCCACCACCAGCCTCTCCACTCCTGTTGAGGTGCCCGCCGTGAGCCACCGCATCCCCCTTTTCACTGCGGCCGGTTCCGCGCCCTGCACCGCCGCAGCGTGTCCTGCTTCACCTCCTCCGTTGCGCCGCCGGCTCTGCCACGAGCACCCTTGTCGGCTCCGTCTCCCCCTGCAGCCGGCATGCCTTCGGCCGTCTACGACTCGGACCGGTTCACCGCTGCACGAGGCTACACCTGCGTGCCTCCGCTCCGGTTCGTCTTCGCCACGGGCACCCGACTTCAAGCTATTTCCGCCAAGTCGATGGCGAGTCAGCTGTCCCTGCCGGCTTGCAATCAGGCGCCGTCGTGTGGATTTAAGAGGAGGCCCTTGACCATCCTTTCCCGGCTGTGTTCAGAGTCGCCGGCCGCCTCGACGCCCTTTTTTGTGGTTTCCCCTTGCCACTAAGCCGGTCCACCCAAGCCGCCTTCGTCGGTGATGCGCTGAGCAGCCGTTGCACCTCTACTACTTCCAAGCTGCCTGTGTCGCACCCTGAGTTGACCTCGCCCATGCTGTTGGGTCGCCGTTCAAAGCTGGCCATACATCACCTCTGAGCTGTCATTTCCATAGTCCGGCGCTGACTCATTGCCGTTGTGTCCTTACCGTGGACTCGTCTCACCCCGGTTCGCCGCACTTCGAGTGCAGCCTCGCTCGCCTCAAGATGCTCTGCTGCTGGCCTCTGCCCGCCCCTCGACGGCTTGCCACGGCTGGACCATGATTTCATTGACCCGTTGTGCTGGATCATCTTACTAGTCTTGTTTTTTATCCGTCTGGGAGGTGCCTTGCTGCAGCTAATTTTGAAAAGACTTGGATATTGTGGAACATTGATACTGGAACTGAACTTGTCCTCTAAGAGGGACAGCAGAAGTGTATATGCTGTTAGTTGTCACCCGGACGTTTCTTTAGCTGTATCTTGAGATCAAGAAAATAAAGACAAAACCAGCCGGTCTGGGTACTAGTGTTTGGAGACAATACAGCAGGGTCGACAAGGTTGGAGCCCAGCCTGTCCTACCAAACGAAAGGGGAGAAGATTTCCTTTAAAAATCAGATTGTGACATCCACAGCCGGGTTCAACTTCCGAGGCAGTTGGAGACAAGAAATCGGATAGATGTGTCCCTGGTGTTTGCAAGGTCAGATGAGTTAATAAACTAGAGGAGGGCCGCGGTTGATTTCAATTCCACTGCAGTCATCGTCAACCCTTTGACTGATATTTCTTGACAAATATATCAGGTGAAATCTGTCTGATCTATTTTATGATATATTTTTATTTATTAAAAGAACAATTATTCTGGGATGGTGGTATTTCTCTCGCAGGACCACTATTCATTACAAAGATGTCGCAAAGGGGCATGTGCCAAACACTATCTTTGCACTAGCGCTTATCCATGCCGTGCCGCTCGATGAATATGTGTGCAAGTCACTGCCCCTGCTACATCAACATGACGTGGTTGACTCGCCCGTCAATGTCTGCGACTGACTCATCTGCCTGCTGACGCGGCCGACTCGAACATGATTGATTTCAGCTTCACCATGGTGATCATCAACCCCCGATGGATATTAACTGGCCTAACATATCAGGTGAAATCCATCAAATATATTTTTATATTATATATTCCTTTCTTTCAAAGAGCAATTACTCCGCCTTGCAAAGTTATCTAAATGCAGGACCCTAAACCGCCATATTGGTGCAAATTTAAAGGCCGTCAGAAAATTTCCGGCTTAAAAAGAAGGATTTCAGTTTAAAATCCGGCTCAAGGGAAAGCTGTCCCCCACAAAGCTTTGAAGCTCTCAATATCCGGTTCGAAATTCCGGTTAAAAAGAATTCATCTCTCGCAAGTTCGAATTCTCAGAAAAAATTATAGGGACCAAAGAGAGTCTGTTGCAAGAGCACAGCTCAAACGTAGGTGCCCCTTGAGTACATCTCACAATATCATTTGGGGCCTTCATGTTCAAACATATGTGTATTCACCAAAGAGAACATAGCGTTACTACCCTCTTGATTCCGACTATCAAGACAATATTATCAAAGAGCACAGCTCTGGTTACTTCGGTAATCCAGCTATCAAGCCAATACTTTCATAAGGGGCAAAAGAGTCTGCTGCACAGCACACCACAGCACAAACATGGGTATCCCTTGAGCACAGCTCACAGCATCACTTGGGGGCTTGGTTGTTGGGGATATAACTATTTGTGTAAGCCGCCCAGGAGGGGCCGGGTTACACAAAGGTGATTCATCATTTGAAGCCCAAGATCAAGCGTGAAGATGGCGGTTCAATAAAGGGTCTAAAGCCCACAGGCGACTTAAGGCCCGTAGTGTTAAACTGCCGTAATGGCATGACTTGTATTATAAGGCAAGATTAACTAGTCACCGAGCCGGACACTGCTCATGAGCCAGCCAGGACTCTGTAGACCGCAGGGCGTCAACCCGTGTATATAAGGGGACGACCCGCTGGCGGCTTAGGGCAAGTAACATCTAATCGAGAGCCGGGCATAGCGTATCTCGCTCCCTGGTCATCGAAACCCTAGCAATACCAACCCAACTAGACGTAGGCTTTACCTTCATCGTAAGGGGCCGAACTAGTATAAACCTCTCTCGTGTCCCTTGTCCCGTTAACCCCTTTAAGCTTCCTAGTTGCGATGGCTCCACGACTAAGTCCTTGCAAGAGGACATCTGCCGTGACAATTCCACGACAGTTGGCGCCCACCATGGGGCCAGCGCACGGTGGATTTGAGTTCTTGAAGGGCAACTTCGAAGGGCTCAATGGATACGCTGTGGGCCGGATGACCAAGAGTCGCCGCGACAAGATCTACATCGAAGACGAAGGCTAGGGCCCCGACACCGGCTCAAATGAGTATGGGTACCGGGTTCCCTTTGGCGGAATTCACGTCTTCATCGGCCGGATCGGTGAGCCTGGCCCTGAGCCGGACAACTGCACCGACCTCATCGAGACGGCTGAGCGTGCGAGACCCGCCCGTGCTCAACCCGTCGTGAAGCGTGCCTTCGTGGGTTGCATCCACGGGGGAGAACTTTCCGAAGGATCTGCAGATGGCTATGAGACGGCTGTCCACTTCGATGGTGATTCATCCAGACGGATTTGTTGTATCAATTGCAAGATGGCAGGCTTGGGGGCTGTTCTGATGGTAGCAGTATTCCGGACACCTTTGAGCCGCCAAGCTGGGTAGGGTTCTTCATGGCTGGTACTCAACCCGGCCAAAACTCTACAGCTGCGGCAGCAATAACGTCCGGGTCAGGAGCGGCCGGGGCAGGAGGCCCTGTGCGCCCGCCGGCTCAGGTGCTGCTTGATCTCATGGATAAGCTGACGGCCCTGTTAACCGCCACAGTTATTCCTGCAAGTCAAGATGAGCATGATGCAAAGGTGGCACAGGTGCGTGAGGAAGTAGCTCAGGCCAAGGAGGCCTTAGCAGCTGAGGACACCAGGTTGGCGCAAAACGGGCGGCTTTGGATGCACGGTTCCAATAGCTCCAGTCAGAGGCTTTCCAACTTACGATGAGCCTGAACGCGTCTAACGAGGTGATGAGGAGGAGACACCAGAAAACTCAATCCCGTTTACCTCCAGTTTATGATCCTCGGAGCCTTTTTTCCACACCCGGAGCCAGCCCTAGTAACCCGCCAGAAGCAAACCAGTTCATAACACCTGGTGTAGGGGGACCGGTTCAGCCTCTGGTGATGGCACCTCCTCATGTGAATATGGCCCCACCCCGCTATGTACCGACACCACCGGGTCATTTTTCTAACCCTATGGAGAACCTGCTCGCAGCATCGGCACGTTTGGCGGCTCTCCCAGTGGATGGCGACGATCCAACAGCGGTGGAGACGCGAAGGATCAGAGAACTCGTCCAGACGGCTCTGGCTCAGCAAGAGGCTTATTCCTATAGTCGAGACATGATTCATTCGACTCCTCGCCCAAGCCGGAGTCCGAGTTATAGCAGGCACATGGAGTCGGAGGCTTTGTCAAGCAACGCCCAGCGCCGTAACCAACCCGGCGGTTATAACCCGGTGCAGGACCGGATACGTCAGGAGGACGAGCGGGCGGCTCAACTGGCGGCTCAGCAGACGGCTCATCAAGCTTTCCCGGATTATCCGACGACTTCTGTTGAGGCAGGAGTGGCCACCAGAACCGGCGGTGTTCCTTGTTTGGTGCCAGCTTTACGTAATGTGTGTCTGCCTAAGGATTTCAAGGGACCCCGAAAGGTGCCAAATTACACGGCTGACTTACAGCCCGGGGCGTGGATCGAAAGCTATGAGATGGCCATGGAGCTGTTGGAGGTCAGTGACGCGGCAATGGATAAGTATTTCACCGTGATGTTGGATGGAACGGCCCGGACTTGGTTAAAGGGCCTGCCGCCTAATTCCATTATCTCTTGGGCGGAGTTAAAGGCCCGGTTCATTCAGAACTTCAAAGACACCTGCAAGCAGTCAATGTCAATTGTGGATTTAACTAATTGTAAGCAAGAGGAGGGTGAATCTAACACTCACTGGGTGCACAGGGTGAAGGAGATAATACATTCGTCAGACAAGATGGATGCCGGCTCTGCAGTCCCCATGTTGGAGAAAAATTGTCGATTTGTACCGCTGAGACAGAAGCTGGGGCGCCTCAAGCGTGATTGTAATGATATGGGTCAGCTGATGGCGGCTCTAGTCAAATACGCCGATTCTGATAATACCAATGATCATGCGTCTGATGAAGAAAAGACGGGGAAGGGAATGAAGAACGGCAAGGGCAAGGGCCAGGAACATGCCCCGGCAAATCAAGGAGGCAACAAGCGTAAAGCCGATGGTAATCCGGAGTTTGTGGCCAACACTAATGCATAGGGTAACAATCAAAGACGCAAGGGGAGGCCGCACCCTCGATCTGGCGGGTCAGGTCCATCTCTTGAGTAGCTACTCAATGAACCCTGTCTGAGACACGGCACCCGAGAAAACCGGCCACTCACTTATGGAAGGATTGCGCGATCATGAAGGCTTTCAAGAATTCCAACACGTTCGACGACAATCATGGGTCGGGTGGCGGCTCAGGTGCCGGCGGTTTTCATGGCCCGGGTGGCGGTTCAAATTCCGGCTTTCAGGGAAATCAAGGTGGCTATAATCACCAGCAGTCTGGTCAGGGAGGTCAGCAGCAGCAGTCAGGTTATCAGAGCAATCCAAAGCAGCTGAATAGTGGACAGTATCATGTGTTCACCACTAGCTTATGCAAGCGGGACCAGAAGCTTCATAAAAGGGTTGTGAACGCTGTTGAGCCGGCGATTCCCCGTTATTTAAGGTGGTCAGAGCAGCCTATTGTGTGGAGTAGAGAGGATCACCCTCCCCGGGTTGACAATCCGGGTCAGTTAGCCTTGGTGGTAGCACCACAAGTCGGTGGATATAAATTTACTAAGGTACGCATGGATGGAGGTAGCAGCATCAACATCCTCTATTATGAGACCTTTCGACATATGGGGTTGACTGACAAAAATTTGAAGACATCCAACACCGTTTTCCATGGAGTGGTGCCTGGTAAGTCGGCATACCCAGTTGGAAAGATTGAGTTGGAGGTGGCCTTTGGAGATGAATATGATTCTAGGGCTGAGTAAATAACCTTTGAGGTGGTCAAGATCAAAAGCCCATATCACGCTCTGTTTGGACGACCGGCTTATGCCAAGTTCATGGCACGGCCGTGTTATGTTTATTTGCAGCTCAAGATGCCGGGTCATAAGGGCACCAATACTGTGAATGAGAGTCGAAAGATAGCCCTGGAATGTGAGGAGGGCAATGCGGCTTATGCCGAGTCAGTTTGCGCAGCGGAGGAGTTAAAGTTTTATCAAGATAACGTTGACCCGGCGGATATGACATCTCTGAAGAAGCCGACCACAGAGCATGACCCGGCGATGAGGTTTAAATCTGCTGATGAAACCAAGCTAGTTGATTTTACTCCAGGCGACTCATCTAAACAATGCAGCATCAGTGCCAATCTGGATCCTAAATAGGAAAGCGCGCTCATCGAGTTCATCCATGAGAATCGGGACATCTTTGCATGGAAACCTTCTAACATGCCGGGTGTGCCGAGGGAACTCGCTGAGCACACTCTTAATATTGATCCGAAGTTTAAGCCGGTCAGGCAGTTTCTTCGGTGGTTCAACGAAAAGAGGCGAAAAGCTATTGGTGAGGAGGTGGCCCAGCTCTTGGCGGCCGGGTTTATTGTTGAAGTTTTTCACCGTGAGTGGTTGGCTAACTCGGTGCTTGTACTTCAGAAGAATGGCACCTGGCGGATGTGTGTGGATTACACGGACTTAAATAAGGCTTGTCTGGCTGATCCTTTTGCTCTCCCCCGTATTGATCAAATCATTGATCCTACGGTGGGTTGTGAGCGCTTGAGCTTTTTGGATGCTTACTCTGGTTATCATCAGATCAAGATGGCAGTTAAGAACCAGGAGAAGACGGCCTTCATTACTCCGTTTGGAGCCTTCTGCTATGTGTCTATGCCTTTTGGGCTCAAGAGTGCCCAGGCGACTTATCAGCGGTGTGTACAGAACTGTCTCCACAATCAGATTGGGCGCAATGTTCACGCCTATGTGGATGATATAGTGGTGAAGTCCAGAGAGAAGGAAACCTTGATAGATGATCTGAAGGAAACCTTTGCAAATCTCCGGGTCTACAAGATGATGCTTAACCCGACCAAATGTGTGTTTGGTGTGCCAGTAGGCAAACTTTTGGGTTTTTTGGTCTCTAACAGAGGTATTGAAGCTAATCCAGAGAAGATCAAGGCAATCACCTCTTTGGCTAAACTGGCGTGCATAAATGATGTTTAGCGACTGGCGGGTCGTATCGCTGCTTTAAGCCAGTTCATAAGCCGGTTAGGTGAGAAGGCCATACCGCTATATCAGCTGATGAAGAAAACAGACAAGCTTGTCTGGAGTGATGCTGCTAATGCTGCCTTTGAAGATTTAAAGAGACAGTTGTCTGAACCGCCGATTCTTGCGGCTCCCATTGATAAAGAGCCGCTGCTATTATACGTGGCTGCTAACTCACGTGCTGTCAGTGTTGCAATTGTGGTGGAGCGCAAGGAGGCTGGCAAGGAGCATCCGGTTCAACAACTGATTTACTACATCAGTGAGGTACTCATTGAGTCTAAGCAAAGATATCCGCATTGGCAGAAGCTTGTTTATGGGGTGTTCATGGCGAGCCGGAAGCTTAAGAAATACTTCTAGGGTCACCCCATCATTGTGGTAAGCTCTGCTCCTTTGGGAGACATCATCCATAATAGAGAGGCCACAGGACGAGTCGCCAAGTGGGCCATTGAGCTTGGGCCTCATGGTTTGAAGTATGTGCCACGCACTGCTATTAAATCTCAAGCACTGGTGGACTTCATCAATGATTGGACAGAGCTGCAGACACCTGAGGAGAAGCCGAATAACACATATTGGACAATTCATTTTGATGGATCCAGACAGTTGGAAGGCTCAGGGCTGGAGTCGTTTTAACTTTCCCTCGAGGTGACAAATTTTGTTATGTGCTCCGGCTCATGTTTCCTTGTACCAATAATGCAGCTGAATATGAGGCCTTACTCCATGGTCTTCGGATGGCCAAAGAGATGAATTTGAGCCGGGTAAGGTGTTTGGGCGACTTAGATCTCGTGGCTCAATAGGTGTCAGGCAAGCACTACTAGGGAAAACGCTATACACAGAGGTATAGCAGTAGCGTTGGTCAAAACTCGGCGCTAGAGCTACTTAGTAGTAGCGCTTGTTGCAAAACCACGCTATAATCATTATTTTAGCAGTAGCGCGTCTTCACAGAAAAGCGCTACTACTAAAATTCTCTCACTAGTGTCGGTAGGCTAGAAATAGTAGCAGCGCTTCTCCCGTAGCACGCCATCGCTAAAAACATTGTAGCAAAGACGTTTCTTATTTACAGCGCTACTGCTATGTAAAAAGAAAATAAATAGAAAAATAAGTAGAAAAGTAAATGAAAATGAAAGAAATAGAAAAAGGAGAAATGAAAAAAGAAAATGTAAAGAAAACAAAAGAAAAGAAAAATAAAATAGAAAGGGTTAGCTGCAGCGTTTCTACCGAACACGTTATAGCTATCTTAGCTATAGCGTTTCAAAGCAAAAGCACTTCTTTGCTAGTTTGACTCAAATCTGGCGTACGGCTCAAAATTTTGTTAAGTCCTTTCCCCCCCCCCTCTCTACTCCCCCCTGTCCCCCAACTGCTCCATCGCCGCCGTTGCCCTGCCGCGCGCCTTCGACCACACCGCCGCCGCCCGCCGCCTTCGACCACACCGCCGCCGCCCGAGGCCGCCCCCTCGACCTCCCACCCGCCACCGAGGCCGTCGTCGACCTCACTGCCGCCTCCCTCGAGCTTGCCGCCACGCCCTCGACCTCACTGTCACTGCCCGAGCGAGCCTGCCCTCGCCGGCCAAGTAAGGCTATGCCTCTCCGTCCCTACCCTCCTATTTCTCTCTGCAAGAGCGCAATTATATATATGTGTTGATACTGTGTTGATGTTCATATGAACCCTAGGTGTTCATATGAACCCTAGATTTTTTAGGGCAGTAGGCATTTTATAGCATTTAGGAAAAATGATTTGCAATTTTTTTTAGGAAATTAGCTAGGGCAATTTTTATGAAAATTCCTAAACAGTAATTCCATTTAGCTTTAAACTAATAGAGGGTATATAAATAATAGTAGCATTTAGATTTAAATTAACAGAGGGTATAAACAAAAAACACTTAGCTATAAAAAATATTTTGACTACGGACCTGAATTTGTTCCAAATTTCATTCAAATGAAATTTGAATTATTTGGACTATGGACCTGAATATTTTTGAAGAAATTGGGTGTAGGTACTAAGGTCTTGTCGTGGAAATTCTGGTGAGGTCAAAAGGGTTAGAGAAAATGTAGTTCCTAGACTTTTAACTTTAGACAAAAACAAAAGTATTTAGCTATAAATAAAAACAGTAGCTATGGCATTTAGCTATAAACAAAAAACAGAATTGTTTTTCTTTTCAAAAACTTGGTCAAACAGAACAGTAGCTATAAATACTTTTAGCTTTAGAGAAAAAACAAAAGTATTTAGCTATAAATAAAAAACAGTAGCTATGGCATTTAGCTATAAACAAAAAACAGAATTGTTTTTCTTTTCAAAAACTTGGTCAAACAGAACAATAGCTATATGTCATTGATGTTCATTTGCATATTCCATTATTGTTGATTATATCTTTTCATTGAAGTGGCCATGTTATATGCAAATTCCTCAATAGTGTTTGCTCATGTTATATCTTTTCATTGAAGTTGTTCGATTGTGCCCAAGTGGCTTTGTTGTTTCTGTGAATGATGTTGAGTGGTTTATGTTTCTTTGGAATGTTGATTCATTTACATTAAGCAATTTTCAGGTTCTCGATTTTTCCACTTTTTAGCAAAGGTCATGCCGAAATTTTCCGTGAATTTCGGCATGACTTGTGCTACAAACTAGGACATATCGAGTGCCCGGGATTTGCCGCACCAGGAAGGAGTCAACATTCCTGCAAAACAATAGTCCTTTTTATGTCATTATTCATTTTATTAGGTCTAGAATTAATTGACTAGATTTAATCATAGGAAGCATGGCTAGCAACGATGAAGGACAGGGTTCTGGTGATTGCGATGACGTGTGACACTCCAAAAAAATTGTGATTTTTGTTTTCAGAAAGAGCCTTGCTTGGTTTGAAAGAAGGTCATTTAAACCGTTCCTAAAAACCATCTTCTGAGTTTGCCCTCTCAAAAATCTTTTTTTTCTTGGATTTAGTTTCTTTTAAAAAGAAAACCTTTTGATTTTTGGTCTTTCATTTGATTTTGATCCACTCTGGTTTACCATGCCTCCTATGGTAAAACTCCCTAAAAACCCCTCCTCCCACTTTGGTACAACCCAAACATTCTGTTCAAACTAATAAAATCCATTTTTGGATTTTATTCCAATTATTTCTCCTCCCAAAATAATTCTGTCTTTTCTTTTGAGCCTAGGTGATTTGCAACGCAAGTACCCTAAAATGGCACCACTACTCCACCTAGGCGATGCTCAAGCTCCTAAGCCGACCGTCCAGCCACAGCACCGCCGTAATCAACTCGCCGGACTTATCCGTTCACGGCAACCGACTCGGGCCAGCTATATATAGCACCCCCGAGCCTGCTCTCGCCCCCGCACGACTCCACCACCTCACTAGACCCCAACTAGCCACTGGGAGAGCCTCGAGGGGCCCTTCTTCCCCGACTCCGGCCGCCCCGTTCCGCCTAGGCCTCCACCTCGATTCGCTCCGGTGAGGCCGTCTCCGACGCCCTAACTTCGTCAGCAACCCTCTCGAGCAACTAGGAGACTAACCCCCACTCCTATTTGATCCCCGCAGCTCCCTCCAGCGAGATCCACGACTGCCCGAACCGCCGTCTGCCAGAGCAAGGGCCGCCGTCGACACAGTGCTCGTCGGCGACCACCACCACCACCCACAGACACGGAACGGTGCACTGATCTCGAAGGTAACCCCCAATCACCTTGCCTCGCCGTGGATCGCCGCCGGCGACCACCGCACCTCTCGGGCACCGTCGCGCTCTGTTTTCTCCGTTTAAAATTTCAAACCCGACAGGTGGAGCCCGCCTGTCAGCCTCACAGCCGTTTCTTTTAAACGAAACGTTATCCTGGACTTTTCCACAGAGCCCCACGAAACTTTACATTTGTTTACAGATGGGTCCTTGGACCAAAACTCTTATAACTTTTAAACAGAAAATGATTTTTGATTGATTCCTTTTCTGTCATCTTTATTTTTCTGTCTAATTTTTTGTCATATTTATTTGAAAGATATTTGGAACACTTTTCTGTACACTCACGGTATTTACGTTGCGTACGTATTTTTTCTTATACCGTAGATACCGGAGGAGGTGACGGAGCTGCAAACTTCGCACAGTTAAACTCCGACTACTCCGAACCAGGAAAGCATGTTTGAACTCTTGATATGATGAGTGTTGTTGCATGTTTGCATTTTAGTATAGTCATGGCATGTTTATGAACATCACTTGAATGTTATATTTCATGCACATGAGCGGAAAGTAAGTTTCGGAAAGCATTATGTTGTTGGATACATATTTGCATAGCCATGTGTTGGCATGAGGATGGGTAAGATGGCAGTGTTGTAACATGCTAGTCTTATGCCAGATTATTTGACTTCCATGTCATCGTGAAACAAATCACATTTCCATTCATTCCTTCCTATCTTGTCACATGTTTTACGAAAGGAATATGGCGTAGTAAGTGGCAAATCGTTTTCTGGTACACACCAAATAGAGAGGCGGGATGAGGGTTCCATGGCCCTAGATTATAGCCCGTCATCCGGTCAGGGGGCATGGGTGTTTCCGGTTGGGACCGATGATGGGGCACCACTTAGAGCGCGAGTATAGAAATTTGATCCCATTCTATTCGAGGTTGTGGACTCCCCGTCTCAAAGTTTTTCTTAGACGTTGTCCGTGGTGATTCCCGCATCGTGAGGTGAAATGGATGTGTACTAGTTAAATGTGTTTCTACTGAAATACCGTAAACGGAACTAGTCCTTCGTGACTACGGAAATCCGTTGGCTGTGGTCAGTTCATCCAAACTCTGCAGAGTCTCAAATCTTTCAATTATCTTGTACTTTGTTCAAGTACTATATTCATCTTATCTTGTCGTATCGTGCTCGGTGACAAAACTCCGGTGGGATTTATGTGTGATAAATCCGATTAAAAGATTATTCTTGTGGATGGACTAATCTTGTTATTTACATTTATTACAAGCCCCGCCTCATGCGATGTCGCCGACGTCCGATCGTGGCATTTCTTTTAAAGCCCTTTATGTGATGTCGCTCACACGTCCGATCGTGGCATTTCTTTAAAAGCCCCTTATGTGATGTCGCCGACGTCCGATCGTGGCATTTCTTTTAAAGCCCCTTATGTGATGTCGCTCAGACGTCCGACTGTGGCATTTCTTTTACAGCCCTTTATGTGATGTCGCTCAGACGTGCGACTGTGGCATTTCTTTTACAGCCCTTTTTCGTGGTGTCGCTAAGACGCCCGACTGCGGCATTTCTTTTAAGCTCGTTATGTGGTGTCGCTTAGACGCCCGACTGCGGCATTTCTTTTAAGCCCTTTATGTGGTGTCGCTTAGACGCCCGACTGCGGCATGCATTTTATTTATTTACCTTTTGAGGCGTCGCTCCAGACACCCGATCGGTTTTCAGTTATTTATTTTATTTATCAAGTCCTGCAATAATATCGTTGTTATATGAGCATCATCCTTTATTCATGACGCATTCATGCATTCATTGATTATATCTTTTGTCTGAACTGTCTTGCGAGTACTCTCAAAGTACTCACCTGGCTTTTTGATTTGGCCAGATGTTGAAGAAGGCAATCTCATGGATGAAGAGTTTGATAGCAAGTCCAACGCCTAGAGGAGTCCTAGTCAGTCCCGTGCGATCATGTTTTGGTCATTGTATTATCCGCTTCCGCAACCCCGAATAAATTCATCGAGCCTCCCCCGACGCTCGGTGAGCTGCCAGTTAGGAGTCAAGTTATCCACCACTTTTTCCTCGAACTAGTAGCATGCCACCACACCCTCAGGTCATGACCGCCCATATGTAAGATATTGGCGAGTTTGTAATAAATTGTTGAGCAGCCTCGGCTCAACCTTGTAATATATTTGATGCTACGGTTCTCTGTTTATCAAGCAACCGTCTACCGTAAAGGATGACTTTTTCCTATCTTTGGGATTTAAAGATCGATTTTCTCAATATTTATTTATTGAAAAAGTCGGTCGTGACAGATTTGGTACCGTGAGCCAGCTGATCAGAGGGAAGCCACTAGGTGCGATCGCTAATTTAATTATTAGCATGGCAGTATTTGTTCTTGTTTTTACAAAATGTAGTCATCCTTCTGACAGTCAGCATAAAAATTTATGATCTGATCACTCAGAATTTTTGCCTACTTTTGTAGATGGCCGGCAGCGACTGCGAGTCTCAATTGCTCGCCAACGTGCCAGAGGGGTTCGTCAAACTCCTCTCCTTCATCGTTCAGGTCGCGATGGGGCCATCCGTGCGCCCAGTCTTCACACTTTATCCACACAAGATCAATGACAGTCTAACCATGCACCAAGCCACGGTGCAATTCAGGGGAGGGCGTGTTGAGGTGCGCCACTTCCGTTTCTTGTGGAGAGCCATGCCTACAGAGAGCAATGCTATGCAGATGGCAGCCCGCGAGGCGATAGCTCGTCTTCGGGATTTTCTTCCTGCAATGAAGACCCGTCGCTATCGCTACCTTCCATGCCATGTGCCTTACACCTGTCACTACTCATTTTCTTGCCCCAGAGGAGAGCAAGACGAGGCCTTTGAGATGCTTGTCGAGTACCTCCGAGCCACAGAGGCAGCCTTTGACAACATGGTGGGCGACCTCGTAGCTGCTGCATGGACTCGGTTCATGGTCTGTCTTTGCTAACAGAGGGAACTCCTACACACCGCTCCACCGCTGACCTTTATCTCGTCCTCGGCTTCTCATTCGCCTACCATTCTCGCCATCGCATGTCGTCGCCTACCACCGAGGAATTCAACCAGGCTATTGCACCCACTCCCGTTCACTGCACCACTTTTTGCACCCACTCCCATACGTGCTAATCCACCTATTCCGCCCACTCTTATTCGGGGTACTCCGCCTCGGCACCTGCTCCATCAGCTCGGTATGGCAGTTCCTCGTCTGGAACCTATTAGCGAGGAGGAAGTTGATTCCCCAACGTCACTGTGTCTCACCCTCGGCAGGCCAAGGGAGATCCTCACCATCTCCGACTGAGTACGCGTAGACGCCATGCGATGTATCGACTTGTGTAATATGTTTATATGTACATAGGTTGTGAGAAGTAGCCTATTTGCGCATCATGTAGGATCTGGAGGAGTGCACTAGTTTAAATAACATGTCAGGATTATGTACGCATATCCTGAGTGATGTAATGTATAATTATGCCCACGTGTAAGATATGTAATAGTCCTTCTCCGCGCGCAATCGTGTGTTTCCAAAAATATCCTGGAGTTTAAAAATGTTCTTTGTGTGTGATTTTATTGACTCTTGCGACTCTCTTTCTTATCTTACGAGTTCACAAAATATATCCCCAGAGTGAAAGATGTCTCGTCCTTGGGCGCTTCCATGCCAACTCAGCCGTAAGAAAATTATGGCACACCGCAGAACCACAATTTCACTCGTGGTCGCACAAGTCAACAGGAGACGGTGAAACAACTTTTACACAAGTTTGTCGTTTGTATGAACAGAGTCAGCAGCAACACCAGGAAATGATGAACCAATTCATCAATATGGGAAGTAACCATGGCGGTATCAACCGCAATCCAAATTATCTAAGTTACAAAAGACACGTCCTCCAACATTTTCTCATACTGACAAGCCTCTTGAGGCCGATGACTGGCTTCGAGACATGGAGAGAAAATTAATTATCGCACAGTGTTCAGACCGTGAAAAGGTATTGTATGCACCACATTATCTCACAGGAGCAGCTGCATCGTGGTTGGAAAACTTCCTGCACATGCACCCCAACGAAAATGAAATCACCTGGGAGAATTTCAAAGAAGGTTTTCGTGGGGCACATATCCCTAAGAGCATCATGAAAATCAAGAAGAAAGAATTTGATGAACTCAAGCAAAGGGCCATGACAGTGTCAGAATACAACAGCCAATTCACTCTGCTGTCTCGCTACGCCAATGAAGAACGCATGACCGAGAGCAAGAAGATGGAAAAATTCTTGGAAGGCCTAGCACCCGCCCTTAAGTGCCAGCTAGTTGTGCACACCTTTCCAGATTTTAAAACACTGGTGGATAAGGCCGTTACTCTGGAAAATGAGCGACGTAGCCTGGAAGATTTCCGCAAACTCAAAAGGGACCAGACTATTTTTGCTCGCAACCCCAGAAACAAGACAGAAATTCAGAAGGGTAGAACACACAAAACCCCAACGGAAAATTCACGTCCAATCAAGAATTTCCATGCAAGAGACAAAGAGTTAACCTATCGCCCAGGTGTTACCTGTTATGCTTGTGGAGAAGAAGGGCACTATGCCAAGCAGTGCCCCAAGCCAAGGAGCTCAACCCGAAGCTCAATAATGGTGGCAATAATTCAGCACCAAAGCGAAGCAACTTCAACCCCAACCACAACCACCGGAAAGGTCACTTGAACCACGTGACCCGAGAGGAAGCACAGAACGCCCCGTATATCGTACTCGCACGCACTTCGTTAACACAATACCCGCCATGGTTTTGTTTGATTCTCGAGCTTCTCACTCATTCGTTTCGAAAAGTTACGCTTTGCAAAATAATTTTTCGATGCTTCCCTTGGAAAAATCAATGATCATCAAGTCCCTCGGAATTAAGCAAGTGACCCAGATTCTTTGTCAAGGTGTGGTTATTCAATTTGAAGATTGAAGTTTTACGCCAACCTTATTGTACTGGAAAGCAAAGGACTGGATGTCATCCTAGGAATGGATTGGTTAACCACCAACAAAGGTTTTATTGACTGCTTCAACTGCATCGTGATTCTCACACACCATCATGGGAAGAAAATAAAAGTTTCAGCCAAAGAGAGACAAATACCTCGGCAACCTAGATTAAACAAGGTGGACGTTTCTGAGCTGAACAAGGTTCCAGTAGTATGTGAATTCCCAGACGTGTTTCCAGAAGAACTACCAGGCATGCCACCGGACCGAGAGATAGAATTCAGCATTGAGCTAGCACCCGGAACAACTCCTATTTACAAGAAACCTTACAGAATGGCACCATCCGAATTGGTAGAGTTGAAGAAGCAAATAAAAGAATTGTTGGAGAAAGGATACATACGAGCCAGCTCCTCACCTTGGGGTTCTCCAATTTTATTTGCCAAGAAGAAGGATGGAACAATGAGGTTGTGTATTGATTATCGAGCTCTCAACATGGTCACAATCAAGAACAAATACCCAATGCCCCGAATAAATGATTTATTCGATCAGCTCACAAAGCCAAAGTCTTCTCAAAAATTGACTTGAGATCGAGGATACCACCAATTAAAAGTACGAATGTAAGATATTCCCAAGACCGCCTTCACCTCCGTGATATGGGATGTATGAGTTCACAAGGATGCCATTCGGCTAACCAACGCCCCCGCATATTTTGTTCACCTCATGAACAAAGTATTTATGAAGTATATGGACAAGTTTGTTGTGGTATTCATCGATGATATTCTGATATATTCCAAAACACTAGTAGAGCATGCCGAACATCTCAGGATTGTACTCGGAGAACTCAGGAAACATCAATCAGACGCCAAAATTCAGCAAATGTGAATTTTGGCTAAAGGCAGGTGGGTTTTCCGGGCCACGTCTTAACCCAAGAAGGTATTGCAAGAGACCCGGAAAAAGTCAAGGCCGTGCCAGGCTGGAAACCACCAGCTAACGTAGCAGACGTCACGGAGTTTCTTGGGAATGGCAGCCTATTATCGGAGATTTATTGAAGGATTCTCCACTATAGCAAAGCCCATGACACAATTGCTCAAGAAAGGCAAGAAGTTTGAATGGACAGAAGCATGTGAGAAAAGCTTCCAAGAGCTAAAAAGCAAATTAACAACGGCACCAGTACTAATTGTGCCAGATATACACAAGAATTTTGAGGTATATTGTGACGCATCCCGGAAAGGCCTCGGATGCGTATTGATGCAAGAAGGCAAGGTAGTTGTGTATCTCTCTAGACAACTACGCAAGCATGAGGAGAATTATCCCACTCATGACTTGAAATTAGCAGCGGTCATCCATGCACTCAAGGAATGGAGACACTTCCTACTTGGGAATCGTTGTGAGATATACACATACCATAAGAGTCTTAAGTATATTTTCACACAGCCAGAGTTAAATTTACTAAACGACGCTGGTTAGAGTTGGTAAAGGATTATGATGTTGGAATCCACTATCATCCCGGAAAAGCAAATGTTGCGGCAGATGCACTTAGACGAAATCCCAAAGACATGCATTTACGACAATATACCAAAGTTGAGGCCAGAATTTCAGCAGGAATTTGCCCGACTCAATCTAACAATGGTTACCGAAGGCATGTGTCGAATATAGAAATACAGCCTACCCTGATGGAAAGGATCAAGGAAGCCCAGCAGGGACACCCCGGACATTGAGGGCATAAAGAGAAAAGTGAGTTTGGGAAGAGCCTCGAGAATTCAACGTAGATGAGCAAGGAATATTGTGGTACGGAGAGAGGCTATGCGTACCAAATGTCAAGGACCTCAAACAGCAGATATTGACTGAAAGTCACACAGCTCCGTATTCAATCCATCCTAGAGGGACAAAAATGTACAAAGACCTTCAGGAAATTTTTTGGTGGCACGGTATGAAGAGAGATATAGCCACGTTCATTGCATGTTGTGACTCTTGTCAACGTATCAAGGCCGAGCACCAGAAACCAGCAGGACTGTTACAACCAAATAAGATACCCGAGTGGAAATGGGACGAGATTGGAATGGACTTTATCGTTGGACTGCCACGGTCACGGCACGGAAACGATGCCATATGGGTCATAACCGACAGATTAACCAAGGTGGCACATTTTATTCCGGTAAAGACAACTTACACCACTCAGAGACTGGCCAGACTTTATCTTGCCCGTATCGTCTGCCTGCATGGAGTCCCTAAGACTATCATCTCCAATAGAGGCACACAGTTCGTCTCTATATTTTGGGATCACCTACAACAGTAATCGAACCCAACTAGCCTTCAAGATCGCATACCATCCCTGCATCGATGGGCGCAGAACGTGTAAACCAATCCTAGAAGACATGCTAAGAGCCTGTGTCCTCACCTACGGGAACAGTTGGGAAGAAAGTTTGCCATATGCAGAGTTCGCATACAACAACAACTATCAAGCCAGCTTGCAAATGGCACCCTTTGAAGCTCTATATGGGAGAAGATGTTGTACCCAGCTAAATTGGTCAGAGACCGGAGACAGCCATATCTTTGGCCCAGATATGCTCAAGGAGGCTGAGGAGAAAGTTAAGACAATTAGAGATCGACTCAAAACAGCTCAATGTCGGCAAAAGAGTTATTACGACCGAAAGCATCGGGAAATCAGTTTTGAACCTGGAGAATTGGTATACCTGAGAGTTTCTCCTATGAAGGGTCTGCAACGATTCAAGATTAAGGGGAAACTAGCACCAAGATTCATCGGACCATTTCATATAGTGGCCCGAAGAGGCACGGTAGCCTACCAGCTAGACCTACCCAGGGACTTATCCGGTATCCACGACGTGTTTCACATCTCGCAGTTGAGAAAATACGTGAGCAACCCAGAGAAGCAAGTTTCACATGAGAATATTGACGTGCAACCGGACCTCACCTACCGGGAGCACCCAATAAAAATATTAGAAGAGTCTGAGAGGAGGACCCGACAGAAAACCATCAAGTTTTTTAGAGTTCAGTGGAGTAATCACACCGAGGATGAAGCAACTTGGGAGAGCGAGGATTTTCTTCGGACAGAGCACCCACACCTATTTAAAGATCAGTTGAAATCTCGGGGACGAGATTTTTCCTAAGGGGGTAGGTGCTGTGACACTCCAAAAAATTTGTGATTTTTGTTTTCAGAAAGAGCCTTGCTTGGTTTGAAAGAAGGTCATTTAAACCCTTCCTAAAAACCATCTTCTGAGTTTGCCCTCTCAAAAATCTTTTTTTTGGATTTAGTTTCTTTTAAAAAGAAAACCTTTTAGATTTTTGGTCTTTCATTTGATTTTGATCCACTCTGGTTTACCATGCCTCCTATGGTAAAACTCCCCCAAAAACCCCTCCTCCCACTTTGGTACAACCCAAACATTCTTTCCAAACTAATAAAATCCATTTTTGGATTTTATTCCAATTATTTCTCCTCCCAAAATAATTCCGTCTTTTCTTTTGAGCCTAGGTGATTTGCAAAGCAAGTGCCCTAATGCTTTTGATTTTTGACCTCAACTCAACACCCCTAGATAGTCCTTTGTACCCACAACCCAGAACCATCTTGATCCATTCTTCTTATTTTCAAATATTTCAAATTTCACTCACTGCAAGTTTCGACCAGATTTGCCAAATTTGGTGAAATTTCATATCTACGCTTCTCTAAAAATTCCACCAAAATTCAGGCAACCTCTAGTTGCAATGAGAGACCACTCCACCAAAAATCAGCTCAAGGAAAAATACCTGGATACCAGAATCATTTTGTCGAACACCTGGCATGCACTGTTTTGTTCATATTCAGTAAATTCAGAAAGTTCAAGTCGTTTCTCCGATGTAACTTCAGTCACATGCCCATCGTGCGTTTGGCTCGATGTTCGCAGCTGGCTTGCTTATCCGGAGCTCCACACGCCGCTTACGCCTTCTCGGCGTCGGTGGAACCACAGCCCGCTGCCCGGCGTGCTTTGCGGGCGGCGAAACATCAGAACGGCCGACAGGGAGCAAAACGGTAGCTCAACACCGTTCGGCGCCGCCCAAACCGCCTGGTGGCTCCGCGTGGCCATCTCCTTGCCAGCGCACACATGCAGCACCGTCGCCGTGGCTTGGCACGCACAGAGCGCGTTCTCTGCCGTCGACGGGCCGTGCGGCCGTTCCGTCGAGGGCAGGCCGTAAACCTCCCTCCCGTGCGATGCTCAAGCTCCTAAGCCGACCGTCCAGCCACAGCGCCGCCGTAATCAACTCGCCGGACTTATCCATTCACGGCAACCGACTCGGGCCGGCTATATATAGCACCCCCGAGCCTGCTCTCGCCCCGCACGACTCCACCACCTCACTAGACCCCGCCTAGCCACTTGGAGAGCCTCGAGGGGCCCTTCTTCCCCAACTCCGGCCACCCCGTTCCGCCTCGGCCTCCACCTCGATTCGCTCCTGTGAGGCCGTCTCCGACGCCCCTAACCCGTCAACAACCCTCTCGAGCAACTAGGAGACTAACCCCCACTCCTATTTGATCCCCGCAGCTCCCTCCGGCGAGATCCACGACTGCCCGAACCGCCGTCCGCCGGAGCAAGGGCCGTCGTCGACACAGTGCTCGCCGGCGACCACCACCACCACCCACAGACGCGGAACGGTGCACTGATCTCGAAGGTAACCCCCGATCACCTTGCCTCGCCGTGGATCGCCGCCGGCGACCACCACACCTCTCGGGTGCCGTCGCGCTCTGTTTTCTGCGTTTGAAATTTCAAACCCGACAGGTGGAGCCCGCCTGTCAGCCTCACAGCCGTTTCTTTTAAACGAAACGGTATCCTGGACTTTTCCATAGAGCCCCTGAAAATTTCTGTTTCATTACAGATGGGTCCTTGGACCAAAACTCTTATAACTTTTAAACAGAAAATGATTTTTGATTGATTCCTTTTCTGTCATCTTTATTTTTCTGTCTAGGTTTTTTGTCAGATTTATTTGAAAAATATCTGGAACACTTTTCTGTACACTCACAGTATTTACATTGCGTACGTATTTTTTCTTATACCGTAGATACCGGAGGAGGTGACGGAGCTGCAAACTTCGCATAGTTAAACTCTGACTACTCCGAACCAGGCAAGCATGTTTGAACTCTTGATATGATGAGTGTTGTTGCATGTTTGCATTTTAGTATAGTCATGGCATGTTTATGAACATCACTTGAATGTTATATTTCATGCACATGAGCGGAAAGTAAGTTTCGGAAAGCATTATGTTGTTGGATACATATTTGCATAGCCATGTGTTTGCATGAAGATGGGTAAGATGGAAGTGTTGTGACATGCTAGTCTTATGCCAGATTATTTGACTTCCGTGTCATCGTGAAACAAATCACATTTCCATTCATTCCTTCCTATACTGTCACATGTTTTCCTAAAGGAATATGGCATAGTAAGTGGCAAATCTTTTTCCTGGTACACACCAAATAGAGAGGCCGGGATGAGGGTTCCATGGCCCTAGATTAAAACCCGTCATCCGGTCAGGGGGCATGGGTGTTTCCGGTTGGGACCGAGAGGGGGGCACCCCTTAGAGCGCGCGTATAGAAATTTGATTCCATGCTATTCGAGGTTGTGGCCTCCCCGTCTCAAAGTTTTTCTTAGACGTTGTCCAGGGTGATTCCTCGCATCGTGAGGTGAAATGGATGTGTACTAGTTAAATGTGTTTCTACTGAAATATCGTAAACGGAACTAGTCCTTCGTGACTATGGAAATCCGTTGGCTGTGGTCAGTTCATCCAAACTCTGCAGAGTCTCAAATATTTCAATTATCTTGTACTTTGTTCAAGTACTATATTCATCTTATCTTGTCAGGTATCAGCCTCAGTGAAAAAACTCCGGTGGGATTTATGTGTGATAAATCCGGTTAATAGATTATTCTTGTGGATGGACTAATCTTGTTATTTACATTTATTACAAGCCCTGTCTGCGATGTCGCTCAGACGTCCGACGGTGGCATACATGTTATTTACTTTTGTTATAGGCCCTGCGTGATGTCGCCAGACGTCCGGACGGTGGCATATCTGTTAGTTACATTTGTTGCAAGCCCTGTCTGCGATGTCGCTCAGACGTCCGACTGAGGCATTTCTTCTAAAGCCCTTTATGTGATGTCGCTCAGACGTCCGACTGTGGCATTTCTTTTAAAGCCCCTTATGTGATGTCGCTTAGACGTCCGACTGTGGCATTTCTTTTACAGCCCTTTATGTGATGTCGCTCAGACGTCCGACTGTGGCATTTCTTTTAAAGCCCCTTATGTGATGTCGCTCAGACGTCCGACTGTGGCATTTCTTTTACAGCCCTTTATGTGATGTCGCTCAGACATCCGACTGTGGCATTTCTTTTACAGCACTTTTTTGTGGTGTCGCTAAGACGCCCGACTGCGACATTTCTTTTAAGCCCTTTATGTGGTGTCGCTTAGACGCCCGACTACAGCATGCATTTTATTTATTTACCTTTCGAGGCGTCGCTCCAGACACCCGATCGGTTTTGAGTTATTTATTTTATTTATCAAGTCCTGCAATAATATCGTTGTTATATGAGCATCATCCTTTATTCATGACGCATTCAGGCATTCATTGATTATATCTTTTGTCCGAACTGTCTTGCGAGTACTCTCAAAGTACTCACCTAGCTTGTTGATTTGGCCAGATGTTGAAGAAGGCGATCTCATGGATGAAGAGTTTGATAGCGAGTCCGACGCCTAGAGGAGTCCTATTCAGTCCCGTGCGATCCTGTTTTGGTCATTGTATTATCCGCTTCCGCAACCCCTCGAATAAATTCATCGAGCCTCCCCGACGCCGATGAGCTGCCGATTAGGAGTCAAGTTATCCACCACTTTTTCCTCGAACTAGTAGCATGCCACCACACCCTCAGGTCATGACCGCCCATATGTAAGATATTGGCGAGTTTGTAATAAATTGTTGAGCAGCCTTAGCTCAACCTTGTAATATATTTGATGCTACCGGTTCTCTGTTTATCAAGCAACCGCTCTACCGTAAAGGATGACTTTTTCCTATACTGGGATTTAAAGATCGATTTTCTCAATATTTATTTATTGAAAAAGTCGGTCGTGACACGACGTCTACCTGGCGGCAGACGAATATTTTAGCCTTACCGACGATGCAGGTGCATAGATCATCGATGGCGAAGAAGTGCTACGCCAGGAGTATATATACGATGAGTGGCCGGAGTGTCGTGCCCAGTGTTGCCGGTTTCCGGTTTCGAGCGACAAAAGAGTTAGTTTAGGTTCACGCTAATGCGAGAGAGGGATACGAACTCATGTACTCAAAGTGATAGCTCTTCTCGCGTATACCATTGTTTAGATGGATGACGATGTATTTGCAAGTAATCAAGGACTTGTATCGCTATTTTCGAGATGATGACGAGAGACCACTTTTGTGTTGGATGATGATTATGATGAGACTATTTGTATGTATATGCTATGATTATATTCGTGGTCTCGCAGGCATTTGTATGTGTATCATGATGACATTTCTATGTGCTAAAGATTCTTCTATAAAGCCTGTTCAAATACAAAACAAATATGCCCAAAAAAACAAAAAACCTGTTAAATTAACAAGAGCGAGTGTATAGAAGTTAGCAGCGGGGCTGCTATAGCGATAGCGTTGCTGCAAAGGGCGCTTAGAGCTACTAGCAGATGGCGTGCTCGATAAAGGCTTCTTTGCTACACTTGTGTAGCAGTAACGCCAGTGACCACGCGCTACTGCTATATGTTAGCTATAGCGCCTTATTAGTAGCGCCCCGCCCCGCGCTACTGATACACCTAAAACCCGCGCTGCTGCTAGCCTTTTCCCTAGTAGTGAAGTGGGACTCCAAGGACCCCCTCATGGCGGCTTATCGTTGTGAAGCTGATGTTGTAGCTGGGCACTTCAAGGGTTATCAAGTGGAGCACATTGATCGAATGAAGAATGAGGCGGCTGATGCTTTAAGCCGGCTGGGATATCAACGTAAGCCAGTACCGCCTAACACCTTTTTGGATGTTTTGCATAATCCTTCTGTCAAGTTACCCACAAAGGAGGACTTAGCTATTCCAGACCCGGAAGCAGAGCTGGTGGCAGCTCTTCACGTCATCCCAGATTGGACAGTGCCATATTTGGCTTACATGACCCGGGGAGAGTTGCCTGAGGATGACACCTTGGCGAGACAAATCACCCGGCGGTCTAAGTCCATGACAATTGTTCATGGTGAGCTGCATCATCGCAGTGTCACTGGGGCGTTTCAACGTTGTGTATCGCCTGTGAAAGGTCAGGAAATACTTCGGGAGATCCATGAAGACGAGTGTGGTCATCATGCCGGCTCAAAATCTCTTATGGCCAAGGCTTCCCGTCATGGTTTTTATTGGCTGACGGCTCATGCTGATGAGGAAGATCTGGTCAGTAAATGTGACGGTTGTCAAAAATTCTCACGACGAGCTCATGTGTCGGCTCAAGAATTGAGGATGATTCCAATTAATTGGCCGTTTGTAGTCTGGGGGTTTGATATGGTCAGGCCTTTCAAAAGGTCTAAGGATAAAAAGACACACCTCCTAGCGGCAGTGGATAAATTTACAAAGTGGGTTGAGGCAGAGCCGGTCAGTAAGTGTGATGCAGCCACGGCGGTTCACTTCATGAAAAAGGTGATTTTCGCTTTGGTTTTCCACACAGCATCATAACTGATAATGGCAATAATCTCTCCAAAGGTGCTATGGAAGAGTTCTGTCAACAAGAACATATCCGGCTTGATGTTTCGGCGGTAGCTCATGCTCAATCCAATGGTCAAGCAGAAAGAGCCAATCAGGAGATCTTGAAAGGTATAAAACCCCGGCTCTTGGTCCCCTTATAGTGGACGCCGGGTTGTTGGGTGGAGGAATTACCCTCTGTGATTTGGAGCATCAACACTACACCTAACAGATCTACGGGTTCTGCCAAGTGACATTCCTCATGACTCGCCCTGCGTGGCGGCTTACGTTGAAGCTGATAATGAACGAGCTCGTCAGGATGCACTTGACTTGTTGGATGAAGAGCGAGACTTGGCAATAGCCCGCTCGGCGATTTACCAGCAAGACCTGCGCCGTTACCACTGCCGCCGGGTTAGGTCCAGAACCTTTCAGGAAGGTGATTTGGTGCTCCGGCTCTTCCAGGATCAATCCGATATGCACAAGCTATCTCCCCCTTGGGAAGGACCCTTTGTGGTGAGCAAGAACCTGAACAATGGGTCATAGTACCTCATCGATGTTCGAGAACACAAAGACTCACGTAATTCGGAGGAGAAGACCCGTCGGCCGTGGAATATCGCTCATCTTCGGCCTTACTATACTTGAGCCACCGGCTCTCGGGATGTACATATATTTTGAGATGTATATATTATGAAAATCAATAAAGCAGGACCTCAGTCCTTTTCATCCTCAAATGTTTACATGTCTTCCTTATTACGTTGTTGAAACAACCAATAGGGAGTAGATCATATTTGAATCCGGCTTTCCCTTTGGTACGGCTTATGATCATATCTGAATCTAGCCATGATCACTAGGGGGCTTCCTATTCAAACATAGGTTGTATTTGAACCAAAGAGAACATAGCTATCGATACCCTCTTGATCGGCATACTGCCAAACCCACTAGGGGGCTTCTTGATCATATCTGAATCATAGCTCAACCCCTTTGGGTCTGACGTGGATCGTATTCGAATCAGCGTCATTAAACAACTCTTATGGTCACTTGGGGGCTTCCTGTTCAAACATAGGTCGTATTCAAACCAAAGAGAACATAGCTGTCGATACCCACTTGATCGGCATCGCCAAAGCCACTGGGGGCTATATGATCGTATCTGAATCTTAGCTTAACCCCTTTGGAACGGTTTTCTGATCGTATTCGAAATAGAAGCCTTTGAACTTTGTCTAGTTTTCGTAAAACTTTGCAAATCACAATTGTTTGACGGTTTGCAGATTTTTTTTCGGAAAGCACTTATGGGGTGATTTTTATCCCACCGGCTTACTGTTGCTCAAATACAGTTGTTGGTGCATAACAAGCATCATATGTGCAAGGTTTCAGGATTCAAAAGCTTACCCTCATTGTTCGGATCGCATAAGCCGGCAAGGTAATCAAAGGATCACAGGTATGCTATTACGATTATGTCTTAAGGATATAATTAAGAACCGATCTTTTTTATGATTTTTTGATTCATACTCCGGGGTATCTATACAATATATGACCCGTCATGCGGTAAGCTGCCAAGGGACTTGTGTTTTGTTCTATACGCAGGGCAATTAAAGCAGAAGATCAATATGAACCAGAAGAATATAACGATGGCGGTTTACAAAAGAATTGAAGCATCTCAAATGTGCACGATTAAGTGTTTTACTACCCTATTACATGACTCCCCGAGTCTGGATAATGAAGCATTGTTTCCCACAAGACATGAAAATGAGATGCCCGATCGATCACTCGTTTTGTTGACCTGAAGCTTCCGGGTTATCCCTTTCCGCTCCTCCGTCTGTTGCCCTGTCCTGGAAGGTTGATGATGACCAGTCAATGCCACTCAAAGCTTCAAATTCAGCTTCATCATCAATTAACCCGGCCGAATCGACTTCGGGGGCGAAGGTTTGCTTAAGAATTAGACGGATCAAGCTGACTGCATCATAATGTGGCGTTGCGATCCTCTGATTTTGGCTATCGTAACCCGGCTGGTACTTGGTGAGGTCCGTGTCATTCCCGATCAGAGTGGCCACAGGACGTATTTCCTTCACGCAGGCGGTGAAGTCCCTCTCCTCAAATGGGGTGCCATCCTCCTTAAAGCTTGGATATCCAAGGGAGATGTCGGCCGGGTCCAGCTTTGGTAACCATGCCTTGGCCTAGCTTAAGGCGGCTATGGCTCCGGCTCTTGCAGAAGCACGTATCAATTCTTGGACCTGTTGAGTGAGCACAGCAAGCCACTTTAATACATCAGCCAGGAGATTGGGAACCTCATTTGACAAAGCCACAATGGCTAAAGCATGTTGTGACCCGGTGTAGAGTTGTTCCGCCAATGTATAAACCGCCTTTAGCTTTGTTAACATGTTCCGGTTCAGATTAGACCTCCTGGGCCCTGCATTAACACACATCAGGTGAGCTAGAGATGACAAACAAGGTACTTGTCGGAAAAAGATTTACAGTATTTAACACTGGCAGAATAGCTTACCAAAGATTGCTGAGACCATCTGAGATATATGGCATTTTAAGCCGGTTAACCCAGTCGTTATGTCTGCGAGAGCCGCTTCTCCTTTCTCTGCCCGGGTGACCAAGGAGGCCTTTTCATCAACCCACACCTTCTTATAAGCTTCAAAGCTTTTCTTCAATTTCTCTTGTTCACATACGCTGAACTCAAATTTGGAGTTGGCCTTTTGGATTTCAGTCTCTTGAGCTTCCAGGCAACTTTTCAAATCAGCAATCTCCGACTCAAGTTGACTTATGGTGGCCTGTATCAACGTCGGGTTACAGTCAGAATTATTATAGTAGAACATTAAGTCCCAAGTACTTTGCAAGAAAAGATACTTGGCACTTGGGGGCTAATGCATATTGCAGTTCAAAGTATTATACTACGCCGGCTTAAATATCTTATTTTAAAGCCGGCATTCGATTGTTACAGGATAAGCCGGGCGTCTGACAAGCAGTGCTAAGCGGATTCTAAGTCTACAGCATATTTTTCTCATAAGCAATAGACTCGGGGGCTGGTATGGTAAGGAGGAATAACGATAGTAACAAAAGTTATACCTCAGATTTTTTGGTGTATTTGCTTCACCATATCAACTTCCAGGTCACGGCTGCTGTGCACTTGACTTATATAGCCAGAGACAATTTCTACAATCCTGAGATGAGTATAATCAGTGTCGTCCAGCTTGGCTTTTCGGCGCTCCAAAAGTTCTTCCTTGGCAGAGCACATAGCAAGTACAGTGGGTCTTCTCGGTTCAACAAACTGAGTCTTAAGAATCTCGACTTCCGGGTCATCTGTTTTGGCCAGGCTAGGAACCTCCGGGTTATCAGAACTGTTAAGAGTTTGTTTGGCAGGCGGATCAGAAGTTCGTGCTGGAATATCACGGGCCGGTTCAGGTGGCGGCTCATCTGTGGAGGTGTCAGGAACAGTTGTTCCGAGCTTCGGGTCAGTCACGACTGGCTCTTTGGCCGGCTTATTTTTCTTCGCCCTTTTGCTGGGCTTTACTTATATGCTGTGTGCAAATTAGAAGGGTTAGTACAAAAACATGAGTAAGATAAGCATAAAGATAAATAAGTTGACATTACACTGGAGCAGTCTTGAAAGCCGGCATGTTGGATTGCATGGATTCGCCGGAGGGAGGTGAAGTATCCTGATAATTTGTGTCAGATGAATTGAGGGGTTGACGAATGAAACCCGCCAAAGGTAAAAAAGAACATAAATCGGAGATAACCTCAGCTCGACGCTTCCTTGTTACATCAGGTAAGCCGGAGGAGAGTTCCGCGTCTTTGCTGGTCCGGGTCTGCCTCCGGCTCTCATGAGTCTGTCGCTTTGAGGATATTGGTAAGCTAAAGGATGTGAAAATCTTACTTTCCGGGATAACCGCCAAAGCAGGAACCCAGAGGAAGAAAAAACCAAGTGCTTCAGATTTGCTCAAACTGGATGACTCCTTTAGCGCAATGGCTATTATATTATCAATGGATATGATTTATTTTACAATTGAAGGAATAGTCCCAAGTTGCTGCAGGCTTACGACCCGTCACTTGGGGGCTACATTATTCAACTTAAGATTATATCAAATATGCAAGTCTCATGTCGCTGCAAGCATGCACCATGACACTTGGGGGCTAATGCAAAGTCATTTTTATTAGTCTTATTGAAAGACCCGACTCATCACATCATAATGAGCCGGCCCTTGTGGGCTACACTGGTTGAAGTTTTTATGAGCATCAGGAAATTACAAGTCCCAGGTTGCTACAAGCATGACAACCCGGCACTTGGGGGCTACATATGTGGAATACTCAGTTCTGGCTAGTGATTGAGATGAACAACCTAGATTTCTTCAAGCTTGTGCCATTCATATTGAAGCAAATCTTAAGCTGTTACTACATTACCTTCTTAAGATTTGAGGGCTACAAGTGATAGGCATATAAGAGCTATATTTTCAAAAGCTGATGTTAACAAACAGTTATGATCCGGTGCCATCAATATTTGTTAAACCGGCAAAATTCTACATTCTTAAACTGGCTGATGGTCAGATGAGTATTTCAAAGACCAATATTTTTGTTAAGCATTGGGAGCTGAGTCAAAGAAGTTATTCTTCACAATATTTCTCTGTGACAAACCAATGTGAGCAAATTGATTATGAAGCTGGCCTATTGACCCGGATTTTCTAGAAGGAAATGACAAGGATTCAAAGATGCTCAGGGTCAGTTTAACATGGATATACCCCGCGGTATGACCTGGCCGGAGTTGTAAACCGGCTGGGACTTGGTAAACCGGCTCATGGTAAACCGGCAGACAGCTAAGACAGACAGTTAAGACAGATTACTAAGACGAACGATAAACAGGCAGGTGGTAAACTGGCAAGTGTTAAGGCAGGTGGTAAACCGGCAGGAGTCAAGTCAGATGATAACCTGACAGGTGTTAAGTGAGTTCATAAACCGGCAGACCATGTTAAACCGGCAAACGGTAATAACTGGGTTGCCAGGGGTTATGAAGCCCATGAAGAGAAGTCAGAATAGTTAAGTCTTAAGTCCGAGTTGGACTCTACATGTAACCCGCCCCTTCAACTTATATAAGGAGGGGTAGGGCTCCCCAAAGAGGGACAAGCAAGAAGAAACAATCTTAGGGCTAGACACAAAGAGGAGAGCCGGTTTACGGCGACTCCCTCGTGATCATAATGAGACCTAGCCCCAAACAGCATGTAGGGTTGTTACCAGATGATGTTTCCCGGGGCCTGAAGCTGTCTAAATCCCTGTCTTGTGTTGCGTCTCTCGATTCCGCTCAACCCCTCTCAAGCTACCACATAGATGCGTTGGCCTCATGACTAAGTCCTTTCCCTAGGACATCTGACATGACAATTCCACGACACCTGGTATTCACGTGTACTTTGTACACACCCCTATCACTAATATACAGTACCAGGAGTAGGCTTTTTCCTCAACTGCAAGGGTCCGAACTTGGGTAAAACTTTGCCTCGTATTACCATCCAGCCTAACAGTCAGGGATATCCTACCGAATGATCTGATGGAATCATATCTGCCAACTACTAAGAGAGAGGTATGTTTGTGGGGGCGGGGGGAATTGCGTGCGAGAGAGGAATAAAGATAATGTGCATGCGGGAGACATGTAGGCACATATATGTGCGTATAGAGGGCTAGTAGAGACCGTGCGTGTGTATATATGTCTCTGTGAGAAATAGTGTTTTCCAACAGAGATTAGTGGAAAGAGTTGTACATAGTAGGCAGAAAGAAAGAAAGAGAGAGAGAGAGAGAGAGAGAGAGAGAGAGAGAGAGAGAGAGAGAGAGTGTGTGCGTGAGACACCCCGACACCCCGAGAGAGATTGTGAGCATGTGTGAAAGAGAAATGCCAATGTATATAAAGTGTGTGCACTTATGCGTTAGATAGAGATATATAGCGCATTTGTGAGAATGGGCCAAGGCATAGTGCATCTACGTGTAAAAGGCGCTTCTACGCATTAAATTAAAATATAAATGACATTATTATTTTTGGATGAGATCATGAATTTTGCAATTTGCGTATGAACGAAAATCGGTCTATCAGACACCCATACTCTATTGAATTCTAGCATGTGCATGTGTTTATTTCATATTATCGATCCATAGAGTGAGAGTGGTTTGAAATACAGGCAATGCATTGCTTTTGCAATTCATATATAAACATCAATTAGTGCACTCCATGTTGTTAGTGTGAAGCACTTTATACATTTGTCACTTACATGGATACATTCCAAATTGCTAGCTACGAAATACAATACATGTTGAATTCAATATAAAGGGGGATTCGAAGATTTGAATTCATAGGAAGTGCATTCGTCTATTTGAACCCGAGATAATGGCATTTGTAAATCAGATCTAAAGGGGGGCATCAATCTTTGTTGTGCATTTCAACATGCTATATATTCATACGCATGTCTAACTATTTTTTTGCAACCAAGGAGATTATATCTGGAACCATGCATGAACTAAGGTTAGTTGCATATTTTTTAATATATACTCGTGTACAATGTATATTTGAATGTACCACCTCCATTCCAAAATAATCGTAGTTTCAGGATTTTCAAGAGTAAAGATTTGTGAAGTTTGACAAATCCTGGAAGTTCAGTTCAAGAGAACCGAAAACGTTAATGCTTCTGCTCCCAAATATTGAATGACGCGCCGAATAATCCTCTGGTCACCCGAAACCGCTCGAGACTAATATTTGGTGGCAGGAAATTATTGTCCTGACTATGGCCCGTGTACCCTATCGGCCCGATGTCCAAAGGTCTAAACTGGGGTAGGTTTGTAACTTCACCAAGACGCTAGTCTCAACCGCCTCGGAGAAGCATGCATACGCCGTGGGAGCCCAAACACCCATGCGCTCGACCGAAATCTATCCCGCCCACCATTTGGGACACCTGAGATTACTGTCCTACCCCAAATCCGCAATATGTCCGAAATGTTAGATGTGGGCATAGTTTGTAACATTCCTCAAATTTCAGACAAGTGCGGCCCAAACCGAAAAAAATTCCCCATTAGTTCCCCCTCCCTCCGTTTCCCCATTCATACTCCGTGGGCACCAAAACGCCCTCTCCACCAGCCGCGAAACCCCAGCCTCCTCCATCCTCCACCCCATTGCGCCCAATCCACCGCCGCCCTCCTCCATCACGCCGGAGCCGGTACCCCGACGTCGTCGTCCAACGCAACCGCAACCGCAACGCCCTCAAGGACTTAGGAGCTGAAGCCGAGGCAGAACTGCCTCCACGACGCCGACGCCGACGTGCGCCATACCAGAATCACTTCGACCACGCCGTCTTGCGCCTCACCACTGCCGCTCCACTATCGCGACCTTCCACCACACTGGAGTTGTTCCCGCTACGCCATCATTCGCCGCCACGGATCTGGTGCCCCGACGCTGACAGACGGCCACCGCACCGCACTCAATAACTTGGCCATGGGTTCGTCCAAGGCTCCACCATCATCCAGAACTTCTCGTTTCCAGCGAACCACAAGAAGATCATTGGAAACCAGAAGGAGGACACAACACTGCCAGCAGAAAGAGGTACTCCTCTTCCCTTATTCATGCAAATCTTACATCTCTGCTCACACCGTATTCATCCCATGAAAGAAACTAGTTGAGCGCTTCTTACTGCATCTTCTTCGTGATACTAAATGCACAAGGTTTCCTCCCATTCACTATTTCACCTTTGCTAGAGGTCAGTAGCCCGCCTGGATTTCAATTCAGGTTCAGTCGAAACGCAATTAAAAGAAGTATCACCCACTTAGGCGCGCGGAGCACCTTGTCCACCTGTCGTCAGGGAAGCGGCGCATCTGTGTCTATCATAGGGCTGTGGGGCGCAGGAGCTGCTTGCGCCCGACCTGGAGGTCGGCGGGGCTTGAAGGGATGGTCGGGGGCGGTGCCTAGCACGGCACTGCGGTGAGGTCTTGGGAAGGGCGGAGGCAGGGGACTGGGCCGGTCTTCGCTGGCGTTTCAAGGAAGATCGTAACACTGACTGGCTGGAGGGAGATGAGGGCGATCTACACGTTCTTTGTATATCGGACGATCCAGAAAAAATGGACTGACCTATTTGTTTTTAGTCGACTTTTATTTTCATAGGACCACACCTTGTGGTGTGCTAGGGGTGCAGAGCAGCGCCCGAACCCGGCCCGCTTGATATACAAAATGGAAACTTTTAGTTTTACCTTTGATTCCAGTACACCAGTACAATTTGTGCTAGCTTAGCACATTGGCGGGCCTTGGCGGGACGCTGCCCTGCACCCCTATGGTGTGTCGGAGGAGCATCTGCATTTCCCAGCCATCCCTGTGCTCATATTTAAAAATCCTAGAATATAGTAGTTTCATGTGCCATGCATGTTGTAGAGCTATCATATGTCTCCCATCATTTATTTCTCACCGACCTGCTATATGCTACCTTTACACTGTACTACTTGTGCACACACTTCACCCGTACTCACACTATTGTTTTATTACGCATGGGTATTTCAGACTCTGACGCAGTGTTGATGAATACAAAAAAAAAAGAAAAGACAGAACTCGCTCCAGTGTAATTCGAAGATAAGCACTAAGTGTTTCAGCGCTGTAAAGGGTGCAGTGTCAGCAGATGGAGACAATAAACGTAGCTCTGCAATTGATGATCTCAATTTCCACACACAACCATCCTAGGTGCTTGCTTTAACTTCACGCTGTCAAATGTGGTTGCATGTTGCATATGGTGTCTAGCTTGTATTGCTTCCAATTTGGTTAAATTGCATCTGCTTAATTTATACATTATACCTTTGATAATGACATGCCTTCCTGTTTTTGATACATAATACATATGTCTATTAACCATGTTCGTACATCAAACTAATGCTCTTTTGTATCCCTCATCAATCACTTATAATGAGACAGTCACCCCAGTGGGTTATTGTGAGACGCGCTACTCGTTTAAAGAGTGTAGTGTCATCCTCCCCACATGCATGATTCTCAAGAAACAGCAAGGCTAAATGAAGATAGTCAACGTAGCTCTCTAGTTGATGATCGCAATTCCCCCACACCACCATCGCAGGTGCTTGCTCTTACTTGGTAGTGTGATATGTGGTTGCATGTTGCATATGGTGTCTACCTTGTAATGCTTCTAATTAGGGTAAATTGCATCTGCTTAGTTAACACATTATACCTGTGAATATGACATGCCTTCCTGTTTTTGGTACATACTACGTCTTTCTATAAACCATGTTCTTACACCAAACTACTTTTCTTGTGTATCCCTCATCAATCACTTCAAACGAGACACCTTCAAGTTGACAGTGTAATATTGGTTGTATCTTGCATATCATTTCAAACATGTATTGCCTCTAATTTGTTGAAGTGCCACTTATAATGAGACACATCTAACTTGGTAGAGTTATTTTGGTTGGATCTTTCATATGCAAACATGTATTGCCTCTAATTTGTTGAAATGTCTTCTGCTTAGCATTTTACGTACATATTCCATCCTCCTACAATGTGGTTACATAAAAGTTGTGTTCGTCAGTATCATGCATCAACAAATTTGGAAGTGAGAATTTCATTCCGTTTTCTTGTGTGTTTACAACAAGGCAAAATCTAAAAGGATGAAGGCACATAATGATGGTGGTCCTTTGGAGCAACCGAAACAGAAGATCTCGGCATATTCTCCTACTACTCCTACTGCAGTGCAAGTTCCAAATCTCATCTCCCCAACTCCACAAGCGTAGGTGCTTTCTCTAACATGGCAGTGTGATATCTGGTTGCATGTTGCATATGGTGCCTAGCTTGTATTGCTCCTAATTTGTTAAATTGCATCTCCTTAGCTTACACATTATACATGTGAATATGACACGTCTTCCTGTTTTTGGTACATACTACATCTGCCTATCACACCATGTTCTTACATCAAACTACTCTTCTTGTGTATCCTGCATCTATCGCTTATGATGAGACAGTCACGCCCGTGGGTTAGTATGAGACGCGCTACTCTTATAAAGAGTGCACTTTCATCATCTCCACATGATTCTCAACAAACAACAAGCCTAAATGAAGATATTGAACGTAGCTCTGTACTTGAAGACCGCACTTCCCCTACACCACCATCGCATGTGCTTGCTCTAACTTCACAGTGTGATATGCGGTTGCATGTTGCATACTGTGTCTAGCTTGTAATGCTTCTAACTAGGGTAAATTGCATCTACTTAGTTTACACGTTTATTTGACATGCCTTCCTATTTTTGGTACACACTACATCTATGTGTTAACCATGTTCTTACATGAAACTACCTCTCTTTTCTATCCTGCATCAATCACTTACGATGAGACACCTTTATTCATTTCATGTTGCATATTATTTCTATCATGTTGCTATGTATTGCTTCTAATTTGGTCAAATACATTTGTTAGGCCACCATTTTAATTTGGCAGAGTGATATTGGTTTCATCTTTCATATGGTTTCTCGCTTGCATTGCTTCTAACTAGTTCAAACACCTTGTGCTTAGTTTACACTTTATACATCATACATGTCAATATGTCATGCCGTCCTGTTTTTCATACATATTCCATCCTCCTATCATGCGACTGCCTTACATGAAAGTAGTGTTCACAAGATCATGCATTAATGAGTTTTGAAGAGCAAATTTTATTCCTTTTTCTTGTGGGTTTGACTTGACAAGGCAAAATCAAAAAAGAGGAAGGAAAAGAGTAAGGAAGGTGATGATGGTGGTCCTCTGCAGCAACGTAAATAGAGCATCTGTATGGATTCTCTTTGTACTGCTAGTGCATTACAAGTTCCAAGTCTCCGCTCCCCTACTCCACCATCCAAGGTGCTTGCTCTAACTTGGAACTGTGATATCTGGTTGCATGTTGCATATGGTTTCTAGCTTGTATTGCTCCTAATTAGTGTAAACTGCATCTTCATAGCTTACACATGATACGTGTGAATGTGACACCCTTTCCTGTTTTTGGTACATACTATATCTGTCTATCACACCATGTTCTTACATGAAACTACTCTTCTTGTGTATCCTGCATCAATCACTTATGGTGGGACACCTTTAAGTTGGCAGTGTGATATTGGTTTGCGTCTTGAATATGATTTCTACCGTGTAGTGCTTCTACTTTGATGAACGCCGCCTATGACTAGACAGTTTTAACTTGGCAGAGTGATATTGATTGCACCTTCCATATGGTGTCTAGCTTGCAGTGCTTCTAATTTGCTGAAATGCCTTCTGCTTAGTTACCACATCATAGGTGTGAATATATCATGCCATCGTGTTTTTCGTACATATTCCATCCTCGTATCATGTGTTTGCGCTCCATCCGAGTAGTGTTCGTCAGTATCATGCATGAATGAGTTCTGAAGAGCGAATTTTATTCCTTTTTCTTATCGGTTTGACTTCACAATGCAAAATTAATATAGCTGAAGGAAATTAGTCCGACAGTGGATGATGGTGGTCCTTCGGAGCGACTCAAATAGAGGGTCTCTACAGATTCTACTCCGCCATCCTCCTAACAAGATTCGCAAGACAACACAAGGCTGGACAGTCAACGTGGCTGTGTAGATGATGAGCACATCTCCCTTACTCCACCATCACAGGTGCTTGCTCTAACTTGGCACTATTATATGTGGTTGCATGTTGCATATGATGTCTATCTTGTATTGCTTCTAACTTTGTTGAATTGCATCTGCTTACTTTACACATAATGCTTGTGAATATGACACATGTTCCTATTTCTAGAACATACGTGTAGATGATGAGCACATATCCCCTACTCCACCAACACAGGTGCTTGCTCTAACTTGGAACTGTTACATGTGGTTGCGTGTTTCGTATGATGTCTAGTTTGTATTGCTTCTGATTTTGTTGAATTGCATCTACGTAGCTTACAACTTATACCTGCAATAATCACTTAACCATAAGACACATTTAACTTGGGAGTGTGATGTAGGTTGCATCTTGCATTGTCTTCTAGCTTGTACTGCTTCTAATTTCTTGAAATGGCACCTACGATGAGACACTTTTTACCTGATAGAGTGATATTGGTTGCATGTTCATATGATGCCTAGCTTTCATTTCTTCTAATTTTGTTGAAATGCCTTCTGCTTACTGTTTTTCATACATATTCTATCCTCCTATCGTACATCTGAATATGCAATGTTGTCTTTTTTGTATATTTATTCCATCCTCCTATCCCGCGCTTGCCTTACAGCAAAGTAGTGTTCATCTTTATCATGCATCAACTAGTTATGCAGAGCTAATTTTATTCATCTTCTTTTGGTTTTGACTTCATAAGGCAATATCAGAAAATAGGAAGGAAAAGAGTAAGTTAGGGGATATTGATGGTCCTCCGGACCGACGCAAACACAGACTCTCTAGATTTTCCACTGCTACTGCTAATGAAGTTGAAGTCCCAAGTCTACGGGATGAGTTCAAACTACTTGGGAAAACCATATACACAGAACTTTAGCAGTAGCGCTTGTTAAAGAAGCACGCTAGTGCTAGTTAGCAGTAGCGTGCTGGCGGAAACCGCGCTGTAGATACATATGTAGTAGTAGCGCGTCTAACAATAAAAGCGCTACTACTAAAACTCCCACTCCTAAGCCGATAGGGTACACATAGTAGTAGTGATCTTATAAAAATAGCGCTACCACTACTTGTTTTGTAGCAGCGCGTTTACGATGAAAGGCCCTACTGCTAACAAAAATAAAATTAAATGGAAATCAAATAAAAAAGAGAAAGGGGTAGCAGTAGCGCATGTTCATAAACGTGCTATAGCTAACATAGCAGTAGAGCACTTCTTGGAACGCACTACTGCTACCTTTGACTTAACCGCGCGATTCTCTCTTCCCCACGACCACATCCCCCAAATCCCAACACCTCCGCTATCGCCGCCCTGCATCGCCGTCGGCCGCCGCGCACTCTCCCGTCGCTCTCCCATACCCTCGACGCCGCCCCCAACCCCAACCTCGACGCCGCCCCCGACCTCGGCCTCGACGCCGCCTGCCCCTCCCTCGCCGCAGGCACCCGAGGTGAGCACGCCCTTCCTCCCCCTCCCCTACCTCTGCCTAGCTAAATTCCCTAGGGTTCTACAAATTTTAGATTGCATCAAATTAGTTAGGGTTCATCAAATTAGGTGGTAATTAGGGCAGTAGTTCTTAGGTACTAATTAGTTAGTAAGAACTAGGGCGGTAGTGTTTAATAGAATTAGTAACAAACTTAATAGAACTAGTTGAACTAGTTTTTTTAGTAAGAACTAGTTGAATTGATAGAACAAGTGTATTTTTAGTAAGAAAATTAATATTACTAGTTGAACTAGTTTATTTTTAGTAAGAACTAGTTTATTTTTATTTATAGTAATTTTATTTTTAGTAAGAACTAGTTTAATTAATAGAACTAGTTGAACATGTCACACTTGTTGTTATTTTTTTAGTTAAAGCAATTATTTCTACATCAACGTCGACAATGCCTATCCTGTATCCTCGTCGTCGACTCGGCAGAGGACACCTGCTTGACCAGATGGGCCATGTCCGGGAATGGGCTCCGCCGGGCTGGTACTGGGAGGCGCTACCTACCGAGGAACGCAGTTTGGTGAGGAGCCAACCCGTCGTTGACCCGAACCATATTTGGTGGCAGTCGCGTGGCCCAGTGACGGTGCAGAGGCTTGAGGACCCCGCGGAGGTGGTACGTCACTGTGTCAGCGAGGAGGACGCGCATGTCCGTCGCTACTTGTTTGCGTTGGAGCACATGTTCTCCAATACCTGGCATGTTCTCCAGGGATCTCACTGGAGCTATGATCCTGTGATGGTTCCTTCTCTTTGGATGTCCACCGCCCGCGCCGATACCCGTCGTGCGCTAGGGTTTTAGTTCTATTAGTGATGTTATTTGTATGATACTATTCGGGGTGTATTAGTGAAAATATTCGATGATGTACGAACGCAAGAGATGATTTAATTTTGCTTATTGAATGCATGCTAATCTGAATACTTATTTATTTTACGATTCGGTTTTGATTATTGAATGCTCAAATTGGAGAAGTACTCCTATTTTGAATGCTCAAATTGGACCCCACTATGCAAGGCATATGCATTTGATTAGTTGATATCTTATAGGGTTTTTCTTTTTGCATAAATCTAGGAGCCCCTCCATCATCCCCGTAGTCGTCCCCGTCACCGACCCCCTCCGACCTCGAGGTGAGACCAGCCAAGTCTCCATGTCAATATGAGTCCTATAAGATATTTTCATTGCTCATATGGTGTAGATAAAAACACGTATATCTTGTGTTGCTCAAATAGGATATGTGCTTGCCCAAGTGGCCGGTCATGTTTGTAGGTTACACCTCCGAGTGGCCTATGTTTTGCCGGAGTGTTGATTAACTTCCGTTCTGGCAAATATCAGGAACTCGATAAGTCCTTTTTTATCCAAGGTCATGCCGGATTTTTACGTGAATTTCGACATGACTTGTGCTAGAATATGTAGGAAATATCGAGTGGCCTGGATTTTCTAGAAAGATTATTAAACGATATTTTGGGTTGAGTTTAAGTCTGTCGAGGCTCCACCTTATAAGAGAGGACGAAGAATCCCAACTGTTGTCATGGGGGTCGTTTCTCCTTCTTCTCCTTGTGCTAGACCATTGTTATGCACTAGGGGAAGGAGGAGTAATGACCATCACCGACGGTCGCAAATATCAGAGAGGAATCAGTGAGGGAGAGTCTCCACCATGTATGAGAGGACGAAGAATCCCGACTGTTGTCGTGGGGGTCGCTTCTCCTTGGTTCCCGTGTGCTATACATTTTCGTGTAATGCACTCTGGGACAAAAGGAGGAGCGACCATCAGCAACGGTCGAATGTATACACCACGTGTGCTGGGAGTTTTCAAGAAAAGTCTCGATAGACTATTAGTCAACCCGTGATGAATAATAATGATCTAATTTAGTTTTTGTAGTACATATATTTAATTGTACAAGTTTAATCTTTGAACTATGAACATAGGAAATGTCGTACTCGGACGACGAAACTCTCCGAGGGGAGTGCGACTGGTGCAACGGCGACCGAGGTCAGTGTGACATGCCTCACCTGGACGAAGATCGGCCGCTTCAGCATTAAGCTCCAGGAGACTTTTGATGTTGAAATGATACGCAATGACGACAAGTCTTTTCTTCGTAATTAAGCCCGACTTCAACTATTTCAACGTGTAATTTTCATCTTTGGAAATTCAAATAGCTTATCCCATGCCATGCAAGACGCTATGTCTTGGAGAGGATGGGTTTTGAAGACCATGAAAGTTTCGAAACAAAGAAAACTCACCTAAGGACCCATCATGGTATGGATTTTGAAGTAAATATGTACAATTCTCAGAGCGTAACCCATTTTGGTTGCACAAATTGGGAAGCACTTTGCAAGATGTATGGTTTTTATGAGGATATGATTTTCACCATGGATCTTGGTGATCCTCACATCGAGCAAGACAATATGGAAATTTGGATCCTTGTTGATACGGTTCCAATTCTACCGCTATGTGAGTTTCTCAAACATAGTTATTAACTAATTTAATTTGTTTATTTCAAAATAGTTGATAGCTTATTTACATTGACAGCTTATTTTCATTCTTCAAACAATGTGCGGAAGATGGTAGACATAACCTACTACACTGATGGCTCCGAATTAACTTATCAGGAGAAAAATCATCTGATCGCATTTTGTACATACTACAAAAAAAAGACACATCCGTGACATTTTGGGTAGAACGAAATTTTTTTCTGTCATACTTATGACACTTCTATGACGATAATTGTGACAAAACCTGGTATCATCCTAGATGTGGTGGGGTCCTACTTCTATGACAAATTATTATGACAGAAAATGGGCTTTTCGTCCTGGGCGGGCTGGAGATGCAGCTGCATGACATTCTTTGGGCCGTCCACGACAGAAAAATGTGGTAGAAGCGAGGTCAAGGAAAATATCGGGGAGTTCCCAGTTACGATGGGTGGTCGGGGGCCGAGCGATGCGCGTTTCTCAGACGACGCTGCTGCAGGTGCGAGGCATTGGGCTCTAACTAAATCCGAAGCGAGGCGTTGGGCTCTAATCGAGCCCGGCGATTGCAGACCGCAGTTACGCTGCCATCGAACTCGAAGCTATCGGTCGATCCCTTGCTGTTAACTGAACCCGAGTGATTCCTTCACTACTACTGCTAACTGAAGCCAGTCGAACACTACTGCCTCCTTCCCTGGATGAACAGTGAGCGTTGTTGAGGGGGTTTGGATGAACAGTTCCCGGTGGGGGTTGGATGAACAGGAAACCGTGGTAGTAGAGGCCGTTGCCGCTGGATGAACAGTACCACGATCGATCGAGCCGGTGGATGAATAGGACCCCGTGGAGTGTTGGATGAACAGGACCCCGTGGAGGGCTGGTTGAATAGTAGCCGGTGAAGGGCTGGTTGAACACTAGCGGGTGGAGGGCTGGGTGAACAGTAGCCCATGGAGGGGTGGTTGAACAGGACTCCGTGGAGAGGGCTGGTTGAACAGTAGCCGGTGGAGGAGCGCGTGGTGGAGGCTGGATGAACAGGAGCCCGTGGATGAACAGTCGCAGGTGGAGGCTGGAGGATGTCGACGATGGATGAACAATATCCCGTGGAGGCAGTCGACGGTGGAGATGAACAGTATCCCGTGGAGTGTCGTTTTGCGGTACGCCACTCCCCTCGCGATGAACAGGACCCCCATTTCGAGCGTAGCGCTCCAACACAAGTCCGTTTCCTCCGTTTTGCGGTACGCCACACCCCTCCCGATCAACAGGAGCCCGTTTCGACCGTAGGAGGTATGTTTCCTCCATTTTGCGGTACGCCAGACCCCTCCCGATGAACAGGATCCCGTTTCCACCGTGGCCGGTCGAACACAAGGCCGTTTCCTCCGTTCTGCGGCACGCCAGGCCTCGTTTCCATCGGTTTTTCCGTCCAAGCCGGTTGGCTCCCGATGAACAGCATGCGTTCCATTGCCTCCCGATGAACATGACACATTCTGTTGCCTCCCCATGAACATGACGCCGACGATGTTTCTCCGTTCCGACCCAGCATGTACATGAGCCCTAGCCATACGTATGCGCGAGTAGGCGTTCGAGACCCGCCTCAGAGCATGTACGTGACGCGGGTCAGATATTTACTTTCTTGCAACATGGCCGCTGTACGTACGTGTACATGCTACGTGCGCGCCTCTACTACGACACGTGCGCGCCTCTACTACGACACGTGCCCTTCCTTACACGGCCATGGTTCATCGCTGCAGCCTGCAGACAGACCAATCGTATGTACGTACACGTTCGCGACCAGAATGACAACGCTACGTACGCTTCGACCAGGTGGGTCCCGACTGTCAGGCACTTCCTTGCGTGCGAAGATGTAGCTGGTGGGTTCCAGCAGTCAGCGGGCGGATCATTTTTTTTGCCCGTAATATGGACACACTTCCTTGCATGCGAAGATGTAGCTGCTGGGTCCCGGCAGTCATGGGGGAAACGTTTTCTTTCACGAAATACGGTGGCCCATCCGGTGGGTCCCTACTGTCAGGTGGAGGAATCATTATTTTCCGCAAAATAAGGAGGCACTTCCTTGCTGCGACCGTGGACCCAGCTGTCAGCCTCTCCACGTACAGTACTCTTCCGATGGAAGTCGTTCCTTGACCACATTGACCACTCCACGACGAGAGCACCAGGGCGGTGGATGACGATGAGGCCTAGGAAGGGGACGACGCGTGGTTGGGGAAGACGCGACAGTGGATGCCCACGCGGAGAGGAGTACGAGGGTTCATTGGTTCGGCTGCGGTGTGAGGCTGCCGTCACCTGCTACGTCTTGAGCACTGCGTTGGTTTTCCCTTGAAGAGGAAAGGGTGATGCAGCAAAGTAGCGTAAGTATTTCCCTCAGTTTTTGAGAACCAAGGTATCAATCCAGTAGGAGGCCACGCACGAGTCCCTCGCACCTACACAAACAAATAAATCCTCGCAACCAACGCGATAAGGGGTTGTCAATCCCTACACGGTCACATACGAGAGTGAGATCTGATAGATATGGTAGGACAATATTTTTGTATTTTTATGAAAAAGATGCAAAGTAAAGAAAGTAAAATAAAAAAGGCTCCAGAAATAGCTTGTTGTCGGGAGATTAATATGATGGAAAATAGACCCGGGGGCCATAGGTTTCACTAGTGGCTTCTCTGAAGAGCATAAATATTTACGGTGGGTGAACAAATTACTGTTGAGCAATTGAAAGAATTGAGCATAGTTATGAGAATATTTAGGTATGATCATGTATATAGGCATCACGTCCGAGACAAGTAGACCGACTCCTGCCTGCATCTACTACTATTACTCCACACATCGACCGCTATCCAGCATGCATCTAGAGTATTAAGTTCATAAGAACAGAGTAACGCTTTAAGCAAGATGACATGATGCAATATGATATAAACCCAATTTTGTTATCCTCGATGGCAACAATACAATAGATGCCTTGCTGCCCCTACCATCACTGGGAAAGGACACCACAAGATTGAACCCAAAGCTAAGCACTTCTCCCATTGCAAGAAAGATCAATCTAGTAGGCCAAACCAAACTTATAATTCCAAGAGACTTGCAAAGATAACCAATCATACATAAAAGAATTCAGAGAAGATTCAAATATTGTTCATAGATAAACTTGATCATAAACCCACAATTCATCGATCTCAACAAACACATCGCAAAATAAGATTACATCGAATAGATCTCCATGAGAGAGGGGGAGAACATTGTATTGAGGTCCAAAAAGAGAGAAGAAGCCATCTAGCTAATAACTATGGACCCGAATGTCTGAGGTAAACTACTCATACATCATCGGAGAGGCTATGGTGTTGATGTAGAAGCCTCCTTGATCGATGCCCTCCCATGAGCTCGAACAGCCCCAAGATGGGATCTCACGGGTACACAAGGTTGCGGCGGTGGAATTAGGTTTTTGGCTCCGTGTCTGGTAGTTTGGGGGTACGTAGGTATATACAGGAGGAAGGAGTATGTCGGTGGAGAAACAAGGGGCCCACAAGGGTGGAGGGCGCGCCCATGGGGGTAGGCGTGCCACCCTACCTCATGCCCTCCTGGTTGATGTCTTGACGTAGGGTCCAAGTCCTCTGGATCACGTTTGTTCCAAAAATCACGTTCCCAAAGGTTTCATTCCGTTTGGACTCCGTTTGATATTCTTTTTCTGCGAAACTCTGAAATAGGCAAAAAACAACAATTCTGGGCTGGGCCTCCGGTTAATAGGTTAGTCCCAAAAATAATATAAAAGTGTATAATAAAGCCCAATAATGTCCAAGACAGAATATAATACAGCATGGAGCAATCAAAAATTATAGATATGTTGGAGTTGTATCAAGCATCCCCAAGCTTAATTCATGCTCGTCCTCGAGTATGTAAATGATAAAAACAGAATTTTTGATGTGGAATGCTACTTGGCATAATTTCAATGTAATTCTTCTTAATTGTGGTATGAATATTCAGATCCGGAAGATTCAAGACAGAAGTTTAATATTGACATAAAAAAATAATACTTCAAGCATAGTAACTAAGCAATTATGTCTTCTCAAAATAACATGGCCAAAGAAAGTTATCCCTACAAAATCATATAGTCTGGCTATGCTCTATCTTCACCACACAAAATATTTAAATCATGCACAACCCCGACGACAAGCCAAGCAATTGTTTCATACTTTTGACGTTCTCAAACTTTTTCAATCTTCACGCAATACATGAGCGTGAGCCATGGACATAGCACTATATGTGGAATAGAATGGTGGTTGTGGAGAAGACAAAAAGGAGAAGATAGTCTCACATCAACTAGGCGTATCAACGGGCTATGGAGATGCCCATCAATAGATATCAATGTGAGTGAGTAGGGATTGCCATGCAACGGATACACTAGAGCTATAAGTATATGAAAGCTCAACAAAAGAAACTAAGTGGGTGTGCATCCAACTCGCTTGCTCACGAAGACCTAGGGCATTTTGAGGAAGCCCATCATTGGAATATACAAGCCAAGTTCTATAATGAAAAATTCCCACTAGTATATGAAAGTGACAACATAGGAGACTCTCTATCATGAAGATCATGGTGCTACTTTGAAGCACAAGTGTGGTAAAAGGATAGTAGCATTGTCCCTTCTCTATTTTTCTCTCATTTTTTTAATTTTTTTATCTTTTGTTATTTGGGCCTTTCTCTTTTTTATGGCCTCTTTTTTTTCGTCCGGAGTCTCATCCCGACTTGTGGGGGAATCATAGTCTCCATCATCCTTTCCTCACTGGGACAATGCTCTAATAATGATGATCATCACACTTTTATTTACTTAAAACTCAAGAATTACAACTCGATACTTAGAACAAAATATGACTCTATGTGAATGCCTCCGTGATGTCTTTGGGATATGCAATGAATCAAGAGTGACATGTATGAAAGAATTATGAACGGTGGCTTTGCCACAAATACAATGTCAACTACATGATCATGTGAAGCAATATGACAATGATGGAGCGTGTCATAGTAAACGAAACGTTGGTAAGTTGCATGGCAATATATCTCAGAATGGCTATGGAAATGAAATGATAGGTAGGTATGGTGGCTGTTTTGAGGAAGGTATATGGTGGGTGTATGATACCGGCGAAAAGTGCGCGGTATTAGAGAGGCTAGTAATGGTGGAAGGAGGAAAAGTGCGTATAATCCATGGACTCAACATTAGTCATAAAGAACTCATATACTTATTGCAAAAATCTACAAGTTATCAAAGCAAAGTATTACGCGCATGCTACTAGGGGGTTAGATTGGTAGGAAAAGACCATCGCTCATCCCCGACCGCCACTCATAAGGAAGACATTCAATAAATAAATCATGCTCCGACTTCATCACATAACAGTTCACCATACGTGCATGCTATGGGAATCACGAACTTTAACACAAGTATTTCTCAAATTTAAAACTACTCAACTAGCATGACTCTAATATAACCATCTTCATATCTCAAAACAATTAACAAGCATCAAACTTCTCATAATATTCAACACACTCATAAGAAGGTTTTTTTACTAATCTTGAATGCCTACTAATGTCAAAGCAAACTACCATGTTGTTTTGTAGGAATATCAAAATAATCTAAGTGAAGCATGAGAGAACAATAGTTTCTATAAAACAAATCCACCACCGTGCTCTAAAAGATATAAGTGAAGTACTAGAGCAAAAACTATATAACTCAAAAGATATAAGTGAAGCACAAAGAGTATTCTAATAATTTCCAAATCAAGTGTGTCTCTCTCAAAAGGTGTGTACAGAAAGGATGATTGTGGTAAACAAAAAATCAAAGACTCAAATCATACAAGACGCTCCAAGCAAAACACATATCATGTGGTGAATAAAAATATAGCTCCAAGTAAAGTTAACGATGGAAGTAGACGAAAGAGGGGATGCCTTCCGGGGCATCCCAAGCTTTGGCTTTTAGGTGTCCTTAGATTATCTTGGGGTTCCTTGGGCATCCCCAAGCTTAGGCTCTTGCCACTCCTTGTTCCATAATCCATCAAATCTTTCACCCAAAACTTGAAAACTTCACAACACAAAACTCAGCAGAAAATCTCGTGAGCTCCGTTAGCGGAAGAAAACAAAAGACCACTTCAAGGTACTGTAATGAACTCATTCTTTATTTATATTGGTGTTAAACCTACTGTATTCCAACTTCTCTATGGTTTATAAACTATTTTACTAGCCATAGATTCATCAAAATAAGCAAACAACACACGAAAAACAGAATCTGTCAAAAACAGAACAGTCTGTAGTAATCTGTGACTAACGCACACTTCTGGAAGTTCAAAAATTCAGCCAAAATAGGAAGACCTGGACAATTTGTTTATTGATCAGCAGCAATTGGAATCAATATTTTATCACGTTCTGGTGATTTTTAACAATTATTTTCGTGAACAGAAAGTTTCTGGAATTTTCTGTAAGATCAAATAACTATCATCCAAGAAGACCCTATAGGTTTAACTTGGCACAAACAATAATTAAAACATAAAAACATATCTAACCAGAGGCTAGATCAAAGATTTATTCCTAAACAGACGAAAAAAGCAAAAAAATAAAAATAAAATTGGGTTGCCTTCCAACAAGCGCTATCGTTTAACGCCCCTAGCTAGGCATAAAGGCAAGGATATTTCTAGGTATTGCCATAATAATAGGATAGATCATTAAAACTCATTTCATATTCTCTACGTTCAGCAGCAAGTTTTCTTTGGGGCAAGCCAAAGTAATCAAAATGCTAAATTTAATGGGACAAAAGTCCCCAAGATCAACTTTAGGAGGTATAGGTTCCTCCTTCGGCCCTTCGTATTGCACAACCAATTCATCATTATAAGCATTCTTTTGACAGAACTTTGTGAGCCTATACTCGAGAGAATATCCTAGCTCATTATTTCGAATAGCAAAATCATTATTGAGTTTAGAAATTCTATCAACTAGAACATTGGTAGGAACCTTTTTTATAAGGTTTTCATTAAAAGCAACATAGTCTAGTGATTGAAAACGCATTATTTCCTCTTGATCAAACATGATAGTTTCTATGGGAAGACGGCCAACATCCACCCTATAATGCGCAAAGATTTCTTTGGCCTCTTTTATTATAAATCTGAACTCATGAGCCAAAAAGATAGTAGCGGCACGCTTAACAGAAGAATGCTCAATATTAGAAAATTCAAGGAAAATCTTTTGTATGCAAGGATGCATGTGCATAAATTGTCTTTCAAGTTCAACTACGATCATGGCGATAGCGTCCGCAAGACTACTACTTCTGTGAAGAATAGAACTACCCATAGAAGGCAAAGCACCGGTACAAGTAAAGAAATATTGGATAACTCCATTTCCAATGATGTTACCACTACCAATTCGGAATTTTTTTGTATGTAAGTTATCGGATTCTTTAGCAGGAGCATCAGAATTTTCCATATTATTACTATTGTCCATATCGACAATAGCTTCCCCAATTACAGACATAAAGGCAAAAAGTGTGAGGAGCAAAAAGAAAGAGGGCGAATAAAACGACAAGGGTGAAGTGGGGGAGAGGAAAACGAGAGGTAAATGGCAAATAATGTAATGCGGGATATAAGGGTTTGTGATGGGTACTTGGTATGTTGACTTTTGCGTAGACTCCCTAAGAACGGCGCCGTAAATCCTTCTTGCTACCTCTTGAGCACTGCATTGGTTTTCCCTTGAAGAGGAAAGGGTGATGCAGCAAAGTAGCGTAAGTATTTCCCTTAGTTTTTGAGAACCAAGGTATCAATCCAGTAGGAGGCCACGCACGAGTCCCTTCCACCTACACAGACAAATAAATCCTCGCAACCAACGCGATAAGGGGTTGTCAATCCCTATAGGTCACTTACGAGTGAGATCTGATAGATATGATAGGATAATATTTTTGGTATTTTTATCATAAAAATGCAAAGTAAAGAAAGTAAAATAAAAACGGCAACAGAAATAACTTGTTGTCGGGAGATTAATATGATGGAAAATAGATACCCAGGGGCCATAGGTTTCACTAGTGGCTTTTCTCAAGCGCATAAGTATTTACGGTGGGTGAACAAATTACTGTTGAGCAATTGACATAATTGAGCATAGTTATGAGAATATCTAGGTATGATCATGTATATAGGCATCACGTCCGCGACAAGTAGACCGACTCCTGCCTGCATCTACTACTATTACTCCACACACCGGCCGCTATCCAACATGCATCTAGAGTATTAAGTTCATAAGAACAGAGTAACGCTTTAAGCAAGATGACATGATGTAGAGGGATAAATTCATGTAATATGATATAAAGCCCATCTTGTTATCCTCGATGGCAACAATACAATACGTGCCTTGCTGCCCCTACTATCATTGGGAAAGGACACCGCAAGATTGAACCAAAATCTAAGCACTTCTCCCATTGCAAGAAATATCAATTTAGTAGGCCAAACCAAACTGATAATTCAAAGAGACTTGCAAAGATAACCAATCATACATAAAAGAATTCAGAGAAGATTCTAATATTGTTCATATATAAACTTGATCATAAACTCACAATTCATCGGTCTCAACAAACACACCGCAAAAGAAGATTACATCCAATAGATCTCCACGAGAGAGGGGGAGAACATTGTATTGAGATCCAAAAAGAGAGAAGAAGCCATCTAGCTGATAACTATGGACCCGAAGGTCTGAGGTAAACTACTCACACATCATCGGAGAGGCTATGGTGTTGATGTAGAAGCCCTCCATGATCGATACCCCCTCCGGCGTTGCTCCGGAACAGGCCCCAAGATGGGATCTCACGGGTATAGAAGGTTCCGGCGGTGGAATTAGGTTTTTGGCTCCGTATCTGGTAGTTTGGGGGTACGTAGGTATATATAGGAGGAAGGGGTACGTCGGTGGAGCAACAGGGGGCCCACGAGGGTGGAGGGCGCGCCCGGGGGGGTAGGTGTGCCCCCTACCTCGTGCCCTCCTGGTTGATGTCTTGACGTAGTGTGCAAGTCCTCTGGATCACGTTCGTTTCGAAAATCACGTTCCCGAAGGTTTCATTCCGTTTGGACTCCGTTTGATATTCTTTTTCTGCGAAACTCTTAAATAGGCAAAAACAGCAATTCTGGGCTGGGCCTCCGGTTAATAGGTTAGTCCCAATAATAATATAAAAGTGTATAATAAAGCCCAATAATGTCCAAAACAGAATATAATATAGCATGGAGCAATAAAAAATTATAGATACATTGGAGACGTATCATCGCCGCAGTGCCTAGCCAGCGGTGGGAGTAGTAGGGGGCGGTGAGGCCTCCGCGGCATCACAGCCGGCCACGGGAAGCAAGAGCACTCGGCACAACCGGCGCTGGTTTGGGCTGCCGGAGCAACAAGACCACAGGTTGAAGAAGCACTACCACCGTTGGATTGACATCATGCGGTCACTGGAGCTAGAATCGTTCATATTGACTAAGTTGACAAAGCCCTCTGTCCCCGGCAACATAGTAGGCCCACAAGTCTGCCTCCCACTATGGAGGGTCCCGGCTAGCAGGGGGTATTCATTTTTATGTGCGTAATAAGGAGGCACTTCCTTGCGTGCGAAGATATAGCTGGTGGGTCCGACCTGTCAGCGGGGGGAACGTTTTTTTCGTGAAATGCAGAGGTCCTTCCAATGGGTCCTAGCTGTCAGGTGGAGGAATCATTATTTTGCGCGTAATAAGGAGGCATTTCCTTGCGTGGGGCCGTGGACCCAGCTGTCAGCCTCTCCACGCACAATCTAGTTCCGATGGATGTCGTTCGTTGACCACGTTGACTACTCCGCGCCGAGCGCATCCAAGGTGGTGGACGACGTCGAGGCCCCGGACAGCAATGAGATGGAGATGGGAAGACGCAGGAGTAGAGTCGCAGACGGAGAGGTGTACGAGGGTTAACTGGTTCTGGTGCAGTGTGGTTCGGCAGTCGGTGGAGCAGAACAGAAGGTGTGGAGGGGTGGAGGGATGGCCTGGCCAACAGTGGGGTAGCGCTTCATAGCAGAGCGTGCTAAGCAGAGTTGCTAGCAGGAGGAGGCGGGAGTAGGTGGTCCCGGCGGCGCTGGAGGAAGAAGAAGAGAAATTAAAGATGGATGCCGGTGTAGGACCTTGAGAAGAGGTGTCTAGAGGGGGGGGGGGTGATTAGACACTAAGTACCAAAGGTGCAGTTTTTAAGTTTCTTTAAAGTTTGAGTGGAGTTTAGGCACAAGTTTAACATTCACAACATATAGCAAGCAAGCATGCAAAGAGTATATGAGCAGCGGAAAATAAAGCATGCAACTTGCAAGAATGTAAAGGGAAGGGATTGGAGGATTCAAACGCAATTTGGAGACACGGATGTTTTTGGCGTGGTTCCGATAGGTGGTGCTATCGTACTTCCACGTTGGTGGAGACTTCAACCCATGAAGGGTAACGGTTGCGCGAGTCCACGGAGGGCTCCACCCACGAAGGGTCCACGAAGTAGCAACCTTGTCTATCCCACCATGGTCATCGCCCACGAAGGACTTGCCTCACTAGCGGTAGATCTTCATGAAGTAGGCGATCTCCTTGCCCTTACAAACTCCTTGGTTCAACTCCACAATCTTGTCGGAGGCTCCCAAGTGACACCTAGCCAATCTAGGAGACACCACTCTCCAAGAAGTAACAAATGGTGTGTTGATGATGAAATCCTTGCTCTTATGCTTCAAATCATAGTCTCCCCAACACTGAACTCTCTCTCATAGGTTTTGGATCTGGTGGAAACATGATTTGAGTGGAAAGCAACTTGGGGAAGGCTAGAGATCAAGATTCATATGGTAGGAATGGAATATCTTGGCCTCAACACATGATTAGGTAGTTCTCTCTCAGAAAAAGGATGTTGGAAGTGTAGGTTCAGTCTGATGGCTCTCTCCACGAATGAAGAGGAGGTGGAGGGGTATATATAGCCTCCACACAAAATCTAACCGTTACACACAATCTACCAAACTCGGTGGGACCGAATCGTTAAACTCGGTCAGACCGATTTAGCAAATAATGTGACCGTTAGGGTTTCCGGTGGGACCGAAATGCAACTCGGTGGGACCGATTCGGTTAGGGTTAGGGCGTAACGTAATCTCGGTAAGACCGATTACACAAACTCGGCGGGACCGATTTTGGTAATAAGCTTTCCAGAGAGTTGGTCAGGCAAACTCGGTTTGACCGATTATCAAACTCGGTGGGACCGATTTTGATAATAAGTTAACCAGAGAGTTTACATTGTAATCTCGGTAGTACCGATTTGTCAAACTCGGTGAGACCGATTTTGATAATGGACATACACAGAGAGATTACAATCCCATCTCGGTGAGACCGAGATCCCTATCGGTGAGACCGATTTGCCTAGGGTTTGTGGCAGTGGCTAAGACATCCAAACTCGGTGGCGCCGGATAGAAAAAATCAGTGGGGCCGAGTTTGACTTTAGGTTTAGGACATATGTGTGGAAGCGGGAAAGAGTTGAGGGTTTGGAGCATATCACTAAGCACTTGAAGCAAGAGGCTCATTAAGCAACACCTCATCCCTCCTTGATAGTATTGGCTTTTCCTATAGACTCAATGTGATATTGGACCACTAAAATGTAAAATGAAGAGTCTTGAGCTTGAAGCTTGAGCCAATCCTTTGTCCTTAGCATCTTGAAGGAGTTCCCACATCCTTTAGTCCATGCCACTCCATTGTCGAACTTATCTGAAACATACTAGATAAAATTGTTAGTCCAACAAGAGATATGTTGTCATTAATTTCCAAAACCACCTAGGGAGCACTTGTGCTTTCAGCCGGTCGTTGGATGTAAATCCAACGGATAACGATGTCAGAATCATTTGTTGACTAAGTTGACAACGACTTGCTTTGGCTTCGACCTCTTGGCCCACATTTCAGCCTCCAAAAATGTGGCACGTATTCAACCCATATTTTCCGAATTTACAGTCAATTTGATCTCTTTTTTAGAATTACAGTCCATTTGCTGGGCTGGGTGAACAGATAATGTAGTGTCCATGCGGCCCATTTATTTTTCTCCTAAGAACTTACAGGCCATTTGCACTTTCTCGAAATACACGATTTTGCTAGGCTGATTCTAATTATAATGTTGGGTTGGGCGCAGCAATGTTATCAAAAAATAAACAGGGGCTGAGCATTTTGTTATAAATATATTTGAATAATAAGTGATTCATTATTACATTGGTCCTCAAATCTTACCAAGATTTTGTACACAATCACCAGATTTTCGTTGCCAAAAAATTCAGTATTTTATTATTAAGAAATTATTTTTATAAGTTAATAAGATGTGGGATATTGTTTTCTTACATATGTAAGTATCTGTTAAATATATGATGACAATAAAAATAATATATAATAACATATAACATAATTTAAATATATATAATATAGTTAGAAGGGAAACAAAAGTTGGACCAGGTGTTCCTATTCTTATATTGAAAAAAAGAGTAGACCTCTGCGTTTTCTTCAAAAAAATACATAAATTGGGCTGCCGATGTTTCAGGAACAATTAAACCTCGAATGGGAGGTCCATAGGCCGGTCGATACATGACGGCCCTGAAAAAAATACAAACCGGCATGTCGTGGGCTGCGCATGTTAAAAAAGAAAGCCTACACGGGTCAGCCCAAAAACCAGCGGATACTTGCTGCCGAGTGATAATAAATGATACTACCCGCCAGCTCCATAACTTCATTGTGAATTTATCTCCTATGTTGAAGCACCTAAAAAAATGTAATTATGTTGACAAACCCGTGGGCCCCAATGTTTGTATAGCATTAGGAGGAAGTTTTTTTTCCAATGAGGCACTTGCTTGCGTACGGCCAGAGACATGGTGGGTCCTGGCTGTCCGCCTCTCCACGTACAGTCCTCTCCAGATTCCTCTCGTTTGTTCAACATGTTCACAACGACACACAGCGGCGCCGCGGCGAGCGCACAAAGGCGCAGGAGGTGATCGGACCACCCAAGGCAGTGCCTTATTTGTAACGAAGTAATCTTGAACTAGCCCAAGGCCAAGTGACACTACCCACAAATTGTTCCGCCTGGTTCGATTCCACCTGATGCAGGGAAAATATCTCCAAATTTTTTGCCTCTGCCATTATTGACATGTGGGTCCCCATTTTAATCTACGCACACCACGTCCAACACTTGCCAAAACTTCGTCCCTCATTTTCTTTGTTTTTCGCACACTCGACATTGTGTGGGCATTTTGAAAATAGCATATCTTTTTGACTGTGCATCATATGAAGATGTGCTATGCATGAATGTTGATCAGCATGATGTTAACTGGCTAGTAGTTCCATTTTCGACCATGAATAAAACTTCCAACATGATGTTAACCCTGTTTGAAAAGGCCGTGTTAATATAAATGCTCTGCCTCTGAAAGTTGCAGTTTCTTATCTGAAACTGAACTTCCAATTTCTTATCTGAAACTGAAACTTGCAGTTTCTTCTCTGAGAATCACATTATCTGCACTTTTATACACCTACGAAACTACATTTTTTTAAGTGCTAAAAATAGATCTCTAGAGTTCATAAAATAGTTCATATGCTCAATACTACAAATCTGAAATTCAAAAGACATTCATATCTGAAAGTACACTCAAAATACACAACACAAAACACAATTCACAACCTGCAAATACTGATAACCCTAAGCTCCTCCTGACAATTCACAACCTGCCTGACTATTGGGCTAGGGGGGGGGGCAGTCTCCTCCTATTCCTCGGAGGCAGACAGCCGCCCCGTGAGACGATGTGAACGGCAAGGGAGAGGATGGCGAGGAAGTGTCGTCGGGACAACTGCTTTTCTCCTCTTGCAGCTGGGTTCGGTCGACGAAGACTCCACCGGCTCGCTCTGGCTCGACACCCTCACAAACAGCACCCTGTAGATGCTTGATCCTTCAATCTCTGGTGGATGCTCCATCTGGGATCGATACTCCCACCACCGATCCCTCACGATCGGATTCAGTGAATCTGTTTGCTCCATGGCCCAGAGGAGCAGCTCTATGTACTCCCGCGCGACTCCCTTCGGGAGTATCGCCGCCTTTTCACTCTGTTGTAGATATTTGGCCATGGATGTCACCGTCGCCGCTAGTTGGTCCTTGTTGTCAAACCAAGACTGTATCTCCAACATCCTTGCTAGCTTCACAGTGGCGCTGTCTGCAATCCTCACGTATCGGTTGTACTCCTCCATCGATCTACTTCTCCACAGCACTTTCACTCGCCGGCGGTGGTTTTTGAATGGAAGAGGAGAGGAGCAGCGCTGGTTTTGGATTAGAACGGGAGAGGAGCGACACTGGTTTTGGATTGGAACAGGAGAGGAGGGGCGGTGGTTTTGAAATGGAAGAGGCGAGGAGCGGCGCTGGATTTAGATTGGAACAGGAGAGGAGCGGCGGTGGTTTAAGAGGAGAGGAGCGGCGTTGGTCTTGGAAGTATTTTTTTGTTTTGCGTATTTTGGGTCAAAGTTTGACCAAATATTGTATTTGACAAGCAAAATGTGAATGCATGTCACCAAAAATTGTATCGTTTGGTTCGTATCTGAATGTACTTTCAAATTATATTATTTTTGCAACGTATAACATATATTTTATTTGTGAAAATCAAGGTCAATTATGACCCCAAATAAAAGGGAGACTAGTTAATGTGGGGTCGCTTTCTTAATTGAAGGGTAAATTGATTTTGATTTTGATCCAGTCACAGCGCGCCGGCCCTCTCGTCCAATTCTAAATCGCTGCCGCATGATCCTCTCCCTCTTCTCCATTGCAAAACCACCACCTCTCACCTCGAACGAGGATCCCCTGACGTAGCCCATCCTGCCATTGAGACACTGACACATTGGTCCCACCAAGCGCGGGGCCCACCTGTCAGCGACCGAAAGGTAGGGAAACCTCTCCTCTCCATCATCTCCCTTTCCAAAACCACCGTCTTGCCTCTCCCTCTTCTAAATTTCAAAACCACCCCCTCTCCTCTCCATCATCTCCATTCCAAAACCACCGTCTCGCCTCTCCCTCTTCTCTATTGCAAGACCACTATCTCTCCTCCCATCTTCCAAAGCTAGCACCGGACAACTCAGAAGGACATCTATGGACGGTTCTCTCATGCATGCATCACATCGCAGTTAGTGGGAAAGGAGGCGGCCCGCGCCTTCCCCGTAAAAAGGAATATCCGCGGGCGCGCTGCTCACTTTACACCCTTCCCTGCGTCTTCTCCAATCTTAGAGCCGCCGCCCCCTTTCTTCCTCCTTATTGAGTTCTTGCCTTCCCTTGTCTCTGCTGTGTCTCCGCCGTATTCTGTCTCTTGCTCCCCCAGCCGCTATGGCGCCCAAATCCACCAAGGGCAAGGGAGTGGCAAAGGACGCTGGAGCGACGGAACCGCTGGAGAGTGCATTGGGGCGCAGCTCGCCTACTTCCCCTCGATGGTCGACGTGTTCGAGCTCTGGGTGGCCTTCAAACCCCTGTGGGGGTGCAAGACGGGGGGAGAGACGACGGGGCATCCATCCACGTGCGTCATCCCCGCCAATTGCGCCGAGGCCGCCCCAAATCGGTACCCTTTCTTTGTCGACTACTTCTCCTGCGGGCTCTGTCCCCCCTGCTCCGATTTCTTCAATGACGTCATGCACACCTACGGCTTCCACGTTTTGGATTTTACTCCGAATGCCGTGGCGTGCATGGCTCTTTTTGCGCACCTCTGCGAGGGCTTCGCCGTGGTGCATCCCAACACGGCGCTCTTCCGACTTCTTCCCTCGGATCCAACCAGGGGGCGCCATTTCTGGTTGTGTCGCCTGGATCCCACGGGCCAAGGGGGCATACCTGGAGGGTGCCATGAAGGGGAGGTGGGAAGAATGGCGGGGCTGGTGGTGCTGGATTGAAGAGAAGGACCCGCCAAACTTTTGCCGGGTCCACGACGTGCCGCCGGTTCGCCGGGGCGACTGGAGCGATGTCGACGCCGACGACGTGAAGCTCACGGTCGCCACTACCAGGATCTTTCGCCTTACCGAGGCCAGGCTCACCCTTGAGATGACCGGGGCGGATTTCATCCGCCGCCGAATCGCTCCGCCGCATAACAAGGGGAGGCCGGCCTGGTTCTTTACGAATGCCGCCGACATCGTGAGGCTTCGCCCCGGCCTCGACCATAACTTCAAGGTGATGGGGTACGCCCACTTCTGCCAGCGACTCTTCCAGCTCGTCGTGAACCGCGACGGTGAGGTCGAGCGGACCAGCAAGGCCGTGAGGGCCACTGCGAAGGCCGGCAAGGTCGCCAAGGGGACCTTGTTCAAGTTGCCGGCGGGAGTGGTTCCGCTGAGAAACAACTCACGCCGGACCGACATCATTGCCATAATGCCGGACTTCAACGCGCACGGCCTTGACCCGAGCTGGGTCCAGCCGGAGGAAATTCAAGTGTAGGATTTATTTGACACCTTGCATGAGGGATACGTCACCGCCGAGCCGCGGCTCGTCCAGGACACCACCCAGGCAGAGCTGGACTACATCGCTGCCAGGGCGATGGAGGCAATGTTTGCCGAGGAGGCCGGCAGCGCCGGTGGTGTGGAGGACAAGACCGCGGCGGAGGTGGAGGAGAAGGAGCTCGCCCAGTGGATGGAGGCCGCTGGGGAGGTCAGCAGCGCCGACACTGGGGCTCCTCTCGTCGAGGAGGTGGTCGACGAGCCGTCGGAGGAGGAGGCTGAGCCTGTTGACCCTCCGGTCACGAGGAGAGGGCGAGTCCTGCGGCGGGCCACTTCTGACGAGCCGGTACGGCCCATCAAGGCCGCGCAGCGGCCAAAGTCACCGGAGGAGTCCGCGCATCAGACGAGGGCCGCGGCGGCGAAGAAGGTCGTCAAGGCCGCGGTGGCAAAGAAGAAAGCATCTGCCTCTTCTTCGTCCAAGCGCGTGCAGACTTCGCCCTCCTCCCCTCCTCCGGCAGACGTCAACACGGGGGTCACCTTTTACTTCGGGTCCCTTAGCCCAAGGAGGAAGAGGAAGGCAACAGAGGAGGAGGTGGATGACGAGTAAGTATCTTGCTCTTTTCTGTCATCTCCATCTCCTTAATCTGTACCGCTTTTCTTGACTTGTTTTCATCTTTGCAGGGATGCAGAGACGCTGGCCCAGAGGGTGAAGAGGGCCAAAGCCTCGTGAGCGATCATCCCCGTGGTACTTCGAGGGCACCACTGGTGGTGCTGAGCAGTCCGGATAGCAGCCCCCGGCACAGCCCCCAGCGTAAGTTCATCATTGACCCCTCATCAACATGCGTTGGGGGGCATGATCTCCTAGTGCTAACCTTGCCGTAGTCGCAGGAGGAGGACAACAGTAGGAGGAGCCACATAGGGCAACCCCTAAAACGCCGCCCCCATCGACCACGCGCCCCGAGGGGCGTCCCCGACAAGGGCGCCAAGCACGGAGGAGGGGCAGGAGAAATCGGGCGCCGGTGGCTTTGCCTCGGTGCAAAATGTTGGCGGGAAGGGGACCTCTGCTCCCCAGCCCGGCACTGGTAAGGCGCTCGCCTTTCATCCTTGTTCTTTTTCTTTTCTTGCTGATTTTTGGTCTTGGCTTTGTCTCATTCCCTTCTTGGTGTCCAGATCGTCCATCGGTGTACCAGGAGGACATAGACGCCGTCATCGAGGACGTCGCCAAGGACGTCGCGGCAGAGGCCGAGAAGGTCGCTCCCGAGGAGTCCGCCAAGGGTGCTGCCGAAGACGCCAACAAGGGGCTACCGGGGAGCCCAGCAAGGGGCCTGCCGGAGAGGCCGGCAAGGCCGCCACTACGGAGGAGGTGGTCGATGGCCAGCCTTCCTCCTCTACTACCGCTGGCTCCGGCAGGTATCTGAGGGTGACCGATGACCTCTTCATCCACCTCCCAGGGCGTCCAGCTCCGGGGCACCCGTCGAGGGAGAGGTGTTCGACGAAGAGGTGCTTGCCGCCACTGGCTCGAGGTCGTCGACGAGCTGAGCGCCGGTGGCGACGGCTCTCGGGAGGAGCGGCTTCTCCAGGGCATGGGTGCCAATTCCCGGAAGCTCCAGGCACTCCATCGCGCCCGCCTGTACAAGGCCTAGTCCACGATGGCAACGGTGGACAAGGCGGAGGCGGACCTCAAGGTGCACATCTCCGAGCCACTGACTTGGTTCCGCCAAGCTATCAAAGAGCTGAAAGCCGCCCAGGCCGAGCTAGCCAAGCGCGACGCAGAGCTCACCGTGAAGCTGGTCGACATCGAGAAGGCCCAGGAGATGGCGGAGGGCCTGGCCGCTGCAGCCGAGGCCGCTCGGACCCAGCATCAGGCGTTGGCTCGGGAGGAGACCCTGGCCAAGGATCTGGAGGCCGAGAAGCTGCAGCAGAGGAGCGAAGCCGCCGGCCACAAGGATTTCGTCAAGGACGAGAATCGCTGGATCAGCCGCTTTGAGGACGTTGCCGGCAGGATCACCACGCAGCTGGCTACCATGGGGATGCCAAATGTGAGGTACACCCCAGAGCGCAGCGGGACTACCAACGCCAAGGTGACCCTGTTCTTCGAGGGTGTTCTCGGGGCCCTGGAGCAGTTCCATCCAACAGGGCGTCTTTGTTGGCCGACGAGAACCGAAGGCTTTGCCGGGGTGCCATGACCAAGGTCCTCACCAAGGTGGCGTACTGGAACTCCACCCTTGACTTCGACGCCGCGCTGGAGAGCTTGCCGGAGGGCACTGACCTCGCGCCGCTCAAGGAGCGTATCGAGCCCATCATCAGCCTCATCGATGGAATTCAAAGGGTGGAGGGCCAGCGCTGGGATTAGGCAACCTGTTTCTTATCGCTGCTGCAGGTTCATGACCAAGACAATTTCTATGTTTAGTTAGAACCACGGCAACAATATTATGTAATATAACTCCACAGTACTCTTGATACAATGCATGTTATTTTCTTGTTCAATTTTGCTTTATATGTCCACCCTACGTTAACCGGGTAGGCTTGTCGGCGCGTAAACCCAGGGCGGCGTCTTGAGGACGGATCCCCATTGGCCTGCCGGGTGCGCTTGCTACCGGGCAAACCACCCCACCGCCCTTAACGTGGCCGCCCGACCTGTCGAGCTTGACTCGAGTCAGAATCGAGAGCGTTGCCTAATGCGGAAGGCTACCCTGCCACCCTCAACGCGACCGCTTGAGCTGTTGAGCGGACTAGAAATAGAACAAGGTCATTGCCAATTGCGGGAGGGCCCCTTTACGTGCGGGTTTTCCATACATAGGCAGGATCTCCGAGGACAATAAACTCATGTACAAAAGGAAATTGCTCAAGGCTCTGGATGACTTAGCTTTTCCGTTGGCGCGCTGGCGTCCTTCGCGCTTGCAGGAGGAGTAGTTTTCTCCTGGTCGTCTTCTTATTTAGAGGCCATGGTGATGAAAGAAGTGCTAGGCTAACTACTAGACCAAATTCTCACAATTGCGCCCCCTACCTGGCGCGCCAAAGATGTCAATGGGAAACGACACCTATGTGATCCAAGAATCCCTACTACGGTTGCCAGGGTGCGGGGTTGTGAGAAGAGCAGGATTAGCAGTCAACACAAGGATCGTTTACCCAGGTTCGGGCTGCGAGGATGCATAATACCCTAGTCCTGCTTTGGTGTGTATTTGAGAGAGTTCTGGAGCTCTCGAACTAGCTACTGTGGCTGCCTAGTCCAAAAGAGCTGAATCCCCCTCCAGTATGCCAAGGGCCTCCTTTTATAATCGAAAGGGGCTGCCACAGTGGCACACAGGAGGTGGAAAGGCCTACAGTTATGCGAGCTTATCGCTCGTGTTATAGGACAAGACACATTTATGCGTAGCCTAGGTGTCCCTTAGCTTTATTGGGGACGGGAACGAGGCCCGTCCCATCCGTTCCAGCCTCGCCTTGCTTCGACACGCACCCGGGCCAGCGGTGCATGTGGTAGGGTCTTCACGAAGATCTGCATGCCACCACGCAGGTGCTTGCTGAGTTGGCGTAATGGCCGCCCGTCGCCACGCAGGTGCCTGCCCAACTGGTTGAGCTAGCAGCTGCTTAGGGACGGCGGTGGAGTCTTGGTCAACGCGGGCCTGGCTGTGGCCCCGCTAACGCTCTCGGCAAGGGTCTTGCCGTGGCATTTCAGTCGTCCCCGGCAAGGCGCTTGCCGGGGGTCTTATGGATCTCCTCGGCAAGGATCCCGCTGAGGGTCGCTGTCTTCTGTTTCTCATCTGATCTCATATCTCTGTGGTCTTGATAAATATTTGCATGCTACCATGGAGGTGCCTCCCGATCCCTAGTTCCAATGTGGTTGGTTGAGTTGGAACCCGTGGGCTCAAGGGTGGCTCGCTCTGTTAGCATCGGGCAAGTTACCCCGACAAGGCTCTTACCGGGGCCGCGGGGACTGCCCCGGCAAGGGCCTTGCCGGGGGAGTCCACCTCGCACTCTCGCTCTTTAGTATCTTTGGTCTTGGCGTTGCCTTGGCCATCTTGTGCTTTGGCTTCTCTCCAGCTCCCTTCCTCTGGCCTGCTTAGTGTGGCCGTGGCGCGCGGCTCCGACTGCCCGTGCACAAGTAAAGGGGAACAAAGGTGTGCCCCTACTTTTGTACACCGACAATGCAGGATCTTTGGCAAACAGTCAGACCAAAAAGGAACATACCTCGTGATGGGAACCATGTCTGCAGTCAACACCATCGTAGAAGGGATGACACCAGTCACAAACATGGATGATTCAATTCTTGGGACCTTTTGGTGCAATTCACCAGAAATGAAGCAATGTCCCATGAGCTAGTAGCTTCTTATTCATTTTTTTTAAGAAAAGGGCTCCAGCCCCGGTTCCATTTCCATCAGAAAACGAAACCCACCGAGCTTCTTCTTCATTAGTTGCAGTAAAATTGAGCAACATCAAGGTTGGTTGTGAAGCTCCTGGAATGTTCAACTAAAATTTGGATATCATTTGTCCAGTTCAACTAAGATCAAGCGTGAAATGTATGTCTCTGTTTGCACAAAAAAGGTGGAAAGGAGGGTGACAAATAAGTGATGAAACATACATAAAATGAAAAGAAGCATGTTCGTTATCTGAATGGCAATCCTATAAGGACAGTAGCAATTTCTAAAGCAGCAGCATTGCTAGATATTAGTGTGGACATTAGGATTAACTATGACAACTGTTAACTACGACTTTACTTTAATGGTGCCATCGCTTCATTTTACCAGCAACATTGGTTTTTAACGTGTCCTTACTTTTAGCAGTGTGTCTGCTACATTTTACTAGTGGCATTACATAAGAGTGGCTCGGGGAAACAAACATCAGAACATGATATCTGGGTTGGTCCCGTTTTTGTTTGGTATAGCCACCATATACTATGTGAGGTAAGCAAATCTAGTGCTGGACTTACTCTGTTGACTTGTCCCCCAGGCCCCACTTTCTTTCCTTTTTCAACCAATAGATCGGGCTTATATTGAGTTTGAACTACGTTTCCCTTTATTTCCCTATTAGACTTAGAGACCAGTTGGATAGCCAGTCTCTACTACTTGTCGCCCCCATTATTTCCTTTTCGACCAAGTCCTAGATTAAGGTAACAAATTGTAACGCCCTGGATCCGATGCGCCAGGTGTCTGCCAGTTATTCGCCGTCGTTGCCATGTCATTTGCTTGCGTGTTGCATTTTTCCATGTCATCATCTGCATTTTTATCATGTCATCATGTGCATCGCATTTGCATACGTGTTCGTTTCATGCATCCGAGCATTTTCCCCGTTGTCCGTTTTGCTATCCGGCACTCCTATGTCTCCCGGCGCCCCCTTTTACCTCTTTTCATGTGAGGGTGTTAAATGGTCTCGGAATGGACCGAGGTTTGCCAAGCGGCCTTGGTATAGCACCGGTAGACCGCCTGTCAAGTTTCGTGCCATTTGGAGGTCGTTTGATACTCCAACGGTTAACTGGGTAACCGCAAAAGCCTCCTTTCTCTTTGCAGCCCAACACCCCTTCCAAGTGGCCCAAAACCCATCTAACTCCCCTCCGTGCTCTCGGTCGTTCGATCACGATCGCGTAGCCGAAAACCGCACTCCATTTGGAGTCTCCTAGCTCCCTCTACCTATATATATGTGCACCCCCCGGATTTTTCGCGCAGACCAAACCCTAGCCCCGCTCTCCTCGCGCCGCCGGACATGTCCGCCCGTAGCCTGACGCGTCCACCGCCGCCCAACCACGTCGTCCGGCCAATAGGAAGCCGCCACCTCAGCTCCCGCCGCCGCGCCCGGCGAATCCCGACGCGCCACGTTGCCCCGCCGCCGTCTCCACCGCGCCAGGCCCGCCGGGCCCGGATCGGGCCCGCGGGGCCCATCCCGCCGCCGTCGCGACCCACGGGCGCTGCCCGCCCATGGCGCCCCGTCTGCCGGCCGCTGATCCCGCCGCGCCACTCCGCGCTCATTCACCTCAGCGTCGCCGCTGCGGCAGCGGTGCGCGCCGCCCGCTCCTCTGCGCCTCGCCGCCGCACCTTGCTGCTCCTCCGCCGCCGCCGTCGGCGTCACTGCCACCGCCGCCCGCCACTCGCTGGAGCAGCGCCTCCTCCGTCTGCCGGTCCCCTCGGTCCGGATCCGGTGGGATCCGGCCGGATCTCGCTCCCGCCTCCTCCGCCCCTTCCGACCTCCGGCCGCGTTCTGCCTCTTTCTCCGCCATCCCGAGCTCACTCCGGCGAGATCTCCGGCCAACATCGAAATCCGTGCGGACCCGAGGTTGACCCCGATATTTTTGCATTATCATGCCATGTTCATCGCATCATAACTTGCTGCATACTCCTCCGTTTCGTGCGTGTAATATGTCAAATTGTTTGCCTCGACGAGTACTTCATTTCGTTCCATTGAATCATGTTCATTTGATTCCATCTTGATGCCTGAATCATCGTTGCAAGAGTGCTATATGATGTTAACCTGTTGAAACTGTTATAACATGCTCTTTTGTCATTTTTGCCATGATTGATGTGTGCATCCTATGAGGTTGATGCCTACATGAGTTTTGACCTATGTCATGCCATCTTTACAGGGTTGCTTGCCATGTATTTTTGTGAGTTGTGTAGTGAGTGCATCAAGTTTGTTAAGTAGGGTACTTGCTGTTGTTGTTTTCCTGACAGATTCTGTTATATTTTGTTGCTATGTAAACCTGCTGCCAGAAGTCATTCTATGCATAATCTGGAGATGTTCACTAAGGATGTTTTGTTATACATGTCATGCAATATCCATTCATGCCCTTGGTTGCATTTATAGCTTGCTGTATATTGTTGTTATCTTGCTCCAAACTTGCTAAATAATGTTGCTGTCAGCCTGTTAACATTAAGTTCAGTTTTGCCATGTGTTTTGCTAGTGATCCATGCACCCTATGAACTTTCTCTTGCCATTATTAGCTTCATAATCATGTCTTCTTGCTGTTGGTTTCCTTGCCATGCCATGTATTGCTCTGCGGTGAGTGGTTCAAGCTCACCAACATGTCTACTTATTGTTGTTCCTGCCATGTATGAATCTGTCATATAACTTGCTTTGTTTACATGGGTGCCATCATATTTTCTGTGCCCTTTTGGCTCATGGTCAGTAAGGGACTTTTGTTTTATGCATTTAGTAGATTCATTACATGCCTTTGTTTGCCATGATAAGTTCCTGTAGCATGTCGTTTGATAGCTCTAAACATTGCAACCTGATGTTATTTTCTGCAAAGTCTGAACTGTTATTAATTGCAATCTTGCCATGTGTGTTTGAGCATGTTCTAGTGATTTCTGGAGATAGCTCAGTGTTCATGTTTTGTTATGCTTTACCTTTACTTCATGTCCATGCCTTTTTTTTCACGTTGAGATGCTGTAGCAAAGTGTTTTGATGCTTGCAATATGCCTAGTTGCTGTTTTGGACAGCTTGTCCTTTAAACTTGTATAGGGTGTATGTGTTGCACCGTTGCTCCGTTTTGAGTGCGCTCTATATGAAACTTGCGTGATTTTGCATGTAGTTTCATATTATCATGTTGCATCCTTGTTTTGAGGTGTTTGCTTGATGTTTGGGTGCATTTTGCACCAATGCCATGCTTAACTTGTTTTGCTCGTATCTTCTAGGCCGTAGCTCCGAACTAAATGAACTTTATATGTAACTTGACTAGAATCTCGTGTAGATCATCGTGGTGCATCTTAACTTGCTGTTTAACAACTTGAACATAAGTTTTATTCAGATCTGGACCAATTTTAAAATTTGCATATGAGGACTTACCGGAATTGTTATATGTTGTTCCCGGCCTCATTTAAATTTGCCTTGATGTGTTGCTCTTGTTTGCATCATCCCTTGCCATGAGTAGCTTCATGTAGCTTGTCATGCATCATACTTGTTTGAGCATCATGCCTTGTTCATGTGTGGTGTGTTTACCATGTTGTGTGCTTCTTCTCGATAGTTCCCGTGTCGTTGCGATCGTGAGGATCCGTTCGTCTACGCTTGGTTCATCTTCGTGGCTCCATCTTCTTCATGGACTCGTTCTTCTTCCTTGCGGGATTTCAGGCAAGATGACCGCTACCCTGGATCTCACTACTATCATTGCTATGCTAGTTGCTTCGTTCTTTCGCTATGCTGCACTACCTATCACCTGTTTATCAAGCCATCCCAAATTGTCATGAACCTCTAACCTTTGACACCTTTCATATGCAAACCGTTGTTTGGCTATGTTACCGCTTTTTCTCAGCCCCTCTTATAGCGTTGTTAGTTGCAGGTGAAGATGAAGATTGCTCCATGTTGGATTATGTTTATGTTGGGATATCACAATATCTCTTATATTATTAACGCATCTATATACTTGGTAAAGGGTGGAAGGCTCGGCCTTATGCCCGGTGTTTTGTTCCACTCTTGCCGCCTAGTTTTCGCTATATCGGTATTATGTTCCCGGATCTTGCGCCCCTAACGCTGTCGTGTGATTTATGGGACCCCTTGACAGTTCGCTTTGAATAAGACTCCTCCAAAGAAGGCCAACCTTGGTTTTACATTTGCCTCACCTAGCCCTTTTTTCCCTTGGGAGTCGCGCTCTCAAGGGTCATCTTTATTTTACCCCGGGCCAGTTCTCCTTCGAAAGTCTGGTCCAAACCGAAGCGATGTCCGCGCCTCGGGCAATTAGGGTCTATGCCAACCCGACGTCTGGCTCATCCGGTGTGCCCTGAGAACGAGATATGTGCAGCTCCTATCAGGATTTGTCGGCACATCCGGGCGGCTTTGATGGTCTTGTTTTATTGCTGTCGAAATGTCTTGTAGCTGGGATTCCGAGACTGATCGTGTCTTCCCGGGGAAAAGGAATATCCTTCGTTGATCGCGAGAGCTTATCATGGGCTAAGTTGGGACACCCCTGCAGGGTTTGAACTTTCAAAATCCGTGCCCGCGGTTATGTGGCAGATGGGAATTTGTTAATATCCGGTTGTAGTTAACTTGAAGCAAACTCTTCTAAAATACACCAACCGTGCGTGAATCGTGAGTGTGTCTTTTTCGGGTTGATCGAGAGGAGAACACGGTTTCTTGGGTTATGTCTCGACGTAAGTAGGAGTTCAAGATCACTTCTTGATCATTACTAGTTGACGCACTGCCTTTGTTTCTCTTCTCGCTCTCATTTGCGTATGTTAGCCACCATATATGCTTAGTCGCTGCTGCAACCTCACCACTTTACCCCTTCATTTCCCTTTAAGCTTTGCTAGTCTTGATACCCATGGTAATGGGATTGCTGAGTCCTCGTGGCTCACAGATTACTACACCAACAGTTGCAGGTACAGGTTTTGCGATGATCATGATGCGAGAGCGATGTTTGCTTGTATTGGAGTCCTTCTTCTGCTTCTTCTTCGATCAGGGGATAGGTTCGTGCCGGCAGCTGGGCTAAAGGTGGTGGATGTCGTTTGAGTTTCTGTTTATGTTTCATCCGTAGTCGGATGGTGCTCTTATGTATTGTGTTGTTGTATTCATGTGACATTGTATGTCTTGGATGTATCCCCATCTTTTATGTAATGTTGATGTAATGATATCCACCTTGCAAAAGCGTCTTCAAGATGCGCTTCTATCCTTGGTGGGACCTTCGAGTTCCTTTAGGATAGGGTCGCATCTTGGGCGTGACACAAATCTCCACCCACCCCCATCCCACCCCCACCCCACCCCCTTTCTTCCTTGTTTGAACCAAGTAGTACTAGATTCGAGTGCATGAACTAGTTTTACCTCTTAACAGTAAAAATTTAGGTGGCTTTCGAACAGCCGATTGATCCTATCTACGAGGGGGCTTGGGAAATAGTAAAAGATACAAATGTAGCGACGTCAGGAGCTCAGTAAGTAGATAAAGGCCGGTTTCGAAGGAAGTTATACCCGAGGGTCGCCGGGATGTCGCTAGGTGGGCGGCGGGAGGCCGGATCTGCCCACACTACAGTAGCGAGGAAGAAGGGGTCAGAGGCCCTCCCTACCCAGCGGTGGTTGGGAGAGAACGGCAAGGCACGCTGATCGGGACGCGCTGGCAGTGGGCAAGAGTCGTCGCCGAGGACGACGGCGTGAACGTTGCACCTTCTCACCTTCCCCGGTGGAGAGGATACGGCTGGATCTGTGACCAGCGGTGAGCAGAGAGAGAGAGAGAGAGAGAGTGTGTGGCCACAGCTGTCGTGTTTAGATCTGGAGAGGATGAGACAGTGTGAAGAGAGCAACACTAGCAAGCAAGCGGGGAGGCTCCTGCCTATATAGTGGAGTACTACTAGTTTTCTTTTGTCTACCGGAGCCTGCTTGACATCGTCAATGACTGTCTTCATGCACGTGCCCCGGAGGCGCGGTTGTCCTCATTTTGAGCTAAAGCACCACATTATAACATGACAAGAAACCATAAACTCACTGCCCAAAGGAGACAACATGAATCCAGATGGACAAACTAGACGAGGATCAAAGCTCAAATTAAAGATAAACTCGTAGAAAAGGGGTCCATCGATAGATGCCCTAATTAACATAGCTGGCTTGACATAGATGGCAGCCGAGTAGTCTTCGTGCATGTGGCCCCCATGACTAGCGCCTTGGAGGAACTCAGTTGTCGCTGTTTAACCCTCACAGTGATTCGAAGCACGTGACATCTAATTTTTCGAGATGACAAGAAACTTTTTTTAGATTTCTCACCAGAACTACAGCCCTGTACAACACAGCCTGCACGATATGTAGACGATAGCCAATCTAGGCGTGTCTGTTGGAGTCTGGTCACATGCATGGATGAACTGATTTTCCATGTCATGCAGGGAACGTCCAGGCACCAACGCCTGTACAACACTTCTCTAGTACGATCGCTCGTCTCTCTCTTCTATTAACTCACCCGACTTGCAAGGCCGGGGAGTGTGCCTATGGTCGGTTCTCAATTGCGGTCCCACATGTGTGTGCAAATGCAATTTGACGCGCGTTCCATTCGGAGAGCGGCATGGTAGACCGACCGACCGTGTGGGGTGCGACGCGAACGCGATGGGCGTGCTGTATACTGTACGCCATAAATGTGTGCCGCCATTTTCTTGAGGCTTTGCTCCATGGCGCAATCCATGGATACAAAATTAGTATAATTTACTATTTAAAAGTCGAGGGTGGGGCTTTTCCCGTGTGGTAGGCGGGGCAGTTCCGCCTAGTCGATTCGACAGAGACGCGAGAAGATGAGGGAGTAGGCTGCTGTAAATGTAGGGCTGTGTGATTTGACAGCGTGTTACTACTGCATAGGTAGGGCCCGGTGATTTGACTTGCCATTATCATGTTAACCGCGGCGCTATGACCGGCATGAGTGTCCTGATTCCTGACCACCTCCATACAGGTGCCTCTACTGATGCTCCACCATGTAGAGGCTGGCTCTTGCTTGAGAGCCCACTCCTCCACTTTTTCCTTGCCTTTTTCCCCACATATGCAAAAATGCCATGTAAAGCGAGCTTATAGCCCACTATTGTACTTGATCCTACAGGTGCTAAGCCTGCCACATAGGCATAAAGTATGATGTGGCAGGTTAATTAAGAAGAGAGAGACTAGTTTGGTGACCCCAGGAAGAAACGGTGCTAAGCGCGTGTACCTAGATGAAGCAATCTTAGCAACAAAAAACTAAGGACCTATGCATTGGGGACTTGAGTTGCTAATCCATTTAATGCCCATAGCACCTCATCTAAGCACCATTTCATTCAAAGAGGTCACTCCTTGGCAAATGCAATAAATACGACGAAGAAGGAGATAGAGAGAAGTAAACAAAAAATACTCTTATAGCAAACCTTATAGCTAACCTTGTTGTAGTATGAGTGACTAAGTGATGACTATGTATGACATGCCAACATCGGATAGCCTAACGCGCCATGTTAAATCTCCAAGGGAGCGACCGTGCAAGCGAGGCGACGGTCGTGGTAGGCGCAACCATGATATGGGATGCTGGCAGCCCTTCGATCTGAGATCGAACGGTCGCATGCTAAGTTGCTAAAAAAATTCAGAATAACCCTCCAGGATAGGATATTCACCGATAGGCACGCCATGAAACCGGTCAATCTCAGATCCAAGGGCTCTCGAAAGCTTCGTATCACTTGTAATTTTCACGACGCTTGACATGACATCGAAAGCCATTTAATTGGACGTCAAGTAGACATGACATATAATTGGGCCCCCATAGTACTGTGCATGAATCCATTTATCCACCAGGCAAGCCACTACCCTGCCGTTCACATGCCCCACTCAGCATTTTTACAAAAACTGCTGGCAGTTCTCGCTTGTACTTGTCCCCGGACGCCCTGTAATATTACGGCAGTTCACTCCTAGTCGTCTCGTCCTTTCACATTACGGCAGTTCCACTAATCCTAACCCTCCTCCCAAATCCATGGCGTCCCAAATCTCCATGATCGGAGGTGAGTACAAGGTTAGAACCATCACCGGCGATGAGCTCGACGTCATCGACACCCATTCTTCCGCAACGGTGAAAGGATGCCTTGCTTGCTTCAGAAACATGTTCGAAAACTCAAATAATGAGTGGGTCGCTGGGCTAGATGTTGAGTACACCACAGTCCTAGGAAGCAAGAAGAATCTAAAGGAGGCTGAGAAGAAGAAGCCCGCCGTGATCTGGGTTTGCGTGCATGACTTATGCTTAGTCTACCACATATGTCATGCCGACGTTGAGTGCGAGGAATTTAAGAAGTTCCTCAAGAGCGTCCTAGTCAAATTTGTTACTGTAGACTTTTGGAACGACAAGGAAATCCTGGGTCGGATAGGCCTCGTTGTAGGCAACCCCATTGACCTCCAGAAGAAACGGTTGGTGCCCTCCCGTGATCAGCCTTGAATGCTGTCCCTGGCAGGAGCCATGGTTCATCCTTTGTACGGTACACTAAAGAAACCTCCGTTCAACTTTCATCATGCATGTGAGTGGAATGTACTAGATATAGACCACATCCACTACGCTACAATGGATGGATACCTTTGTTTCAACATCTACAAGGGTTGGATGAAGAGCAAGAGCCAAGTGTGCGGTTCAAGCAAAGAAGTATCGCCCAAGAGGAAGAGGGACAATGACGAAGTCGAGCACGTGGACGAGGAGTCCGAGTAACGTGGCAGTGTCATTGCTCATGGTGGTTCTAATGCAGTGTCTACCGGATTAGTTGCTTAGTTTAATTTCAGGTGTGCTTAGTTTTATTTGAGGGGTGTGTTGTGCTGAGCCCCCAGCAGAACTATGTTATGTTCCTTCTCGTTACTTTAACTCTTCAGTACGTACATACTAGTATTTCTTACAGTTCATCTTTTAGTTGGTATAGTACTACCACTCATTTCTTCACATTATATATGTACAATATATGGGCAACATCATATAGCCAGCAGTTTAGTTGTCAAAGAATTTCAGGGTACTTAGTTTTATTTGAGGGGTTTGTTGTGCTAGACACCATTATTGTGACTCAAATCTCTTTGGCCATTTTATAATGACATAAGTACCAATGGACCAACATGTCAGCTCTCCCATTATCTCACTACAGTAAAATAAAATGTGGGGCCTACTTGATCCCAACATCGTTCTTATTTTCCTGTAAAATTATTCGCTTGGTTAGTCCTGACAAGTGGGGCCACACTTATCCTTGTGAGAATCGGCTTATTTTTTTCATATAACATGTCAACGGGTTTGACGTGAAAATAACAATGTCTAATGGCGTTTTTGAGCAAACATCTAACTTAACGATGGCCTTTTTGAGATATCTAATTGCATTTTTGAGCAGGCATCTCACGGATCGATGGCGTTTTTGAGTAGTTGTAACTTCTAATGGAAAAACTGAGTAGTGATACACAACTAGTGGCATAAAAAATAAGAACCCAAGAATTAAATTGGTATGCTAATTTCTTTAATATAATTTAGCACCCCATTTTAGCACGTACTAGCTTTTTTAATAGTACTATATGCATAATTTGGCGACGACCGCTCTCTATATGTACCACCTTTTTTCTTTAATTTCATCTAGTTAGTTTTGCTCCATGGCGCAATCCATCGATACTATTGTACAAAAGTATACATTTTTTAAAAGGCTAGAGGGAGGGGCAGTCTAGCTTGGTCATCGATTTGAAGAGATGCGAGATCCTTTGTGATTTGACAGCTCATTACTGCCGGAAGGCGGGGCCTTGTGATTTGACTGCTTGTATAAATGTGGCGACGACCTGAGGAGGAGCAAAGAACCGTGCGGTATACTCAAGTTTTCCACTGGAGTACGACGGAGGAGCACGAAACATGGCAGCCCAGTGCCATATCCTCTACTCTCTACTCTTATTATAAATTACTAGCAATAGGCATTATTCTATTGGAAATAAAGAATGATCTAATTTGCTAGTCATCTCATTTTTAGCATTGTTCTATTCATGCCTCGCAGAGAAGGTGATACGTGTGGCGAAACACCCAAAGCAAAAAAGAAACACAGGAGCAAAAGAAGAAGGAAGATTATCACCCCAAAAAAAGAAGGAAGACGAACACACAAGTTTGGGGTGCTGTTCTCACTACATGAAGGGTTGCTGGCCGCGGAGTCGTAACTGCTCCTTCATCCCCTCCACGACCTCCATCTCCTTGCGCGTCTCCTCCGCCATCTTCTTCATTGTGTCCATGATGCGGGATTTCTCGATCCGAGCCTTCACCATCTGTTCCACGGCCGCATTACGTACCTTGACAACAGCCGGGTGCTCGATGCGGAGCTTCGCCAACTCATCCTCCTGTTCCATGACGAGGGCTTGCAACATCTTCATCGAGGAACTACTATTCTCATGCAGCTTCTTCCAGCTGGCGTTCTCCTCCTTCAGCAGGTCGAGCTCATGGCAGAGCTTCGCCTTGTCCTCCTGAAGTTGCAGGATTTCGCCGATCGCCTTCTTCTCCGAGGCAATGCTCTTCTTCAGCAGCATCACCAAGCCGGCGGTCAACTCCCCTTGCCCATTGAGCTTAGCGGGCATGTCGTCGAGGCTCTCCTTCAGCAGCTCCACCAACCCGTGGATGAATTCCTTCTGCTTATTGAGGTGCTTATTGAGCTGATTGGGCATGCCGTCAAGGGATAACGACTCTAGCACCGCCAGCTCGGCATGTTCGCCTCCGCGGCTAGGGCGCACCTGGGAGCCATCGCCTGCCCGTGAGAGATCTTTCGAGGTCTCTGCGTGGCGGCGAGCCCTGTCTTTTTTCCACAGCCTTGGTTGCTGCTTCCTTGTTATGAGTAGTTTGGATAGTTCTCGACCTAGAGCTCTGCACACTGGCCATGGCAAGGACGGACGAACAAGGAGGAATTATGAGGAAGAAGGTAGAGTAATTTTCAGTTAGGTAGTTCCCCTTTTTATAACCTAAGTACTAGCACTAGTACTAAAACCTGCATAGTGGGAACATGTTCAGGTTTGGTACGTACTGGTAGGTGTGAGCAGGCTTGCACTTAATTGTAGCACTAGTACTTTGGAATGTGATGGGAACAAGGTAAAGATTAATTGATGGTTTTGTTTTCGAGGCCTGAAACGGCTCCCAATGAGTTTAGTGGAACATTAATTTCAAGTACTCCCGATGAGTTTAGTAGAAGATAAATTGTTTAACATAAAAAATATATCATTAAAAAATAGAATATTTGAAGTTTGTAATGATATATTTTTCGTAATGTATTGCTCTTATTAAGTTGGTCAAATTAACGACCTACGTACACGTGCAAGACTTGTAAACTGAGATAGAGGGAGTATTACACTGCTCAAATGCAGTCGCAGAAGTCAGTGATGTAACTGGTCGTACATGTCAGACCAAGCCGATGCATGTCCCTTCGGTGAGACGCGGGTCCGACCGACCGTCTGTTGGTGCGACTAACCGTAAAGTACTTATGCGATGGAGACTTCTGGTTGTGGCTTCGGTTGATTGTCACGACCAAGCATTCTAAAACTAGTGATAAATCAATTACCATCTTTTTCCAAACGACGAAGTATTTTGTCAGGAAAACAATACATATAGATGGAGTAATTGTCAAGGTTGCAAACAGACATAGCGTTGCAAGTTCACTGCAGCAGCAACCGCCTCGGTCACTGCATCGCTGGCGGGGAAGGAGGGCAGCTCACCTCGCCTACGATGCATGCCCAGCGGCGCCGCCGCAACTGGTCCCGGGATTTGGCTTCTCCTACCGCCCATTTGAACAGTTGAACCGGCTGCTCATGCCATTTCGCAGGCATGAAGGTTCTTTCCTCCGCAATCGACTCCGTGAATATGATCTCTGCCATTAGCCCTAGCTCGAAATCAACACGACGCTGCCAGATGCTGACATCCCTCGGCATCTCTCCCCTAAGATCGACTTGCGCCTTCGCCTTGTGCTGCGCCAGGCGCAGCTCCTTGGAACTTCTCTCCAATCGATGCGATGCTTCCTTGATCCGATTTGCCCTTGCTGCCCACCACCTGAAACGCAGCCCTGGCATGTCCTCCGGTGCCGCCGATTTGTGATTTCAGAGCAATGGATCCCCTCTAAAACACATGTGGGTTTCGCTCAAAGGCGGCAGTGCTGCGGGGCGTAGCGAGAGGGCAGCCCGCGGGATCCTGGGTTCTAAGGGATTATCCATGGCGGGATCCTCCATGGCGGGATCCGTTGGGCGAGGCGGGGAGGCGAGCCTAGGCGCTGGGAGAGCCCTACGAGGCTAAGATAAAGATAGTACTACTCCACTCCGTCCTTATTTAAATACAAAGGCCACCAACAGTAGCATTGGCAAAAATTGATAATGCTGCCTGCGTCCTGGTTTATTGGCCCCCTTTTTTTGTGCCACTTTTTACGACATGCATAAATATTATGTTACGTACTAATATGGTCAAAAATTGGCACAAAATACGAAGGAGACCAATGGAAGTACTAGCACCCCATGATTTAACAACTCACATGCGCGCAGTGGAGTAGTAATGTCTTTCTTCCGCCCTCACATCCACTCAATTTGCATGCGGTGTATTAATTGACCATGAATGAAATGAAGGACTTTACACGCGTCAAATTATCACATGGGGTGGATCTTCGTAAAAAAATGCGTCGCCCCGTGTACCCGCATGTGCGTGCGAGAGAATGAGTGCGTGCGTGGCGTGCGTGCACATCTTCGCTTCGTGCATGTACCGCCAGTGTGGCTCAGAGAGGACGAGTACATTCTTCTGGAAGTAGCAGCACGTCACTATGATCAATCCACACAAGGAGGTCGCGACAACGCCTCCACATGTGCCACGTAGCTCATGAATTGTAAGATAGACAGTGTGTAGCATACCATTGGAATTCTAATTTACGTGTTTGCACATACTCGAAGTACTAGTAAGGTACACGTGCATTGCACGCATCAGTTTTGGCAACCAAATTATGAATAAGTACCACACTATAGCATGTAAGCTCTGAGTCATATATGCCTGATGTAGACCTTCGATTAATTTGTATAGTTCATATCATTCAAAATAAATTAGTTTTTATAAAAAAAGATAGGGCCTCTTTGATTCGTAGGATTTCCACAACGCGGGAATAGGAAAAACATGGGATTAGAGCGGAATGTCGTCTTGAATCCTACAGGATTGTACGAGTGTTTGATTGTGCATAGAAAAAACACAGGATTCTTTCAAAGTGGTTTGAGTGATTGGGATGTTTCCTATGAAATCTAGTAAAAAAGAATCCTATGGAAAAATTTCTATGGTTTACAAACCTACGAATCAAACAACCAAGATAGGAAAAATTCCTAAGGATTAGAATCCTCCAAAATTCCTTTGAGAATCCTTTGAATAAAAGAAGCCCTTAATCTATTTTATGATTCATGGAATTGTGCGTTGTAAAGCAGAAAGTAGAAACAAATAACAGCAATTCAACTAGAAAAAGTTTGGGCAGTTATGATACGTCAGATTCTAGAACAAAGGAGAAGCACTTGTGTTTTCAAGTTTGTGCATTATGCTTAAGTTCAACCATGGAGTATAGTAGATTGTACATGTGGCAAAATCCGATGGGGGCAAGAAGATGGTGCGAGGGGCCAAGTGGAGGGAGACTATGAAGGAGTGCACCAGTGCGAGATCTATATTTGAAGAGAGGGGGCGAGAACATGCGCTGTTGCGCGCAGTGGCGGAGCCATGAAAAAAATGAGCTAGGGGGCCAAGCATTGCTAATCCTTTACGAGGAGGGCCAATTCACCAACTTAAACAATTTTACCAGCAATTGTCTAATGATCACATTCAGATTAGCCTCGATATATAGTGATGTTAGGGGCAGGGCCCTGTTGCCCCCTCGCCTTCGCCATCGTGCGCATCTGAGAGATGAAGCAGAGGCATGGATGATGAGAGGGGACGTTGGATATATAATTAATGTGGGTGTATTAGTTATTTAATCCTATATAGGGAGGTATAGATTGATCGATGTGGACGTGGGAAAGAGGGTGAGACCTCACTAGATATATAGATTCATCGGTTTATGTGGAAAACTGTGAAAGACCTAGCTATATATACACACACATAGAGGAACATCGATCGTTGCGCATGCACGTGAGAGATTAATAATGCCCGATATTATGGGGAGGGGGAGGTGTGTGTGTGTGTGCATACATGGGAGATCGACCTGAAGAAAAAGATTGCATGTGTGTGATGGATAATGCCGACTGGTACTGTGTGTGCATGCATGCTTGAGAGAAAGTTAATGGTACAATTATAAAGAGAAGATGACTGTGTGGGTGTAAAAGACTAGGTGATGTCATAATCAATATAAAATAGAATTCAAATATTTGAATAAGAGATCATGATGTTTGAAAGCCATGCATGCATGAATATAACTGAGATATGGGTGGTGTGGTTTGGAAACGAGCATATTGTACTGTATACACACTGAACAAGGTCAGACTGATTTGTATTTGAGATATCGATGGCAGACATCGTTTAGAAATCATGGACACACTATTCTAATTGGAGATGATGGGTGGCTTTCGCATCACATATCTATGTCTATACCCTTATATATATTATATTTTATATTTTTTATATAGTGCGCGGATAACTTTAACTTTGAAAAATGGTCATTGGATGAGGCCAATCCGATGGTGCAGAGATGGAAAATTTGAGCACAACTGGCCGTTGGATATCATCTAGATTCCACCAGATTTTGCCACATGCAAGGATGGAAAAAGCGCTAGGCATAAGCGAGGCGGTTGGCCTTCGGCTAGTTCCTAGGCGGTGCTTAAGCGCCCTAGGCGCGGCCTAGGCTGTGATATAGTTTTTCTCGTAGTGTATTTGTGATTATTATATGGGTGTTGATATTAGTTTAGGGTTTATAAATAAGTTAACAAACCGTCTACTGCCATTGGAATATAACCCATTTGGCGTATCAGTGATGTATGTGGCATGATTTCTTGCTTGGGTAGGCAATTCTTTGCTTACCCAGCCTAGACCTCCATTTAAGCCCTAGGCGAGGCGTTTGGCCATTGCCTAGCGCCTAGGCATGCCTAAGCGCCTCCTAGACACTGCCTTTTCCAACAGAGGCCACATGTACAATCTAGAAGACTCCATGGTTGAACTTAAGCATAATGCACAAACCTCAAAACACAAACACTTCTTCTTTGTTCTAGAATCTTCCGTATCAGAATTGCCCAAATGTTTTTCTACATGATTTGCCATTATTTGTTTTTACTTTATGCCTTACAACGCAAAATTCCATGAATCTTAAAATAGATTAGCTTTCTTATAAAAACTAGATGATTTTGAATGAAATGAACTATAAGTATTAAAGAAACATCTACATCATGTATATATGACTCAAAGCTTACATGCTATAATGTGGTATTTATTCATAATTTGGTTGCCAAATCTCATGCGTGCAATGCACGTGTACCTTACTAGTCTAAATGGTGTTTGTGTGTGTTGTTCTTGTTAAACACATTGTACGTAGTATCTCATACATGGTTTAGATTCTGAACATCTAGCTATAGCATACATGTACTATGATTTGAGTTCAACATAAAATCTATACATATATTTGAATTTGAGATCGTATGTACATGTAGTTCTTATTTATATAGGAATTTACTTCTCCTATATTCATGTCATGTGTTGTGAAGATAATATTTAGATGGTTGTCTAACTAGCATGAGTACAATCCCATTCAAACAAGGAAAGTGTACTCATATTTAGTCCATATGCTAGACAACACACATTCTTTTATTGTTGAGGGATGTGCAAATTGTTTTGGTACTGTACACGTTATATTTGTTCTCATGATTTTTTTTGTTTTTTGTTGTATTTGAATGCATTTCTAGTGATATAGTAAAACGGGACATAGCTCTCTCTAGGGATGAGGTGCGAATTGTATTTTTTTTGGGTATAAGTTAAGCTTGTTCTCCCAAAATTTCAAGACGCGCCTTGTTATGCCGAAATTTCAAGCTAGCGTCTCTTTCTATCGTGCTGCGAAACTCCCGCCTCTTCAACCCGCGCCTTGTTACCCCGAAATATTTAAGATATATCTTTGTCTTGTTGTGCTCCGACAACTCCCTCCATCTCAATCCGCGCCTTGCTATTCCAAAATTACAACGCTCGCGAAAACTACCACCTCTTGTGAAATGCCTGTGATACCCCTGAACCAAAAGAACCGCCTAGCTCAAATCGGTGGGGGTAATTTCATAACTTACCCCACATTTCGGACAAGTGCGTCCCTAAGCCATGGCTCCCCACTCCCATCCCGTCCGCCCACCCATTTGTACACCGAGGCCCCACACCCTCCTCTGTCCGCCACATAGCGGAAGCCTCTTCCCTAATGACGTCATCCACAGCAACACCTCGACATCCCTCATCCACCATACCAGATGAGGATCCATCGTTGATCTCGTCGTCCCACCGGTTCAGCCACCCTGTCCTCCACCTCTAAGGAGCTGCCCTGATGATCCCCTCGTCTTTCGCGCCACCTCCATTCCCACACCGCCTTCTTCACCTGCACCACCGGAAGAGCATCATCATCACCATTTCCTCGGATGAAGCTGAGGCCTAATCGGCGCCACCAAAGAGGTTGTACACTAATCGCCAGATTTTCTTCTTGATTCGATCTCACAGTGCTGCCTGCGCTCGGTCCCGAGACGACACCGCGCGGCTTCATCCACAGTGGCATCGACGACAACTTCCTCCACGGCGTCACTCCCTCGGCGGCGACGTCCACATCAGTAGGAGCTGCTTCTTCTTTAGCTCTCGCTCGTGCTGCTGCTCTGCTCTTGCTCTCGGTCCCCTGCTTGGTCTGCTCTTGATATTGCTCTTGCTCGCGCTGCTTCTCTTGCTCTTGCTCTTCCTTGGGATGCTGCTCCGATTTAGCTACACTTTAGTCGACTGTATCGACTTTCGGGTCGATCGATTTTTCGGGTGGGGGCTCACGGAGTTAAGGAAGAACCAGCCACAATGAGGAGGGGCTCACGAGAGGTACCCCAAAGATTCATCTTAGGGTTCAGTGGGGGCGGTGGTCGCCAGCGGTGGTGGGGCTATGGCGTGGGGATCACGGAGAAAAAGCTTGGCACGGGGCTAGAGTGATGGCCGGGCGGCGGCGTGATCGGTCGGGAGTGGTTTCGGGGCGGTCCGGGCGGCACACCGCCAGCCGCGGGCGGCGGGGGCGGTTATTTGGCCGGTGGTGGCTGGCGGCTCAGGGTAGCCTCACCTGATGCTGCTACATGACCAGCTGCCCCGGCTCTCGCACGCGCTGCTGCTGCTACTGCTTTTCTGCTACTAGTGCGTTCAGTTGGGACAGTTAAGTTCAATTTCGATAGTTAAATTTATTTTCGACAGTCAAGTTCAGAGATGAGCGGCTGATGTATTTTATATCTAGCACTTTGTGGTTATGTATTTTACGTCATCTATTGGAGATGCTATGAGAATTCCACTCATGTTAAGGTTGTCTCTCTTGTCATGCTTCAGCCTTGGCGTCGTACAACTCACCGGGGCTGCTCCAACGACAAAAGCCTCCATCACAGCGGAGCAGTACCCCAGGCTCCATCTCCAGACGCCTAAGATCTTCTTCCCCTCCTCCGACAGCCAAGTCAGCCGGATCATCCTCACCGACCAACCCAATCACGCTAAGATCGACATGGCTTCGCCAAAGAGGTTTTACACTTGTTACATCTCTTTTTTACTCTACATGTTATATATATTGTCCATTGAGCACACGCAGTAACGTGAAATACGATTAGTTTCTCCTACTATAAGACAAGCAGTGAGATACCAGGAAACTTAGCTATCCATGATGGACTCTCTTGAACGCCATCATTATTAATCTCTGCGTGTTTGAGCTGTGCATTTGTCGATGGGCCGGGGAGTTGACCTAGTACGGAAGTGGCTTGGGTCCAAAGTAATAGAAGTAGCACAAAAACATTTTTTGAGTGTAGGCTTTTCCTTGCTCAAGCCTGCCTACTAGAATTGCCAGTGCTTGAAAGGAAAAGTGAAGGAAAAACATAGGAATTGGAAAGTTGCCTATGGTACTACTATTCATGAATTTGGTTCAAAGGAATGGAGGAAAGGAAAACTGTAGGATTTGATCCTTTAGTGTCTCCTTGAAAGAAAAACTGTAGGAATTTTAATTTCTACTTGTCCTCCTTTTCAAATTTCTATTCATGAAGCACAAGACTAAGAGATAGTAGCAAAATAGCATTATAACCGTACATTTTCTTATGGTTTGACTTAATCTTACCTTTCTTCTTTGCATCATGTGATCTTCCAATTCTTGTGAATCAAACACCCAGATTGGCATAAATCCTGTGGTTTTAAATTCTCTATTTTGCGCGTGCATTCCTATCCTATTCCTGTCTATTTCCTATCCCTGGATTGTTAGAATCCTCAAATTCAAACAAGCCCTTACACAATTACTTCTGTTACAGATATGTGTCAAAGAAAACCTTATGTGGTTTGTCCTGCTCCTGCTGTGCTGTGTTCCACCCCAGCTCAGATGCTCCAACGATGGAAGGGTTCACCACATCAGGGATCCGCTCTCCAGACTGTCTTTCGCCGCCTCAGATCTTCTTCCCCGCCGTCGGCAGCCACGACAACTGCATTACCATCATCAACTAAGCAGATGACCTTGAGGACTACACGGGTCCGCAAGAGAGGTCGCACTCTTCCGTGTCTTCTTACGTTATGCATCGCTTAATATGATGACATGCTACTTTATCGTCGTGTTCACCTATTAGACTCGAGTCGTGTCCAAACTAATGCTGAAACTTGAGTTTTTAAATGGTTGTGGGGTACATATTGGGGCAGCAATCAGTACTACCTATCTACTATCTGGTTAATCTCGGGTGTCTACTATGAGTTTCATGCTGGGTGCAAACACACATTAAAGGAGCCATTATCTGTATTTTTAAATAAAGCTATTATCTTCCTATTGGTTTTGGGTCTATCCACAGTTTGCTACCATCACTCTGGATTTGTGCATGCACTCCTTACATAATCTCACTATGTATTATTCCTATGCATGTCAGTTACTGTACACAATGGAATTGAACATGTAGAGCATGAGAGACGAGCCTTGCGTGGCAAGAAAATTTCATGCAGATGTCGCTCCATGGTGGGTGCAAAGGCAGCCCCCCTCCATCCATTTCGGATCGTAATCAAGACGAAGATAACTATTCTGAGGGGGATTCAGAAGGAGAAGACCACTCCTATTTACCCCCTGAGGTCTTCGCTCTAACTTGGCATGCTTATGTTGGTAATATCATGCTTATGGTGCCTTGCATTGCTTACTGGATACATCAAATATGTCATCTGCTTAGTTTAGACATGCTTTGTGTCAATTCCATCTGTTTAATTTCTTTATCGTATATATGAATCATGCAATGCCATCTTGTTTAGCCAGACAACATATATGTGAATTTTGCAATGCCACCCTGGTTAGCCAGTCATCTTATATGTGAATTATATCATGCCATCATGTTACAATTTTATTACATGTTAAATTTGTTAACAATTTTAGTACATTCAATTACTATTCCTATGCATCAGCCATTCGGCACGGTCATGGAAAAATCTGAAGTGGAAACAAGGTCTTGAGCGCATAATGCTATCTCGTGAAGCGCATGTCTTGCTGGTTACGGATAGCTCCTAAGAGGAGGATTCAGAGGCATATGACCAGTCCTATCCCCCCCCCCCCCCCGAGGTGCATGCTCTAAGTTGGCAGGGTTATGTTGCTCATATCGTGCGTATGGTATCTTGCATTGCTATGTCATTTACTTAGTTTAGACATGCTTTGTGTGAATGCCACCTGTTTAGTGTCTAATTACCATATATGTGAATTATACGATGCCATCTTGTTGCAAGACATTATATATGTGAATTATGCAATGCTATCTTGTTGCAAGGCATTATATATGTGAATTATGCAATGCCATGTGTCGGTGTACAAAAGTAGGGGCTATCCTTTTATACCCCTTTACTTGTGCACGGGCAGTCAGAGCCGCGCCCACAGCCACACTAAATAGGGAAGAGGAGCGAAGCCAGAGGCACAAGGCGATCAAAGCAACGCCAAGACCAGAGTCACAAAGAGCAAGAGGGCGAGGCGGACTCCCCCGGCAAGACCCTTGCTAGGACGGTCCCCACAGCCCCGGCAAGAGCCTTGCCGAGGCAACTTGCCCGATGCCAGCGGAGCGCGCCACCCTTGAGCCCAGGGGTTCCAACATCATCAACCATATTGGAAGCAAGGCTCGGGAGGCGCCTCCGTGGTGGCATGCAGATCTTTGTGAAGATCATGAAGCATACCAGGTCAGATGAGGGCCAGAAGACGGCGATCGTCGGCGGGATCCTAGCCGAGGAAATCCACGAGCCCCCGGCAAAGACCCTTGCCGGGGACGACCACAGTGCCACGGCAAGAACCTTGCCGGGGCCCCGGCAAGGCCCTTGCCGAAGACACCTACGGGGCCGCAGCCAGGCCCGCGTCTGCCAAGGCTCCACCACCGTTCCCATACAGCTGCCAGCCCAACCAGCTGGGCGGGCACCTGCATGGCGACTTGCGGCTTCCAGACCAACTCAGCAAGCACCTGCGTGGTGACATGTAGATCTTCGTCAAGATCCTTCCACCACGCCATCTCAGCAGCCTGCCAACCTACATGGCGCTGCATGCATCATTGGCCTGGACGCGCGTCGGAGCGAGGTAGAGCAGCGACGGACGGGACGGGCCTCGTTGTCATCCCCAATAAAGCAGCAGGACACATAAGGGGCGCATTTGATGCGTCTTGTCACGTAATTGCAGGCGATAAGCTTGCGCACTGTACACCTTTCCACCTCTTGTGTGCCACCGTGGCAACCCCTTTTGTCTATAAAAGGAGGCCCGCGACGTCCAGGAGAGGGATTCAGATCTTTTGGGAAACACACACAGCGTAGCTATCTCAAGATCTCAAGAACACTCAAATACATACACCAAAGCAGGACTAGGGTACTACGCATCTTCGCGGCCTGAACCTGGGTAAACAATCCTTGTGCTGACCGACAGACCCGCTCTTTGCACAACCCTGCGCTTGCCAACCGTAGAAGGGATCCCAGTGATTCCATAGGTGTCGTTTCCCCAACATCTTTGGCGCGCCATGTATGGGGCGCAGTTGTGGAAATATGGCCTGGTTTGAGCAGCGGCTTCATCGTGGTCATCACTCCAAGGAAGAAGACGACCAAATGGGTGGCGTCGCTTGCGGATGCGGTGAACGCCCGTGCAACGACAGAAAAGCTATGTCACGTGGAATCTTGGTTATTGTCACTTATATAAGGGTGTTCTCCCCGAGAGATCTCGTTCTTTGTACGGGAAACCTGCATGTGACGGGACCCTTGCGCTGTTGGCAACGCCTTTGTTTCTGTCTCGAGCCCGCTCGACAGTTCATGCGGCCGCGCTAGCGGCGGCAAGGTGGCCTACCCGTTCCCAGATGCGCTCTTGTCCTGCCTTGAGTCCGCTCGACAGCTCAAGCGACCGCGTTGGCGGCGGCAAGGTGGCTCGCCCGGCAGCAAGCGCCCTTCCGCAGGATGCTAAAGATCCGTCCTTAAAGCACCACAGCATGGGTTTACGTGCTGGCAGCCTTATCTCAACAAGCATAGGGTACAAATGTACGAAGAAAGATCTAACGGGAAGATAGCATGCATGATATTAAAAGTACTGCAAAGTCATATTACATCAATTGTTGGTGCGGTTCTAACTAAAGATCAAAAATTGTCTTGGTCATGAGACTGCAGCAGGGATGAAGAACGGGGTGCCTAGTCCCGGCACTGGCCCTCCACCCTCTGTATTCCGTTGATACGGCCGATGATGGGCTTGATACACTCCTCGAGCGTCGCGAGGTCCGCATCCTCCGGCAAGCTCTCTAGCACGGTGTCGAAGTCGAGGTTGGGGTTCCTGTGCGCCACCTTGGTAAGGACCTTGGTCATGGCACCCCGTCAAAGCCTACGGGCCTGATCGACTAGAGAGGCCGCCCTGTTGGAGCGAAACAGCTCCAGGGCTCCAAGAACACCCTCGAAGAACAACGTCAGCTTGGCGTTGGGACACACGTTCGGCTCCAGGACGTACCTCACGTGCGGCATCCCCATGGTGGCCAGCTGCATGGTGATCCTGCGGCGACGTCCGTGAGGCGGCTGATCCAGAGGTTCTCGCCCTTCACAAAATCCTCGTGGTTGACGGCTTCGTTCTTTCGCAGCTGCCTCTCCTTCTCTAGATTCTTGGTCAGGGTCTCCTCCCGGGCACTGACCTCGGACAACGTCCCCTCAAGACTCTCCAGCTTCTGCTTCAGGTCTTTGATGGAGTCGTTGGCCTTGGAGAGCTGCTCAGCCTTGCCGAGGACCGCGCCCTACGCCTCCACCAGAGCACCGTTGAGCGTGTTTTTCTCCTTTGCCAACTTCAGGGCCTGATCCTTCAGCCCATCCCGCTCGACTTCTAGCTCTTTCACCTTGCTAGCATGGACCAGAGCTTGGGCATTGAGTGCCTCCTTGTGCCTCTACTCCAGCTCTTGGGTCCGCTGCACGACGAGCTTCTCCACCTCCTCATCCTTGCTGTGGAGTGTTGCGGCATGCTTCTCCTCACGGGCGGTGAGATCCTCCTCCTAGGACTTCAGTTCGGCCTGGTGCTGGTGCCGAGCGGCCTCGTCCTTAGCAGCCTGCGCCCTCGCCTCATCCTGGGCCTTCTCGATGTCGGCCTGCTTCATGACAAGCTCTAGCTTGCGCTCGGCCAGTAGGTCCTGGGCAAACTTCATCTCCTCATGGGCTTGGCGAAACCAAGCCTACGTCTCGGCGACGCACCTCTCGAGGTCCGCCTCCGCCTTGTCCACCGCCGCCATCCTGGACTTGGCCTTGTCCAGGCGATCCTGGTGGAGCGCCCGGAGCTTCTGGAAGTTGGTGTTCATGGCCTAAAGGAGCTCCTCCTCCCGGGAACCACCGCCACCGGCGCTTGGCTCATCGACAACCTCAAGCCCGGCTATGGTGAGTGCCTCTTCGTCGAACACCTCCCCTTCGATGGGCGCCCTGATGCTCGCCGTCCCTGGGAGGTGGACGAACAGATCGTTGCTCACCCTCAGATACCTGCCCGAGCCGGAGGCAGCAGAGGGGGAAGGTTGGTCGTCAAACATCCCCTCCACGGAAGCAGCCTTGCTGGCCTCCGCTGCAGGCCCCGTGCCGGCCTCCTCGGCAGCGGCCTTGCCGGTCTCCCCGGTCGGCCCCTTGGCCGCGTCCTCGTCGGCGGTCTTGGCGGCCTTCTCGGCGGCGATCTTTTTGGCCTCGGCCTCAGCATCCCTGGCGACCTCCTCGATGATGATGTCGATGCTCTCCTGGTCCACCAAGGAAGCGCCTAGATGTCAAGAGGAGTGTGAGGCAAGGCCAAGACCAAAGTTCAAAAGAAGAAGGAAAGACAGGGACGGGAAGCGAGCAGACTTACCCGCACCAGGCTGGGAAGAAGTGGCGTCCTCCCCGCCAATGTTTGTTGCCGAGGTGGAACCACCGACGCCCAAGTTCGTCTCCTCCTCCTCCATTGGCGTGGGCTCGGTGGTGGATTTCCTTGCCGGGGACGCACCTCGGGGCAGCGTGGTCGAGGGGGGCGGCTTATTGGGGGTGGCCCTCGGAGGCTCCTCCTACTGTCGTTCTTCTCCTGCGAAACCCGGCAAGATCAACATAGAAGAATCACACCCCAAGGCTCATCAATGGAGGAGTGAGTGGTAGACTTACGCTGGGGGCTGAAAGCGGGGGCTGCGCCGGGGGCTATTCTCTGGGATGCTCTCCACCACCAGCGGCATGCTCGAGGTGCCCGCTGAGGACTGGCCGCCCGACGAGGCCCTGGCTCTCTTTGCCACCCTCTGGGCTAGCGTCTCCCTATCCTTGCGAAGATAAAAACAAGTCAAGAAGAACGAAACAGCCTGAAGGGGTACCGATTTGGCCCAGCCTCAACAAAATCGGCGGGGAAGATACGCGTGGCCGGATGCCCCGTCGTCTCCCACCCATCTTCGCCCCCCACACGGGCCTGAAGTAGTCCCTAAGGTGGACTGCATCGACCGTCGGGGGGAAGTAGGCAAGCTGCATCTGAAGCACCACCAGCTCGCTCTCCGGCATCCCCTTCTCCCCGACGTCCTCCGCCACTCCCTTGCCTCTACTGGATTTGGGCGCCATGGCGACCAAGGAAGAAGGCGAGGTTGAGGGTGATGAGGGTGCGGCGGCGACGAGCAAAGGCAAGAGCTTGAAGAGGCAGAAGGAAGGGACGGTGGTTCCGAGATTGGAGAAGGCGCGGAGGGTAAATGGGCACCGCACCTGTGGTTTCTCCTTTTTTTATGGGGAAAGCGCGGGCCTCCTCGTTACCATTTACTGTGATGTGATGCATGACGGCAGCGGCCGCCCCATGCATGCCCCCCACGTCACACACGACCCTCCATGACGCGCATTCAACGCGGGTCGTGGGGAAGCGCAAGCGAGGGAAGGAATTATCATGTAAATCCGCCCGCCGCTCAAGACACCGTTCTGGGCCTAGCCCAACAACGCGTTGCGCTTATGTGTTTCCCAGGCCGGGGGGCTCCTGTCGGTGTACAAAAGTAGGGGCTCTCCTTTTATACCCCTTTACTTGTGCACGGGCAGTCAGAGCCGCGCCCACGACCACACTAATTAGGGCAGAGGAGCGAAGCCAGAGGCACAAGGCGTTCAAAGCAACGCCAAGACCAGAGACACAAAGATCAAGAGGGCGAGGTGGACTCCCAAGGCCCAGGAGGCGCCTCCATGGTGGCATGCAGATCTTTGTGAAGATCATGAAGCATACAAGATCAGATGAGGGCCAGAAGGCGACGATCCTCGGCGGGATCCTAGCCGAGGAAATCCACGAGACCCCCAGCAAAGACCCTTGCCGGGGACGACCACGGTGCCATGGAAAGACCCTCGCCAGGTCCCCGGCAAGGCCCTTGCCGAAGACACCTACGGGGCCACAGCCAGGCCCGTGTCCGCCAAGGCTCCACCACTATTCCCATGCAGCTGCTAGCCCAACCAGCTGGGCTGGCACCTGCGTGGCGACGTGCGGCTTCCAGACCAACTCAGCAAGCACCTGTGTGGTGACATGCAGATCTTCGTCAAGATCCTTCCACCATGCCATCTCAGCATCCTGCCAGCCTACATGGCGCTGCATGCATCGTTGGCCTGGACGCGCGTCAGAGCGAGGCAGAGCGGCGACGGATGGGATGGGCCTCAATGCCATCGCCAATAAAGCAATAGGAATCCTAAGGGGTGCATTTAATGCGTCTTGTCCTGTAATGACAGGCGATAGGCTTGCGCACGGTACACCTTTCCACCTCATGTGTGCCACTGTGGCAACCCCTTTTGTCTATAAAAGGAGGGCCGAGGCGTCCAGGAGAGGGATTCGGATCTTTTGGGCAACACACACACACACACACCGTATCTAGCTCAAGAGCTCAAGAACACTCAAATACATACACCAAAGCAGGACTAGGGTATTACGCATCTTTCCGGCCCGAACCTGGGTAAATGATCCTTGTGCTGACTGCCAGACCCGCTCTTTGCACAACCCCGCGCCTGCCAACCAAAGAAGGGATCCCAGTGATTCCATAGGTGTCGTTTCCCTGACACCATGCTGTTTAGCCAAGCGTCATATATGTGAATTATATCATGCCATCCTTTTTCTCATTGCATTTGTCGACAATGTTTGTATATTCAACCACTCTTCCTGTGCATTAGCCAGTTGAATTGGTGATGGAGAAATCTGGAGTGAAAACAAGGTCTTTAGAGAAGACAATGCTACCTGCTGAAGCAGATATCTTGCTGTTAAAGATAGCTCTTCAAAGGAGGATTCAGAGGCAGATGACCAGTCCTATTATCCCCCTGAGGTGTATGCTCAAACTTGGCAGGGTTATATTACTCATATCATGCATATGTTGTATTGCAATGCTTAGTTTTTACAACATATGCACAATATTGAATGCCATCTCCTTAGTTGATACATTCTATATGCTATTGCCCTATGGTCACTTGCTTAGTATATAAATCATATATTTGAATTATATCATGCCAAGATGTTTACATAGACAGCATGTATCTGAATTATGGCATGCCAACCCATTTTCTAAAGACATAAATAGTTATATCATCTCATCCTGTTTACATAATCACCATATTTTGAATTATGTCATTCTATCCTATTTAGTTAGCCATCATACATTTGAAATTGTGTCATGCTATCCTGTTTAATTAGCCATCATATATGTGAAATTATGTCCTGCTATTCTGTTTGGTGAGACAACATAAATGTGAATTATTTCATGCCCTGTTTTCTTCCCTACTATCCATTGCACCTGTCTATCTTACAATGTCTATACATTCAATTACTTTTCTTGTTTATCAGCCATTTCAATTGGAGGGGGTGATGGCAGTATCAGTGGGTGTAAAAACACGGTCTTCGGAAAAGATTGTGCTACCTGTCGATGCAGATAGAACCACGGTTGTACTTGCCCAAGAACCAGCCCCACCACACATAACTCAGACTCACGCAGATTATATCCCTACCAAGTTGGACAAAGAACCAGCTACACCCTTTCTAACACCAACTCTAGCAGATAGTAACCCAATTCCAGTTGACACAGCACCGTCTCCACCATAGAGCACCCAAATACGAGAAGTTAGTAAGGCAACTGCAGTGCCCAAAGAACGAGGACCACCACTCCGAACCCCAAGTCAACGCTTAAAGCAAAAGAAAAATTGTTCTCAGGTTAGGTTCCGTAGCTATGGTTCATACTACTTTGCTCTTGCATCACTGTATTTACTCAAACCAACTATTTTTAAATTAAAGGTTGCAATTAAAACTCCAATGGCGCAACAGGTATGTTTTAAACCTGTTTCTTTAATGTGTTTGCTGTTGTAACTTGCTCTATGTTGACTCCAGTTTCAATTGAATAAACAGTTATGTTCTCATGCCATGCACATTACAAGTGTTGTTATTGCTGTGTAGTTTCCCACACTTATATTCTATCTATGCTGCTTTGTCTTAAATAGATAAGATTCAAACTGTATCTATCTTGATTTGGCAACGTAAACTAGAAAGGTTGCAACACAAATCGACGAGATGACGTTGCGAGATTCTCGGAATATGAACTACGATAGCAAGCTCCAAAACATGAGCTGATTCTGCTACATACATGTGAGCATGTTGTCCAAGACAAGAATGACCACACAGTAGTCTTATAATAAAACACTATCAGGTTCTGGTCGGGAACCATCATCGAGGATATCGAAGTCCTTGTATAAGCCGCGGTCTTAAGAAGGAACTTCTTCTCCTTGAACAATTCAATCAGTGGCTTGGTGTGCTAGGGACACATATGGAATGGAGGTAGCGAGCCTGTCAAACCATAGCATACTTCGCACATGCATGACTGACTTGGGATGGTTCCAGAGAAAACAAAAACAATTTGTCCCGAATTCATGGCGGCAACTTAAATCAAATGCATGTGAATTCGAGGAAGTCACTTCTTCCATCCAAGCATAAGCTTCATGAACGGAACACGAAGGCATTGCTTACAAAATTTTCAACACTAGGGTTATGTTCAACATGAATCATGGGGGAGACAAAATGTTGCGGATGGGCCCAACAGCAACTCATCGGAATTTCCATATCACTGGACTTCCACCATCATGTGAACACGGTGATAGCATTGGTCAGACCAAAAGATGTAATGGTGTATGCTCGAGGGATCAACCACGCAGTAAGACAAAGCATTACGAACATCGATGGTACTGATTTGATTTGGTGATAGCCCATACTCAAATCAAAGTTTGGTAAGACAATAGGTTCAACAACTGATCACAGGGACCAATCGATGAAGATATCATCTTTCTTCAACTAACACACCAACACTAGGATATCCCTTTGAATCGAACTAAGTTAGGTTAGCTTTTATCTTCCAACTCTCCAATTTGTCATTTAGCTTAACCAACTAGCTCAGGGGTATCCAACATAGATTCTTGGAGAAGGGGTGGTTTAGAGGAAAACCAACTTGATCACGAGCTCAACATAACAGTCAGGGGATAACCTGGTAATACTTCCGAGAAGATATTCGGAAATCACGAACCACTGGTATGTTACTAAGCTCGAGAACAATCTTGCTTTTGAGGGCAAGATGATATGATCAAATGAGCGAGGACTTGACAAGATCCTAACTCATCAATCGAAGTGTGCACCAGGAAAAAGGACTAGGTGGCACGATCAATCTTAGGATGATGATTTAATAACCAATACGCTAAGAATGAGAATACTGTCCATTATCTACCAAGCAACTGAGTTGCTAGCAGTATTGTCCGTTGCTAGCAGTATTGATTTCACACATCATGGTTCACTTGTCGGCATTCCGGTTGCAACAACACGGGACCGAGGAATGAACGATGATGGCGAGAGTATCACTGCATCAATAATTCATAAGAGAAGGTGCAATTCTCATGACGTTCCTAACATAAAGTGGGTAATACTTCAGGATAGAACATAATCAAAAGCTTGATTGCATTAGATCTGCGGATTACAACTGCTTTGACCCAATCCTGGACATGGATGAGGTACTGGAGTTTGTTTCTCCTAGTCATTCCGGAATAGAATGGCTTGATGGACCACAAGGATAATAGGCATCGATAAACACGATCGCACACACACTCTTGACTATCAATTGATAGACGAGGGTCAGATTAGAACTAAAGAGAACAACTCAAGGAACATATAATTTTCTGAGTTGTGGATGCATAGATTAGTATGTCGAGCAAAGCTCAACATTTCTTCCGGATAACCCATGCAGGAAAGTGGAACTAGCAGATTCGCAATATAGAATGGAGAGCCCATCGAGAGCACTCCTGTTGTGATATTTTGATCCAACAACCATCTGCCGTAAGTGGTTCATAGTATTTGGAAGAAGGAAATACCACGGACCTTGAGGACTAATGCAAAGGTTACTAATTTTCTAAAGTAACTAGCAAGCACTATCAACATGAGGTAAGTGGGGTGAATCTCGGGTTCAAAACCCAGTAGTAGAATACCTACTATCTAAATGGCATCACGGAATGCTTCCGAGAATAATGGCCAGAATCATCACACTAGGAATATAAAGCATGGCTAGATTACTAGATGATCCTCTAGGACACCTATGGTCATAATACTAGTTCCAACATATATGTCGAGGCAACAAAGTACCTCAACTCACCGATTAGTGTGGTTAATCTGGCCAAAAAGGACGTCGGATGCATCAGACTATTTAGAGACATGGGATGACTCGGACAGCATAACGGCTGTAAATGCTCAAAATGATTTGAGACATCCTGCAGAATAGTGGCATGACCACTCAACATCACAATATCAAGGTTCTGAGGCCATCTATGAACATACGGAAGTAGTAAAAACTGAACTGAGATTTGAAACTAACAATCCTATAAGTCTATGGATTAGTAACACGTCATCCTGATAGATAGATGAGAAGGCCTAGTTCTTAATCCCCGTAGAAGAGAAGAGGTTGACTCAGATCAGAAGGCCATGAGGTATAAGGAGTAAAAAGAGCCTTACGTTCCCTTCCACAATCAATTCCCTTATATAACTAAAGCATTTCTAGACACAACTTCGACCGCTTTGGCTTGGTAATCCCACAGTCAGTGCTCGATACCAAAGCTGTCAGACCCCGATTCCGTGTCACATCGATCTAGCCGGTAACACCTCATATCACTTTGCGGCCTCACGCACGGTATTCCCACGGGTCTCGCCTTACCATGGCCCGGGACCGTTTGCGCCTTTTGGCTCACGTATATGATAGTGTCGCTAGCATCCATATGACAGAGAACCCGGGCCGAAATGACTAGTCGTGAACCCAAAGCGGCACTAACCCATGGGGACAGATACATGAATCACATCGAGCATGTCGGTCATCAACGTGTGGATCCGGGCTGTAGCACTTGGCTAACAGACTCGGTACTTCGGTCAGAAAGCAGTGCTAGGCAGACTCCGGATGTCATCAAGCGTGACATTTCCCAAGGGACGTATTACACAGAACGAAGTGAAACACATGCCGCCGATCAAGTGTCCATAGCAGTAGTCTTTGGGCTAGCAGGACTCCGGTGAACCGGCACAGCGGACTACTATCGCCGGGAAGCACTAGACTACATTTCCCCATATGAGAGGCTGCCAAGGATAAACAACTAGATTGTCGGATCCCACACATGCCAAGCATTTCAAACATACACACAATATGCTCGATATGTGTAAATACAACATGGCATCACAACATAACTCTACGACTCAAGTATTTATTCATTAGGCTCCGAGGAGCGAGATATTACAAACATGGGTCTCATGACCCAACATTCAGAGCATACAAGTCAAAACACGAGCGGAAGCTTAACATGTCCGAAAGTACGCATAACTACAAATGAAAAAGGCTGAGAAGCCCGACTATCTACCAGATCCGCCGAGGGCACAAGATCGTAGCTGAGGTAACAAGCTAAACGTCGAAGTCCACGCGGAACTACTAGTGAGACTGACGTCTCTCTACAAAACATAAAATAAGCAAACGTGAGTACAAATGTACTCAGCAAGACTTACGTCAGAACTAACTACATATGCATCAGTATCAACAAAGGGGGTGGTCGAGTTTGACTGCAACAAGCCAGCTTTGAGTCAGTGGCTATCCTGAACTATGACTGCAAGTAACTCTTTTGAGGTGGCGCACATGATTCCACATATTCACCAATCAATACACCACTATGGATCCGCTCCCGTCCACCTACGAGAACGCCATCCATAGCACTCACGCTTATCTTGTGCATTTTAGAGTATCCACTTTCACTTGTCTATGGACTGTTATAGGCAACCTAGAAGTCCTTTACCGCGGACACGGCTATTCGAATAGATGATATTAACCCTGCAGGGGTGTACTTCTTCACACACGCTCTCGCCACTTACCACCATGTACACGTCGTGTATCTCGGCAACCTTCAAGCGGAAGCCTGGCGAGGGAGTCGGCCACGACCTGACTAACCACACAAGTCTCTAGTCTAGGTTTATCACCTATTCGGGTTCCATCCGCAAGGAGATCCGACCGAGGTGTCGCTCACGGCCCCAAACGATGTGTGCAGGGTTCCCGAGACACCAAGCGGGCGCTCGGTACACCGGGCCACGGTGTATCTACCGCATCATAGTCCACCCCTAGGGTCAGCGCTACGCACGGCCTCCAACACATATCCTACAAACACCAGAAACTAGTTGCAACTCCTGGATAGAGATTAGGTTGATTAATAAGTCGAGAGGGGCACTTAAGCATTCCAATGCGTGGTAGTAACTGTTCATGGATCACAAACACAGAACTCAGTTCCTGAGGACGACTGCAATGCGACAACCCACCATGTACTCCTACATGGCCTCTCACCACTACCTTTACCAAATCGTGTTCACACACTTAGCTCACACACAGTAGGACATGTTCACACACCTCTAGTTCATCCTCGAAGAACCAGACCCGACTCAACTCTAAGCAGTAGCAGGCATGACAAACAAGCATGAATGAGTAGGCACATCAGGGCTCAAACAACTCCTACTCATGCTAGTGGGTTTCATCTATTTACTATGGAATGACAGGTCATGCAGAGGATAAAGGGTTCATCTACCGCAGCATGTAACAGTTGAATCGTTGTTGTCCTAATGCAGTAAAAGAGAGCAGGAGCGAGAGAGTGGGATTATATCGGAATGAACAAGGGGGTTTTGCTTGCCTGGCACTTCTGAAGATACTATAGCTCTTCATCGGTGTCATCGAACTCATCGTCGGAACATACGTCTACCGAGGGGGAAACACCACCGGCAAACACAGAAAGAACACAATCAATGCAATATTTACAATATGATGCATGATCATGACATGTCAATATGCTGTGATTTGGGCTAATGCAACAGAAAGTCATTTTGATTGAAGTGTAATTCAAAGCTAGATCAAATTCCAACTCCAAGTCTAATTTCAAATTTGTCCTAATCATGTTTTATCTTAAACAGTGAGGTTAATTTGCTGAAACATGCATGAAAATGGTGCAGATGGATAGATTGGATTTTTCTGATAATCTTTCATATATAAATTATTTCATTTGGAGTTACGGTTGAATTTCTATGATTTTTAGAAGTTTTAAAAATTTTCTGGAATTTCCTGAATTAAAATTAATCCAGAAAATGAGTTATGGCGTCAGCACTACGTCACTGTGACGCCAAGCAGGTCAACCGAGCTGCCTGGGTCAAACCTGACCAAAGGGGTCGATCGTCACCAAACATTGTTGTCTCAACATGCATGTGGGGGTCAGTCAAGCCACGTCAGCAAAGTCAACCTGACATGTGGGCCGAGTGGATTAGTCTAAGTTAAACAGGGAATAAATCCCGGGGTTAATTAGAGCGTGGGGCCCATCCGTCAGTAGCACACCGCTAAACTAACCGCGTGGTTAGTGACTAACCTAACCTATTCACGCCAAGTCAGCGAACGACGTTTAGCCGCCGGTGACGAAATCCCGTGGCGTTGGCTCGCCGGTGTTGCTCGGGACGGCGCTACGGCGTTGGCTGGATGCACTAAAGGCACCAAAGGAAAGCCCATTCTCGCGCGCATCCAGGGGAGCCCGCGGAAGGCTGCGAGGTGGCCGGAATCCCTGCCGGCGTCGAGCTATGCGGCTGCCGGAGCTCGGGGGAGCTCGGAGTTCAGGCTACGGTGTACGGAAGAGCGAGGCAAGCGGTGCTATGGCCTCCTGTGAGCACGCTAAGCACAACTACGTGCTCGGTTGGGTCAGGCGAGGTCGCTAGCTGCGGCAGTGACGATCGCGGCGGCGGTGAGCTCACGGTTGAGGCGGTTAGCGCGGTTAGGGGAAGCAGATGATCGTGGGGAGAGGGCGAAACGGGGCAGGAGCTTACAGGGAGGTCGTAGAGCAGCTCAGTGGCCTCGGGGAGGTGGCGGAGACGGCGAATCAGACATCAGCATCCGGCGGCCATGGACGGGGAAGAAAGGTCGCGACGTCGTCCTCGGGTCGTCCGGCCTTGCGTTGGTCGGTGGAGAGCTTCAGAACGAGGAGGCGGAGCTCCTACGTGTGTCGTAGAGGCGAGGGGGAGGGGGTGACTACGGCAACGGTGGCCGGTGGCGATAGTGGTGATCGGGCGTGAGAGAGAGAGAGCTAGAGAGAGGAGAGGAGAGGACTGGGGAGAGTGAGCGGGTCCGAGGGCGCATGGCGTCGTCCAGACGCATCGGCGGAGGGACAGGCAGGCAGGGAGGGAGGAGGTGGCGCGGCGCGGCGGTGCGCGCGTCGGGCACGCGCCCGTCCTCCTGGCGGGAGGAAGACGACAGGGGAGGGGGACAGGTGGGCTGGGCTGGCCAGCTGGGCCGGCCAAAGTCAAGATAGTGTCACAAGATGTGAGCCGGCCGCAGGTAAGTCGGCCCAGGTAAGCTTTTCCTTTTTGTTTAACTTTTCTATTTTTAGACATTTGTTTTGATTTAATAAAAATACTAAATCATTTTATTTTCTTATGCCCATTTTTATAGGAGCTAGTTATATTATTCCAGAGCTCCTTAATAAATGGCATAATTTTTTGACATATATTATATATATAACATATATATATCTAATGCAAATAGTTATGCATTAATTCCAAATGCCCAAAATAAATACTTATGAGCTCCTGAAAATATTGGTTTGATTTTTATCTCTGCCCAATATTTACAGAAAGCAACATGAACATTTTCTTGGATCTTTTTGGGGCAATTTTTATCTGGGTCATTTCCAGAAAAGATTCTGAGGGTTTCACAAATCCTCATTTCAAATTTAAAAGGAATTTAAACATGATGCACACATGACTAGCTAGTCTACGTCATACCAGAACTAGGGATGTGACACCGAAGGACTGAGGAAGTCCCTGCAGAATTCATATGCATACTTTCAGGTGCAACATCAAGTGCTGGAGGATTTAAGAGCCAAACAAGAGAAAGTTAATAAGCTTGCTAAGCATCTTGCCAGCATTATGGGTGCCCAGGATATTGTTTCTTGAGCTCTTCTGAAGTGGTTTCAGTTCTAGACTTGTTTTGATGCATCATTTATTTGCACTGGTCGCCAACTTTGACAACCATTATATATGATATGCTGCTTTGTTCCCTATATTTGCACTGGTGGCGAACTTTGTTGGATAGTGGATGTAATATGTGTAATAGCCGTGATAGCCTAGCATAAGTTGGTTGCTTATTTATGTCCTTGTTGTCTTGTTTATTTGTTTGCTTGTAGTAAGTGAAGTTCTTTTTCTGCGATTTTCTAGTGGCCGCAGTAACATTTAAAAAAAAACTAGGCCATAATAACCATGGGCTACATATTTACTGTAGTTACCATGGGCCTCCTATAGGCCATAGAAACAATGGGCCTTCTTAGGGCCGTAGAAAGAATGGGCCTTCTATGGGCCGTAGCATCAATGGGCCTTCTACGTGTCGTATGATCGATAGGCCAAACATGGGCCATAAATAGGCTAGATTTGGAATCGTCTGTTCATGGGCCAACAATAACATGCCTTCGTTAAGCGGCTGTATTTGATGACGTTACGAAAACGGCCCAATGGAGTAACGGGCCGATTGTAACCGCGGGCTGAATTTGGCCCACAGGCAGAAAAGGCCAATGACGGGCCGTAAGTAACCGAATGCTGGAAATGAGCCCAAGAATAAATGGGCCCTGAGAAGGCCGAAAGATAACACAGGTTGGAAACATCCCAATGGAATAATGGGTCGTTAATGGGTATAAAGGCATACACTGTTCATTGCGGGCCAGATTCACCACGGGCCATTAATTGGCCAAGAGTTACAAATGGTCTCGTATGGGCCGAAAGACATCATGGGCCATACATGGGCCGGAAGTTACAACGGGCTGGAATCATATTGGAAGGCCCAGATGAAGCTACTGGGCTTAATTCGTATAGGCCGTAACAGGCCATGAGATAGGGGGCCATAAATGGGCTATATACGAACAGGCCATTAACAGGCTTTCCGTGGGCCGGCCCGTTACCTTTTGACCAAGTCAAACGGGTCGGCCTTTTCACCGGAATGGGCCTCTATTGGGTCATGCCACGTGTCGACGTATCATAGGCGCCTCCTGTCCAATGAATGGATGACATCTATCCCAACGGTGAGCCAACATGTGTTTCCTCCGGCCAATGAGAATTTTACACGTGGAAAATCCTCATTGGTCCGGGCAGTTAGCGAGTTATCGGATCCAAAACCGGACCCGATAGCTTAACGGCGTACCATTACGGTGGATGCCACGTGTCGGTCACCCTTGACGAAAGCACTTCCATGACGCGTGATTTACCGTCATGGAAGTGGACACTTCCGTGATGATAACTTTGGTAATGTCATGGAACACTTCTACAACAGCACAGGTATGACTATCTTGATTCTGTCATAAATTTGTCATGGATGTACATGCATGACAGAAAACGTGACCTACTATGTCAAACATGTATCATCACGGAAGTGTCGTTTTTTGTAGTGATTGAACTTGAGAATTACAATATCTATTATAAAACTCCTCCACATGGTCAATATGTGCCACTAGTGCACGTGTTGAACCACTGTAACATCCATGGAGATGCCATGATAAGATTTTTTACTATTACGACATCCATGCATCTTTTGCATACTTCTAAAACGGAACTACATTGCTAACTACAAAGTTATTACTATGTTTTTCAATAGAAAATCCTGAAGGATTGTGTGCCTCATCTGATGTATCAGAATGGTCGCCTTGATGTTTTGAACATACAGCCAGGTCATCCTACGAATCTGACCTATCCATATCGGATTTCTAAAACCGCTGAACACATGGTAATCAAAGAATGGAAAAATGTATGGACAATCGTAAGGAGGTTCTTGGAAGCAACATTGTGCGAAAGGCAAGAATTGGAGACGGGATAAACGCCATTCTCCATAATGGAGAGTCAGGGGCTATCTTGTTTTATGCTATTTTACCCGAGAGAATATAGTAGGTCCTAAGAGAATGTAGTAGGTCCTATGAGGTACAATGTTTATTATTTGGTACAATGTGTTAGAGTTAATGATGAGGAGTAGTTGTGATTATGACTAGTGACCAACTTGCTATGTGATGTCTCATTGATGAAAACGATGATCATGAGGAGGTGTTATATGACAATGATGTTTTATGATGATAAGTTGTTAATGATATGATGATGATGATGACAATGATGATGATGACAATGATGGTTATGACAATGATGATGATGATGATATTTACTTGAAACTAGTCCACGGTTCTTTCACCTAGTGATGTAATAACTCATTATGATGTAAAAACAATCTCTAAATTGTTGTTGTATGAGAACTTGTATAAATGTGTATGAATACAACATGAAATAAAAAAGAAATAAAATACGGAATAGTAGTAGTAGCGCGGGTTGGTAGAAGCGCTACTAGTAAGTACCAGTAGCGCTGCTATGGGAAAGCGCTACTACTAAGTCGATGTAGCAGTAGCGTGGGTTAACCCATGCTATTGCTAACCTTTAGCTGTAGAGCCATACCAGTAGCGCTCCTTCCTGCGCTACTGCTAGGCCTAAAACCCGCGCTGCTGCTAGGCTTTTCCCTAGTAGTGTCATCTCCCATACTCCACCATTGCAGGTGTGTGCTCTAAGTTGACAGTGTGATAATTGGTTTCATGTTGCAGATGTTGTCTAGCCTGTATTTCTTCTATTTTGATTAAATTACACCTGCTGAGTTTATACGTTATACATGTGCATATGACATGCATTTCTTTGTCTAGAATACACTGCATCTATCAATCATACAATGTTCTTACATCAAAGTACTGCTTTTGTGTATCCCGCATCAGTCACTCGTGATTGGACGCTTTTAACATGGTAGTTTGATAGTGGTTGCATCTTGCATTGATTTCTACGTTACTGCTTCTAATTTTTCGAAATGCCACTTATGACAAGACACTTTTAACTTGGTAGAGTGATATTGGCTGCATCTTTCATATGGTGTCTAGCTTGCATTACTTCTATTTTCTTGAAAATACTTCTGCTTAGTTTACACATCGTAGCTGTGAATATATCATGCCGTCCTGTTTTTCTTACATATTCCATCCTCATACGGTTGGCTTATATCAAAGTATTGCTTGTCTGTATCATGCATCAATGAGTTCTTAAGAGCGATTTTATTCTTTTATGTTGTGGATACGGCTTGACATGACAAAGTCAAAAAAGAGGAAGGAGAAGAATATATTAGGGAATGGTGTTACTCGTTGGGTGAAACGACTAAAAGGATCTGCCCTCGAGATTCAGCTGGTACTTATAATGCAGTAGAAGGTCCAAGTCCACATGCTAAATCTACAAACACAGTATCACCTGCTCCACCAGGTGCAGCATCCGCTTCAACTGTACCAGCATCTCAACGAGTTACTCGTTCCTTTGCTCCGGAACTGGCTAGTTCCCAAGCTGCCTTCACACCTAACACTACTTCCGAAGCACTGCTGACACCAAAGGACTTGGCAAGATCATATGAACCTCACGAGCATCAACACCAAGATGGTACCTGACCGAGTCAAGTTGCAGTTGCATGGTCCTTTATATGTAGTCTCATAGTTTGATGTCACTAACACTTTCCATATTCATTGTTGAACTAGCACCACAGCGCAAGCGGAAACAGACATCAGGGATAATGCTTGACAGATTAACAAAATCTAAAGGAGGAAGAATGGAGATCCATTTTGAGGCAGGTTTAAAAAGGCCACGTGATGCTACAGAGTCAGCCAAGTTAGTATCAGAGGCAGCCGTTGCCGTTAGGTGTCATGCACGTATCCTCCCAACGTGGATCCAGTACAGGAATGAGAAAGACAAACCTAGCTTAACACCTTCCTTGACCATTTATCCATAAGTAATGTTATTCATCACAATTTGTAATATTGTCTTGCTCTGTGCCATACTTTCTAGCTTCCTCCTAATAAGACTCACATTCTTTTTTCAACAGATGAAGTTCAAGTTGGATACGAGAGAAGATGCAACTAAACAAGCATGCACTCGTGTTTTTTAGTCTGCTTTGCGACAGTATCGGTACCACCTTAGAAAATCTCACTTTGAAGGCAAGGCTAACAATGAAATCACCCATACATCTCCGGTGGAATATATTACAGATGAATACTGGACAGCCCTTGTTTAACACTGATCTGATCCAAAGTATCAGGTAGGGTATATGTATATGATCGGACCACATATTGAACTTGTATTTATGTATGTGCCTTGCAAGTGTATCCTCTTCTAGGCTAACTGTTTGAAGAACAAGACCAACCTTTCTAAAGTGAAATTCAAACAGACAACAGGATCTCGTAGTTATATTGCACACTGCGAGGCACATGTAAATAGCTGCTAATTCCTTCTTTTTTCTGTGCCATATTATCATATCTATATTGATTTGTTCCAAATACAGAGGAAAACCCGTGCGGACCAAAAAGAACCTGAACCGAATGCTGTGCAGATCTTCAAGGATTGCCACACCAGCAAGATGAAGGGCATGAGCACACCAGTTCAAGCCGCTGGTGTAAGTCCTTACTCCTCCTCCCTTTGAACGGATTGGTACTGTGATGTGTTCATTTAACTACTTGGTTTGCAGCGAATGTTAGTTACTATGTACACTTTTATACACAGTTGTCTTAACGTATCATTTCACCTTACAGGGATATTCTTTTGTTCTTGATCTGTAATCTAGTTGTGATGTTCACGTGCGCACACAATGATACAATAGCCTGTTTGTTTTATATCTGTTTGCCCATGATATGAATGATGTCATACTATGTTCATCCTACTTTAAACCATGTCTCTTTATCCTTAGATGTCAAAGAATGTGAGGAAATAGACAATACAGTAGGCATGCAACATGGCCATATGTTCCAAAAGTGATTTTATTATGTAGTTGGCACTACAATACATGCTAATGTATTAAAGTAGTTCACCAAAATAAGTTATGTATAAACGTGAAACCTACTTTGTTTGTTTTTATCTCATTAGTAACTTATCTTGTACACTAATCTACAAGTTCAAACATTCATCAAGCTATGGAACAAATGATTGAACAACCACAACCACCTGAAAGTGACGAGGCTACCACATGCACAATGTCACCTCTTGCTGCAGTGTGTCAGTATCTCTCCACTAACAGTGCAAAAAGCACCTTCCTGCGTAATTCTAGGTTGGTTGTCAAGGTAACCTCGTCCAAATCGCCTACTGAATCAAATCTTCCGGCTAGATAGAGTGATATATTTGTGCTCCAGACACAAGTCCAATCCCTAATGGACGTTGTTTCAGAAAAAAAGAATATTAGTTGCCATATGTTGTGAAGATATGAATGGTTTTGAAACCAGACTATCGCTTCGTTTTTCAAGAGCAATGGCGGAAAAAGGGGAAGATCCTGTTGCTCCATCAGATTCTACAGCCTGAAACATTAGCACTCAGGTCAAATGATTTGTGCTTCTATACATCTGATGGTGCTTTTATCTGCAAGGACTGTAAACTTTATGCCAACAGGCCTTTTGTTGTATGGTTGGAATTTATTTTGTTGTGATACATCATTTATGATGCTGCCAAAGGCTGCAGTAATTAAGCTGCTATTTTAGTATAGTATAGGTTTATCTTAGTAATGTATTCGACTGAAAGATTCATAGGAGCCCAGCATGTTGGGCCTTTAGATGGGCCGACCCATTATGGTCTGCAAAATCTTGTGGGCCTTTAGCTGGGCAGGTCCATTATGGTCCGCTAAATCTTATGGGCCTTTAGTTGGGCCGGCCCATTTAATCTTTTTGGGCCACTTTTGGGCCGGTCCACGTGTCAACATATCATAGGTGCATCTCGCCCATTGGATGAGTGACACATGTGCCAACGCGGAGCTAACACGTGGTTCCGCCAGCCAATGAGAATTTTACACGTGGAAAATTGGCATTGGTCGTGGCTGTTAGCGGGTTATCAGATCGAAAACCGGACCCGATAGCTTAACGGCGACCCGTTATGGTGGATGCCACATGTCGGTCACCCTTGACGAAAGCACTTCCATGACGCAACATTTATCGTCATGGAAGTGGACACTTCCGTGATGATAATTTTGGTAATGTCATGGAACACTTCTATGACAGCATAGGTATGACTATCTTGATTCTGTCATAAAATTGTCATGGATGTACATGCATGACAGAAAACGTAACCTACTGTGATAAACACGTATCATCACAGTAGTGTATTTTTTTGTAGTGTAGGGATGGTTGTGTGCGTGTGTACAGCTGTTCCACCAGAGTATAAACCGCCTTGAGCTTCACCAACATGTCTTGGCCGAGGTTGGCACTCCGGGGGCTTGATCAAATGCATGCACATATAGCGGATCAAGGTTAAAAATTGGTAATGATCAAAACATCTTGAGTTACTTACGGAAGATAGCGACCGTCATCTGAGATATGCGGCGTTTTAAGCCAGTCAATTCCGCGGTGGTCTCCTTCAAACAAGATTCGGCAGTCTCCGCTCTTTGAACTAGGGTGGCTTTTTCTTTGTCCCGGCGGCTCTTTTTATGGAAAATCCAGTTTTGAGCTTCCCGCTTTGTTCGAGGCTGATCTTAAGCTTGACTCAGCTTCGCGTATTTCACCTTGTTGCTGCTCAAGCCTGGTCTTTAAATTGACCACCTGAGACTCGACCTGGGTTAAAGCATCCTGCAAGTAAGAGTTCAATAAGTTGTAAACATATTTGCCAGATAATCTATAGACAAGTCTCAAGCACGTTGCAAGCAAAGTACTTGACACTTGGGGGCTAATGTTTGCGGAAGTTATTTCTTGCATATGCATTCTATGAACCGGCTCATCTTTATCAAGATAAGACGGCCCATGAGGGCTACGTTCTGGAGTTTCTTTCGATTAATGAAAAGGAACCGGTTCAGCTTTATCAAGATAAGCCGGCCCATGAGGGCAATGATTTTATAGATTGCAGACACATATAGACAAGTCTTATCCCTACTCAAGTATACCTTTTCCTATGGACAAGACTTGGGGGCTGGATGACTGTACATAGAAAGAAAGCAGACGTTTATACCTTATATTTCTAGCGCAGTTTCTTGACCAAGTCTGCTTCCAGGTCACGACCAGTGTGCAGCTGGTTCAGATAACCAGAATATTCTCACTAACGTCCAAGTGTGAGTACTTGGTAATGTCAATTCTGGCTTTGCTCTTTTCAATCATTTCTTCTTTCGTAGAATGCTTGGCCAGAATAGTGGGGTTCCCAGGTTCAGTATAACCCGTGCAAGTGATGATAATGTCTTCAGCAGTTTGTTGCGAAGGAGGCTCTTCAGCAGGTCTTATGGGACTAGGAGGCTCAGTGTTGGAGGGGTCAACACCCATTAGATCCACCGCAACATTGTGAGTCTCCGGTGGCGGGTCATCAGCAGCAGCCTCCGGAGTTTTTTGGTAAGCTCCGGATACAGTCTATATCTCTGGCTCAACAACCTTAGGATGTTTGACCGGCTTATTTACCTTCAACTTCTTGCTGGGTTTGGCTATGACGCTGAAAGTAAGACATATAAGGATATCAGTATATCGGTATACAAGTGTTGAAGCAGAAAAGTATAGTATACTCACCCAGGAGCATGTTTTAAGGGAGGAATTTGGGTTCCGGTGGAGTCGCCAGAGGATGAATGAGAAGTTCCCTGATAATTTGAGTCGGACGGATTAAGTGGTTGATGGATAAGACCCTCCTTTGGAAAGGAGATTGTTGAAATTTGTGGCACCTCATTCCGGCGTTTCTGAGGAACCGGCGGGTTGGGTAAGCCGGAGGAGAGATTTCCGCAGTCGTTGTTCCGGGTTGTGCGACGAACTTCATGTTGTCATTTCTTCAAAATAACATTGGGATCCAAGTAATCTAAAGGGTGAGAAAACCTTACTTTCCGGCTCGCTTATTGAACTTTATGTCTTGGCTGAGGTTCTGAATTGGAGGAAAGGATAGTTACCTCTTCACCATCTGCGTGGCTGTCCTCTGCGTCATCCTGATAGCAATCAGTGTCAATAAGATGTACAAAAAAGGAGCCAAGGGAGTCAAGTTCTACCTCCGACTCATCATCCAGAGTAAATGGGTCAATTGCATCTGTCTTCTTCTTGGCAGGCTTCTTGGGAGCCTTCTTCTTTTGCCCTGACCTTTTTGGCCGGCTTATCCTAAAGTTTCCTGTTCCAGAAAGGGTCATTGGCCTGAGGAAGGCAAGTAATAGTAAGAAGAAAGCAATATATGAGAAGGAAGAATAAGGTAACAATGAGTTTGAAATATTTATAGCTGGAGCCGGGTCAAGGGTGCAAAAGGGGTTCAACCCCGTCTTGCTACAGTTCTCCAAGCTCTCATTGAGCTGAGTTTTAGTCATATCATTGATATCTTTTTTAGTCAGACGTATTTGGCAGTGACATTGTGGATCTTTGGTGTTGCCAGTGTACTCGCACATTAAGCCAGGACGGCGGCTCAAAGGCATGATCCTCTAGGCCACCCAACATCGGACTAAATCAACACCAGTTAAGCCGTTGGCCATTAAGGCTCTTACTTTGCTAAAAATGGGGGCATACATGGCCCGCTCAGTAGCACTGATCCGGTCCGGAAGTGGATGTTGTGGATTAAGCCGGTGGTTACGGAAACCCGACACAGGGTTCTCACTCGTTGGAGAGGTGTCTTGGCAGTAGAACCGAGTTTGATTCCAGTCTTTTGGGTGACTAGGAAGTGTGGTTGCGGGAAAGACAACATCTTTGTGTCTTTGGATAGAAATCCCGCCTAGCTCAAGACTAGGTCCATCGGTCATTTCTGTCTGGCGGTTTAAGTAGTAAAACTCTCTAAAAAGGTCAATAGTAGGCTCGTCCAGAAGGTACACTTTGCAAAAGACTTGGAAATTGCAGATGTTGGAGACTGAATTGGGCCCGATATCTTGTGGATGAATTTGATAAAAATGCAGAACGTCGCGGAAATTTTTTGAGCCGGGTGGAGAGAAACCCCGGATCATGTGATCAGCGAAGACTACGACTTCACCGTCCTTTGGATCAGGTCTTATTTATATCCTCAAGACGCCAATGAAGGACTTCCTTGGCTGACAAGACGCCCACTTGAACATATTCATTCAGAGCTTGTTCCGTCGTAGTAGAAGTGACCTAATCGCATGAAGTGGCTCTTGTAGTCATTTTATCGCAAAAAGTCCTAAAAAGCAGAATAATGGCGGGTCATATGTGAGATGCTAAACCGCCCGATGGTTGCAGGAAGATAAATATATTATGCAACTGGTTCATATGCGGACAAGTTACTGTGAGAAAATAAATAGTATGGACAAATCAACAAAGCACAGTTGGGTGATATCAACATCAGACAGTTGCAGCTGATTTGAATATTGGATGAATAAGCCGGCTGGTATTTGGCGGGTCATCTAGTAATATTTTGAGCCACCTACATGGTGGTGGTTATGCAAGAATTGATGGATCTGATTTTAGGAAAGTTCCTATATGTGTTACATGAACACGTTCCATGGATCTTTTCTATAGTGTTGGATCTACAACAGGTTCAAAAAGTGGAATGTAATTTCTAAGCCTAAGTATAACAGTGGAAGAACATATGAACTAGGTTTGAATCTCAGGGAGATAAGATGCATCTACAGTTGGAAGCGGATGATAAAACTGGTACCATGCCACTTCCCTACCACTTTTTCGATCAAACTGAGCATTGGTGAAGAAATCTGATGATAAGCGTGATGAACTCCGACGAACACTGAAGAACCAGAAAATCCCAATGTGAATCTGAAATAGAGGAAGATGGGTCCCTAGGAATGCTGATGGACTGCGGATGTGTGCTGCGTTTCTCTGATTCGTTTAGGTTGATGCAGCGGCCTGGGTCAGAGCTTTTGAAGAAGGCTCGAAGGCGGCGGTGGAGCTCGGGTCACAGTAGCATCACGAGGAAGGAGATGAAGAGCAGCAAGCATGGGTAAAAAGTGAAGTCGAGGGCCCCCTGTCCCTATTTATTAGGGAATGATAAGATGGTACGCGCGAGAATTGAGGGGCAAAATGATTACGCTGGCAATGCGACGCCTCAATTTTCGGGAGGTCCATTAAGATAAAGATTCGTTGAGGTATCCTGGGCTTTGTGCGGAATTAATGAGCATGATGTCATGGCGGTTTACCATGGTTCTGCTATGAGACGTCATGGCGGGTTACGGCGGGTTGGTAAGGAATTGATAATGGAAAATTCTGCTAAGTCAAGTAATGGAGATTGATGTGAACAAGTTCAAATCAACCTGGGGCCTAATGTTGAGGATGTAACACCGAGGTATGACCCGCCCAGGAGGGGCCGGTTCACACCATTGGTGGCTTAAGGTGTGAAGGCACAGGAAATCTGAAGGCCCAAGATCTGGAGGTGACTCAAGGCCCAAAGGTGTGAACCGCCATATGATGGCTTGTTCTCAGAAGGAAGGTTTACTTAGAAACCGAGCAGGTCACATTTGTGTGAGCCGTCCGGGACTCTGTAAAGCCGCCGGGCATCAACCTGTATATAAAGGGGTGACCCGGCAGTGGGTTAACTCAAGAAACAACCAGTCGAGAACTTGGTCAAGTGTATTAGCTCCCTTGTACTTGAAACTCAAGAAATACAACTAGAAGCAGGAAGTAGGCTTTTACCTTGTTGAGGGTGGCCGAACCTGGGTAAACTCCTTGTGTCCTTTGTCCCATTCAACCCCTTTAATCTAAACTAGTTGCGATGGCTCCACACCTAATTACTTTCACTAGGGCATCTGCCGTGTGAAATCCACGCCAATGAGGTTGGATTTCCAGTATACAGAAGGTGAGACAATGCAAGGAAGATGAAAAAGGGAGGAGCAACGCTCGACAACAGATCTGTCGTGCCATACAACAAAAACCTTTTGGTCAAATTCCAAGCTCACATAAACGTGGAGTGGTGCAACTGGTCTAGGTCAATCAAGTACCTATTTAAGTACATCCATAAAGATGATGACCAAGTAACAACCTTACTAAAGGAAAGGGATGTGACAAATGACTACGATGAGATCAAAAAATACCTAGAGATGAGATACATATCAACAACAGAAGCATGCTGGCGGATATTCCAGTTTGATCTTCACATGCGTGATCCACCGGTCGAGAGACTGCCATTCCGCATTGAAAATGAGCAACAAGTTATTTTTTCGGACTCGACTGACATTGAGAAGATAGTAAGAAGACCAGGATCCACAAGTACTAAGTTCACAGAGTGGATGGAGGCAAACAAAATACATGTGGTGGGAAAAGAATTAACCTATGCAGAATTCCCATCAAAAAATTTATGGAAAAGAGGAAGCAAAACTTGGGAGGAGCGGAAAAGGGGCTTTGCGATTGGAAGAATCTACTACACACACCCTAAAAGTGGCGACTGGTATTATATGAGAATGCTTCTAAACACCAAGAAATGATGCACATCATTTGAGGATATTAGAATAGTTAATGGAGTTGTTCACCCAACATATAAATAAGCATGCCAAGCGCTTGGATTTCTTGATGACGACAGTGAGTGGATTGAATGTGTCAATGAAGCATCAAGCTAAGGATCAGGCACACAATTACGATAGCTATTCACCACAATTTTATGCCATTGTGAGGTGACCAACCCAAAGATGTTGTGTAATTCAACATGGGAGGCACTATCTGAAGATATCTAGTAAAAAAGAAGAATTATCCTAAACTTTCCTATGCTAAAGCTCACTGATTCACGGAAAAGAACATATGCTCTGATCGAGAAAGAGAAACTAATGAGGCAAGCAGGAAAGACACTAAAGGACTATCCAGACATAGAACTACCAAATGCTATATTATTTGAACAATTTCGGAACAGAATGATGAACAAAGAACTTAGCTATGACATGGAGGCACTAAAGAGGGAGCACCAAACAATAATACGCAATCTTAACCACAACCAGAAAATGGCTTTTGATGCAATAATAGAATCAGCTGAGAGAGGACCTGGAAAATAGATATTTGTAGAAGGCTACGGTGGCACAGGAAAAACCTATCGATGGAAGGAAATTACAACAAAGCTACGATCAGAGGGAAATATAGTGCTTGCGGTAGCATCATCTAGCATTGTAGCTTTGCTGCTCCAAGGTGGAACAACAGCGCATTCAATATTCCACATTCCAATAAATATCATGGAAGAATCAACATGTGAAATAAAACAAGGCTCACATTTGGCTGAACTGGTAAAGAAGACCTGAATTATACTATGGGACGAGGCTCATGTGGCAAACAAACACTGCTTCGAGGCACTAGACAAAATGCTTAGTGATATTCTAAGGTTCACAAACCAAAATAGTGACGAAAGGCCACTTGGTGGCATGACAGTTGTGCTAGGAGGCGACTTGCATAAATACTTCCAAAGGATAACAAAGGTAAAGAGAGAGCACACAGTAAATGCCTCAATCAAAAGGTCATACCTATCTAAGCACTTCAAAATATTTAGACTAACTGAAAACATGCGGCAGAAGTGCCTGTTAGAAGATCCAATACAAAGGAAAAATGTGGCTGAATTTGCAGAATGGATATAACAAATTGGTGATGAAAAAAAAGATGATGAAGGAGATGATTGGGTAAGAATACCTAAAGAGATAATTCTACATCAAGGAGAATACCCGAAAGAAGAGATAGTCAAAAGCACGTACCCAAACTTGCAACAAAACTATCGTGACCGTGAATTTCTCGAAGAAAGAGCAATACTGTGCCCAAGGAATGAAACAGTTCAGAATATAAATAACTACATAATGAGCTAAATACAAGGTGAAGAGGTGACATACCTAAGCTTGGACACAGTATGCAAGGCAACAATCAAATACAACACAATGGATAATATGTGTCCAACGGAGTTCCTTAACAACATGACCTTCCCAGGAATTCTAAACCACGAGCTTAAGATGAAGGTAGGTTTGCCGATGATGCTCCTACGAAACATCAATCAAGCGGCAGGTTTATGCAATGGCACACGAATGACTATCACAAAACTGGGAAACAAGTTCATTGAGGCACAAATAATAATAGGAACACACGTCGACGACAAGGTATATATACCTAAAATCATTATTGTGGGGACCCCGACTCATAAGTCGTGATCACCGAATGCACGTGTACAGTGATCCCAGAGATCAATGCTCACTGAACACACAGAAGCTGAATAACAAGAGTCTTACATCCATACATACTGTCTTACACAAATTGTCACCATTATGGTCAAGTCTTACATTGATAAAGCCTTAAGGGCTGAACATCGAATGAAACACAAGCAGCGGAAATCTTCGTCGATAAGTAGAACCCATGCCATCTGCCTTAACCCTACAGGCATTCTGACCGAAACGCCCTAGTTCGCATGTTCGCCTCCAAAGAACTCTTCTTCAAACTCGTTCTTCCATGCCTCGCCAATTAAATAACCAAGGCAAGCCAATGAGTACTTTGAATGTACTCGCAAGCAACCCATGTTTCGTTTCCAGATATAACAATGCATGATATAGGTAAATTTTTGCAGAAAGCTAGTTTTGAGTGCCATAATATGTTCAACAACTTGTAAGACATGCATCAGGAGAATTCAAGTAACCATGAGGACAGGTTACATATTTCAATATAAATAGAGTGGGCACCAACCCAACTCAATCATGTCAAGTCCTTTGACTTGACCCAAGTAGATATTCCCACTTATCCAAACACACACACTGGTTTGTAAACATGTGGACTGTCGGGGAAGCTGATGTGACCCATGATCACCTATGGGACCGGCGGACCGAGCCCCTTTCGGTTCGGCGGGGGGCGGAGGTCGCACGAAGAGCAGATCGAGGCGAGGCACACGAGCGGTTTACCCAGCTTCGGAGCTCTCCGGAGAGATAACACTCCTATCGCTGCATGTCTGAAAGTGTATTGAGTTCTTGCTCAGAGCGCTGAAAGTGCTACAAAGACACACAAGCTGCTAATGAGACCGAGCGTGAGTCCAACCTTTTGAACCCTCTCTCGCTATGCGCATGGGCCTCCTTTTATACGCTAAAGGGTCTCCGGCAGGTGGCAACGTAGACAAGGGTAAAATGGAAAAGGAGTGGTTGGTACAACTACTTGTACAAAGGTACGTTGTATCATACCTAACCCCGACGGCAGGGGACAAAGGCATTAAATGCATGTCTACGCCGCCTCTAACAGGCGTAAAGGGACCGTCAGGCGCCACCGCTTGCCACGATGGCAATCTTGTCGGCGCCGCTTGCCATCGCTCCGCTGGTCAAGACGGCTTTTCTTGCCACGCTACCGAAAGGTCCTGTATGCGACACGTTAGTGGATGTGCCGGAGCGCAGGTCTGAGTGGTGGTCTCCGCCATGTAAGCGCCTTGCCGCGGTTGTTGTCTTGTCGCGTCCGGAAGCTTGTCGCTCACCGGGCCTTCCCAGCAAGCTCCTCTTGCCGGGGCCTTGTCTGTTAGGTGCCTTGGGTGGTCTTCCCGGCAAGCTCCTTTTTGCCGGGGTCTTGTCTCCTTGGCTTGAATACTTTGTTCTTGGATGGCTCCAAAGGAACCACGGAGGACCTTGGCGGTCACCCGGCAAGCCCTGCCATGAGGGCTGCAACTGCTCAGGCACAATTTCGGGATACTAGGGTACCCCTACTCTAGTACACCGACAGAGCCCCGGCTCGGGCTACAAACGGTGCCGAAGCGCCAAGGCTGTGCCCAAAATAGGGCACGGGCACGCGCGGCCTGGATTACGCCGTAACTCACCCCAGACCCACCACGCCCTCCACGAACGACACGCGTTGAATGCAGCGTCGTGTTAGAGATCGTGGGTGAGATCGTGGGTGGTTTCTTTATTTGGAAAGACGGAACGTCCGCCCCCTCCCTCTTTATAAGCAGGGGAAACAGGGGCAGTTCGCCCATATCGCCAGTTGTTGTCCAATCTCGAAAAATCCCCGCTGCCTCCCCCTTCTTCCCAAGGCTGAAGAGAGAGCAGCGCTCCGCCCCCCATCGCCATCAGCATCACCAACGCCGTCGATCTCCCTCACCACCTCCGCCATGGCTCCGAAAGCCGACAAGGGGAAGGCCGTGAAGTCGGCCGAGGCGCAGCGGCTTCGGCGCTGCGGAAGGAGCGGGCAATCTTTCCCCCCCCAGCTCGCCGCGAGGGAGCTGAGGGAGAACTACAACCTCTTCTGGTCGACGGAGACGCGAACGCATCCGTGCACGAAGGTACTCCCAGCTGCTGCTTCGGAACTGGCTCCGAATGGGTACCCTTTCTTCACACAGCCGCCATCAAGGGCTCGCCGCTTTTCTCTCAATTCTTCATGCGATATCATGAACACCTACGGGTTCCGCCTCCTTGACTTCACCCCCAATGCTGTTCTGACCATGGCAGTTTTCGCACATCTCTGCGAAAACTTTGTCGGAGTCCATCCAAACGTAGCCCTTTTCCGCCACTTCTTTATGCCCCGAGTTGAGAGAGGGGAGCCTCTTTCCGGTGGGATCGCCTGGATCTCGAGGACCTGCAAGAAGGAAGCTTATCTGGAGGGAGAGCTCCGCAGCAAATGGGATGAGTGGAGAGCAGACTGGTGCTGGATTGTCGAGGAGAACCAGCAGCCGTTTACCGCCCAGCCAAACCTCGTGGTCGCTGCAACGATTGGAGCAGTCTGCCCCTAAGACGCTAGGCTGAAGATTTCCGTCATCCGGATCCTACGCCTGAGGCTTGCCGGACTCACTGTAGGCGCCGTTGGCGCAGATTTCCTTCGTCGCCGCATCGCCCCCCTGCAGGAGAGGAGGAGACCCGCCTGGGAGTTCCAGAACGCGGCGGATATCATGAGGTTGCGCCCGGGCCTCAACTTCAATTTCACTGTCCTGGAACTGGACGCGATGCTCTTGGAGCTGTTCAAGCACGATCCTGAGCATCCCAGAGTGTTCAGGTTGCCGAGGAATGTCGTCCCGCTGTGCAACAATTCCTCGCTCGACCGCATCCGTGCAATGATGCCGTTGTGCGACTCGCATGGAATCGTTCCAACCTGGCAAGAGCCTGCAGATGACGCCGTCACGAAAGTGTTCTTTGACAGCCTGGTAGAAGTGCCGGTCCGCCCCGATGAACAGAAGAGCCTCACCCACGACACCACCGATGAGGAGATGCAGCGCATCGCCACCAGGCTGGAAGAGGCGGCAGCAGCCGCTGCCGCGGGCGAGTTCAGATTCACCGTGGAGGAGGCAGAGGCAACAGACGCGGCAAGCCTTGTCAAGCGAGGGAGTTTGCGGCGAGGAAGAGCTTGTCGGGCTGCTGAGTCGAGTGAGCCAGCCGAGGGCGCCTCCTCCCTCCCTCGCATAGCTTGCCGCGAGCGGAGCCCCAGCTCCACCAGAAGGCGTCTCCGCAAGGCCGGAGACGAGAGGGTGGCAGACGGGTCAACAACGTCGCTGCTGAGGCGCTCCACCGCGGCAAGCATCCGCTGCTGCTGGAGCACCTCACGCCCGCCAAGAACCGGAGCGGGCCCTCGCAGACCACCGCTTCGCTCCCGCCAAGCGGCCAAGGGAAACTACTCCTCCGCCTCGTCGTCTTGGAGGCGAGCCAGACTTGATCTCTCCGCTCAGCTCCGGACGAGGAAGAAGAAGAGTAAGATTCTTTGCAGCATTTGTAGTTCTTGACTTGTTGCTTTGTCTTGTATCTCGATTTGCGCTACTCAACCCATTCCTTTTCGTGATGCTGGCCCAGAGCGTCGAAGAGCCAAGGCCCCGATGATTGTCATCGAGGACGAACCCATCGCGACAGCAGGAGGCGCGTCCGAGACCACCTTGCCGGACGCTGCAACTCTTCCTCAGCGCCCCCGCCGTAAGTATATGGTTTACTTCCTGCTGTTAGGCGTGCATGGGTGCCCTTTCTTTGCTGATATCTCGATCGCTGATTTGTGTAGGAGCAGAGCAGCCTTACCAGAGTACCTCAAGCCGCCTCCCCGACATGCCTTCGCTTCGACTACACCGCCAAGGGAGGATTCCCGGCAAGGAGCTGCTTCTCCGGCAAGGGAGACTTCTCCGGCAAGGGGCAGTTCTCCGGCAAGGGACAGCTCTCCGGCAAGGGATAGCACTAGCGATCCCCTGGTGGTGAAGACCATGACTGCAGACCCTAGCGCAGGTAATCCTCTTGCCTGAAAACTTCCCTCTTGTTCTTCTTCTTCTTGTTTTCTTTTTGAATATTTGCTTGACTTTTCTTCATTTTCCGGTCGTCAGATCCATCCGCCATAGAGCCAATGGAGACCGAGGTCGCCGGCGAGGAGGACGCCAGACGGTAATACCGACGACGCCACGCCATCGAAGAAGAAGCTGGCACTGACGAGCCCGGCGGCGAAGAGGCCGCCAAAGCTGCTGCTGCAGAAGCTGGCGAGGGGTCCGGCGATCGCACTAACGGCCCTGAGGCTGCAGGAGCGCCAGGCGCCACGCCGACCGCCGATTCCTCCGCCGCGGCAGCTGCCGGGCTCAAGAGCCCCAGCCCGCGCCTATTTGAAGGCCGGGCGATGGCGTCTTCATCAAGCTCCCATGGGAGTCGAGCCTGTGGCGCCGCCGGCGAAGGAGAAACTTTGATGAAGAGCTGCTCGCCTCCGCTGGATCGACGTTGGTCGACGCACCAAACAAAGCAGGTGGCGAAGTCCGAGGAGGAGCAGCTTCGCCGGAAGCCGCTGCCTCTACCGCGCCTCGGCTAAGCCAAGCTGGAATCCCGGGAAGCGCTTGTCGCGAAGGCGGGAGCAGACATCGAGAAGCGCGCGGAGGAGCTCCGGGGCCTCAACTAGGAAGCTCTCCGGTCCTTGGCAGAGGAGTGGGAGCAACTCGCTGAAGAGCGCAAAGCCTTCCTCCTCGAGAAGGCTGAGGCTGAGGAGCAACAGCGGCTTGCCGCCGAGAAGCTATCTGCGCAGGAAGGCGAGTTGGCGTAGAGGAAGGTTAATCTTGACAGCCATGAGGAGGATCTAGCCACACGCGAGCAAACATTTGGCGGGGCTCTCAAGGAAGCAAAGGATGCTGCCGCAGCTGCCGAGGCCGCCAAGAAGGAGCTGGAGACGAAGGTGATGCAGCTGGAGGCCAATCTCAAGGCTAGCGGCGAGGAGCTTGCTGCACTCAAGCATGAGCGCGAGAAGGACGCCTACACCCTTGGCGAGCTGCAGGCCGTCTCGCCGAGAGGAGCAAGGAGCTCAAGACCGCCAAGGACTCCAACGCAGATCTTGAGTTGAAGCCGACCACCTTGACTCGGGGCGCCGGACGACGCCAGTGGAGCAGGAGGTGGCCTTGAAGGAGAAGATCAAGGCCGACGAGGCGCCGGCTGGCGAAAAGTGCCGCCGCCTGCAATACCTTTAGGGAAAATGTGGAGCACCGGGACCGAGGGTCTCGTGGATGTTGCTGCAGCCATCGACAGGAGCCGGGCGCACGGGATGGAGGATCTTGGATATTCCTCCGATGAGCACCTCCAACCCAGCGCCAAGCTCAGCTTGTTCTTCAAGGGCGTGGTGACGGCCCTCCAGCGACTCGGAAGAAATCCCAAAGCGGCTGGTCGAGGAGTCGCGCCAGATCTGCGCTGGAGCTCTTCAAAAGGTGCCGATGAAGGTGGCCTTCCGCAATCCAGGCCTCAACCTCACCAACGCCCTCAAGTCCTTGCCGCCGGATGTCGATGTGGAAGCGCCAAGACCCTTGTCGCACCCATCGTGGACAGGGTGAGCGGGATCAAGAGGGTTGAGGGCGATCGCGTAGATTAGGCCGCCCGCTTTCTCTTTTTCTTGCCGATGCTGGTCATGTTACGAGAACAACCTATTAGAGCTGCGACAAGCTATCTTGTAATATAACTCTATTTCGGGTAGCAATTGCTATGCTATTTCCTTTACTTAGTTCCTTCCTTTGTATGTTTTTGCCCTATGCTTTTAGGAAACTTGTCGGCAGGCACTGGTCATGAAAGCGCTGAGTGCGGATGTCAAGAGTTCTGCTAGCGGTGTTGCTACCGACAAGAAACCTTGTCGCAACTAGTCGCAGCTCACTTAAGTTGTTGAGCGGACTCGGAACAAAGTAAGGCGCAACTAGCCACGAGTTGGTTCCTCCGCACAAGACAGGTTTTCCATACAAAGTACGGTTGTTCGAGGAAGATAACTTAAAAATTTTAAAACTGATTGCTCAAACTTTAGCAACTTAGCTTTTCCGTCGCTTGCTTCCTGGTAAGGCTAGACTTCCTTGAGCGACGCTTGGTCCACACCATTATCTTCTCCTTTCCCCCCCGGCAAACTTGTGGGCGAGGGAACCTTCCTTTCTTTGAGAAAGAGAAAGAAGAGAAAACAAAGATATGGAGCCTTATGGCTCATTATTGCTTACCGGGAGTAAGTGCTGCACAAAGTGTCAGATAACGCATGCAAAATAGAAGTAGAAAGCGTGAAATTGACAAGATGTGCGAAGCACGCTAGCTTTACTGATGCACGGGGTCTGCGCCCGGCTTTGTACAAAGGATTACATGCAACATCGGCAAGACTTGTACAAAAGGTGGTTGCCGGAACGTGTTCCGGCAACCGCGCCCTACGGGTAAAACTTACGAAGATGTTCAATGTTCCAGGTGTTGCTCACCGGAATGCCATCTTCGGTCTCAAGGCGGACAGCGCCAGGCCTAGTGAATCGTTTCACCCGGTAAGGGCCTTCCCACTTCGGCGTCAACTTGTTGGAATTCTTGGCGGATCGAACGCTACCGAAGAACAAGGTCGCTTTCCTCGATACTTCCGGCATTAAATTTGCGGCTATGGTAGCGGCGCAAAGCTTGTCGGGTATCAAGCAGCTCATACAAGACTCAAGACGATCCTCCTCAAGGAGCAGCGTCATCTTGTCGCAATCGCTCTTGCTCAAGCTCATCAAAAGCGAGCACTCGAGGTGATCCGTGATACGAGTTCCGTGGGGAGAACTGCCTGCTCCATAGACTAGAGCGAAAGGTGTCCGCCGATGGCTCAATTTGGTGTCGCCCTGATCGACCAAAGAACCACCGCAGCTCCTCAATCCAGCTTTCTTCCGCACTTGTGCAGCTCGTCGAAAGTTCTCGTCTTGAGCCCGCGCAGCACTTCAGCATTCGCCCTCTCCGCTTGACCGTTACTTCTCGGATGAGCAATAGAAGCGAAGCAGACCTTGGCGCCAAGATCTTGGACGTACTGCATGAAGGTGCGGCTCGTGAATTGCGTGCCGTTGTCGGTGATGATCCCGTTAGGGATTCCGAAACGGCAAACAATCGACCTGAAGAACTTGATCGCCGATCGGCTGTCACCTTCCTCACTGCTTCCACTTCCGCCACTTTGTAACTTGTCGATTGCAACGCATAAGTACTCAAAGCCCCGACAGCTCGGGAAAGGGGCCGAGGATGTCGAGCCCCTGCACCAAAAATGGCCGTGATAAAGGGATCGCCCGGAGAGCTTGAGCTGGCTGGTGTATCTGCTTGGAATGGAACCGCACGCTTCACACTTGGTTACTTGTGCAGTTTCATCCTCGAGGGCTGTCGGCCAAAAGAAACCTTGCCGGAACGCTTTGTTTAAGAGTGTTTCTGCGCCAATGTGGTGACCACATATGCCTCCATGTATCTTCGCCAACAGCTTTTGTCCGCTCTTCCCGTGAATACACTTCAATATCACACCGTTGAGTCTTCTTCTGTACAGTGTGTTGTCGACAAACTGGTACATACTTGACTGCCGGGTTACTCTTTTCGCTTCTTCTAGCTCTTCGGGAAGTTCTCCTGTCTGAAGGAAACGGACAATCTGCTGTGCCCATGATGGAGCTTGCAGCTCGACAACAAGGACTAAAGGCACATCTGCTGCTGCGGGAACATCTGCTTCCACGGCGAGAACTCGCGCTCAGCCGAGCTTGACGCTCTCGGCAAGCTTGCCGGAGCATAACTTGTCGGGAGCGCTCGCTTCAACAGAACAAACCCTAGGGCTTGCAAGTAGATCGCTTCCTCAAGACTCTTGGTGTTGATCTTGAGGACCTTCTTGACGGGCGACTTTGGGAAGCTCACGAAAATAGTCACCAGAGATCAACTTCCTCTTCTTGCTCTGTCCGGTTGATGGCGTTACAGACGGTTAAGTAAGCTTTAGCACAAAAATCCCTGGTTCCACAGTAACTTAAGTGCGGCGACTTCGATGTGCCATCATCAATGTCGCTCGAGCTCTTGGAATATATTCCATCTCAGAGGCCGTCAAAGTGCTCTTCTAGCTTTCACTTCTTCAACATAAGCTTCCATCAACGGACTCGATAACTCTTGTTCACTTGGCGGATGACAAGCTGTGAGTCACCCCGATAATGAGCTTCTTGATCCCAAGGTCTATCATGATCTCGAGACCGGCAAGCAAACCTTCATACTCTGCAGTATTGTTTGTTGCTTGCTCCTTGGGAAAGTGCATCCGACTACGTGACTTGAGGTGCTCTCCTGGGTGCAACAAGTAGCACGCTCAAGACCGGGCGCCTTTGCAGCGAGAAGGCACCATCAAAGTACATCAGCCACTCTTGCTTGCTTCCTTGATGGGGATGCTCGCTTCGAATTTCTTCATCTTGTGTTGGCGCCCATTCTGCTATGATCTCCGCCAATGCTCTCCTTTGATAGTTGAAGTGCTCTCAAACTTGAGGCCAAAGCTTGACAGTTCCAAAGGCCCACTCGACAATTCTGCCTGTTGCCTCTGGATTTTGAAGTATCCTCTTCAGCGAAAACGAAAGTGACGACTGTGATCTCATGTGCTCGGAAGTAATGGCGCAGCTTTCGAGGCCATGAGGAGGCCGGTACTTCGCACACCGTAGTACCTTGACCTAGCCCCTCGTAGAAGGGAACTCGACAAAGTAAACTGGCGCTGCACCATTCTTTTTCTCGTGATCTTCTCATGCGCTCACAGAGATCCATCCTTGTCGGGACCAGAGCTTGCCGGTGAAGCCCCCCGCCGTCAGCTGGATGCATCCGCCATGGTTGCCGGCTCATCATCCGCTTCCCTCTCCGCTACTAACGCAGCACTAACCACTTGATTGGTTGCCGCTATATATAGCAGCAACTTCTCTTGTGGCCTAGGTGTGACAAGTATTGGAGTGGAGGACAGGTACCTCTTCAAGTCCTTCCAACAAGCAGCCTCCGCTCGAGTCCATTTCATCGGACCTGCCTTTTTCAAAATTTTGAAAATGGCAGGGCCTTCAGCAGAACCTAGAGATAAACCGGCCGAGAGCAGCTACGCAACCGCAAGTCTTCGTACATCCTTGACGCGCTTTGGTGCTTCAATCTGCTCAATGGCCTTGATCTTGTCGGGATTGGCTTCAATTCCCCGCTGAGATTTAAGAACCCGAGAAGCTTGCCTAAGGGACTCCAAACACGCACTTCTCGGGGTTGATCTTGAGGTTGATCTTGCGCAGATTTGCAAAGGTTTCGTCTAAATCTTGAATCAGAGTTGCCTTGTCCTTGCTTTTGACCACTATGTCATCCATGTAGGCTTCCACATTTCTGTGCATTTGCGGCTCAAAAGCATCATGGACTACTCTTGCGAATGTTGAACCAGCATTCTTTAATCCGAAAGGCATCCATACGAAACAGTATGTGCCACATGGAGTGATGAATGCGGTCTTCTCTCATCCTCTTCGCCATGAAGATCTGATGATATCCTCGAGTATGCATCCGTAAATGAAAGCAAATCACATCCGCCGTGGAGTCAACAATCTGGTCGATGCGCCGCAAGGGAAATGGGTCTTTGGGACAAGCTTTATTGATATCGGTAAAGTCGATACAAAGCCTGCATTTCCGCTTGCCTTATGCATAACCATGTGATTGGCCAACCACGTAGGATGGAGCACTCCTCTGACAAGGCCTGCTGCTTCCAATTTCTTGATTTCTTCTGCGATGAATTCTTGGCGACTGCTTGCTTCCTGACTTTCTGCTTGACGGGCCGCGCATGAGGACAAACGGCAAGATGGTGCTCAATTACTTTCCTGGGAACACCGGGGATGTCAGACGGTTGCCACGCAAACACGTCGACGTTCGCCCGCAGGAAAGCAACGAGCGCGCCTTTCTATTTAGGGTCGAGAGTGGCACTGATGGTGAAGGTACCACCAGCCGCTTCTTGGCGGACACCTTCTTGGTCTCTCGTGGAGCTGCCATCGCCTTCTTACACTTGCCGGTGGAGCTCGATGGTGCGTCCTCGACGGTAGCGCAGCACCAAGAGGTGCGCTTGCCGGAGTGGGCATCGAGCTCTTGCCAGACTTGGTCTTCTTCTTCGCCCCGGAGCTTCAGCCGCAAGTGGCTTGCAATCTGGCCGCAATTGCCGCTTCCCAAAGAATCTTGTCGGTGCAGATAAGAGCATCCTTCTTGTCGCCAGGACAGAGATGACACTTATCGGGCCCGCATCTTCAAAGATGTTGTATGCATAGTGAGAGGCTGCCATGAATTTGGCGAAAAGCCGGACGGCCAAGTATCCTGCAATGGAAAGTCAAGAATGTCAAAAGTGACCCTCTCAGTCCCGAAGTTCAACTTCACGCCAAATGTTACCGGCAACGTGATCTTTCCCTTCGCTTGCTCCTTCCCGGATTGATTCCTTGAATGTGCCGGTCTCTTCGAGCTCGCCATCGTGGATCTGGAGTTTCGAGCACCGCGAGGAGATCAGGTTCAAGCCGCCCCGCCATTAACTAGCATCTTAGTGACCTTGAGGTTGCGGATAGTTGGTGAAACCAACATCGGCAAGCACCCGACCGCAGCTTAAGCGATCGAGTGGTCCTCAATATCAAAGATGATAGGCGTCTTGACCATTTCGTAGGCTTGCGTGACTCGACGGATGGTTCTCGCCGCATTGACTTCCCGCATCCACCGCTTGAGCTGGCGGTGTGAAGTATGCGCAGAAGCACCGCCAATGCACAGGACCTCGTGTGGCTTTCTCGAACTCATGCTCATCGGTCTCGCCATCATCCATGTCCTCATCATCATCGCTGCCTTTCATCCTTGTCGCGCCGGGCGGAGGTCTGCCTCCTTGCCACCGCTTGGCCTTGCCGCGACGCCCTCCCCGGCCGGGACGCTTGCTAGCTACTCCAGCACCTTCCCGGGCCTTCTCCTTGTCGCGTCGTTCAGATTCAGCCTTCCGCTGCCGACAAGCTGCTCGACCTTTTGCAGCTCGAGGTCATGGCCTTTGGTGCCGTGGATCTTGGCAAGATCGCTTGTTGGAGCCGCCCCGCTTGTCGGCGACCGCCACATACCGGCAGTTGGTGCCAGCGGCAACCTCCTTGCCGGAGCTACCAGTTTTGGCTTTCTTGGCGCTACCTCCTTGCCGGACTGCTCAACAACTAGCACATCTTTGCCTTTCTTCTTCCCCGTTGTTCACTACCGGTTTTTCTTGCCGGGCGGTCTCCTCACTATCGATCCTCCCGCTTCAGTATTCTCTCCGGGAGTCTCCTTCCTTCCTCAAAGACGCACACTTGTCGGCCAGGCATATAGCTCACCGACGCCTCTCGATCTTGCACATCGCCATCTCCTCCCGCATCTCGCGGTTTCGCACGCTCGATGGAACGCTACTGATTATCAGCGGCAGGTGGACATCCGATGTTGTGTCAGACGCGCTGAATCTCTGAATGTACTTGCGCAGGGGCTCTCCTTCCTTCCGGGCGAGCAGATGCAGGTCGCTTTCTTGGCCATGTGGCTTGTGGTCACCAGAAGGTGCCGACAAACCGATGGCATAGATCTGCCCAAGAGGATATGGAGTTGTCCGGCAAGTGCATGAGCCAGGATCTCGACATTGGGCTTGAGCACCAGCCGGGAAGTAGTTGGCCAGATCTTGTCGCCTCGCCCCGCAGCTTGCACCGCGATGGTGTAGATGCCGAGGAACTCCGACGGATGCGCCTTGCCGCCGCATTTCTCTGGTACGTCTGGCTTGAAATTCTTCTTGCTGGGCCACTGGACTTGCCGCAGCTCACGAGTGAACGCAGGGCAACCTACCGCGTACGGCAAGTCGCGTGGTTCCCCTGGCGCATGCATGTCAACAGAGGGCCCAACGCGCTGGTCGGATTGACGCCGTGCTTCTCTTCGGTGCTCGATGCGAGTTCGAGCATCTTCTTGCTGTCATTCGTGAAGAACTTGGCGCTGATCGCGACGAGCTCGTGGATCCGATGATGCGGTGGAGTCGCTGTCGAGGTGAATCCGGCGAGTCGGCGATCTTGGCCTTCGGGGCGGAGAGTGCATGGTAGTTGCACCTCCACTGCTCTTCGCCGCCACCGCTCGTGTTTGGCAGTCCTGCCGCTGCAGCGATGCACTCGCTGCCGTGGAGCGCCGCCGCTGGCAAAGCCGATGAGACTGAATGGTGGCCTCCATTCATCGACCTTGTCGGCTGTTGGAGGGTAATCCAGGAGCAGTTGAGCTCTCGCCAAAGCTTAAGCTGGAGTGGTGGGTGGCAGTGGCGAACGGCGCGAGGAGCGGGATATGCTCGGACTTCTAACTATGTTAGAAGGAGCAAGATCCCGCCCAGCAACCGCAGTTTCGCCGCGCGCCAAAGATGTTGGCGTGCATGCTGGTCTTGAGCATCCCGAGATCCACCAGCTCGATCTTGGTCCAACGAGCGCATGGCGCCAGGAATACCATGACGCTGCCGGGTCCCGCCGCCTCCCCGAGACGGGCGCTGCGCACGACGGATGCCGAGGTCTGCGCAGCCTTGTCCTTGGACTTGGCAGCACCGTGGGCTCCCCTGCCGACGCTAATTCTTCCGGCTGGCGTTTCACCCCACCACCCGTTTGCTCCGGTGGTGGTGGGTTCGACGTGGACGGAACATCCGCCGCCGAAGCCTTCTTCTTCGGTGGCATGTCAATGAAGATGATGAAGAACTAGCTCGTGTGGATGCCGGATCAGGTTCACACAATCTCGACGCCCCCCAACCTGGCGCGCCAAGGATGTCGGGGAAGCTGATCTGACCCACGAACACCTATGGGACCGGCGGACCGAGCCCCTTTCGGTTCGGCGGGGGGTGGAGGTCGCACGAAGAGCAGATCGAGGCGAGGCACACGAGCGGTTTACCTGCATTCGGAGCTCTCCGGGAGATAACACTCCTACCGCTGCATGTATGAGTGTATTGAGTTCTTGCTCAGAGCTACTGAGTGCTACAAAGACACACAAGCTGCTAACGAGACCGAGCGTGAGTCCAACCTTTTGAACCCCTCTCTACGCTATGCATGGGCCTCCTTTTTATACGCTAAAGGGTCTCCGGCGGTGGCAACGTAGACAAGGGTAAAATGGAAAAGGAGTGGTTGGTACAGCTACTTGTACAAAGGTACAGTGTATCATACCTAACCCCGACGGCAGGGGACAAAGGCATTAAATGCCTGTTCACGCCGCCCTAACAAAGGCGTAAAGGGACCGTTAGGGGCGCCACCGCTTGCCACGATGGCAATCTTGTCGGCGCCGCTTGCCATCACAGCTCCGGCTGGCCGCCGGGTCTTGCCACACGCTACCGAAAGGTCCCAGGGCGACACGTTAGTGGATGTGCTGGAGCGCAGGTACAGAGTGGTGGTCTGCCGCAGCAAGCGCCTTGCCGCGGTTGTTGTCTTGTCGCGTCCGGAAGCTTGTCGCTCACCGGGCCTTCCCGGCAAGCTCCTCTTGTCGGGGCCTTGTCTGTTAGGTGCCTTGGGTGGCCTTCCCGACAAGCTCCTTTTGCCGGGGCCTTGTCTCCTTGGCTTGAATACTTTGTTCTTGAATGGCTCCAAAGGAACCACGGAGGACCTTGGCGGTCACCCGGTAAGCCCTGCCGCGGAGGGCTGCAACTGCCGTGCACAATTTCGGGATACTAGGGTACCCCTACTCTAGCACACCGACATGGACGTAGCCCAAGAGCGGTTACCCAACTGTCCTTGACCGTGGACACGGCTATTCGAATAGTTTGACACTCTGCAGAGGTTGCACACTTTACCCACAAGATCCGGGGAACTTCCGTGTCATCCATGACCCGCGGTACCTCAAGTACCCGGGGTAAGCACCCGATCACTATCTTTCCCTAGACAAAACAAACAAGGAGTCCACTCGTTGTTCCATATCCTCACGATGTACATCATACGAGACTCACTCGAGATTGTAACATCCGAGAGGGGACGCAACGGTGTATCTGGTGCCCTGTAAAAACAGTCATGGCCGCCCTACCTGGCACGACCCCGTCCCGAGAGAGAGCACCAACTCTCCCCCGTCACTAGTAATGCGGGCTCCAAGCTAGTATCGGCCTAGGTAATCAATAATGCCCTTCCCATACAAGGGTAGAGTGGTTGCGCATGTAAGGTTGGAATAACGGTCGCAACTTAAACCAATCCATTTTGAAAACAACACTCACTTGCCTCGGTACACCACTTCGTCATCAAGTGGCTACCCAACCCATCATCTCCCCCGGGCATAAGTGGCACCCGATGGGGTTTTCGAAAAGTCTTTTGAAAATACTTTGTCTCCATCACCATGCATATTCCCGCCCCTTTATGTAGCACTACTTTAGCATCCTATCTACCCCCACCGGCATAACCCTCATAAGAAGGCAGGGTCATTCACAATGCAAGTATCAACGAGGAAGTACGGTGCCAAACCATCAAAGTGGTTACCACCTCATCATGATTCCATTGCAACAACAATATGGTGCTTTATGACATGCATAAAAAGGGTTTCATAGACATGGTCAAAGGGCTGCTTGCCTGGTTCATCGTAGTCTTGAGATCTTCTCGTCCTTCTCCAATTACTCCGTCTACTTCACAACTAACGTCAAAACAATCATAATAAGCAACACAACAAGGCAGAAAATAAAAGTGCTCTAAAAATATGGATTTGACTTTTCTAGGACTTCCCTGGTCATATGAAAAATAACCAGGGTGGTTTAATTGGAATTGGATTAGTGAATATTTCTGAACATTTCAATATGATGGAATCAAGGGGTTTATGGATTTGCAAAAAGTGTACAGAAATATATTTTTGAAAAATGAGAAAAGGCACCCATTTAGTAAATCATGATTTTAGAAGCATCTGGGAGTTGGTTTCACTGGATTTGGAGTTCAAATGAATTTCCTATGAATTTGCAAAGTTGACAAATATGAAGAAATGGCTCATTGTTTTATGTGGTACAGAAAGTATTAAGAAAAATGTTCATAAACTAAGTTATGAACTTAGAAACATCTAGGAATATGAATCATGGCATTTGCATCAAATTTGAGCTCTCTGTGATTTTCTAAAGTTCATCACAGAAATGGAAAATCGGGTTTTGATAAATATTTATGAAGAGAAAGTTGCTGGAAAAATGTGCAAATAGCACCATGTGATAGATCATGATTTGTGGAACCCCTAGAAATTTGAATCATCAAATTTGGATCTCTGTTGAATTATTTATGGATTTTACAAGTCTACAGAAAAGAAATAGAAAATCTTTAGGCTTATACCTAAAACACGCACCGGACGAGGGACAGCCACTGGGCCGGCCCAGTTGCTCAGCTGGGCGCCGGAAGGGCCACGTCGAAGGCGCCCTCGCGCTTTACGCTTTCGCTGCAGGGAAACTGCCCGCAAAGAAAACGTGTACACTTAACTTATGGGCCCGCCCCACTGTGCCGCTGACGCACAGGGCCCACATGTCGGGTTCGTCCCCCACCTCCCGCTCTTGAACAGAGGCGAGGCAGGGGTGGCAGGGCCGAACGCTTGCGGGCGTGGGCTCCGGCGGCACAGGCCACCTCCGGCGATGCCCGGCACACCGTCGGGTTTAGGAGAGCGCGACGCACCCGCCAAGGTGCGCCACGACTGCTGGGGCGGTCGGATGCGGGCGGTGCCTCACCCGTGGCAGATGGAGGCGGCGGCGAGATTGGGGCATGGCGCTGCAGCCGCGGAGAGGAAGAAGTGGAGCGGGGGAGATATGAATGATGGCGGCGGCGATGTTATGAGACGACGAGGTGGAGAGAAGGGGCTCGGGTTGTGCAAATTTAAGCCGGGGCCGACGGCAAGGCTTCGGCCATGGTGGTGGATGGAGGGCACGGGGAGAGAGTTGGCTTGGTCCAGGGGGTCACTGGGAGTGAGAGGGGGGCGAAGGGGATCCAGAGGGAGGCCTCAGGAGCCCTTAAATGGGGAGGCCATGGCTCACCGTGGACGTGGCCTACGGGCAACCGCGGAAATGGCTGTGGTGGCCACGGGAGGAGGCTCGGGGCTGTCTACGGCCCTCGTGGGCGTTGAATAGGGCGCCAGGAAGAGAGAGGAGTAGTGGGGCGAGCTCGAGGGGGTCCCTGGCGTGGGCACATGCATTGGCCGAGCTGGGCGGCGTTTGGCGCGCACCTCAGGGGGTGAGAGAGAGAGGGGAAGGAGGGGGACAGCACGGTGGAGTGGTGCGGACGTCGAGGCACCTCGAATGGCGCGAGGGGGAAGCTCGAGGTGGCCGGAGGTGCTTGGCAGGGGGCAGCTACAGTGCGGGAGCACACTGTAGCGCGCTCCAGAGCGTGCCTTTGGCTACCATGGCATTGTTTAAGGGGCGGGGGCGTGCCCACTCATGTCTGGTAGCGCTAGGGAGAAGTAAACAAGTGTGGAGGGGCATTGGATGCCCTGGAGATCCACTGGAGTGAGGAGGGAGGTGAGAAAGGAGAAGGATGATGTTGTCCAGAAGGGTAAATGGGGATGTTTCACCCTTCAATCATTGAGTTCAGGCCAGGGAAGAGTTACTGGAGGCGCAAGGGGACTCTGAGGGGCTGTGGTAAAAAGTTGAGCTCAAGGAGAATAGTGTTAGTGGTCAAAATGGTGATTTTTGAAAAGTGGCAGAAGGTGTTTGTTGCTGGTTTGGGCAAGAAGATGAACTCCTCTTGTCATAAGGCTTGACAAGGTCAAATGGCATGAGAAAATAAGGGCTTTCACCAATACTGAGTTCATTTGGGCAATGTTGCCAATGCAACTTTTGTAAACCCTAGAAATTAACAGAAATGAACTTGTGTAGATCTAGTTGAGCAAATCACTGCTCCTTGATGCACCACTTGGTGTAGTGGCATCATTTGGTCATGTGAACATGCTCACAAAAGTTGGGGTCAAGGAGAGAAAGTTGGTAGTACAAAGTTGTTCAAATTTGATTCTGGTCAGAGAGGGTATTGGGGCACTTTGATCAATATAACAGTTTCTCCAACTTGTTCCATTTGGTCTAGATGAATGATTAGACCATTTGAGCATGTACACATGATTTGGGAGCATTTGGACATGTTTGGCAATGTAAAGTTGCTCAAACTTCAAAATGGACAGAATTGGTTTTGAGGGGATTTCATGGGGTTATACTATTCTCCATGACATGAGACTTGTCAAGATCATCAAACATGTCATAAGTGACATTCTAGAATTTTCTTGGAATTCTTGGACAATATTTCCTTTGATCATGACCATGTGTTGAAACTCTTTTATATGGACAATATATGTCCTCTGAGTTTCCCTAGGTTTTGTCAAATATTTTTAAAACAATAAAATAATTTTTCCCTATTAAAGAGCATTTCTGGCCTTAAGAAAAAGATTTTAAATAAAATGGGAAAATAACTTTTAAAATTATATTTTTGTGGTTTATGGTAATCCTATATCTAATAGGTTTCACATATACTCTTTGAAATATTTTTCATACCCCAAATCAAGTACTTGCAGTGCAAACCTCAATTCAGGGGTTTTTGGAAAACTAATTTTTAAAAATACTTTTTGGCCAAATTATTTTTGCAAGAAATTATTTTTATGTCCTATACATATGGCATGATCATTAGGAAAGGTTTTTGGATCAAGGAGAAGGAGTATAAGAGTTGGAGGATTTATTTTATTTTTAGAGCACTTGCAAAGAACAGACAAAAACCAATCAAGGCAAGGTCCAAAACACTCAAAAGTTTTTGTCAAACCACATTTTATCTTTAATTATCACTTTATGTGTTGTGCCATGAAAATCAGGGTGTGACAGACCTACCCCCCTTACAAGAATCTCGTCTCCGAGATTCCCAAACTAGGCGTGGAAAGGGATACAGAAACTTGGATCTGGGGTAGCCTTCAAGTCCTCATGTTGCTTCTGCTTCCGTGTAGTGCTCCATTGAGCTTGAAGTACTTGATGGTGTGGCTTCGTGTATGACGCTCCTCTTGATCCAGGTTGCTAATGGGTAGCTCACGGTAGGTTAGATTGGGCTAGGGTCGATGGCTCGGTGGTTAATTCCCTCAGAGAGATCGCAAGTTAGGAAGTTGGAAACACTTCCGGGTTGTGATGCATGGAAAGCATTGTGCACATCAGTAACTCGGTGGCAACTCTAGTCAGAATCGCCTTCTCTTCGTCTCGTAGTGATCTCAGAGGGGGTTGTTAAATCTTGGAGTGATCTCAAAGGGGGCCAATGAATCTTGGTGTGGGTCTCCTTGTCTTGGAAATGCTTGGTTCCTTAGAGAGGAGTGGCTTGCAGATACACCTGGTCTTCGTCGCGGAGGTTTACTTCTTGACGACGGTAGTTGGTGTAGTTCTTCCTCCTAGACATGACGATCTTCAGATGTTCCTTGACCAGCTCAACGATTCTTTTTCCATCTTCGGGTAGACAAGTATGTCACCAAAGAAAGATGACAACTAACTTATGGGGTACGTAAAGTGGGCTGAGGCATTGGTGGTGGTCACGGTTGAGTATCAGCCAAGGTCTTATCGATCTAGAGCCAAAGCCCAAGGTCAGGATCCGACCATGTTATGGCTTGGTAGGGCTTAAGGGTTTCAAGGATTCTAGGATGCGAGTGAAAGTTTATCATCTTATCCTTGAGCACAGTTTTTGAGATGCCAATTATTCTATCTAGTCCTTTAAACAATTCACATCATATCACCGATAGCATCATCTCCTATCGGTCAACTCCAATCATCACTCATGCTATTCATATCCTCATGGCTCCTGGGGGGAGGTCTAACAAAATCATATATGTCTACGACCCCCAAACTCATATGTATGGCTACCCCTAAAAATCCATGGATAGAATATATAAGCTACTAAGCTTGAACGTGACAATCGAAGTGCTCAGCCTATTCTTCCAAGGTCTAAGATAAAACACCTCTATCCTAAGGAAACACGTTGTAAGCCACTCCAAGATCTTGTTTCCTTTTCTATGAATCAACTCCAACAACCCGTTAACTTCCATTAATCACTACATAATCCATTAATTCTACAATTCCAACGCCTATGCTGGTGTTCCACATGATCTCCTAAAGTCCTTATAATCCCCAATACTTGAAAGGGCTGCCATACTATAGTTAGTCCACCAATTCCCGTTATTGTGTTCTAGTAATACTCCAAGGTCAAGCTCACAAAGATGCCTAAATAAACTCCGACAATTAGTCCAATCTCCTAGTTTATCGTCCATCGAGAAACATGGTATCATGATCGAGATCCTCAGTCTAAATCCAATTTACTCCGAACCATGTAGACATACTCAGCATCTATATTCAACTAGGATCACCTACTTAAATCCAAATCTCTTGTGATTCTGTAGGTTAAGCTCATGGTTAAGGTTTCGATCTGGGGTATCTCGTGAAGTCCTGTAGGGTCTAGGGATAGGGTTCTAGTCTTGAGGTGTAAACATAAGGGGTTGTACTTGGTCGAGGAGGTTGTAGCAAAAAGTCTTCAAAGGCTTGTTGGTCGCCGAGGTGGAATCCATGGTATATCTTGTCTTGCTTGTCTTCAGTTGAGGAGAGAGATGAGAGGGAAAAGTAGCATAGAGGAGGGATGCCTAATGGGGGTTATATGGTGCAAGTGCAAACAAACAAGTGCCAAAAAGGGCCAAACACAAACAACAAAATAAGGCAGGTGATATAGTCGCGTACTTGTTGCCTAGGGCAAAAGGGGCGACTGATATCAAAACACAAACAAATAAATGCAAGCAACACACAATCATGGTTCTATTCGAACCATCATACGGACTCGACTGCGCATAGGGGGTACACGACTCATCCTACCCTAGGGGTTCTCGGACTCAGTAGTTGTGCCTTGTGCCTCATGCAGTCTTCTGAGTTTTCCTCAGTGTCGCCACGCCTCTTGTAGTTGTTTGATGAAACAATCCGGTTGAGCGTGAAGACTCCTCAACGACTTCTCGCCTTTTGAAGTGATGGGGTGAAGGTGGCTCCTCGTAACTGGCATTGACTTGGTCTTCTATTGTCTTCTTAATCACAATGATCCCTTTTTGTCTTCTAAGCCGTCGATGGTACCAGGTAGGCAATCCTTTATGCAATAACATTATCAAGGCATAATAGTGGTCCAACCTGTAGGACACATTGTTGACAATATCGTCACCCAGAGCGGGGGATGAAGAGAACTGTTTTCCCGCTCACTATAGTGAGGCGGACCAAATGGCTAGGTACTCATCCACCGGTGGTTGCCGATACAACAACGGTAGTGACAGGGTTACCCTATTAGCAATGTATATCATGATCTTGCATATCCTATGCCCTGATCGTCGTAGGCTAAGGTTGCATCGTCTTGGGGCAAGGTCAAGGGTGTCACCATCTCCTGGTCTTCGTGTCCTCATCCCTCGAGGATGTATCTTCTGTTGGTATCGCCTTGTTGTGATGTCGCCAATCTTGTGTTCAGGAGATGTGGGTGAATGTCCGCAAGGCATCTTCCTTCTAGATTATCCACGAGGATTACAAGGAATCCAAAGGGTCGTGGGCATAGGGGTTCTAGCGACCAAAGGTTTTGAAGGAAGAGATCAATAAGGAAAGTATACCTTAGTTTTCGAAAACCGAGAAGGGAAGAGAAGTATAGATAGTTTTGAAAACTAGTAGTAGTTTTGGAAGTAGTTTTACCCTAACTAACGCATTTATGCTAACTAAGGCTTCCTGCGAGTCGGGATGGCTCGATACCAGCTCTGTGGGGACCCCGACTCATAAGTCGTGATCACCGAATGCACGTGTACAGTGATCCCAGAGATCAATGCTCACTGAACACACAGAAGCTGAATAACAAGAGTTTTCCATCCATACATACCGTCTTACAAATTTTTTGGCCATTATGGTCAAGTCTTACATTGATAAAGCCTTAAGGGCTGAACATCAAATGAAACACAAGCAGTGGAAATCTTCGTCGATAAGTAGAACCCATGCCATCTGCCTTAACCCTACAGTGCATTCTCGATCGCGAAACGTCCTAGTTCGCATGTTCGTCTCCAAAGAACTCTTCTTCAAACTCCGGTTCTTCCATGCCTGGCCAATTAAATAACCAGTGGCAAGCCAATGAGTACTTTGATTGTACTCGCAAGCAACCCATGTTTTTGTTCCAGATATAACAATGCATGATATAGGTAAATTTTTGCAGAAAGCTAGTTTTGAGTGCAATAATATGTTCAACAACTTGTAAGACATGCATCAGGAGAATTCAAGTAACCATGAGGACAAAGTTACAGATATCAACGTAAATAGAGTGGGCACCAACCCAACTTCAATCATGTCAAGTCCTTTGACTTGACCCAAGTAGATCTTCCCACTTATCCAAACACACACACCGGTTTGTAAACATGTGGACGTAGCCCAAGAGCGGTTACCCAACTGTCCTTGACCGTGGACACGGCTATTCAATAGTTTGACACTGCAGAGGTTGCACACTTTACCCACAAGATCCGGGAACTTCGTGTCATCCACGACCCGCTGTACCTCAAGTACCCGGGGTAAGCACCCGATCACTATCTTTCCCTAGACGACACTAACAAGGAGTCCACTCGTTGTTCCATATCCTCACGATGTACATCATACGAGACTCACTCGAGATCGTAACATCCGAGAGGGGACGCAACGGTGTATCCGGTGCCCTGTAAAAACAGTCATGGCCGCCCTACCTGGCACGACCCCGTCCCGAGAGAGAGCACCAACTCTCCCCCGTTACTAGTAATGCAGGCTCCAAGCTAGTATCGGCCTAGGTGCCCTTCCCATACAAGGGTAGAGTGGTTGCGCATGTAAGGTTGGAATAACGGTCGCAACTTAAACCAATCCGTTTTGAAAACAACACACACTTGCCTCGGTACACCACTTCATCATTAAGTGGCTACCCAACCCATCATCTCCCCCGGGAATAAGTGGCACCCGGTGGGGCTTTCGAGAAGTCTTTTGAAAATAATTTATCTCCATCACCATGCATATTCCCGTCCCTTTTTGCGTAGCACTACTTTAGCATCCTATCTACCCCCACCGGCATAACCCTCATAAGAAGTTAGGGTCATGCACAATGCAAGTATCAACGAGGAAGTACGATGCTAAACCATCAAAGTGGTTACCACCTCATCACTATTCCGTTGCAACAACAATATGGTGCTTTAGGACATGCATAAAAAGGGTTTCATAGACATGGTCAAAGGGTTGCTTGCCTGGTTCATCAGAGTCTTGAGATCTTCTGGTCCTTCTCCAAGTACTCCGTCTACTTCGTCAACTAACATAGAAACAATCATAATAAGCAACACAACAAGGTAGAAAATAAAAGTGCTCTAAAAATATGGATTTGACTTTTCTAGGACTTCCCTGGTCATATGAAAAATAACTAGGGTGGTTTCATTGGAATTGGATTAGTGAATATTTCTGAACATTTCAATATGATGGAATCAAGGGGTTTATGGATTTGCCAGAAGTGTACAGAAATATATTTTTGAAAAATGAGAAAAGGCACCCATTTAGCAAATCATGATTTTAGAAGCATCTGGGAGTTGGTTTCACTGGATTTGGAGTTCAAATGAATTTCCTATGAATTTGCAAAGTTGACAAATATGAAGAAATGACTCATTGTTTTATGTGGTACAGAAAGTATTAAGAAAAATGTTATAAACTAAGTTATGAACTTAGAAACATCTAGGAATTTGAATCATGGCATTTGGATCAAATTTGAGCTCTCTGTGATTTTCTAAAGTTCATCACAGAAATGGAAAATCGGGTTTTGATAAATATTTATGAAGAGAAAGTTTCTGGAAAAATGTACAAATAGCACCATGTGATAGATCATGATTTTTGGAACTCCTAGAAATTTGAATCATCAAATTAGATCTCTGTTGAATTATTTATGGATTTTACAAGTCTACAGAAAAGAAAAAGAAAATCTTTAGGCTTATACCTAAAACACGCATCGGGCGAGGGACAGCCACTGGGCTGGCCCAATTGCTCACCAAGTGGAAGGGCCACCCTCGCCACGCTTTACGCCACGCTTTTACGCTGCAGGAACGGCCCGCAAAGAAACCGTGTCCACTTAACTCATGGGCCGGCCCCACTGTGCTGCTGACGCACGGGGCCCACATGTCGGGTTCGTCCCCCACCTCCCGCTCTCGAACAGAGGCGAGGCAGGGGAGGCAGGGCCGAATGCTTGCGGGCGTGGGCTACGGCGGCACATGCCACCTCCGGCGATGCCCGACACACCGTCGGGTTCAGGAGAGCGCGACGCACCCGCCAAGGTGCGCCACGACTGCTGGGGCGGTCGGATGCGGGCGGTGCATCACCACAAGGGCGGATGGAGGCGGCGAGATTGGGGCATGGCGCTGCAGCCGCGGAGAGGAAGAAGTGGAGTGGGGGAGATATGAATGATGGTGGCGGCGATGTTATGAGACGACAAGGTGGAGAGAAGGGGCTCGGGTTGTGCGAATTTAAGCCGGGGCCGACGGCAAGGCTCCGGCCATGGTGGTGGATGGAGGGCACGGGGAGAGAGTTGGCTTGGTCCAGGGTGTCACTGGGAGTGAGAGGGGGCGAAGGGGATCCAGAGGGAGGCCTCGGGAGCCCTTAAATGGCGAGGCCATGGCTCACCGTGGACGTGGCCTACGAACACCCGCGGAAATGGCTGCGGTGGCCACAGGAGGAGGCTCGGGCTGTCCACGGCCCTCGTGGGCGCGGAGTAGGGCGCCAGAAGAGAGAGGAGGAGCGGGCGAGCTCGAGGGGGTCCTCAAGGCGCATGCATTGGCCGAGCTGGGCGGTGTCTGGCGCGCGCCTTAGGGGGTGAGAGAGAGAGGGGAAGGAGGGGGACAGCACGGTGGAGTGGTGCGGACGTCGAGGCACCTCGAATGGCGCGAGGGGTAGGCTCGAGGTGGCCGGAGGTGCTTGGCAGGGGGCAGCTAAAGTGCGGGAGCGCACTGTAGCGCGCTCTAGAGCGTGCCTTTGGCTACCATGGCATTGTTTAAGGGGAAGGGGCGTGCCCACTCATGTCTGGTAGCGCTAGGGAGAAGTAAACAAGTGGGGAGGGGCATTGGATGCCCTGGAGATCCACTGGAGTGAGGAGGGAGGTGAGAAAGGAGAAGAATGCTGCTGTCCAGAAGGGTAAATGGGGATGTTTCACCCTTCAATCATTGAGTTGAGGCCAGGGAAGAGTTACTGGAGGTGCAAGGGGACTCTGAGGGGCTGTGGTAAAAAGTTGAGCTCAAGGAGAATAGTGTTAGTGGTCAAAATGGTGATTTTTGAAAAGTGGCAGAAGGTGTTTTTGCTGGTTTGGGCAAGAAGATGAACTCCTCTTGTCATAAGGCTTGACAGGGTCAAATGGCATGAGAAAATAAGGCGTTTCACCAATATTGAGTTCATTTGGGCAAAGTTTCCAATGCAACTTTTGTAAACCCTAGAAATTAGCAGAAATGAACTTGTGTAGATCTAGTTGAGAAAATCACTTCTCCTTGATGCACCACTTGGTGTTGTGGCATCATTTGGTCATGTGAACATGCTCACAAAAGTTGGGGTGAAGGAGAGAAAGTTGGTAGTACAAAGTTGTCATATCTAGAAAGGGTTTTTGAGGGATTTGACCAATATTTTGAACATGACCATGTGTTGAAACTCTTTTATATGGACAATATATGTCCTCTAGGTTTTGTCAAATATTTTTAAAACAATAAAATAATTTTTCCCTATTAAAGAGCATTTCTGGCCTTAAGAAAAAGCTTTTAAATAAAATGGGAAAATAACTTTCGAAATTATATTTTTGTGGTTTATGGGAATCCTATATCTAATAGGTTTCAAATATACTCTTTGAAATATTTTTCATACCCCAAATCAAGTACTTGCAGTGCAGACCTCAATTCAGGGGTTTTTGGAAAAATAATTTTTAAAAATACTTTTTGGCCAAATTATTTTTGCAAGAAATTATTTTTATGTCCTATACACATGTCATGATCATTAGGAAAGGTTTTTGGATCAAGGAGAAGGAGTATAATAGTTGGAGGATTTATTTTATTTTTAGAGCACTTGCAAACAACAGACAAAAACCAATCAACGCAAGGTCCAAAATACTCAAAAGTTTTTGTCAAACCACATTTTATCGTTATTTATCACTTTATGTGTTGTGCCATGAAAATCAGGGTGTGACAATTATGTCACCAAGCGACTCAAAATGGCCCTTCGTGCTAAAAAGAAGGCAATATCCTCTATCAGTTTGTTTGCAATGACAATAAATAAAAGCCAAGGTCAATCCCTAAACAAGGTGGGCCTATATTTTCCTAAGCAAGTCTTCTACCGTCGCCAACCATGTGTGGCATTATCAAGAGTCACAAACAAAGAAGAATTAAAGGTTCTGATCGACGACACGAAGTGCCCAAGCGAACATAGCGCAAAGAATATAGTATACAAAGAGATCTTCTAATTTTTTTTGTTATTCAAACAAATGCATACAAGGGCCAAATCACCATGATTAAAAAATACAATGTATGGTTCAAAAGCGTGTCATCCATGTGTTATGGCCCGAAATACTGTATAAAAATATGTTATAGATTGGATTTCTTATTATTTCGTAAGCAAGAAATAAGAACATGAAAATGCATATTATTATTTCCATACACTGATTTCATGCTTAGAGATGCTAACAAGTGTGTATATGTAGCTTAATTTATACATGTGCAAAAGTTTTAAGAATCATAATACAAATTTGGAATAATAACCACTCCGACAAACATGATTCTCACATATCTTATTAGACGATAGGATTCCATAAGAAAGATAAGAAACCATACATGTAACTAATTCACACACCTTGCATATGTGTGTGCACCACATAACATTGTGTATGTTCAACATATAGCACTGCCTCTATGTGGTAATTAAGACGCAAGAAGCTGACATGAAAACTAGCCGCACCTAAAATACTGAACTACAAAACTTAAACCGCTGCTAACCACATGCACGCCTCACATTAAGCTGATGCTTTTGCTACATAGCTTGTTAAAAGTTTATGTAAACCAACTTCTTTTACTACAATCAATAATTAGATGCAAGGGTCTCTTGCTAGGTTCAGTTAGACTTAATTCAAACAGATCCACATGTTTGCTTTACTGTGTTCTCTACTGCATAATTCAGAGAACACGTAAAGGTGGACTTCTAACACAGAAAGTTGTGGTATCAATTCTGATTTCATACGAAAAGTTGTTTAGCAATGGAAACATAAAATCCTATTCTGATTTCTAGATCATTCAACTTCACAAAAACTTATATGGTTGCAATAAAATTGACATCTGGTAGAAGTCTGGACAGCAGGAGGGCAATAACTAAAAGCCACTCATAGAAAATACTCACATATTGCTGATAGTTTTTCCTCCGCGAGCTCCCTCAATGCCTCCGCAGCCCCAACATCCAGAGCCTCCAGCTACGATAAGTTTGAGCAGCGCACATGTTCTCCATGGACATCTCTGTGACCGTGTTGCCAAACTCGACGAGGCCGCCGAGATCCACGCACTCACCCAGCCACATGCGCCACCACCAGGGAAGAAAAATCAGGAGAAAAGAAGCGACATGTGGATCCAGGATAGCATGAGGATTGGTTTCTTGATGAGGCACACCGACATCGTCCTTCACCGGCGGCAAATCGGAAGAAATGGCGCATGTGCAGGAGGAGCCTGGTGGTGATTGCACGGGGGGAAAAGAGAGAGAGTTCTTTTTTTAGAAGAAGGAGAGAGAGTTCTATGTAGATGACTGGGACTACGGGCTGTTTTATTTAGATTTTTTTATACGTAGTGGTAATCATCTTCACTCTAATGGACCTGCACAAAATTACGCTGGGCATGACACATGATACATCAGCTGGGCAAGATTGGGTATGGTTTTTTTTTTTACTTCTTCGTATTAAATACTGCAAAGATCCTAGAAAACATCAAAAACCATTAAAATGGTCTCTTTTTTGCCAGTGAAAAAATACTCTTAAAAAGATGGATCTTATACTTCCCTTAAAAAATTAAAATAGTTGAAAGATATACATCATTCATCAAACGATCATACGATCTAAACAATTAGAATTTTTACCTATACATAATCAGCATGGTTAGTAAGAATTAACAAAGATTTTTGAATAATAGGAAAAAATTAAGCCAAAAACAATGTTGCAAAGTAAACAACTTGTCGGGGGTGTCGTGTGACATATGCCAAAGGATGGCTTATCATGGTGGGGGAGAGTAAGACATCGCCGGTGCCTGGAAACGGGATTAGGCGTAGACATGTACGTCGACGCATCTTACCCAGGTTCGGGGCTCTCCTAGGAGATAACACCCCTAGTCCTGCTCTGCGGGGTCTCCGCATGATCACTAGATCAACAATGGTGGCTACAAGCTTGCTCCTTGAGCTGTTTCTCTAGAGGAGGAAGAAGAACAAGTCTAGCCCTAGATTCACTCTCTCTATGTGTGAGTGGTCTCTATAAGGCTGACCCCTTTGCATGGGTGCCCTAGGGGTTTATATAGACCTACCATGGGTACAATGGTAATACGGCCAGGTGTAGGACCCGGCTGTCAGTGTCTATGGACGCCGGCTTCTCCGCCGGCTGTTGGGGCCCGCCGCTTGGTGGGTCCCGCCAGCTGTCTTGTACTTCACCGACAGGCCACGACCGCCGCTTGCAGGTCTTGCTAGCTGCTAAGTATTGTGGCCGCGCCACTAATGATGCATTCTTTGTCGGGGAGAGCATGGCTACAGTGCCGCCGCCTGGTGGGCGTGCACTGTAGCCACTCCCCATCTCTTTTGATTAATGGTGCACAAACTCCGAGGGAGGGGGAGGGCCGCCTGTTGGGAGGGCCGCCTGCTGGGGGTGGGATGAGTCTCCTGAACACAGCAGCACACGACGTTTAGGCCCAGTTCCAGGCCCAAGGCGCCGCCCTCCAGCAATATACGCAGGCGTTCTTGGCGACGCGAGCGGCCGTCTGGGTATGTCTCTTGTGCCTTGTTTTTTATTCTTGTAGTCTTCCATGGGGGCACGCCAGCGCACCCACTGGGTGTAGTCCCCGAGTTCCGGGCCAGCTGCTGAGCAGGCGGCTCAGAACTTAAAGGTAAGTTCCGAGTGCTGATTTTTTCTTTTCTCTTGTTGTCTTTGCTGTAGGATTACCATAACGTCCGCGCGACCGCCTACAACTCCCCAGTCTGGGAGCTGGCCAAGCGAACCGCTAACCTGTCCGATAGCCGGAGTAAATACTCTGTCCTTATTCTTGCGGGGGCGCTCCAGCGCACCCGCGGGGTGTAGCCCCCGAGATTGGGGCCGACTACTGAGCAGTCGGGCCGGAGCTTCCAGCGACTACTTTTTTATTTTGTTGGTTTGCTGATTTTCTTTCCTTTCGTGTCTTCTGTAGGAGCCAACGCCACTTTGCAGCAGCACCTGGGCGAAGGCCAAACCGCGCTGAGTGCCGAGGAGGAGGAATGCAGCAAGGTGGCGCAGGAGCGCGCCCGCCTAGTTAAGGAGTTGTTGGACCAGGTAGACCAGCACAAGGCGGTAGAATACTCCCTCACGACCGAGAAGGAGAAGGCTCTGTCCAACGGCTACGGAGTTGTCCTTTCCTTTCTTTTGCCTACCAACTTCTCATATGAGCTGGCTTCCGACTTCATACTTCTTTTTCCTTCTTGCGCAGAGTACTTTCCGGGTCACGCCGTTGCCGCTAGCCAAGCCATCGAGGCTCGCCGCAACGAGCGAAGGTTGGTTGGAGCAGAAATCGCGCCCAACGCCCCATGGACCCTTGGCAAGCAGCTTCTCGCCGTTCAAGCTCGTCTCTAGCCGGCCCATCGGGCGTTCCGCCGTCTGCAGCGCGTCGGAGCCCAGGTGGTTTCCGCCCTCTAGCCAGGTGTTCCAGCTCCACGCACCCCTAGTCAGACAGCCGACTAGTTAGAGGTGGCCGTCGGCCGCTTCGAGGCGTGGAAGGGCTCCTCAGCCCGGGCAGGCGCACGGCGGGCTTTGGAGTTCGTCAAGGCATGGTATCCTGGGCTGAGCCTAGCCCAGTTGTCCACGTTCCGGGTTGAAGCCGGCGAAGAGTTGGCGGCGATGGCACCCACGCTCTATCATCACGCCGAAGCGATCGCCGAGTACACTGATACCAATGTCTTCCTCCCCGAGCGTGATGAGGAAGGTGCCAAGGTGCAGCCCAACTGGTTTGGGCTGAACCTGGAAGACCACGAGGACTCAGTGGAGGAGATCGCCTCTAGCGATTAGGGTGAGGAAGAAGAGGGCGAGGACGGCGAGGACGATGCTCTGGATGATGGAGCCGACAGCCGGCCTCATCCCAACCAAGTCTCAACCAACGAGCTACGTGCCGGCAAGCCTACTGCTGCTGGTGCTGACCAGGCCGAGACCAACCAGGCGGCCGTTCCACCACCCGGAGCCTCGACCTGCGCCGAGCCCTCTAATCCGGCTGCTGCTCCTTTCGCCTAGGCGGCCAAGTTATCTTTCTTTCCTGTTTTGTAATCTCTTCGAACAACTTGTTAATTTTGCGCAGTTCCACCCGTTGGGGGTGTATTCAAACTCTGTTGAATGTAAGTTAATTTCGCCGAGTTCTAACTTGTCTTTCTTTTCTGATCCCTTTGCTTTTTTCCTTTGCCGCCTTCCCTTGGCTTCCGCCTTGCGAGTCAGACAGTCGCTCCGCGGTCTGTGGTTGGGTCATGTACTTGGCCATTTTGGGAAGGCAAGTACTTTGGCCGTTTGGAACATAGCAAGTTATGTGAGAAGCCGGCCGGCCGGCTGCTCGGCAGCCGTTCGGTGAGGCGAGGAGCCGGTTTGGTCTATGCGAGTGCTTTGGTCCTTAGCCATTTTTTGTGTGGGCACTGTTTCCTGCCTTTAGCTCTTTCCAGTCGAACAGTCGCTCTGCGAGCTGTGGCTTATGGCAATAGAGGGCTTAGGTGCTGGCACACTACTTGTCCGACTGCAGGAGCACCGACATAGTATAAGGCGGCAAGCCCCGGGGCCGACTGGTCGAATCCGGTGCCAGGCGGAATAATGAAATAACACATTCATAGGCATAAAGCTTATCATATAGATAAAACAGGTAGCCTCCGAGTGCTCCTCGAGGGACCCGATGTCTTAGCGCTTAATACAAAAGGTAGTGTGGTACATATTGCATCAACTGTAAAATCTTCGGAAGAGATTTGCATTCCATGGACGCTCAGATTCCTTGCCCGATTCGTCTTTCTTGCGTGCTCTTGGCTTGTGTGCGTCGATGAGGTAGTAGGAGTTGTTGCCCAAAGCTTTGCTGATGATGAAGTGGCCTTCGCAAGGGGCCTAGAGCTAGTGATGGCCGGCTGTTTGCTGCATCAGCCGGAGCAAAAGGTCTCCCTCTTGGAAGGATCTGTGCTTGACATTCCGACTATGGTAGCGGCCCAGGCTCTGCTGGTAGATGGCGGACCGGTTGAGTGCCAACAGCCGGCCCTCTTCCAGTAGATCGATGCCGTCTTCTCATGCTTCTTTCACCTCCGCCTCCGTGTACATGGTGACACGAGGTGATTCAAACTCAATGTCAGTTGGGATGACGGCCTCGGCCCCATATACGAGGAAGAAGGGAGTGAAGCCGGTTGACTTGTTCGGAGTGGTGCGGAGGCTCCAGAGGACGGCCGACAGCTCGTCAATCCAACAGCCGGCCGAGCGCTCTAGGGGCTCGACCAGTCAGGGCTTGATGCCGGAGAGGATGAGGCCGTTTGCTCGCTCGACTTGGTCGTTTGACTACGGATGGGAAACGAACGGTAAGTCCAGTCGGATGCCCTGCGTCGCGCAGAAATGGGCCAAGGCTCCTTTGGCAAAATTTGTGCCATTGTAGTGATGATGCTGTGTGGTACACCGTATCGGACGGTGATATCTGCGATGAAGGTCACAACAGTCGGACCGTTCAGTTTCTTGATTGTCTTTGCTTCAATCCACTTGGTGAATTTGTCCACGGTGACAAGGAGATGTGTCAGGCCGCCGTGTGCTGTTTTGAATGGTCCCACCATGTCTAGCCCCCACACGGCAAAGGGCCAGGTGAGGGGGATGGTCTTGAGTGTAGAGGTCGGCAGATGTTGCTTGGAGCTGAATTCTAGCACGCCTTGCAATGCTTGACCAAGTCCTTGGGATCCTCCAAAGCAGTCGGCCAGAAGAAACCATGGCGGAAAGATTTGGCGACAAGGGATCTAGAGGTTGCGTGGTGGCCGCACTTGCCTTGGTGGATATCTTTGAGGGTTGCTTGGCCCTTCTCTAGTTCTACGCAGCGCTGGAAGACCCCAGTCATGTTATGTCTAACAAGCTCTCTGTTTACTATGGTGTAGGCTCCTGCTCGGCGCTGCACTTGCTGGGCCGAGATCTCATCAGCCGGCAGCTCTCTATTCACCAGGAAGTTGAGGATGGGCTGCGCGCAGGATGGTGCTTGAATTTCATCTATTGTCATCACGGCCACTTGTACTAGGGCTGTTGGGTTGGGAGGCGGCGGGTTGGAGTTGGCTGCCGCTTGATGTGTTGTTGGAGTCCCCGGGCCGACTGCTGTAGCCCCCGGGCCGGATGCGATTGCTGCAGTCCCCGAGCCGCTTGGTGAAGTCCCCGGGCCGGCTGCTGCAGCCCCAGGGCTGGGTTGTGAAGCCCCCGGGCCGGGTGCGATTGCTGCAGTCCCCGTGCCGCCTGTCGAAGTCCCCGGGCCGACTGCTGCATCCCCCAAGTCGAATCCGACTGCTTCATAAGTAGCCGGTACGAAGATGGACTCAGATTCTGGAGAAGGATTGATTGACGGCTTGCGGAGGCACTGAAGGGAAATGTCGGCCGGTATTTCTTGACGGGTGGAGCCGATCCGTGCCAGAGCATCAGCTGGCTCGTTTTCGTTCCGTGGCACGTGAAGGAACTCGCACCCTCCAAAATATTTGCTAAGTTGCTGAACGAGGAAATGGTAACTCGCCATGTTCACAGCCTTGGCATCCCATTCACCAGACGACTGTTGGACCACCAATTCGGAGTCGCCAGGATCCGGCGGATGCCAATCTCTTTGGCCAGCCAGAGGTCGTGTACTAGCGCCTCATACTCGGCCACATTATTGGAGGCGGCAAAGTGAATTTGCAATGTGTATCTGAGCTTGTCGCCTTTGGGAGAGGTGAGGACAATGCCGACACCCAGGCCGGTGCGCATCTTCGAGCCATCAAAGTGCATCCGCTAATGAGTGGAGTCAGAGCTGGCGGCAGGTACTGGGTCTCGGCCCAGTCGACGAGGAAGTCAGTTAGTGCTTGGCACTTGATGGCGGTGCGTGGCTGATAGAACATGGTGTAGGGGGCCAACTCGATGGCCCATTTGGCAACCCAGCCTGACGCATCTCTATTGCCTATGATATCGGAAAGTGGGGCAGTGCAGAAAACCATGATTGGGTGCTCTTGAAAGTATGGATTCAGCTTCTTGGCGGCAAAGTGCATGCCGTAGCACATCTTCTGGTAGTGGGGGTAATTCTGCTTCGAGGTCGACAACAGCTCGCTCAAAGAGTACACAGGCCTCTGGACCAGCTGTGCTCTACCGTCTTCTGGGAGCTCTACTACCATGACAGTGCTGACCACCCCGCTGGTGGCGGCAATGTAGAGGTACATGGGTTCTTTAGCAATCGGAGCCGCCAGGCAAGGCGGCGTGGTCAACATCTTATTCAGCTGGAGAAAGGCTTCGTCCGCCTTGTCATTTGACTCGAAATGACTGGTTTTCTTCATGAGATGGTACAGGGGAAGAGCCTTCTCGCCCAGCCGACTGATGAAGCGGCTGATGGATGCCAAACAGCCGGTGAATTTCTGGACGTCTCTCAGTCGGGTGGGTCTGTCCATCCTCAAGATGGCCTTGATCTTTACAGGGTTGCACTCAATGCCGCGTTCCGAGACCAGGAAGCCAAGGATCTGGCTGGCGGTACTCCAAAAATACACTTCTCAGGGTTGAGCTTAATTTGAAAACGGCGCCGATTATCGAAAGTTTCCTTGAGATCTTCCAAAAGGGTACCGCGCTTCTCCGTCTTCACCACAATATCTTCTACATAGACGTGGGTATTTCTTCCGAGTTGCTTGAGGGGGCACTTCTGCATGCAACGCTAAAATGTGGCACCGGCATTTATCAAGCCGAATGTCATGGTCAGGTAGCAGAATGCTCCAAATGGTGTGATGAAGGCGGTCTGCCGGGTTCAACTTGATCTGGTGGTAACCTGAATAGGCATCCAAAAAACTCAGCAGCTCGCATCCGACTATGGAGTCTATCACTTGGTCAATCCGAGGCAAAGCAAGCGGATCCTTGGGGCGGGCTTTGTTGAGACTGGTGTAATCAATGCACATGCGCCACTTGTTGTTCTTCTTCAGTACAAGGACTAGGTTGGCTAGCTACTCTGGAAAAAACACTTCCATAATGAAGCTGGCTGCTAGAAGCCGAGCTATCTCTTTAGCAAAATTTCTTCTCTTCTCTTCAGATAGTCGGCAGAGGGGTTGTTTGACTGGTTTTGCATCTGCTCTAACATGTAGCTTGTGATCGGTGAAATCCGTCGGAAAACCCGGCATGTCCTTGGGAGACCATGCGAAGATGTCCCAATTCTCACGTACGAAATCGATGAGCTCGCTTTCCTATTCTCTATCGAGGTTTGTACATACAATAGCATGCCTCTCTGGGTGCTCAGGGTCCAAGGGGATCTTCTTTGTTTATATGGCCGGCTGGAAGGAGCCCTGGTTCTCTGAATCTTTGTGTTCTGGTGACAGGTCCGGTTGCTTGTTGGCAATGGCCACCACCCGGTCCAGGAGCTTCTTCTCAGCAGCAATCACAAGGGACTCGGCCAGCCGGCTGCTGGCTACAGCACAGGCGGCAGACTTCTCATAGTCTCGGTTTAAGGTGATAATGCCCTTGGTTCCTGGCATCTTCATCTTGAGGTAGGCATAATGTGGCACGCCCATGAACTTGGCTAGAGCTGGTCAGGCTAGGAGCGCATGGTAAGGGCTCTCCAGGTCCACCACCTCAAACCAAATGGCCTCACGACGGAAATGATTCTTGTCTCTGAAGAGGACATCTATCTTGATCTTGCCGATTGTTGAGCAGGAAAGGCCGGGCACAATGTCGTGAAAGACAGTCTGACTGGGTTGGAGCTGCTTCTGTTTGATGCACAACTTCTCCATGGTGTCATGGTAAAGGATGTTGATGCTGCTACCACCATCTATCAGAATTCGGGAGAAGTGAGCAACTCACCTCTCTGTTGGAAGGGTGGCATCCAACACCAAGGCATAGGACCCTGGAGAAGGCATCACTTCCAGGTGGTCTGCACGGCTCCAGCTGATAGGCTTCTCAGACCAGTGCATGAACTATGGGGCCGTTGAGGCAACGGTGTTCACTTCACAGTGCTGCTGACGTCGGCTTTGTCTGTCGTTGGCCACACTGGTGAAGACGACGTAAGCACCATGTTCTTCAGGGAATTTGTCCTGGATCACACCGACTGCTGGACGGGTCGCCGACTGCTGGGGAGGCGGAGGCAGCGGGCCCGCAGGTGGAGGCAGCAGTCCTTCGTCCTTGGCAATGCGGATGAGCCAATGGCTTTAATGGGTCGTATGGTTGGATGGCTTCGCACCACTATGGAACTTCGAGGGAGCATCGAGGGTCTGCTCAAAGGAGAAGGCAGGCAGCCAAGCGGGCTTGCCACCCTTCTGACGCTTGCGGCCGGGTTATCCTTTGGGATGTTGGTCTTCGATTGTTGCCACCTGCCGGCTGCTAGAAGCCGGCTGAGGGGCTTGCGCTTATTGTCGTTTGGCTGTTGGCGCCGATTGCCGTCACCAGCCAACATCCGAGGAGCCGGAGGAAGTACCTTTCCGGAAGCGTCCACTCGGAGCTTCGACTTCATGGAGCAGTCGGCAGTGGCGTACTTGTCTGCTATGATCAGCAGCTCGTCGAGTGTAGCAGGCTTGTCACAGAGGAGTCAGTGCTTGGGGAGAATGCCCTCTCGGCACCCGATGGTGAAGTACTTGATTGCTTGGAACTCATGCACCCTGTAAGTGCATCTAGTGCCCCTTAGTGATTTTGGTGTATTGAAGACTTATAGGTTAAGTAACTAATGCGTTTGTGAGTGTACACAGGTCTATAAGTCTATGAGGAGTTTGATATTTACAGAGAAAGTCGACTTCTAAAAATGAAGTTCTTCATCGAAGACTTTGATATTCTCAAGACTTTCTCAAGACTTTGAAAGTGAAGAAATTGGTGTGACCTTGAAGACTTGGTATTCATTTGAGGAACATGAAGCGTGAAGACTTTTGTTTTCGTAGTTTCATTTTCTCTTTCTTGAGTCATAGGAAACACCGTCTTGTTAAAGGGGGTCGAGGAAATACTAAGGAAAAATTTCCATTTGATGCTCAACTCAAAATCCTACACCTACCAATCCCTTCGAGTGAAGCTTTTGGAAATCTCATACAGCTTCAACAATTTCTTCGATGTGAGACGAAGCTCTTCCGGTCACGAGGAATTTGTTCTGATCGAGGAGTTAGGAATTCGCCAAAGCGAATTTCCTACACAAGGAGGAACATGATAGCCCCGAGGAATTTGAGAGTCAAATTTCCGACCGTTCTTTATCTTTGCGTGCCTGTCCCAAAATATCTTATCCACCTAACGGTCATATCATTGAAGGGCATTTATGTCTTATCATGTAGGGCTGCTCCCTAGGCTATAAATAGCCGCCCCTACAACCACTAGCTGGTTGGCTGCTCGAGAGAACTTGACACTTGTCATTTGAGAGCAACCCATCCTCTCGAGGACTTTGAGTGAAAATCATCAAGTGAGGAAAAACCCAAAAGTGAGGAATAACCCAAAACCGAACCCCAACAAACCCAAAGTGATTGAGCATCATCAAGAAATTGATCCCTGCGTGGATCCGACGCTTGTTACCTTTGAAGACTGTGCTTCTTCCAGACGGTTAGGCGTCATGGTCTAGAGCATCCAAGAGGAATTGTGGATCGCCGAGTGACCAAGTCTGTGAAGGTTTGGAAGTCGCTCAAGACTTACCACGAAAGTGATTGGATGAGGTCTGTGTGACCTTAGTTCAAGGAGAATACGGTGAGGACTTGGTGTCCCGAGCTGCGTGCTTTCAAGGACTCGGTGTCCGGACTGTGTCCTCGAGTTTAAATACTCACCGCTCCAACCAGACGTACAATTGAGACAGCAGCTTGAACTGGTCTACCAAATCACCGTCTTCACCAACCTAATCGGTTCTATTTCCTCAACCCTTTCATTTCCTCATTCTTGTGTTGAGTATTTGTTCATATCTGTGTTTGAAGACGTTGATCAAGACTTTCTCAATTTCCTCAGCTCAATTTCTTCATCTGTTTGTCTTCATCTTGTGTTATCCTGTGATTACGCTTTCAGACTGTGATTGTCTTCATTTCATCATGATGACTATGCTTATGATCTGTTATGCTTACTTCTGAGTACTTATTCCGCTGCAAGTAGTTCTTCGCTAAGGAATTTCCTCACCGGCAAATTCCTCAGTGAAGAATTCATAAAAATCGCCTATTCACCCCCCCTCTAGTCGATATAACGCACTTTCAATTGGTATCAGAGTGAGGTACTCCCTTGTTCTGTGTGATTTTGGTTTAACCACCTAGATTTTTAGTTATGTCGACCGCAGGTATGATCAAGGTCTCAGCAGGGTGTCCTACCTTCGATGGGACGGACTACCCCTACTGGAAGAACAAAATGCGAATGCATCTTGAAGCAATTGACAAGAATCTCTGGTATGTTGTGACAAAAGGTGTTTCCTCACCACACCTTCTCCGAATGATGCTGATGTGAAGAGATTCAAGCAACTCGATTCTCAAGCGAAGAATATCATATGTGGCCATCCGAGCAAAGGTCAATATGGAAGAGTGAGTGCTTTGGAATCGCCAAACTCATCCGGGACAGGCTGTCCAAAGTAAATGAAGGTGTTTCAACTCAGCGTGACTCTCGAGTTGATGTTCTTCTAATCTCTTCAATCGCTTCAAAAGACTCGACAACGAAAATGTTCAACAAACCTTCGATCGCCTTTCACCGACATCTCAAATGAGCTTCAAGCACTGGTGCCACCGACATCACCGACCATGAGGTGGTGAAGAAATTGCTAAGATCGCTTGATTCCTCATTTGATACTCCGCACCGATGATACAAGAACGAGCTGACTACAAGTCTCTTGATCCTGCCGATATCCTCGAAGGCTAAATACTCACGAAGTTCCAAATTTTGAAAGAGAGATCTCTATGGTTACGGCTATGGAAAACACGTGCCTCAAGGCCAAGGCTGTGTCCGAATCTGAGAGTGAAGACTCGTAGTAGCCTAGGAGATCCTGAAGAATTTGGCCAAGAGCTAGCACTGCTCGTGAAGAAATTCCAGAAATTCTCAAGACGTGGTCGCTTTGGAAAATCCTCAAGAAGCGCGTGATTCCTCATCTAGTGACTATAAGAGAAGACTTTGTCACAAATGCAAGAAACCTGGTCACTATATCCAAGATTGTCCTCGATTGGGAAAAGGAATTAAGAAAGAAGAAACACAAGGATTACAGTTCTGATGACGTGAAGAAGAAAAAGAAATCATCAAAATCTTCATCATCAAAATCCTCAAAACCTTCTTCTCACAAGAAGAGCAGCTCCAAAAGGCTCGGGCAGTCATTGGCAAGGAAATGGACTCAAGCTGAATCTGAGGAAAATGAGGAAGAGGAGGAGTCTCAAGAATCCGAATCTGGTGTGGCTAGTCTAGCTCTTGCTACTGCTTTTGTTAGCAAGTCCATCTTCAACATCGAAGAAACTGACTCGCCGACAAGCCTGATGAGGATGATGATGACTACGCTCCCACCTATTGCTTCATGGCAAAAGGTGCTAAGGTACTAAACTTCACCTCCTCTGAATCTAGTGAAAATGAATCTGATGAGGATCTCAAGCCCAGCTACTCTAAACTTGCTAAGATTGCTATAAAACAACAAAGGGCTTTTGAGAAGGTTCAAAACATGCTAGATAAGAGTGATGATATGTTAGGTGAAGAAATGGATCGCACTCAAGCCCCGACCGAGAATCTTCAGAGACTTCTGATCTAGGCTTGACAACCTTCAAGGTCATCATAACACTCTCTTATCTGATCATGAGAAACTTTCTTATGAATTTCTTCAAAGAAAGCAAGATCTTGAGAAGCTAAGAGTGAGTTATGAAGATCTTTAGAAGGAGCGCGATTCATTACTTGCTCAACAAATCAGCGCTTCTCAAGAAGAATTTGTTCCTCCATGCTTAAAGTGCATTGAACGTGAAACTGCTAATTCTTCACCAATGTTCAAATGCTTCAACTGTTACAAATTCTTCACCTGCCTCGCTATCACTAATTCCTCATCCGAGGACATTGCTAGTATCACCGACGATGCAGATCGAAGGAATTGTACATGACAGCATGTACAAAAGCCTCAAAGGGCATCGGACTCTTTGTGATGTGCTTAAAAGCAGATCCTCAATAGGAACCCTAGGAAAGAGGGCATTGCCTTTGAGAGGAAACTCAATGCCGATGGAACATATTGGAAGCCCCGAGCGGTATCCCAAAACCTCATGGGTTGCTGCAAAGGGACCTCCAGTTGATCCATCTACCTTATCTGGTTTTACGTGCGAATTTCCTCATTCTGGCGATGAGTCATTTGACTCCAACTATAAACTGTTCAAAAATCAGAATGGTGAAGTATTTGCTAGATATGTTGGCACTAATCGCAGGAACAGTTCCCCTATGAAGAAAATCTGGGTTCCCAAGAAGTGCCTTGAAAGTCTTCAGTGAATGTCCTCATGACACCACCGGTGAAGAATAGGAACCCAGATCAAATTCTTCATATGGACCAAATTCTTCATATGGAACCAAGACCTCATACGGTCCAAAATCCTCACGTGGATCAAATTCCACAAAAGGATCAAAGTCCTCATATGATTATCATCTTGCTAACAACTCTGTATCGCAGGGTAGAGCTAAGGGCTATGAATATGTGCATTATTCTTCAAACCAATATGTTCATAAGTCCTCAAGAATTTCTCTCGCTTATTCATATGCTTACCCTAACCCCTCTTATGTGAAACGAAATGGTTTGGCCTCTATGCCACCATTCTCGTATGGTGCTTTCATGAGAATGATGAACTCTTTGCCACCCCTTCGATGTGGGTGGTGAAGAAAAGAACTAATCTCTTCTGCAGGGTCAGGTCTCCGACGTGCCTAAACGTCTCAAGAATTTCTTGGGGGCCGACAAAATGCACGAAAGGAGCCTTGAGGCTAATCATGATGAAATGAACTTTCATTTCACACGCCCTCCCTACCGCTTATCTGAATACCGATCGATGAAATTCATCTGATGAACTTGATATCATATTCTTCACCGATGAAGTATATGAGATCGTAAGTTGTACTAATTCATCTGCAGGATGATCAACCCAAAGCCACCGAAAGTGGGTTCTCGATAGTGGATGTACAAATCACATGACCGGTGACAAGAATCTATTGATGGATGCTACCTTATCACCATCACATCTGAAGCATATCATCTTTCTTTGACAAAGGCAAAAGTCGGTATTGGGACTTGGTAAGGTTGCTATCTCTAAGGACATGCACATGGACAAAGTCATGCTTGTTGAGTCTTTAGGATATAACCTCATGTCAGCCTCAATGCTTTGTGATCTTGATATGGTTGTTATCTTTGGCAAGTATCGTTGTGTTGTGATTATGGAAGTCGACAATTCCAAAGTCTTCAAGGCTTTAGGAGAGGAGACTTGTATATTGTTGACTTCTCTACAGGACCACAACCAGCCGTGTGCCTACTTGCAAAAGCTTCGTATATTGGCTATGGCATCGACGACTTGGTCACGCAGGCATGAGGAATTTGCAAACGCCATGCGAAGAAGAAGCATGTCATTGGCATTGAGAATGTCAAATTCCTCAAGGATCACCTATGCGGAGCCTGTGAAGCTGGAAAAATGACCAAGGCCAAGCATCCAATGAAGACTATCATGACCACTACTCGTCCTTCGAATTGCTTCACATGGACCTCTTTGGTCCCAATCATTATTCAGTCATCGTTAATGAAGCATCACTATATGGCTTTGTTATTGTTGATGATTACTCTCGTTACACATGGGTACACATTGTTACTTACAAAAATCAAGTGCAGGAAGTCTTCAAACGATTTTCCTCGAGGGCTTCAACTAACTTTGGTGTGAAGATCAAGCACATCGGGAGTGACAATGGAACTGAGTTCAAGAATTCGGTCTTGATGACTATCTTGATGAACTTGGTATCACGCATGAGTTATCTGCTCCTTATACTCCTCAAAGAAATGGCATCGTGGGAGCGCAAGAACAGAACTCTTGTTGAGATGGCTCGCACTATGCTTGATGAATACAAAACGCCTAGTCGTTTCGGATTGAAGCAATTGACACTGCGTGCCACATCATCAACAGAGTATATCTTCACAAATTCTTCAAGAAGACTGCCTATGAACTCCTCACTAACAAGAAACCTAATGTAAGTTATTTCAAAGTCTTGATTGCTAAATGCTGGATTAGAGATCCTCACCACAACTCTAAATTTGCACCGAAAGCACATGAAGGTTTTATGCTTGGTTACGGAAAGGACTCGCACACCTACAGAGTCTTCAACATTGCTCTTCACAAGATTGTTGACACTGTAGATGTGCGGCTCGATGAAACTAATGGCTCGCAAAGAGAGCACCTACCTTCTGTGTTAGACGAACCAGCACCTAAGGATTCTATCAGGTTCAAGGCAACTGAGGATGTCATTCCCATCAAGAAACTGCTGAAGAATTCATTCCTGTCGTGAAGAACGTCGAGCTGATGCACTGAAGATAATGTCAAGAAAATGGTGCCGAGGAAAATGATCAAATTCCTCGGCGACAACCAGCTCATCCTCGCGTTGCAAAAGAAGTGCAAGTTGACAAGATCATCGATGACATTGAAGCGCCAGGTCCTCTCACGCTCAAAAGCTTCACATTTATCTAACTTTTGTGGGCACTATGCTTTTGTCTCTATCACAGAGCCCTCTAAGGTAGATGAAGCATTTACGAGCCGGAGTGGATTCAGGCCATGCAAGAAGAATTACATCAGTTCGAGCTCAACAATGTCTCGAACTGGTCAAACGTCCAGATCCTCGCAAGCATAATATCATTGGCACAAAGTGGATCTATCGCAACAAGCAAGATGAAAATGGTCTTGTGGTGAGGAATAAGGCATGACTAGTAGCTCAAGGCTACACGCAGGTTGAAGGAATTGACTTGATGAAACTTTTGCACTGTCGCTAGACTTGAGTCTATTCAAGCATATTACTCGCCTATGCTAACCATCACAATATCACTTTATATCAAATGGATGTGAAAAGTGCATTCCTCAATGGTAAGCTTGAGGAAGAAGTATATGTTGCTCAACCCCTGTGTTTTGAAGATCCAAAGAATCCTCGACAAAGTCTTCAGACTCAATAAGGCCCTCTATGGCCTCAAGCAAGCCCCTCGGGCGTGGTATGATACATTGAAGGAATTCTTCGTGAAGAATGGCTTCACACCTGGTTCACTCGATCCTACTCTCTTTACTAAATCTTATGATGGTGATCTTTTTGTGTGCCAAATATATGTTGATGATATTATCTTTGGCTGTACTGACCAACGCTATAGTGATGAATTTGCCTACATGATGAGTGAAGAATATCAAATGTCTATGATGGGAGAGTTGAAATTCTTCTTAGGTCTTCAAATTCATCAACACCGCAATGGCATATTCATATCTCAGAGAAATACCTCAAAGATGTCCTGAAGAAATTCGGCATGCAAGACCTGCAAAGGTGTCAAAATTCCTATGCCCACAAATGGCCATCTATGCAATCGATGAAAATGGTATTGACTTCGATCACAAGGTATACCGCTCCATGATTGGTTCCTTATTGTACTTATGTGCATCTAGGCCAGATATAATGCTTAGTGTTTGCATGTGTGCCCGATTTCAAGCTACACCGAAGGAATCACACCATAAGGCTGTGAAGCATATTCTTCGATATCTAGCTCACACACCAACACTAGGATTATGGTACCCCAAGGGCTCTACTTTTGATCTCTTTGGATATTCTGACTCTGACTATGCTGGTGATCGTGTGGACCGCAAGTCAACATCTGGTACTTGTCATTTCCTCAGACACCAACACTAGGATTATGGTACCCCAAGGGCTCTACTTTTGATCTCATTGGATATTCTGACTCTGACTATGCTGGTGATCGTGTGGACCGCAAGTCAACATCTGGTACTTGTCATTTCCTCAGACGATCTTTGGTCTGTTGGTCCTCGAAGAAACAGAACTGCGTATCACTGTCCACTTCGGAAGCTGAATACATTGCTGCTGGCTCGTGTTGTGCTCAATTGCTATGGATAAAGCAAACCCTCAAGGACTACAGCATCAACGTGAAGAATGTGCCTCTCTATTGTGACAATGTGAGTGCCATCAAGATTGCTCACAACCCAGTTCAGCACTCGAAGACAAAGCACATTCAAATTCGTCATCATTTTCTTCGTGATCATGTGTTGAAGGGCGACATCTCCATCGAAAGCACGTGAAGACCAAGAACAGCTAGCTGATATCTTCACTAAGCCCTTGGATGAGAAGAAATTTAGCAAGTTGCGGTGTGAGCTAAATATCTTAGAATCTTGAATGTTCTTTGAAAAGGACACACATCCTAACACTTATGCAAAATTGATGACTTAGATGTGCAACACATGAAGAAACGTTTTCTTCAATCAATGAAGAATAACACTCTAAGTGTGAAGAAATTAATGAAGAAATTGATTCTCGTAACCCTACGACAATTGTATGCAGCGTGTCTGAAATCATCATTCTTATCTGATTGGGTCACGCCACCACCAAAGTTGAAATCTTCAATTTGAGTTTTTCCTCAGTTTTGAAATTCTTCAGTTTTTCAAATTCTTCAACTTTGCAAAATCTTCACTATTTTCGTCGTCTTTCTTCATTAGCTATATATATATATGGGTTTATGTCTTCTACAAAGATTCACTTATGGCTATTTCCTCAAGTCGCTTTTTATGCTAAGTGAATGTGATCGGACCCTTCCCCCTCTATGCTATACTCAACCCAATCCATTCACAAATTCTTCATGTGCGTTCTACTTTGAAACTCGTTCAAAATCTTCACTGTGTCCTTGACAGCTGAAGAAATTGCGAACGGAACTTTAACACGAATCTTATCCAAACCTTCGTTTTTGCCGCTCAAACCGTTCCGCATCCCACGATGCATTACTTTATTCACCCACGATCGTACACGATCTCCACTACACAGTACGTGTGTGACACATGTCGTGAGAAGGGAAATGGTCGAGGCATGTTCGTCCTAAATCTTGAGCGACCCGTTTTCACCGCGTCTATAAATATCCCTCTCCTTCCTCACTCTTTTACTCTGCTCGACCTCTCTCCCGCCGAGTTCCTCAAACCCTAAGCGCCGCCGCTACTCCATCGTCAGCCGGTGAGGAAAAGCTTCATCGCCTTGACCTCGTCGCCGACGATTTCGCGCCGACATGAAATCTTCACTCCGCCGTCGCCATAGCTGTCTTCCGCCGCCAAGTTAGGGCGTGGAAGATCTGAACGGACGAACTTCCCAACTGTTCTTCTCAGTTCGTCGTGTTCTTCACTTCAGGTAATTAAAAGTTACTTTTATTACTCGCTTTGATTCTCAAATTTTCTTCAAATTCTTCAAAGGTGTTTATTCCTCAAATCTTCACACATACGAACACCTCAAATCTCTTGACTCGTTTCTCTAAGCTATGATTTTCTTCAAGATTCCTCAATTGTGTGGATCCTCGATCTATACAACTCTGGAACCTAAGACAAAGAACGCTTAGTAAAATTCTTCAAGGCTCATCTGGTCAAATCCTCAAAACTTGTTTTTTTAAAAACCTTCTGAGAACGCATATGACCTCTCCAAATTCCTCGCACCTATACTGCATTCACAGGTACAAATGTCCGTCTTTGAATCCCTAGGTTCTCATCAACTTAACTCATTTGCAGCGTTCCTCGAAGAAAAACTGCACACTTCTTCAGAGAACTCAATTGTTCAATTTCCTCAACTAAAGAAAATGGCAGATGGTAAGAAGCCACAGAAGGGAGGAAAGAAACCTGAGGTTATGACTGCGTTTGAAATCCCTGAGGATATATATGTTGACTCATCGCACACCAGATGAAGAAAGCAAAAATCAACGCAAGGTGCGTATTCGTAAGATTGAACGGAGATGGGCACGGGAATGGAGGGAATATAGATATGTAACTCCTAAGTACATGAAGAAATTCGCTCTTAATCCTCCATGCCCAAGAGCTCCTTTGGCACTGGCCAAATAGCTGATCCCACAAGCATCAAACGAGGTGAGGACTTTCACGAGGAATGGGCTAAACGCCAAGCAAAATTGGCAAAGCAAGCAAAGGAGGCAAAGAAGAAATTCAATGAGGATTCTGCCGCATTGCCATCGCCAGAGGTCTCGGTCAAACCGAGGAAATCAATGCAAAAGAAGCCTGCTCATAAGCCAAGTGCTTCATCATCTGCGCCCTCACGGCCAAGTTCCTCAGCAGCACCTTCCAAGCAAATTCCTCAAACTGCTGCTGCTCCACCAAAGTCCTCAACAGCTTCGTCAAAACCTTCAGTTCCTATGCATCTAGCTACATGTCAAAGGACTGCTGGCTTTTCAATTTCCTCAGGCATCTCTGCAAGTTCCTCAGCAGCTCCCATTTCTTCAACTGGTCCGACTCAGCTGAAGACCAAAGCAACATTGGACGAGGTCCTCGGCCTAGCCCGACGAAGAAAATGGTTGCATTCCATGTGCCATCGATGATGAGGCATCTGATGAAGAACTCATGCGAAATCATCGAGACCGTCAAGTAAGGGCCGCTAGAGCCAAAGGTACATCTGTGCCATCGCTATTGGACCCAAGAAAGTCCTCGACTTTATTGATCTCCGGCATAATGATCCCAATACCCCTCTGCTGACCTTCATTTGACACTGGACAAAGTCATATGTTGACTCACTTCATAGCTGAAGAAAAATGGAAGTATGAAAAGGCGAGGGAATCAAAAGGCTCAATACAGAAGGAGAAGTTCTCAAGAAAACGTTTTCAAGATGACACCTGAGGAGCTTCTCCAGGTCCAGACTGAAATTCAAAACCTCAGCAAAAACTTCGATTCATACAATGCTGATTGGCAAGGAGCCAAGGTCAGATTCGTCAACCTGACGAAAAATCTCACAAATGTTGCTGTCCCAATGCAACATGAAATTCCTCAGGCTGTAGCCTCAGCTCAGCCTACTGAAGAAAATGCCAGCACCGCTGATGACGTTCAGCCTGCTGATGAAAACGTTGATTCCAGGGCTGATGATCCCATTCCAGCCGCTGAAGAAATTGCCAGGGCACCCACTAGTGGTGCGCCTGAAGAAATTGCTCAAGACAGGGGAACTGCATCAGTTGCTCCTGAAGAAACTGAACCAAATTCCTCGGCTCCTCCTGCGCCAACTCCAACTCCAATTCTTCCATCTGCTTTTGATGTGAAGAAAACCCAGCTGCAGAACGAGTGCTGTGAAGAAAAGGAAAGCATCATTGCGTCGATTCTTCTACTGTGAAGAAAATGAAGCCAATGACCAGCTCATTCAAACTCCAATTGATGCTGTTCCAATTTCCTCCATACCATCAAAGGAAGTTGTTCCTTTTGGAGAAGACTATGAGATCCCAATCGGATCCGATGAAGAACATAAGTCTGCTTTGCCCGTCGAGCAACTTGATGAAGAAATTGAAGTGGATGCCATCCTTCAACCCCAGTTATTCCCTCATCGGACTATGAAATACCTCAGGCTGGTGCTGAGGAAATTGAAGATGAAGATGTGGATATTGGATGCACCACACCAGTTATCAATGATGACTTTTGGGAAAGTCAGCATCCCAATACTCCTCTCTTCACCCCGCTCCAACAGATTCCTCAGTCCCCTGCACAAACAGTCCGAATCGACTCTGAAGAAAATCAACCCACTGGTTCTGTGCATGAAGAAATTCCAGCCACTAGTGCTGATGAAACTGCTGCTGCTGCTAATCCTCAGACTGCACCTGTTGAGGAACAAGAAATTCCTCAGCCTGAAGAACAAGAACCTGAACTTACGATTCCTGAGGTGGTGATGCAACTCACTGACACCCCTCTGCCCAAGCAAAGGAATCCATTCTCATCCAAGCAAAAGTTCAAGGCTGAAGATTTCTTTGCCGAGCACGTATTCTTCACTGAATATAATCCTTATGATTCTGCTCGCATTAGGAAGAGGCGCTTCTGGACTGCCAGCCAAGCCAACTTCTATTCCTCAGTGCTCTTCAACAAGGATAAAATCTTCGATCATGCTCATATTCCTCATGTGGATATGGAGTCACTGCCAGGCTTTGAGCCAGTCCTCAGTGTTCTTCACGACGCAGGGCTTCTAAATTTCCGCACTGATATTTGTGACTAGAATGAAGAGCTAATTCTTCAGTTTTATGCAACACTGCACATCACCGGAGATGCTGAAGACGTGAACTCTTGGGTCTTAGATTGGATGACCGAAAATACTCACTACAAGGCACCAAAGAATCGAATTGCTTCGTGCCCTACCACTCGATCCTCCACTTGATGATGCACGTCGTATCTATGACGAACCGTAACTTACAAATCACTATATGCAAGTCTTGATGAAGCCTTTGAAGCCAAGGCAGGCCCCAAGAACCAAATTCCTCGTCAAGGAATTATTATATGTGCCTCGGACAGTCTATCGTATTCGACGAAGACAATGAGTCGAATCAAAGGTCACGACTTCAAATGATGAAGAAGTCGTTGGCATCATGAAGAATATGCTTTTCAACATCATCCATGGCGTTCCCGTCAACTTCCATGATTTCTTCATGAGGACTCTGGCAAACATTGCTATGTCACCATTTGAGCTGAAGCCTTACGCGCCTTGGATTATGAGATTCATCAGGACAAGGTCTTCACTCAATTACAAAGCTGATACTTTGAACCACTGCAGCTACTTGCCCCCGATTGAAGTCCTCAAACGGACTATTACCTCAGCTGATGACAAGGGCAAGGCTACTGCTGTGATCGATGAAGGCATTCGTCCATTGGATGGACAGTTTCGCAAAGCAGCATCCTACTCCACCAATGATGACTCTGCCACACATGACTCTCGCCAAATACCTCGGTCAAGCAAAGTCCTCAAGCTATCGCACCTGTGGTGATGATCGATCGTGAGTTACTCCTCAGTCTTCATCAGAAGGTTGATCGCAATCATAAATGGGTCAAGCGTCAATTTGGTTCAATTCTTCACAACATGACCTCAACACACAATGCAGTGAAGAAAAACCACTACTACCTTCATGAAACCTTCAAGCGCACCTGGGCTGTTCTTTCACATGTCTACAGTGAAGAAGAACTGACTTCAATGGGTCTCAAGGAAGAATTTGACTGGTCTGCACCTCCTCCGAAGAAATTCAAGAAGGTCAAAGTTCCTTCCTTGGTGGCCAGCTCCTATTCTTCATCTCGCGACACCGATGAAAATGAAGACTTGGAAGACACCGCGGCTGGTCCTACTTCACCAAACAACCCCGACAATGTCAAGCTCCGTCTTCAACTTGAATTTCTTCAAGAGCGTTAGTCCTCGATTTCGATCCTTTTGGTCATTCGATGACAAAGGGGAGAAATTTGAGTTAGTCTTCAAGCGGGTCTAGTTTTTGTCTATATACCGTATTTTATTAAGTTACAACTCTCGTTCTTCTGAAACCCTTTATTGGATCGAGTTGTAATCTTAAACCCTATGGTGCTTTGATACTTTTGATGCATTATGATTTTGCACTATGCTTCATAGCAAATCTACTTGTGCTCGATACTTTATGTGCTATGATTCCTCATGCTGAATTTCATCAAGCACCATATTTCATCATGCATTTCAAATCCTTCATATTATATGTCAAATGCGTATGAATTACAAGATATAGGGGAGATCTCCATGATTCAATTCTTCAAGTGTGCATTGCCTCAAAAGCAAATTCCTCACTATGCACATCTTCGTGGGGAGTTCTTCTATATCTTGCAATCAAATTCCTCATTATCAGTATTTGCAATTCATATGTTTATCCTCGTTGAAAACTTAACCCATATTGTCATCAATCACCAAAAGGGGAGATTGTAAGTGCATCTAGTGCCCCTTAGTGATTTTGGTGTATTGAAGACTTATAGGTTAAGTAACTAATGCGCTTGTGAGTGTACACAGGTCTATAAGTCTATGAGGAGTTTGATATTTACAGAGAAAGTCGACCCCTAAAAATGAAGTTCTTCATCTGAAGACTTTGATATTCTGAAGACTTTCTGAAGACTTTGAAAGTGAAGAAATTGGTATGACCTTGAAGACTTGGTATTCATTTGAGGAACATGAATCGTGAAGACTTTTGTTTTCGTAGTTTCATTTTCTCTTTCTTGAGTCATAGGAAACACCGTACTGTTAAAGGGGGTCCTGGAAATACTAAGGAAAAATTTCCATTTGATGCTCAACTCAAAATCCTACACCTACCAATCCCTTCGAGTGAAGCTTTTGGAAATCTCATACTGATTCAGTCAATTTCTTCAAAGGATGTAGACGAAGCTCTTACAGTCAGCCGAGAATTTGTTCTGACTGAGGAGTTAGGAATTCGCCGGTCGAATTGCCTACACAAAGGAGGAACATGATAGCCCCGAGGAATTTGAGAGTCAAATTTCCGACCGTTCTTTGTCTTCGCGTGCAGCTGTCCCAAAATATCTTATCCACCTAACGGTCATATCATTGAAGGGCATTTATGTCTTATCATGTAGGGCTGCTCCCTAGGCTATAAATAGCCGCCCCTACAACCACTAGCTGGTTGGCTGCTCCGAGAGAACTTGACACTTGTCATTTGAGAGCAACCCATCCTCTGAGGACTTTGAGTGAAAATCATCAAGTGAGGAAAAACCCAAAAGTGAGGAATAACCCAAAACCCAAACCCCAACAAACCCAAAGTGAGTGAGCATCACGGACGAACTTGATCCTGCGTGGATCCGACGCTTGTTACCTGTGAAGACTGTGCTTCTTCCAGACGGTTAGGCGTCATGGTCTAGAAGCATCCAAGAGGAATTGTGGATCGCCGAGTGACCAAGTCTGTGAAGGTTTGGAAGTCGCTCAAGACTTACCACGAGTGATTGGACGAGGTCTGTGTGACCTTAGTTCAAGGAGAATACGGTGAGGACTTGGTGTCCTGAGCTGCGTGCTCGGTGACTCGGTGTCCGGACTGTGTGTCCTCGAGTTTAAATACTCACCGCTCCAACCAGACGCATAACCGAGACAACAGTTGGAACTGGTCTACCAAATCATTGTCTTCACCAACCTAATCGGGTTCTATTTCCTCAACCCTTTCATTTCCTCATTCTTGTGTTGAATATTTGTTCATATCTGTGTTTGAAGACGTTGATCAAGACTTTCTCAATTTCCTCAGCTCAATTTCTTCATCCGCTTGTCTTCATCCTGTGTTATCCTGTGATTACGCTTTCTGTACTCTGTGATTGTCTTCATTTCATCATGACGACTATGCTTGTGATCTGTTATGCTTACTTCTGAGTACTTATTCCGCTGCAAATAGTTCTTCGCTAAGGAATTTCCTCACCGGCAAATTCCTCAGTGAAGAATTCATAAAAATCGCCTATTCACCCCCCTCTAGTCGATATAACGCACTTTCACACCCCTTCGCAGGAATTGCGCAGTTCAGCCCAACGCCTCAGGTAGTCGCGGGTGGACTCATCCCGGCCTTGAACGCACAGTGAGGGCTGGCGGGGCATGGACGGCCGCTTGTAGGTGTTGTTGAAGTTGCGTATGAAGACTTCTATGAATCTACCCAGCTCTTGATGCTGCGGGGCTTCAGGCTGTTTAGCCATGTCCGGGCCGTGCCCTGGAGCATGAGCGGGACGTACTTCACGGCAACGCGCTTGTTGCCATTTGCTATGTTGATGGTCGTGGAGTAGTCGACCAGCCAATCTTCTGGCTTCACAAAGTCGTTGTACTTGGGCGTATCTCGTGGGAGCGAGAACCCTTTGGGGAAGAGCGCGTCGCGAATGTGGGGGCCGAAACAAGGTGGTCCCATCATGTCTTCTTCTTCTAGAGCTAGAGATCGAGCGAGGCGGTCGATCCGGTGGCGAGCATCATTCTCTCCGACTCCTTCTCGGTGGCCCAGCCGGTCTCCGAGAGTCGGGTGCACAACAGGCGGCGGGGAGGCACGCCTCTCCCTGCGAGGAGGAGGTGGCGGACAGTCGTCCCGTCGTTCCACTGCTCGTGGGCGACCATCTTGGTCGCGCTCTATGATGAGGCGTGTGCGGCTGCGGCTAGCAGCCGGCTCTTGGTCTGGTCTGTCACGGACGCCGCCTGTCGGCATCTGAAAGGTTGCGCCTTGCTCTTGGCGAGGGGGCGGGTTCTCAACCCGTTGGCCAGGTTCTTCCATGCAGCAGCCGGCTTCTTGCTGTGTCGCAGCCGCTTCGATGAGCTGTTGAACGCGCTCCGTCACGCAACACCGCTCATGACCCTCTAGGTGATCCAGCTCGTCTGCTACCGCCTAGGCAGCTCGTATGTTCTCCATGGGTGTGGTGTACATGGGGCGGTCTACCCCGAACATGATGGCGACGGTGGCGCCGTGCTATCAGATCGTACCAATGCGGCTAGGCCCACCAGCAGTGGGCGTGCCGCCAATGGCGCGGCCGATCTCTTACTGATAGGCCTCAGAAAGGCGTCTCATGGTGGCCAATTTCTTGGTGCTTTCGACGAGTAAGACGCGGCAGGCCTCTAGCGTCTCGGCGTTGGCGTCTTCTGCGATGGGTGCAAACAGGTCTCGCAGTGCTTCTTGCAGCGGGTCTTGGGCAGCCCCACCAGAGGCTCCGTCGTGGCTGATGACGAGCACCTCCGTGATGGTGCCGCCGCCCTGTCCGCGCGAGGGAGCGGGTCGTCGATGACCACCACATTGGTGGGGAAGGCGTCTAGGGATGCCGTGTTGGAGAGACAAGCATCGGGTAGGTGGGGCCGATCAACTCTAGATCGGAGGCCGGCTCCTTGGCGATGTCGAGCTTGCCAAGGAGGTCGACGAGGCAGCTCTCGGAGCTGGCTGCTCCCGTGTTGGGCGCGAGCTCGTCGGACAGGCGGACCTCGCCAATGAGATCAGCGAGGCAGCTCGCCGCGCAGGCGACTTCCGCGCCATGCAGCGCGTCAGCGCATACGCCATCAGGCATGCTGGGCTGGTTGCGCTCGATAGGGAGGAAAAGGGTTCCCATCCAGAACAGATCTCCGAACGACGGTGCACCTAGCCCCATGCTGGGCGCCAAATGTCGGTGGTGTCATGCGACATATTCCAAAGGATCGTGTCAGGACCCCAATTCTAAGTCACACCGATCTAGCATGTAACACCTCATATCACTTTGGGGCCTCACACACGGTATTCCCAAGGGTGTCGCCTTACCTGGCCCGGGACCATTTGCGCCTTTTGGCTCATGTATATGATAGTGTCGCTAGCATCCATATAACAGAGAACCCGGGCCGACATGACTAGTCATGAACCCAAAGTGGCACTAACTTATGGGGACATGCATACATGAAACAACATCGAGCATGTCGGTCATCAGCGTGTGAATCCGGGCTGTAGCAACTGGGCTAACAGGGCTCCGGGAACCCGGGCTGTAGCAGGCTAGCAGGACTCCGGAAGTCACCGCGTGACATTTCCCCGAAGGGATAGACACATGAATGATGTGAATCACATGCCGGACAGTCTAAGTGTGCCGGAGCAGTAGTTTTGGGCTAGCAGGACTCCGGTAAACCGGGCTGTAGCAGACTACCAAGGCTCAGTGGAAGCACCAGACTACATTTCCCCATAAGAGAGGCTACCAAGCATAAACAACTAGATTGTCGGATCCCACACATACCAAGCATTTTAATCGTACACACAATATGCTCAATATGTGCAAATACAACATGGCATCACAAAAAGACTCTACGACTCAGAGTATTTATTCATTAGGCTCCGAGGAGCCAAGTATTACAAACATGGGTCTCATGACCCAACATACAGAGCATACAAGCAACAAGCACATGCGGAAGCTTAACTTGTCTGAGTGCAGACAACTACAAATGAAGAAGGCTGACAAGCCTGACTATCTACAAGACCCCCCAAGGGTACAAGATCGTAGCTGAGGTAACAAGCTAAACGTCGAAGTCCACGCGGAACTACTAGCGAGACTGAAGTCTCTCTACAAAACATAAAATAAGCAAACGTGAGTACAAATGTACCCAGCAAGACTTACATCAGAACTATCTACATATGCATCGGAATCAACAAAGGGGTGGTGGAGTTTAATTGCAGCAAGCCAGCTTTGACTCAGTGGCTAACCTGAACTACGACTGCAAGTAACTCTTTGAGGTGGCGCACACGAGTCCACGTATTCACCATATCAATACACTGCTATGGATCCCCTCCCGTCTCCCTACGAGAAGGCCATCCATAGCACTCATGCTTATCTTGCGAGTTTTAGAGTATCCACTTTCACTTGTCTATGAGTTGTACAGGCAACCCAGAAATCCTTTACCGCGGACACGGTTATTCGAATAGATCATGCTAACCCTGCTGGGGTGTACTTCTTCACACAAGCTCTTGCCACTTACCACCATGTACACGTCGTGTATCTCGGCAACCTTCAAGCGGAAGCCTGGCGAGGGATTCGACCACGACCTGACTAACCACACAAGTCTCTAGTACAGGTTTATCACCTATTCGGGTTCCATCCGCAAGGAGATCCGGCCGGGGCGTCGCTCACGGCCCCAAACAATGTGTGTAGGGTTCCCAAGCCCACCTCGACGGATAGATCTACGCTTGGTACACCATGCCATGGTGCCTAGTCTGTCCCAAGCACACCTATACCGGGTACCACTTGGTAGACTACTAACACAACCTACAAACACCAGAAACTAGTTGCAACTCCTGGACAGAGATCATGTTGATTAATAGGTTGAGAGGGGCACTTAAGCATTCCAATGCGTGGTAGTAGCTGTTCATGGATCACGAACACAGAACTCAGTTCTTGAGAACGGCTTCAATGAGACAACCCACCATGTACTCCTACATGGCCTCTCATCGATACCTTTACCAAACCGTGTTCACACCCTTAGCTCACAAGAGTAGGACATGTTCACACACCTCTAATTCATTCCCCGATGAATCAGACCTGAATCAACTCTAAGCAGTAGCAAGCATGACAAACAAGCATGAATGAGTAGGCACATCAGGGCTCAAACAACTCCTACTCATGCTAGTGGGTTTAATCTATTTACTATGGCAATGACAGGTCATGCAGAGGAAAGGGGTTCAACTACCACAGCATCTAACAGTTGAATCATTGTTGTCCTAATGCAGTAAAAGAGAGAAGGAGCGAGAGAGTGGGATTGTATCAGAATGAACAAGGGGTTTTTTCTTGCCTAGCACTTCTGAAGATAGTACAGCTGTTCATCGGTGTCATCGAACTCATCGTCGGAACATACGTCTACTGAGGGGGGAACAACCACCGACAACAGAGAAAGAACACAATCAATTCAATGCAACAATATGATGCATGATCATGACATGGCAATATGCTAAATTTTGAGCTAATGCAACTAGCAATCATATTAAATGAAGTTGGTTTGAACCAAAGGTTCAAACTCAAACTCCATATGGGATTATTTAAATGCCAAACATTTAATTTTCCCTATTCAGCAACTATAACTTGTTCCAACTTGCATGAAAACAGTGCAGATGGATAGATTGGATTTTTCTGACCATTTTTCATATATAAATTATTTCATTTGGAGTTATGGTTGATTTTCTATGATTTTTAGAAGTTTAGGATATTTTTTGAAATAAATAAATCATTTCTGATTTATTTAAAATCCAGAAAGGCTTTACTACGTCAGTACTAAGTCATGCTAACATCAGCTGGTCAATTGGGCCGGTCCAGGTCAAACCTGACCTGCGGGACCCGTTGGTCAGTGACCCTGGGCCAGTTAAGTTGCCGACAGGTGGGTCCGGTCAACGATGACTAAGTTGAAGTCAAGCTGACACGTGGGGCCACATGCTTAGCACTAATCTAAACAGAAAAATTAGGCTAACCTAGATGGGCGCATGGACCCACATGGCGGTGGCTCTAGGGTTATTAGTGCGGCCATTAGCAGCTAATGACAAGGCCACGTGAGCGGCTATCACTGGCGCTAACCAGAGCGTCGCGGTGCTCGTCGGCCGGCTGTTTCCGGCCACGTCTAGGAGCGCCGAGGGCACCGGAGGCAAGCTTGCACTCTCCTGCATCCAGGGGCGCCTCAGGGGGTCGCGGGGTGGTCTGGTTCACCGGCGGCGAACACTTGGGCGGCGGTCGGAGGTCGGGAGCAATCGGGCTCGGTGCTAGAGAGCATGGGAGGGGGAGCTGCTGGTGGATACGGGTTGGCGGAGACGTCCTGAGCACACTGATGAGCTTAGACACGGGCTGTAGCAACCGTGGCCGTGGTTGCATCATCGTCGGTGGCGAGGAGCTTACGGCTCCGGTTTAACTATGGCCTAGGCGAGGATAACGACGAGGGGAGATGGGCGAAAAGGATCGTGAGCTCACGGTGGTTCGGAAGAGAGGCTCAGCGGGCTTGGGGCGCAGCGAGGTGAGCGCAAGGTCACCGGCGATCTCGCAGCCGGAGGTTGAAGAAGGCGACATAGTCGTCGAGGCGGGGCTTCCCACAGGGTGTGGCTCGGTGAGGAGGTCGAGGATGAAGCGGCGGAGCATCTTGGCGCGTCGGCAAGGCGAGCTATGGCCGGTGGGCGCGTTTGCAGGGACGGCGATGATGAGCACACTCGGGTGCGTGGAAGGGAGAGAAAAGAGGAGGGGGAGGAGCACGAGGGGGAGTCCGAGAGGGTTCCACGGGTTGCGTGGCATGCTTAGGGCACCGAGGAGGTAGTAGAGAGGCAGGAGGTGGCCTCGCGCGTGTGCGCGCACGGCGGCCACACGCCCTCGTCCTTCTGGCGCAAGGAGGAGGACGACTGGCATGGCCAGATGGGCCAGCTCGGCTGCACATGTAAGTGGGCTGCCAGGTTAGTTTTTTTTACCCTTTTCCTGTTTTCTATTTCATTTCCTCTGTTCTGATTTAGTTTAGCCACTAAATCATTTTAATAAATTCTTTGGGTTATTATATGGCTTGCTAAAATATATACAAAGCCACTCACAAACTTCCAGAATTATTGGAGTTATATTGAATATATATTCAATATAAATCCAAAGCAAATAATATAATTCAAATGGCCAAAATAAATGTTTCTGAGCTCCTAAAAACATTGGTTTGAATTTTACCTCTTGCCAATATTATTAGAGAAAAACAGGAACATTTTCTTGGGCCAAATTTTAGAAATTTTTATCTTGATCATTTTCAAAATGATTTCTGTGGCTTTCACAAGTCCCCATTTCAAATTCATTGAATTTTAAACATGATGCACACATGAGTAGCTAGCCCAGAGCAAAACAGAACTATGGATGTGACAGATGGCTTATCATCGTGGGGGAGAGTAAGCCGTCGCCCGTGCCTGGAAACAGGATTAGGCGTAGACATGTACGCCGAGGCATCTTGCCCAGATTCGGGGCTCTCCTAGAAGATAACACCCCTAGTCCTGCTCTGCAGGGTCTCCGCATGATAATTAGATCAATAATGGTGGCTACAAGCTTTCTCCTTGAGTTGTTTCTCTAGAGGAGGAAGAAGAACAAGGCTAGCCCTAGCTTCACTCTCTCTATGTGTGAGTGGTCTCTATAAGGCCGACCCCTTTGCATGGGTACCCTAGGGGATTATATAGGCCTACATCCCAGGGGTACACTAGTAATCCGGCCGGGTGTAGGACCCGACTATCAGTGTCTATAGACGCCGGCTTCTCTGCCGACTGCTGGGGCCCGCTGTTTGGTGGATCCCGTCGGCTGTCTCGTACTTCACCGACAGGCCGCGCCCGCCGCTTGCGGGCTTGCCGGCTGCTAAGTACGGTGGCCGCGCCACTGATGATGCATGCTTTGTTGGGGAGAGCATGGCTACAATGCCGCCGCCTGGTGGGCGTTCACTGTAGCCACTCCCCATCTCTTTTGATTAATGGCGCACAGACTCGGAGGGAGGGGGAGGGCCGCCTGCTGGGAGTCGGCCTCCCCTATGCCGACTGGTCAGGGCTTGCCGTCTTCTGGCGTCTCACGGACAGGTAGGGCCCGCCGCCTGTGGCCGTACCAACAGCCCTTAGTGGGAGCATGGCCTCCTCTACCATGGGTGATGTCATGGGCTGCGTGGCAACAGTGCTGCACTAGGCGAGGGATGTCCACCCAGTACGTTGCACTGTGGCCACGCTCCGCCCTGGATTCGGGGGTGGCAGTCTACACTGTAGCCACGCCTCATCTCATCATTATAATGTGATGCAAACTTCAAGGGAATAGAGGGGGCCACCTGCTAGGAGCCGGCCTCTCTGGAGGCCGCCTGCGAGGAGTCGACCAACCTCTTGGATGTCTTCTGGGGACTGCCACCCTCTAGCAGCCGGCCACTTGGACCAGCCGGCCCTGAGAAGGCGGCTCTTCGTCTTTGATGCTTTAGGGGCGCAGCCGGCCGCGATGTCTCAAATCGCAATGAGGATCAGATGAGGCTACCCGTGGTCATTTACTCCGACACGACTTTTAGTATTTCTCAAAATACTACCAGTGTTACAATGTAAAGAAAATTTTCAAAAAAAAAATGTATAGGCAAATACCTGAATTGAGTTTTAAAACAATTAATCTAAATGCAATTATGAAGCAAATTAGGTAAAGCAAGAGGCGAATGGAAGAGTACAAAGCGATCATAGCTGTCAGCACATCCGCAGCCTAAGACAACATGAGCGACACACAAAAGATAACCCGAACACAAAGACAAAGCTATATGTCCCAGCGCCAATGGACTTGAACATAAGCGACAATGATACCTCACTACTGGGCGACACCTGATCCGCAACACGTGTCCCGGCCACGGCAAAAAATGGCCAGCAATATGATCTCCTACAAGCTTTGGCCATGAACATGGACTCGCAGGGCAATAAGATTTGGTGTAGCAGCCTAAATTATGAAGCAAATTATGTAAAGCAAGAGGCGAATGGGAGAGCACAAAGGGATTCATACCTATCAGCACGTCCGAAGCCTAAGACGACAGGAACGACACAAAAAAGATGGCCCCTGAACCCAACGACAAAGCTACATGTCCCAGCGCCAATGACCTGCATCTAAAGATAATAAGCAGAAGGTCGCCTTTTCTGCAGGAATTTGCTGCAGGTCTGATCCCTTGTCGGGCTCTCCACTTGTCCTCACTCCCTAGACCTTCCCTATACATTTTTTTACCACCAGTAAAAATCAATGAAATTCATCTGTTCATTTTGTGGTTTAAAATGGGCACAATCTTAGAATCCACCAGAAAGTTGAATATATAGGATCGTTAAGGGTTTTCTACCAGATTCATGCATTTTTTTCTTGCCATTGTGAACAGAAGACAAGATAAATGTTAAATGGTTTATCATAGTCTTGCTTTTTTCATGGATGTTCATGCCATATCTTATTAAATGATAAATGGTCATTTGTAGACTTGCTCTTTTTGCATGGATGTTCCATGTTGTACCATCAGTCTTTGGGTAGAACTGTAAAAGGCAATGCTTTCCAAGAGCATTGGGTGCCTGAACCAATTCAGGCAGTAGGTGTGCAGATGCAAGATGGTGGCACACATGCAAACAAACAACCTGTAAAGATATTTTATACTTTTAGGATGACATGAAGCTCATGACTATCATGAAACGGCAAGCTTATAGATAATTAAGTAATCTCTAGAATGAATTGTGATCCTGATTAGTATTTATAGACATTGTCCATTGGCCATATTTGTTACAAAAAAAGTGATGTGCTATGCATATGCATTTGTGAATTTTTAGCTTTAAAAAAATATTGTTCATGACTTGCACACACCCGTAACTTTTCATGTCGTATATATCACAAAGAGATGGCATGTCAGTTTTTCGTTTAACTCATGTTCTCATCCATGTATCCATAATTTCTATACTAATGGTTTTGTTGCTGGGTTGTTGCTGCCTCCAATCTTTTGTCCAGCAAACAAATGCTCAATATGTATTCGTGTTCTCCTTCCCGCGAGTGCTTCATCCTTGTATCTGTAGGTGGAATACAATGTTCTTTATTCTCCATGTTTTGGTTAATATCAATTTCCATGCTTCATCTTTGTTTACCTTTCTCATTTTTGCCCTGTCCTGTATTAAAACATGATGTTTACTCAAATCCTGCCAAGAACAACTAAAGCCTTTGAAGGATGTTGCTTCAAGATGGAAAGATCTTCCCCTGCAAGTTTTTTGGTTGTTACAACAAAGACTACTTTTTGAGTTGTCGAGGCGAGCTGATGATCTAACCACTAGCGGCTGAGAAACTTCATTTAGAATGTGACATGTCATGTGCTTATAGGCTAGTCGAGTGACCTTTTTGTTATCTATGGAATATGAATCTCCAAATTTTGTGCTTGCTCTAAGCAGTAAGCACTCAAAATTTGTGGTTGTAAACAATATTTAGCCTTGTTATTCTTCACAAATAGTGAAATGACATAGGAAGATATAAACATGGTATTTTCTGATGGTCTCTTTTAAATTGGGCCACTAATTTTTATTGTATAGATAACAACATGTGGACCTCATTCAGAGTCATGAGAAGAAAAACTTTGGGTTAAAAGCAAATTTAAACACATTGTATATTCCGAATTTTTGATTTATGATGTGCAGGTCAAAGGATGTTAGGTTCTTCTTCTCTGTTTTGAACCTTTTATTCTCTGTTTGGCCTATAACTTGTATTGCCTTATTGGTAAAGATTTAAATTAAGCCTTGCTGCTACAGCCTTTTATTTTCTTGGAGAAGATTGTATTCATTGGTTGGTGAGTTAATCTATTTGTGATTTGTACCTCGGTTGGCGTAACATCCGATATTTGAAATGATGAATCGTGGATCTTAGGGTCATTAGAGCATATGTATCTCAGGAAAAACGACAAGTCGTTTATGTTGAAGGTGATCACACCTTGATTGCTGGCGATGATCGGATTCAGTCAGATGTGATATTGGGTTCCAAAAAGATTGAGGTTTGTACAACTACTAAAAGTTCATCTGATCCTTTCAAGCACTTAGTCCCTTTTAGGGTTTTACATGTTTGTTTCACCTAATTAATAATTGGAATTTGTTGACACCAACCATTGGTCTACACTCATGTTTATGATGAGAACTGTGAAACTTTATTTACATTGTGGTTTATTAGTGTTCTAAAGACTATGGTCATTTGTGTTACATTCTCTATTATAACTGTCACAATATTTGGCTAAACCTTGCGTACATCATGTACATACTTTTCTCGCTTTAAGCCCCCATTCAGCATTCTGGTGATTATGCCAATCACCGTTGTCTGAACCCTGATTTAGATGTTTGGAAGCTTGTCTAGCTGCCTTTTTCTTAGGTTACAGACAAATATACTACTGTCTCTTCCAAAACATATGGTATGAAATGTAAGTACAATCATTTGACTGTGTGAATGCTTTGTACTCTTATGTTGAAACTTTATCTAAAATACAGTACCTATTAACACATTATAACTCATCATGTTTGTTCAGTTTGACCATCCCTCGGGATGGCCGTGTGAATGCTTTGTACTCCACAACTTTCTTTTGTTATAGTAGCCCTATTGTAGATGCCTCTCATAAGGCGAACCACGTCCAGATGATAGATTGATCCACGGTTCAATTGACCGGAGTAGAAAGAAACTCCGTCAGGTGCTTCTTGGTGAACAAAGTGGAAAAGTAATGCAACCATCCAACAAAATTATAGTTAAATTTTGTGGTTAATACAGTATGTAAATACAGATATAATCATGCAGATTAATTTCAGACCATTCTCCGCCCAGGTGTGGTAAAAAGTATTGTTCATCTCACACACATAGTGCCAGATAGCAGGCTTGGCCGAACAAACATAATGGCTAAGAAGCTTCCGAGCACACACTGGCATCTTAAACTTCCTTGCATACATCCATTCAGCTTCTGAGCTGTTGTGTACAGAAAACAATTCTATGGAATTTCTAGGGCAGTCACACACATCCCTACATGTCTTCCGAGACTTCCTTTTCTTCATACGGCGATACATGCCTAAATGGTCAAACAGCTTTTTTCTTTGCGGGTGAAAATGGTCAAACAGCTGATGTCTGACATTGCTAAAAATACCTTCATCAGTCCTCACGTCCACGCCTTCATCAGAGCTCGTGTCCACACCTTCATCAGAGCTCGCGTCCACGCCTTCATGAGAGTTATTGTTCTCTTTCATTAGAGCTAATGTTCACAGGATCATCCATGCGAGCTCCCCTCATGCTTGGTCGTGGTGGGAACATGGAACAGACACAGATCTTCAGTCACCACAGAGCAAGTTACTATGACGATGACTAAATATACCAGAGCAGATATCTATGCCAAAAAATGCGGCCAAAAGTCCGAGATCTAATCGTTTGCCTAATCAACCTAGCCACCAAAACTATTGCAATAACGACAGGGATTTATTTCCATATATATCATCCCTAAGGATATAGGAGTAAATTATTAGCGTGCGTATTTTCCCAGACAAAAGAGTACTAAAAAGACACGCATTTTCTTTGGCATGATTTTGAATGGGGTTTTGTGCTACCAAATTAGATTGTGTATATACATCTCATTAAAGAAAACAAACCAACGTTACATAGATTTTGTTTCAAATGGAACTATATGCTACCAAAATTAAATGTATATATACGTCTCACTGTAAACAACCATGCATTTATTTTCATCGCGCACATGGAAACAGTAGGTCTCTGCGCCATTTGGCGCAACGGGTCCACTAGTATTCGATAATGGGAGAAAATAGGGAAACAACATCAGAGCAAAATAGACCATAAATAAAGCATAGACATGTCTTTCCCCTCATAAAGACATGTGACTTCTCTCCTATTGAACACCAAGCATCCGGGGCCTCTCTCTCTCCCTCTGTTTGAAGTATTCTCTCCCCTTGTGAAGAATTAAGCTTTGATGTGATCTCTCTCTCTCCACCTTTGACATCAATTTCCAAGAAGGGATCTTCTGGAGTGTGAGTCAAAATAGGTTTGGTCCTTGAGTCACAGAGCAAAGCAGCATATAGATTGTGATGATGCTAGAGGTCAAGAATCATCAAGTGGAGCTAGAACAAAAAATGCAGGAACAAGTGGCAAATTGTCTTCTCTGCAGGGAATCGGTGACACCGAGTTGTGTGCTTCGGTTGCACCAAAATCGTTCGGTGGGACCGAAAGTAACAAACCGGTGTGACCGAGTTCAACACAGAGAAAGAGCAATAGTCACCTCAACTCTCTAGGAAAATAAGATCTCACAAGGATTTGCAAGGAATTAACTGAAGGATTTGCAATGACTTGGATGCAAAGAAATGCAGAGCAAAATCAGAGAAAAGAAAATCTGGATGAAGTTTTTTTTGATAAAGGGAAGGGGAACAAAAATGCAAGGAACAAATGCAAGAACTCAGATAAACACTAGAGAACTTCATCTAGAATTGGACGGTGACAAAGTCACCTATGTTAGATTATATTGACTAAGGAGTCAAGTGAGAACACTTGATCACAAGTCATACCCATCGTTCAAGTTCAAAATGGGGTTACCATTTTTCATTTAAGCTTTCGATGTATTCACATCTTGTTGAGCTGCTTTGACCCATGACTTGGAGTAAAGCTTCTCTAAGATGGCATAACATACCTTGGGTGGTGGTGTTGAACTTGATCATATAGTGGAACTTGCGTGGAGTGCTCAAGGTTGATGTAGCGAATCAATGGTTGGGAGCACCACTTGTAGTTTGAGTTCATCTACCTACATGGGTTAGTCTTGCAAGGAAGAGCACTTGTGTATCCAAAATGACAATCATGAAATTTGATACCAAATGAAATTTGATATGTAGAATTTGTCAAAGGATATGGTGAAGGGTTTCATGCTTTCTTGTCTTCAACCACCATGTTGTAGAGACTTGGTGATGTAGAGATCGCTCAATATGAAAGCGAGCTGCAATCTCATGGATTTAGATTCACCCAAGTACCTACAAGGGTTAGATAGCATGCAAGGGTACTGATGTATCCAAGACATATGATCGTCATCATAAGAGAAAAGGTCAAGGATTAGTCATATGCTCATGCCTCGCATGTATCCAAATGGAGTTCTTACTCCAAGATTGAAGCATCAATGATGTTCAATTCACCTCTCAAACGGCAAAAGACTTTCTCGTCAAGAGGTTTGGTGAATATATCGGCCAATTGCTTATCTATATGAATATGCTTAAGAGCAATGTCCCCTTTAGCAACATGATCTCGAATGAAATGATGAAGAACTTCAATATGCTTAGTTCGAGAATGTTGCACGGGATAGTGAGCAATCTTAATAGCACTCTCATTCTCACAAAGCAATGGAACATGTTTCACATTGATCCCATAATCTTTAAGAGTTTGGGTAATCCAAAGTAATTGATCACAACATGAACCGGCGGCAATGTATTCCGCTTCGGTGGTGGATAAGGATACCGAGTTTTATTTCTTGGAGGACCAAGACACAAGAGATCTACCAAGAAATTGACAAGTACCCGAAGTGGACTTGCTATCAACCTTGTCTCCGGCTTAGTCCAAATCGGAATAGCCAATAAGATCGAAAGAGTACCTCTTAGGATACTAAACGCCAAAATTTGGTGTATGTATTAAGTATCTCACTATCCTTTTCACAGCCTTAAGATGACATTCTTTGGGGGCTGCTTGATATCGTGCACACATACACACACTTAGCATAATATCGGGATGGGAGGCACATAGATATAACAATGAACCAATCATAGGGCGATAAACCTTTTGGTCAACCGATTTGCCATCCTTGGACAAGTCAAGATGTCCACTAGTAGGAATGGGGGTTTTCATACCTTTGCTTTCTTGCATGTTGAACTTCTTGAATAAGTCCTTGGTGTACTTTGTTTGAGAAACAAAGGTGCCTTCCTTAATTTGCTTGATCTGCAAACCAAGAAAGAACTTGAGTTCACTCATCATAGACATCTCGAACTTCTTCGACATTAGCTTTCCAAACTTTTCACTAAAATGATGGTTAGTCGAACCAAATATGATATCATCAACATAAATTTGGCACACAAATAATTCACCATTGACCGTTTTAGTAAAATGAGTATAATCTATTTTCAAATCTCAAAGCCTTTCTCAATAAGGAACTTGGTCAAGCATTTATACCATGCTCTAGGAGCTTGTTTAAGACCATAAAGAGCTTTGTGAAGTTTGTAAACGTGGTCAGGTTTCTTAGGATTAACAAATCTAGGAGGTTGTTAACATAAACTTCCTCCTCAATTTCACCATTTAGAAAGGCACTTTTAATGTCCATTTGGTACAAGGTGATATCATGATGATTAGCATAGGCAAGTAAGATGCGGATGGACTCAAGTCTAGCAACGGGGGCATATGTCTCACCGTAGTCCATACCTTCGACTTGAGTGTAGCCTTGGGGATGAGACGTGCTTTGTTGCGGACGACTTGACCATCTTCGTCTTGCATGTTGCGAAACACCCATTTGGTACCAATGATGTTGTGGTTGTTATCGGGCTTCTCGACCAATGTCCATCCTTGATTTCTCTCAAAGTTGTGTAGCTCTTCATGCATGGCGTTTATCCAATCCGGATCTTCCAATGCTTCTTATACCTTCGTACGTTCAATGCTAGAAATGAATGAATAATGTTCACAAAAGTTAGCCGAGCGAGTTTTAGAGCGAGTGATTCTCCAAGTTTGAATATCATTGAATATTTGTTCGACGGGATGGTCTCTTGAGACTCTTGCTCGAACTCGTGAGAGCTTTTGCTTGGGTCGGGGTGGAACATCTTCTTCATCATCTTGTCCTTCTTCTTGGCCTTCTTCATTGTTGACCTTGTCTTTTTCTTGTCATGGTGTAGAAGGAGGTTGATGTGGTTCATATTGATGCATTTCCTCATTTTGTCCATCTTGATGTGTTCCACTTGTGGATGCTTCCATGTCAACTCTTGGTTCACCTTGTTGTGTGGTAGAAGCTTCCACCTGGACGGACGAGGCACTCTCCTTCACCTCTGTTGGACGAATCTTGCCAATAGACAAGTCTTGGATTGCTTCCGAAAGGTCTTTGTCTCCTACATCAATTGGAAATTGCTCTACTTGCGAGCCATTAGATTCATCAAACTTCACATCTACCATCTCTTCAACCTTTCGGGTGAAAATATTGTAGACACGGTAAGTGTGAGAGTTTGAGCCATAACCAAGTAGGAAACCCTCATGAGACTTAGGAGCAAATTTAGAACGATGATGCTTATCAAGAATGTAGCACTTTGAGCCAAATACTCGAAAGTATCCAACTTGGGGTTAGTTACCGATGAGGAGCTCATATGTCGTCTTGCCGAGTAGCTTGTGAAGATACAAGCGATTTGTTGCATGAAAAGCTGTCTCAACCTGAAAGTGCAACTATCCCTGGGTGGTTTTGGTAATTCCTAACAACATATAGCTCATTGAGCTAATGCTATTTCAAGATAAATATTTCAGGAAAGCTCAATGATTGGCTTGGCATGGATTAGAAAGTGGACCCCTCAAAATGCTAAGGACAAAAGATTGGCTCAAGCTCAAAGCACAAGACTCTACATTTTACTTTTAGTGATCCAAGATCACACTGAGTCCATAGGAAAAGCCAATACTATTAAAAGGGGGTGAGGTGTTGCTTAATCAGTTACTTGCTCAAAATGCTTAGTGATATGCTCCAAAAACCATCAACTACTTTCTCATATCCACATATGTCCCAAACCAAAAGTCAAACTCGGCCCCACCAAAACTTTCTATCTGGCGCCATCGAGTTCACTTAACATAGCCACTGCCACAAACCCTAGTCACTCCGGTCTAACCGATAGGGATCTCAGTCTCACCGAGATGGGATTGCAACCTCTTTGTTTCCCTTCATAACGTTTCGGTCCAACAGATGAGCGATCGGTCCCACCGATAATGCAATGCAAACTCTCTGTTTCCCTTTCATAATGTTTCGGTCTAACCGAGATGAGCGAATCGGTCCCACCGAGTTTTCCTGACCAACTCTCGGTTTGTCTATTACCAAAACCGGTCCCACCGAGTTTGTGTAATCAGTCTCACCGAGATTACGTTATGCCCTAACCCTAATAGAATCGGTCCCACCGAGATGACATGTCGGTCCCACTGAAAATCCTGACGTTCACATTTTGAACTAGTTCGGTCTGACCAAATTTCATTATTCGGTCCCACCGAGTTTGGTGATTTGTGTGTAACGGTTAGATTTTGTGTGGAGTCTATATATACCCCTCCACCCACTCTTCATTCTTGGAGAGAGCCATCAGAACATGCCTACAATTCCAACATACATTTTCTAAGAGAGAACCACCTCCACTTGTGTTGAGGTCTAGATATTCCATTCCAACCGCATAAATCTTGATCTCTAGCCTTCCCCAAGTTGCCTTCCACTCAAATCATCTTTCTACCAAATCCAATCCTATGAGAGAGAGTTGAGTGTTGGGGAGACTATCATTTGAAGCACAAGACAAGGAGTTCATCATCAACACACCATCTATTACCTTTTGGAGAGTGGTGTCTCCTAGATTGGCTAGGTGTCACTTGGGAGCCTCAGTCAAGATTGTGGAGTTGAACCAAGGAGTTTGTATGGGCAAGGAGATTGCCTACTTTGTGAAGATCTACCCTAGTAAGGCAAGTCCTTCGTGGGCGATGGCCATGGTGGGATAGACAAGGTTGCTTCTTCGTAGACCCTTCATGGGTGGAGCCCTCCGTGGACTCGCGCAACCATTACCCTTCGTGGGTTGAAGTATCCATCAACGTGGATGTACGATAGCACCACCTATCGGAACCACACCAAATATCTCTGTGTCTACGTTGTGTTTGCTCCCTCCAAACTCCTCCCTTTACCTTCATATGCAATTGTTTTACATTCCGCTGCTATACTCTTAGAATTGCATGTGTAGGTTGATTAATTGAGTTGGGCTAAGTTGCTAAAACCTGCCAAGACTTAAAATTGGAAAAAGGCTAGATTTTTATTTGGTCAAGTAGTCTAATCACCCCTCCTCTAGACATACTTTCGATCCTACAAGAGGTATCAGATCTTTGGTCTCCATTTGCTTTGATTTCCATAGCTTTTGGTGATCATAGCCTTGGTTTCACAACCTAGGAGAGTATGGCGTCTAGCGAGGGAAATTACCACCGTAGAGGTCTTTACTTTGATGGTACTAATTTTGCTAGTTGGAAGCATAAGATGAAAATGCATATTCTTGGACATAACCCCGCCATTTGGGCTATTCTGTGTATTGGCTTGCAAGGTGAATTCTTTTATGGGAGAGAACCGAACCGTGAAGCTACCGCGGAAGAGTTGAATATGTTGCAGTACAATGCTCAAGCTTTTGATATTCTCTTCAACGGATTGTGCCCCGAAGAATTAAAAAAATCAGCTGTCTTGAGAATGCAAAGGAAATTTGGGATACTTTGATTGATATGCACGAAGGTACTGACTCCGGCAAGGAATCCCAATTGGATGTGCTTCAAAGTCAACTTGACAAGTTCAAAATGAAGGATGGTGAAGGTTTCGCTGAAATGTACTCTAGGTTTGCTCTCATCACAAATGAGATTGCCGGCTTAGGAAGTGAAGATTTGACCGATAGATTCATCATCAAGACGATCCTAAGAGCCTTGGATGGAAAATATGATATCGTGTGCACATTGATCCAAATGATGCCCAATTACAAAGATCTCAAGCCAACAGAAGTCATTGGAAGAATTTTTGCTCATGAGATGTCACTTAAGGAAAAGGAAGAGCTCCACAACAAGTCAAGTGGTGCTTACAAAGCCTCATCTGAAGCTCCCACATCATCAAGTGAGAAAAAACCTTCAATGAAGAATTGAGCCTAATGGTGAAGAACTTCAACAAATTCTACAAGAGTAGAAGCAAGGAAAGAAGCTTCAAGTCAAGGTCCTACAATGACAAGAGATCTTCAAGTCGTGAACGAAATTGCTACAATTGTGGAAGACCCGGACACTACTCCAATGAGTCTACAGCTCCCTAAAAAAGAAGAGAAGATTCTCCCAAGAGAAGGAGTAGAAGAGAAGAATCACCTCCAAGAGAGAGAAGGAGTAGAGATGATCGTTCTGAACGAAGACCCTCTCGGAGAAGCAAGGATTCGGAAAGGAAGTACAAATCATCCAAGAGCTACACAAAAAGAATACATCAAGCTCATGTTGGTGAATGGGTATCCGAATCCGACCATCACTTCGACTCCGAATATACTCAAGATGAAGGTGTTATCAGTCTAGCACTTGTGTCAACCGACTCCTACGACATATTTGACTCACCAAATGAAGGATTTGGAAGATTCTTCATGGCTAAAGTGTCACGCCCAAGATGCGACCCTATCCAAAAGGAACTCGATGGTCCCACCAAGGATAGAAGCGCATCTTGAAGACGCTTTTGCAAGGTGGATATCATTACATCAACATTACATAATGCATAGGGATACATACATAAGGCACGAATGCCACAAGAATACATCAACATCATATACAAGATCAACATCCGACTACGGATGAAACATAATGAAGCTCAAACGACATCCACCACTGCTAGCCAGCTGCCGACACCTGGAACCTATCCCCTGATCGAAGAAGAAGCAGAAGAAGAACTCCAAACAAGCAAACATCGCTCTCGCGTCATGATCATCGCAAAACCTGCACCTGCAACTGATGTTGTAGTAATCTGTGAGCCACGAGGACTCAGCAATCCCATTACCATGGGTATCAAGACTAGCAAAGCTTAATGGGTAAGGAAGAGGTAAAGTGGTGAGGTTGCAGCAGCGACTAAGCATGATATGGTGGCTAACATACGCAAATGAGAGCGAGAAGAGAAACAAAGGAACGGCCGTCAACTAGTAATGATCAAGAAGTGATACTGAACTCCTAATTACGTCAGACATAACCCAAGAAACCGTGTTCTCCTCTCGATCAACCCCGAAAAGAGACACTCACGGTTACGCACACGATTGGCGTATTTTAGAATAGTTTACTTCAAGTTTACTACAACCGGATATTAACAAATTCCCATCTGCCACATAACCACGGGCACGGCTCTCGAAAGTTTATACCCTGCAGGGGTGTCCCAATTTAGCCCATGATAAGCTCTTGCAATCAACGAAGGATATTCCTTCTCCCGGAAGACCGACCAGTCTCGAAATCCGGCTACAAGACATTTCGACGATAATAAAACAAGACCAAAGAAGCCGCCCGAATGTGCCGACAAATCCCGATAGGAGCTGCACATATCTCATTCTCAGGGCACACCGGATGAGCAAGCCGTCGGGTTGGCATAGACCCTGATTGCCCAGGGGGCGCCGGACATCGCTCGGTTTGGACCAGCACTCAGAGGAGAACTGGCCCGGGGGGCTAAAATAAAGATGACCCTCGGGCTCCGGAAACCCAAGGGAAATAAAAGGGCATAGGTGAGGCAAATGGTAAAACCAATGTTGGGCCTTCTTTGGAGGAGTCTTATTCAAAGCGAACTGTCAAGGGGGTCCCATAAATCACCCGACCGTGTTAGGGACGCAAAATCCGGGAACATAACACCGGTATGACAGAAACTAGGGCGGCAAGAGTGGAACAAAACACCAGGCATAAGGCCAAGCTTTCCACCCTTTACCAAGTATATATATGCATTAAATTAAATAAGAGATATTGTGATATCCCAACATAATCCTGTCCATCATGGGGGAATCTTCAACTTCACCTGCAACTAATAACGCTATAACAGGGGCTGAGCAAAAGCGGTAACATAGCCAAGCAACGGTTTGCTAGGAAGGGTGACAAAGGTTAGAGGTTCATGGCAATTTGGGAAGGCTTGAGCAGCAAGTGATAGGTAGCGCAGCATAGCGATAGAACGAAGCAACTAGCATAGCAATGATAGTAATGAGATCCAAGGTAGTGGTCATCTTGCCTGAAATCCCGCAAGGAAGAAGAACGAGTCCATGAAGAAGATGAAGCCACGAAGACAGACCAAGCGTGACGAACGAATCCTCACGATCGCAACGAAACAGGAACTAACAAGAAGAAGCACACAACATAGTAAACACACCACACATGAACAACGCATGATGCACAACAAGCATGATGCATGACAAAGCTACATGAAGCTACTAATGGCAAGAGATGACGCAAACAAGAGCAACACATCAAAACAAGTTTAAATGAGGCCGAAAACAACATATAACAATTCCGGTAAACCCTCATATGCAAATTTCGAAATTGGTCCAGACCTGAATAAATTTATGTTCAAGTTGTTAACCAGCAAGTTAAGATGCATCACGATGATCTACACGAAATTCTAGTCAAGTTACATATAAAGTTCATTAGATTCGGAGCTACGGCCTAGAAGATATGAGCAAAACAAGTTAAGCATGACATTGTTGCAAAATGCATTCAAACATCAAGCAAACACCTCAAAACAAGGATTCAACATGATAATATGAAACTACATGCAATTCTAAGCAAGTTTCATATAGAGCACACTCAAAACGGAGCAACGGTTCAACATACACACTATACAAGACATAACAATCTGTCCAAAACAGCAACTAGCCATATTGCAAGCATCAAAACAATAAGCTACAGCATCTTAACATGATAACAAAAGGCATGGGAACGATGTACAGGTAAAGCATGACAAAACATGAACACTGAGCTATCTCCAGAAATCACTAGAACATGCTCAAACACACATGGCAAGATTGCAAATAATAACAGTTTCAGACTTATTAGGAAATAACATCAGGTTGCAATGTTTAGAGCTACCAAACAGCATGCTACAGGAACTTATCATGGCAAATAAAGGCATGGCATGAATCTACTAAATGAATAGATCAAAAGTCCCTTACTGACCATGAGCCAAAAGGGCACAGAAAATATGATGGCACCCATGTAAACATGGCAAATGATATGACAGATTCATACATGGCAGGAACAACAATAAGTAGGCATTGTTGGTGAGCTTGAACCACTCACCACAGAGCAATACATGGCATGGCAAGGCACCCAACAGTAAGAATAAATGTATATGAAGCTAAGCATGGCAAGAGCAAGTTTATAGAGTGCATGGATCACTAACAACAATCATGGCAACATTGAACTTAATGTTAACAGGCTGACAACAACATTATTTAGCAATTTGAGAGCAAGATTACGACAAGTTAAAGCAGGCTATAAATGCAAACAGGGGAATGGATAGATAGAGCAAGACATGTGTAACAAAACATCCTTACTTAAGTATCTCAAAATAAGCATGGATCTCTCGGTAGCATCACATTTACATGGAATAAAAATATCAGCAGAACAGGGGCTGAAATCAGCAACATCATGAAGCCTAGTTTGCATGCTTGTGCTAGTCACCACAGAGATCACAAAAATACATGGCATGGCATGTTACAAAACACATTTAGGGCTCAAGTTCATAGGATGCACACATCAATCATGGCAAAAATGACAAAAGTGCATGTTCTGATAAGAATCTGAAACTAACATCACATAGCCCTCTTCTAACAGCATTTCGGGCATCAAGATGAGCTCAAATGAACATGATGCAATGGATTGAAGTGATGTACTCGTCGAGGCGAACAAATTGACATATTACACGCACGAAACGGAGCTACTTGCACAGAGTTATGGCAGGTCAAACATGGCATCAGAAAGTAAAATTATCGGGACTTAGAAGAAAATGGACCTCGCGAGAAAGTCAACGGGGGATCGGACGAAGCCGGACGGCGCGGTGCCGTTCGACCCGGGGGCGTTTGGTTCGATGAAAGGGTCGATCTGGTCCACCCTCTCCAGATCCACTGAAGAGGAGACTTCGGCGAGCTTGGGCGTAGGCGGCGTTCTCGGGCGCGACGCCGGTCACCGGCGCGCGCGAGCAGGAGGCGCGGCGCTTAGGCGGAGGAGCGGGCGCCGCCTCCGGCGACGGGAAGGCGGGCAAGCGGCGGAGGCGCGACGGCGAGGTCGGCGCCAGCGATCGCATGCCGGGCGGCGGCCGAAGACGGGGCGAAAGGGGTCGGCGCAGCAAGCTGGCTCGGAGGCCTCGAGCCCCGACGGGCGAAGCGGCGGCGGGCGCTGCTGGCCCGAGAGCCCGGTTCGCCTGGGCGGCCGGATCTGAGCCCGGGCGGCGGCGGCGAGTGGGCGCTGGCGGCGGTGACGTGGCGGCGTCCCATTGGGCGCGGAGGCGGCGGTGGTGATGTGGCGGCTCCGGATTGGCCGGAGTGAGGTGGCTGGGGCGGTGGACATGTCCGGGTGAGGTTGGACGTGTCCGGCGGCGCGAGGAAGAGGAAGGCTAGGGTTGGACTGCGCGAAAATTGGAGGGGATGCACATATTTATACATAGAAGGAGGTGGGAGTGTCCAAATGAGGTGCGGTTTTCGCCCACACGATCGTGATCGAACGACCGAGAGCATGGAGGGGAGTTTGCTGGGTTTTTGGGACACTTTGAAAGGGGTGTTGGGGTGCAAAGAGAAGGGGGCTTTACGGTTACCCGGTTAACCGTTGGAGTATCAAACGACCTCCAAATGGCACGAAACTTGACAGGCGGTCTACCGGTGCTATACCAAGGCCGCTTGGCAAACTTCGGTCCATTCCGAGAACGTTTAACACCCGCACAAGAGAAGATGCAAAGAGGGACGCGGATGACATAGGAGTGCCGGATTGCAAAACGAACAACGGGGAAAATGCTCGGATGCATGAGACGAACACGTATGCAAAATGAAATGCACATGATGACATGATATGAAATGCAGATGATGACATGGCAAAGTGCAACACGCAAGCACATGACATGGCAACTACGGCGAATAACTGGCAGACACCTGGCGCATCGAATCCGGGGCGTTACATAAAGGTCCAAAGGTAACACGCCCAGAGTATGTTGATTTTAATAGTGATGAAGATGATTTGCTCGGAGATGATTATTTGCTTGTTGACAACTCTAGTTATGAAAACTATGATGAACTTGCTGTTAATCATGATAATCAAGATAAAACGAATGACGATGATAAGAAGGAGATTGAGCGTCTAACTGAAGAACTAAACACTCTTAAGTTAGCTCATAAAACTACCTTGGAAGATTATCGAGAACTTTTAATGACTCATGGGAAGCTACCCTTTGAATAGCTCAACCTTGAGCAAGAGCATCATTTCTTAAAAGCAATCAATGATGATCTTCGCAAGAAAATTTCTTCTTACATAGCCAAGCATTTACTCTTGTCTACTTACATGCCACAAGTTAAATCTAGCAACAAGAACAAGAAAGATTCTTCGTCTAGTAGTACCAACAATCATGCTAAATCCAATGTTGTTGCCTCTAGTAGTTCTCTTGATTCCGCTAATGATTCTCTTAGCCAAATTACACTTGAGAAAGAAAATAACTTATTGAAGGGAATTATAGAGAAAGGTGTACACAAGCAAGGAAGACACCGGAGGAATCAAGATGTTGGTTTTGAACGAAAGTTCAATGCCAATGGTGTTGAGTGGGAAGAAGATCAATACCCCAAGAATAAGTTTGTTCCTCAACAAGAGAAGTATGACCCTACTTCTTTTCAAGGAACACAAGCTCAAGATGATCTTCCACCACAAGACAACAAGCTAAAGGGCAAGGACAAGCTTCAAGAGGAGATTGATGCATTCGAAGAAGCACCTAAGGCTTTGGTCAAGTGGGTTCCCAAGACCACATCAAGTTCCAATTCATAAAGTACGACTACAATTCCAAGGTGTGGATCCCATCAAGATGGTGTGGATCCCTAAGAAGAAGATCTATAGAGTTCTTGAGGGTGATTCCGCCAACATACTTCACTCTTATCATTTCTGGCAAGGACAAGTGCAAACAACTTCCATATCTTGCACTAGTTCAAGGAGTCACAAACCCTCTTGTTGGTAAGACAAGGGACAAGGTAACCTAATGCATTCATGGACATCATCTCATGTGAATATCACTCTGTGTCTATGGATATCCTTGTTTGTTCCTTGTGGGACTAACCCATGTAGGTCTTGAAAGTGCAACTCACTCCAAAGGATTGCTCCGAATGATCTACATCAAAAATGAGCATCTACATCTTCAACACCTACATGAAGTCGTCATCGACTAAACCCAAGGTTCGTTCATCCCTCTTAGGGGGGGATATCACATCTAGGGGGAGCTTTACTCGAACCAGTTGAGCTAAAGCAACTCTAATGATGTGAGCACAACAATGCTTTATGTAAAAGTGGCAACCCCACTTGTGCTTAAACAATGAGTATGACCTATGGTCAAATGTTCTCATTTGACTCCTAAGTCAATATACTCATATATAGATGACCTAGTCATCGCCAAATTGCTTGATAGATGCTAGAGTGATTGTGCATGCTTTGTCACATATTTCATTTGTCATTTTTATTGTGTGAGCATGTTGGATGCATATTTTACTCATTTGAGGACATCCATTTGTAGCTTTGGTTGTTTGGTTTTTCTCTTTTGCCAAATGGATGGACAAGAATGCCTAAGAACTCCCTCTAGCTATCTATGCTTTTCTCGTCTCAAACTCTATTCATGCTACATCAAAAAGTTTGATCAAGTCAGATTCGAACCACTCTGTGTGAGGAGCACTCGGAGTCCCCGATTCGTCATAGACTTAAACTTGCAAAACCTCTTTGTGCATTTCGGTATGACCGAGTCATCCACTTCGGTCACACTGAGTTCACTAAATTGATCTAGGTTTTTCATCTCGGTGCAACCCATTTTAACCTTTCGGTCACACCGAATTGCAGTAACCGCTTCCGATTCTGCATCTCGGTGCCACCGAGTTGTTCCACTCGGTCACACCAACAGGGTCGGGATATATAAACCCATGGGTGAGATTATGGAAATTTCTCCGAAACCTCTCAGCTCACGCGTATCCTACTCTGTCGCCTCGGGTCTCCGGATCGTCTTCTCGCCGCCAGCGACCTCCCGCCGCTGGTTTCCATCGCCGTCAACAGAATTTTGCCCCTCCGTTGCCGCCGTAGCAAACTCTGTCGAACTAGGGTACGAGTTCGGTCCTTTGTGCTATTCTTTTACCTCTTATTCGTAGCACATTTTTATGCCATGATCATCACCACGTATGCAAATACTCTATCCATTGAAATAATCCCGTAGGTTACGTTTGATTTGAAAATTTAGGGTTAGGTCTCCGCAGAACTCATCTCAGACCGACCGAGTTGTAGAAATTGGTCTCACCGATTTGGCTTAGGCCATTGTACTTGCACTTTCGGTCTGATCGAAAACTGCAAATCGGTGTGACGGAGTTCGATTCTCTATGAAACCCTAGCAGTCTCGGTGCCACCGAACTATGACTTGGTCTGACCGAGTTCGCTAGTTTAGGTTCCAAAAGCTGCTTTGGTATGACCGAGTTTACAAATCGGTAGCTCCGAAATGCTTTCTATGAAGAACTAAAACTAAGTTTTTAAGTCATCTATTTTGCAAAAACTCTGCACTTTGTGATGCTCATCCACTCTACCTCATCTATATCTATTCACAGGGTCTGCTGCCAGTAAGTTTGGAGAGATGTCTGATTAGAGTGACAGTCAGAACAGGTCAGAGGAACAGGTGCAGATGAGTGAGGGCTCAGATCTGTCTAGCACTTATGATGATGGAAGCAGGAGCACTCCAAGCAACTTTCCAAAGGCAGCAACCAGATCCAGGAAGAAGAGAACCTCAGAATCTGAGGATGAGGATTATATTGCCACTGAGGAGGAAGTAAGCTCCAAAAAGAAGGTGCTGAAAAAGGAATATGGCACAGCTGCTGCAACTAAGCCAGGAATGAAAAAAAGGCACCAGCAAGGAGAATTCCTATGTCAAAGCCAAGGAGGGTGGCAACAGGAGAAACAATGAAATTCACTATAGAATCTGATGAAGGTGAAGCATCAGGAGATGACAAAAATAAGAAGAGGGCAAGAACCACTACTGCAAAAGTTCTTGGCAAGCCCTCAATGATGAGAGATTCTGAAGAGGAAGAGGAAGAGGAAGAGGAAGAGGATGCTGCACCAGCACCCAAAGCACCAAAGCTTATGGGATAGCTATAAAGGCAGGTGAGGGAGTCCTGGATTAGGGGGTATCTGGACAGCTGGACTATATACTTTGTCCGGACTATTGGAGCGTGAAGATACAAGACTCAAGACTCCGTCCCGTGTCCGGGTGGGACTCTCCTTTGCCTGGAAGACAAGCTTGGCGATCTGGAATATATATGTCCTTCCTTGTAACCGACTCCATGTAAACCCTAGCCCTCTCCGGTGTCAATATAAACCGGAGAGGTTGGTCCTTAGAAGGCCGATCACAGTCATAATCATCATAGGCTAGCTTCTAGGGTTTAGCCTCTACGATCTCGTGGTAGATCTACTCTTGTACTACTCATATCATTAATATTAATCAAGCAGGAAGTAGGGTTTTACCTCCATCGAGAGGGCCCGAACCTGGGTAACCATTGTGTCCCTTGCTTTCTGTTACCATCAGCATAAGACGCACAGATCGGGACCCCCTACCCGAGATCCGCCGGTTTTGACACCGACATTGGTGCTTTCACTGAGAGTTCCTCTGTGTCGTCGCCGGAAGGCTTGATGGCTCATCTCGTTGTCAAGGACAACATTACCTCTAGGGGAGCGCTGGCTTTAGGCCAAACTCTCCGACTTGGCGGCTTCATCATGGCTGCCCCTTCGGCTGTCGCGCCGACGACGACCTCTCGGGTCATCACGCATAACCTTCGCGTCAATTCGGAACTCGCTGAACAGATGGATCCGATAGAGCTCTCCCCCCTTAATGAGCTCTTGGATCGCATCGCCGCTTTGGGAGTCGCTACAGACTATGACCAGATCGGGCTTAAACCCGACCAAAGGGACATTAAATCCCCGCCGGCTACCCATGAGATAGCGGTAGTGGAGGAACCACACACGGATTACCCCCCTATTTTGAGGATGAATTATGTCCGGATCACCGAGCTCCCTGAGCCGGACACCCACTCTAGGGAAGACATGGCACAGGTCTCGGACTTAAAATTGGGTATTGGGCCGGAAAAATTGGGTAGCACCCCGGATCCCGAGCTGTCAAACTCGGAAGCTCCCACGCCCCTGGGCGCTAGATCGGATCAGAATCCGGATTCAGCTAAGCCCACCCACCCGGACTTAAACCATCTCTCCAGTATCAGACAAGATCCCCAGGAGACAGTACATCGCTACTGGGCCATATTCCTCCTTGTGCTAAATAAGGTCAAGGACAGTCGTGAGGAGGACGTAGTCTCACTTTTCTGCAAAAACTACACGAACAAAGGAATTCTTAATGCTATAAGTCGCAGTGACATAGTACGCTTTGCTGACTTGGCAACCGTAGTACAGAAGTACTGTGCGATGGAAAGCGCCTGGAAAACCCAAACAGAATTTTGGGATAGTCCGGCTCTCACCAAAACCTTTGTCCGACCTAAACGGGCTAACTCTCATAAGTCGGCCGATACAATCCCCAAGAAACAAAATCCCACCGCAGGGCATGGAACCGTATTGGAAGAATGGCTCAATGGGCCATGTAAACTCCACAGTACGCCGGACACAACACCAACTCATAGCCTTATGGCATGTTGGATACTCCGCAAGATTGCAAAAAGTGGCGAGGATCTTCTTGTAAACCATAAAGCAGAACAACATCCCAACAACGAACACAATACGGTACTAACAGTCTTCGAGACTTTTGCCTCAAACAATAGGCGCAAGCGAGCTCATCGAAGCTCCGTTGAAATCTGCCATGTGGCAAAAATAAACCCGTGAAACGACACTGCTATAACTTTCAATGCCAGTGATGAACCTCGATTCCAGACTGTCTGGGAACCAACCACTTTGGTCCTTAGCCCAATTGTGGACGGCTTTCGGCTCTCTAAAGTACTCATGGACGGCGGAAGCGGATTAAACTTGATCTACGAAGAAACACTCAACAAGCTGGACATTGATAAAAGCCGCATTGAAAAAAGCGGCACAACCTTCAGGGGAATTACCCCTAGTCGGGAAGCGCGGTGTGCAGGAAAAATCACACTCGATGTGGTATTCGGCACCCCTGAGAATTACAGGTCCGAAGAAATTACATTCCAAGTGGCTCCTTTCAGCAGCGGATACCACGCCCTTTTAGGACGGGACGCGTTTACAAGCTTCCAAGCTATACCCCACTACGGGTACATGAAGCTTAAAATGCCCGGACCTAATGGAATCATCACTCTAGCCAGTGATCCGGACGTCGCACTTCACACCGAAAACAAAACCGCAACACTAGCCATGGAAGCATTATTCGAAGCCTTAGCAGCCGAAGAACTAACAACGTTGCGTGCCACCGTGGACAGGGACGACATGATACTCGACAAGCGACCCAAGTCCACCTCATTCAAACCCGCAGACGAGATAGTCAAATTTCAGGTCTATCCAACGGGCCCCACGAAGACAGCTTCCATCGGGACACAGTTGAGCCCCACAATGGCGCCGCACTGTGAGACTTCTTAAGCGAGAATTGGGACATTTTCGCCTAGCACCCATCGGACATGCCGGGCATCCCACGCAGACTGGCCGAACACAGCCTCAATATACTAAAAGGATACAAACCTGTCAAGCGGACTCTAAGGCGATTTTCAGAGCCCAAATGGCAAGCCATGGGGGAAGTGTCGGTGTCAAAACCGGCGGATCTCGGGTAGGGGGTCCCGAACTGTGCGTCTAGGCGGATGGTAACAGGAGACAAGGGACACGATGTTTTTACCCAGGTTCGGGCCCTCTCGATGGAGGTAATAACCTACTCCTGCTTGATTAATATTGATGATATGGGTAGTACAAGAGTAGATCTACCACGAGATCAAGGAGGCTAAACCCTAGAAGCTAGCCTATGGTATGATTCTTGTTCTTCCTACGGACTAAAACCCTCTGGTTATATAGACACCGGATAGGTTAGGGTTACACAGAGTCGGTTACAATGGTAGGAGATCTACATATCCAGACGCCAAGCTTGCCTTCCACGCCAAGGAAAGTCCCATCCCGGACACGGGACGAAGTCTTCAATCTTGTATCTTCATAGTCTTGGAGTCCGCCGTGACGATAGTCCGGCTATCTGGACACCCCTAGTCCGGGACTCCCTCGAGTCCCCTGAACTAGGCTTCAATGACGATGAGTCCGGCGCGTTGATTGTCTTCGGCATTGCGAGGCGGGTTCCTCCTCCGAATACTTCATAGAAGGTTTCGAACACAAGGATAGTGTCCGGCTCTCCAAACAAGTTCCACACAACACCGTAGAGAGAATAATTTTTGCACAGATCTACTGACGTATTCCGCAGCGTGACATCACACCACGGCAAGACCTTTATATGAATCGTTTTTTACTGTTCCCACCTCAGCGTGTTTAGCGAGGCGGTTTCCTTGGCACGTCTTATCAAAGCATAGATCGTGCCCCGTTATTCCGGGATTCTCATCAATACGGACGTGGGTAACCCATCCGCGCCATTGATTATGGCGCTTGGGAAATAAGCGAGTTTTACCAGGTTGCTGGGGAACGCATAGCTTCGTCCGTCTATATAAGGGGATAAGGCTCCACCTTTTCACCTACGCCTTTTTCCTCCTTTGCTTATCCATTTGTGCGCACTCGAGCTCCAGCGCCCAAGTCCGCACATCCCACCTCAACCTTTCTCCAATCATGTCAGGAGCGGGAGGCAGGTGGATGGACTCCTCCGTCACGGAGGGGCACATCGCAAGACTGCGGGAGGCCAGATACTTGTCCGGCAACATCGCCAAGACAAGCTTCCCGACGAGGGGCAGCTCATTCCGACCCCTAGGCCCCGTGAGAGGGTGGTGTTTCTCCCCCACTTCCTCCGCGGACTAGGCTTTCCTCTTCATCCATTTGTCCGGGGGCTCATGTTCTACTACGGTCTGGACTTCCACGACCTGGCCCTGAATTTCATCCTCAACATCTCGGCGTTTATTGTCGTGTGCGAGGCTTTCCTCTGCATCCCGCCCCACTTCGGCTTATGGCTGAAGATCATCAACGTCCAGCCGAAGGTAGTAGGCGGCCGTCAAGCAGAGTGCGGAGGCACCATGGTTGGCAAGATGGCCAAAGTCCCATGGCTCGAAGGCGCCTTCGTGCAGACAATAAAGGGGTGGCAATCGGGGTGGTTCTACATCACCGAGCCCCGCAACACCAAATGGGTGGCGGCCCCCGAATTCAGATCTGGCTTCCCCACACGGCTCTCGTCATGGAAAGAGACGGGCCTGACGTGGGGTAATTTGGACGAGACATCCGGACTTCAAACATGCGTCCGAAACCTGGTGGCCAAGAATCTTAGGCTCGTCAACGTAATCCAGGTGATGCTCATCCGCCGGATTCTCCCATGCCAACAAAGGGCCTTTAACTTGTGGGAGTTCGATCCGGCACAGCACCAAACCTTGAACCGGCTCTTCGACACTACGTATGAAGATGCATGGAAGGTGTTGTTCAAGGGCGCCGAAGACCCAGCATCCGCTACCAAAGATCGCGGATACAGCTCGCAGCGTCCAGCAGGCGAGGTAAGTTATTTTACCCTTTACGGGACTCTTTTTTCATCGATTGATTCTAAGTGGGATCTAAAACTCCCTAATCTTTGACAAGACTGGCTGAAGACGTCCGGACAGATTAACTGTCTGGCTCCTTTGCCGGAAGATCCGGAGAACGCCCGATTGACGGGACTGCTGGCTCCGGCGCCCGTCGTGGTGCCGGAGAAGAAGGCTAAGAAGGAGGCCACGGAACTCAAGGAGCTCCCGACGCCAGTGCTGTCAGATTCGGCGGAATCTTCTCCTGAAGACGAGGAGGAAGAAGAAGAAGCTCCTCCCCCAGCGGGGGAGGAGAAGAAAAGGAAGGTTGCCCCAACGGGGGAGGCCGGAGGGTCCAAGAAGGGAAGAACCCTTCCTCCGGACTTCTCCACCAACATCGATGACCACGAGGAGGACTGGCCTACAAGGGCCAAGCCCCTGGCGAGATCGTAAGTGTCCGGATACCCATGGTTTATTATTATTGCAGAGCGTTCTCTAATGTTGAACAGCCGTGCAGCCCGCCCAAGGGCGAGTTCGCCGATTCATCGAGCGGGTCCCTGGGCTCGTCGGAAATGGAGAGTACCTCGCTTCCGACCGCATCCTCGCCTCACGCCGCGGGTGACGCCGCGGCGGGGCCCCAAGGGGGGCTTGGTCAAGAGGAGGTAGCACAGGAGGTGCCACAAGGCGACCTCCCGGACTCCAGGCGCACGGGGGGCAAGATCCCCAGGGGCTCTAAGCCCGACCCGCGTCCGGACTCCATGCCGGAACCATCAGCGGTTCCGGAGTTCGGACAGCGGATCCTTCGCAAGAAGGGTAAGACGCCGGTGTCCTCCGTCCAACCGGAGGCACCGGATAGCTTACAGGAGGCGCTTAACATCGCTTCCATCGAGGAGGAACACCGCACTGTCATGAGTGCGGTGATCTGGACAGTTCAGTCCGCCAAGAGCGGACTCGACGGAAGCTCGCATCAGCCTTCTAACAGGCTTTGAGGTAAGTTTTAGAATATGTAAAAAATATAACCGCATAGACAGTAGCCCCTGATGCTTAGTTCGGTGTTCGGATAGAAAAGCCGGACTAAGGATCTACAAAGATATACGCAGGAGTCTAACATAAGGATGTCAATATGGGAATGAAGGTTGCGCTGCTGACCTCTGCCGCACTGACTCCGGAGGTCAATGTATTGAAGCAGAACCTCGAGCGGTCCGAGATCGAGCTCGGACAAGCCAAGAAGGAGCTCGAGGACAAGGAAGGTAAGTAATACCTTATTAACGAAATACCTTATAGAAAAGGTTTTGGTTGTGAAAAATAATATGCCTATCAACGCATGATTCAAACATGCCTGGAAAAGCAAATCGGCAAAACAGTGGAGGCATATGTGGACGACGTGGTCATAAAAACAAGACACGTCGAAACCCTAATAGACGACTTGAGGCTTACGTTTGATAACCTCCGAACAAACATCAAGCTGAACCAGGAAAAATGTGTTTTCGGGGTCCCCTCTGGGAAACTGCTAGGCTTCATTGTTTCCAATAGAGGAATTGAAGCGAATCCAGCTAAAATCCGATCTCTGTCGCAATTGGCTATACCAACAGACCTCAAGCACATCCAGAAACTAGATGGATGTGTGGCTGCCTTAAGCCGCTTTATATCCAGGTTAGGAGAAAAGGCACTACCACTTTACCGCCTTCTTTGGCGCACCGAAAACTTCGTGTGGACGGATGCAGCCGCGGCGGGACTGGATGAAATAAAGACATTATTGGCTAGTAAACCAGTCCTAACACCGCCAAATATTGGCGAACCTATGCTGCTGTACATAACTGCAACACATCAAGTTGTAAGCGCAGTGCTCGTCGTCGAATGAGAGGTTGACGGATACAAATTCCCGCTCCAGAAGCCGGTTTATTACGTATCCACGGTCCTCACCCCATGCAAATCCCGATACCCACACTATCAAAAAATAGCATATGCGGTCTTCATGGCATCTTGGAAGCTACGACACTACTTTCAAGAGTGTTTGATTACGATGGCCTCCGAAGTACCACTCAATGACATAATAAATAACCGCGACGCTACGGGCCGGATTGCTAAGTGGGCCATCGAGCTTCATTATTCGGTCTAACCGAGTTTCATTATTTTGAACTAGATCGGTCTAACCGAGTTTCATTATTCGGTCCCACCGAGTTTGGTGATTTGTGTGTAACAGTTAGATTTTGTGTGGAGGCTATATATACCCCTCCACCCACTCTTCATTCATGGAGAGAGCATGAGAACATGCCTACACTTCCAACATACATTTTTTGAGAGAGAACCACCTACAATTGTGTTGAGGTCAAGATATTCCATTCCACCCACATAAATTTTGATCTCTAGCCTTCCCCAAGTTGCTTTCCACTCAAATCATTTGTCCACCAAATCCAATCCTATGAGAGAGAGTTGAGTGTTGGGGAGACTATCATTTGAAGCACAAGAGCAAGGAGTTCATCATCAACACACCATCTATTACCTTTTGGAGAGTGGTGTCTCCTAGATTGGCTAGGTGTCACTTGGGAGCCTCCATCAAGATTGTGGAGTTGAACCAAGGAGTTTGTACGGGCAAGGAGATTGTCTACTTCGTGAGATCTACCCTAGTGAGGAAAGTCCTTCGTGGGCGATGGCCATGGTGGGATAGACAAGGTTGCTTCTTCGTGGACCCTCCGTGGGTGGAGCCCTCTGTGGACTCACACAACCATTACCCTTTGTGGGTTGAAGTCTCCATCAACGTGGATGTACGATAGGACCACCTATCGGAACCACGCCAAAAATCTCCGTATCTACATTGCGTTTGCTCCCTTAGGATCCATTAGAAGTATGACCGTAACAATATTCATCTCGATGGATTCTAATGACTTCGGAAATGATATTGCTAATAATTCCAACATCTCCTTTGGCACGCATGAGATCACGAAGCTGAAACGGGCAATCATCAAACTTAGGATCACTCTTACGCATCCTGTTCAAGTTAATAGACTTATGGAGAATCTCATCTAGATGTTTCAAGGAATAATTTGGGAATCGTTCCTCTAGAAATCTCCATATGGTGTAAGCACAATCAAGAGCAGGCAAGCTAGCAATCAAATTTTTGGGCAATCCTCTAACAATAAGATTGATAGTTCTAAGATTGCGAATCATGTCGAGATCCTCATTAGGAGTGGGATGCAAAGGATCACTAGGTGGAATGCAAGGACTTGTAATTTACTTGTTCAAGTACTATTCATTGAAAATCTCAAGCATCTCATTTTTCCACTCATGAATTACTCTCCATAAAGTATAGGCACTCTATGTCTAAGACTACCCAACGTAGACACATCCATCTTCCTCCAAAGATGTTTAAACCAAGGCAATGGAGACCAATGCTTTGATACCAATTGAAAGGATCAAGAAGAGGTGTCTATAGGGGCGGTGAATAGACTCTTAACAAAGAAAAGTTGCAGTTTTTATTTTCTTCAAGTTAAGGTAGAGTTTTAGCACAAGTTTAAACATTCACAACACATTCAAGCAAGCATGGCAACAGTATATGAGCAGCGGAAAGTAAAGCATGCGATTTGCGAGAATGTAAAGGTATGGGATTGGAGTGTACAAACGCAATTGGAGACACGGAGATTTTTTGCGTGGTCCCGATAGGTGGTTCTATCATACATCCACATTGGTGGAGACTTCAACCCATGAAGGGTAACGGTTGCGCGAGTCCACGGAGGACTCCACCCACGTAGGGTCCACGAAGAAGCAACCTTCTTTATCCCACCATGGCCATCGCCCACGAAGGACTTGCCTCACTAGGGTAGATCTTCACGAAGTAGGCAATCTCCTTGCCCGTACAAACTCCTTGGTTGAACTCCACAATCTTGAATTCTCCTTGCCCAAGTGAAACCTACCCAATCTAGGAGACACCACTCTCCAAAAGGTAATAGATAGTGTGTTGATGATGAATTCCATGCTCTTCTGCTTCAAGTGATAGTCTCCCCAACACTCAACTCTCTCTCACAGATTTGGATTTGGTGGAAAGATGACTTGACTGGAAAGCAAGTTGGAGAAGGCTAGAGATCAAGATTTATGTCGTTGGAGTGGATTATCTTGACCTCAACATATGAGTAGGTGGTTCTCTCTCAGAAAATGTTTGCTGGAAGTGTAGGCATGTTCTGATGGCTCTCCTCACGAATGAAGAGTGGGTGGAGGGGTATTTATAGCCTCCACACAAAATCTAACCGTTACACACAAATCACCAAACTCGGTGGGACCGAATCAGAAAACTCGGTTGGACCGATTTAGTTCAAAATGTGAATGTTAGGATTTTCGGTGGGACCGACATGATCACCTCGGTGGGACCGATGTGCTAGGGTTAGGGTAAAACCTTATCTTGGTTTGATCGATTACACAAAGTCAGTGGGACCGATTTTGTTAATAAGCTAACCAGAGAGTTGGTCAGGCAAACTCAGTGAGAACGATTACAAATCTCGGTAAGACCGAAATTAAAGCAATAGGCAACAAAGAGTTTGCAAGACCATCTCGGTGAGACCGGGATCCCATTGGTGAGACCGAATTGATTAGGGTTTCTGGCAGTGGCTATGTCAAGTGAACTCGGTGGCGCCAGATAGAAAGTTTCGGTGGGGCCGAGTTTGACTTTTTGGTTTGGGACATATGTGGATATGAGAAATTGGTTGAGGGCTTGGGAACATATCACGAAGCACTTGAGAAAGTAAGCCATTAAGCAACACCTCATCCCCTTTTAATAGTATTGGCTTTCCTATGGACTCAATGTGATCTTGGATCACTAAAAGTAAAATGTAGAGTCTTGAGCTTTTGAGCTTGAGCCAATCCTTTGTCCTTAGCATCTTGATGGGGTTCCACATTCTCTTGTCCATGCCACTACATTTGTTGAACTTGTGTGAAATATACTAGATAAAAACATTAGTCCAACTATGTTGACATTAATTACCAAAACCACCCAGGGAGCACTTGTGCTTTCAATCGTCAAACTTTTCTGAGGTTTGACTTTTCAAAACATCCATATGCTTATGGACATGAGAGAGTCCCTAACTAGAGAGAGAGAGAGTGTGTGTGTGAAATAGAAAGAGTGAGTGAAAAAAGTGTGTGTGCGTGTGTGAAAGAGACATGGACAACACACGATAAAAGTAGAGAAAAGGCGTGTGTGTCTTATGCATACATATCACACATGCATCGTCGACAATGGAAGCAAGGTGAGGAGATAGTGTGTGGTTGTTTGCAACCGGGAGAGAAAGACCCCTAGCACATGGCCAAGAGGAGTCTGACAAATAAGGGAGAGAAGTCGAGAGAGATGTACAGAGAAAATGCAGACATGGGGAGGAGAGAACAAGTGCGGAGAGTGTTGGATTGGTCTATATGTAGCACGAGCGAGACATGTGTATGTGTGAACCAGGGAGATATCAAGTTTGAGAGAGATAGAGGAGCCCCGATAAGGCTGAGTGGTGCGTCAGATAACTGAGAGGGGGAAAGAGATATTCCATCCGCTTGATAATGCAGCGCATGTAAATTTTTTGGAAGTAGAACTCTGGAAAGTTTGATCAGGTTTACGCAAATGTTATTTATATCTACAATACCAAAGATACATCATACGAAACTACATCTCATGATGAATCTAATGGTATATGTTTGCCGTTCTAGATGTAAATGTTTTTCTCCATGCACATGTTCAAACTTTGTAATGTTTGACTTTTCAATAAATCTATATCACTACAAAAAAAATACACTTTCGTGATGATACGTGTTTGTCACGGTAGGTCGCGTTTTTTGTCATGCATGTACATCCATGACAAATTTATGACAGAATCAAGATAGTCATACTTGTGCAGTCATAGAAGTGTTCCATGACATTACTAAAATTATCATCACGGAAGTGACCACTTCCATGATGATAAATCGCGCGTCACAGAAGTGTTTTCGTCAAGGGTGACCGACACGTGGCATCCACCGTAACGGAACGCCGTTAAGCTATCGGGTCGGGTTTTGGATCCGATAACCCGTTAACAACCCCGACCAATGGGGATTTTCCACATGTAAAATCATCATTGGCTGGAGGAAACACGTGTTGGCTCACCGCTGGGACAGATGCCATCCACTCATTGGACAAAAGGCGCCTATGATACGTCGACACGTGGCACGGCCCAACAGAGGCCCATTGCTGTGAAATGGCCGGCCCATTTGACTTGGTCAAAAGGTTGCGGGCCGGCCCATGAAAAGTCTGTTAACGGCCTAATCGTATATAGCCCATTTACAGCCCGCTAACCTGAAGCCCGTTACGCCCTATTCGAATTAGGCCCAGTAGCGTCATCTGGGCCATCTTCCAGCACGTTTTCACTTCTGACCCATGTATGGCCCATGAAGTCTTTCGGCCCATGTGAGGCCCTATGTAACTCTTGGCCTATTAACGGCCCGTGGTGAAACTGGCCCGTAATGAACAGTGTATCACTTTACACCCATTAACGGCCCGTGGTGACACTGGCCCGTATAGAACAAAGGTATCACTTTATACCCATTAACGGCCGTCATTCCGCTTGGGCTTCCAGCCCATGTTATCTTTTGGCCTTCTAAGAGCCCATTTATTCTTGGGCTCATTTCCAACATTCGCTTACTTACTACGTTATCGCCATTTTCTCGCCAGGGCCAAATTCAGCCCGTGGTTACAGTCGGCCCGTTTGTGGTCCGTTAATACGTTGGGCCATTTTCATAACATCATCAAATACGGCCTATTAACGATGGCCCGTTATGGTCGGCCCATGAATGGATGATTCCAACTCTAGCCCGTTTACGGCCAGAATGCGTTTTGTTTGGCCCATGTTTGGCCAATCGATCATACGGCCCATATAAGGCCCATTAATGATATGGCCCGTAGAAGGCCCATTGTTTCTACGGCCCGTAGAAGGCCCACTGTTTCTACGGCCCGTAGAAGGCCCACGGTTTCTACGGCCCATAGAAGGCCCACTGTTTCTACGGCCCGTAGAAGGCCCACTGTTTCTACGGCCTGTAGAAGGCCCACTGTTTCTACGGCCCGTAGGCCCAGTGTCACTACTGTGGCGTTAATTGTGGCCTAGTTTTTAAAAATAGGTTATTGCAACCACTAGCAAACCGCAGAAAAAGAAATGCACTGACTACAAGCAAACAAATAAACACGACAACAAGGAAATAAATAAGCAAGCAACTTACACTAGGCTATCACGGCTATTACACATATTACATCCACTGGGCATCAAAGTTCGCCACCAGTGCAAATATAGGGAACACAACAGCATATAAACGCCGCAGAAGAAAACAAGTCCGTAATCGAAACCACTTCGTAAGAGCTCAAGAAACAATATCCTGTGGTACCCATAATGTTGGCAAGATGCTCAAAGAAGCTTATTAACTTTCTCTTGTTTGGCGCTTAAGTCCTCCAAAGGCTTGCCGTTGCACCGTAGTATGCATCTGAATTCTGCAGGGACTTCCTCAGTCCTTCGGCTTCCTGTTGCATAACATCTGATTGATGTCTTTCAACTTGAAGTTGAGACTCAAGAAGCCGAACTGATTCAGGCAACGAGTTCGAAGAGCTGGTGCCAGTAGTGGTAGCCAGTAACTCGAACACTACATCAAGACAGGACTTTGGGGTTGTCTCAGTGTCTTCAATAGAGTTTTTATCAGCTTTCTTGGAGACCAACAGGGATGTCTCACTATCTTGAACCTTATTGGCATTACTTCCTTTACCATTGCATAAGAGGGTACTCTTTGATACGTCTCCAACCTATCTATAACTTTTGATTGCTCCATGCTATTTATTTTCCACTTTTATATTACTTTTGGGACTAACATATTAACCGGAGGCCCAGCCCAGATTTGTTTTTTTTTGCCTATTTCAGTATTTCGAAGAAAAGGAATATCAAACGGAGTCAAAACGGAACGAAATCAACTGGAGAACTTATTTTTGGAAGGAAAGCCACCAGATAGACTTGGACTCTACGTCAGAAGATACGGGAGCTGGCCACAGGGGTGGGGGCGCGCCCACCCCCCTAGGGCGCGCCCCCCTGCCTCATGGGGCCCCCGAAGCTCCACGAACGTACCCCCTGCACCCATATATACCTGCGTATCGTAAACCTTCCAGAACAGAAGATAGATTGGGAGTTCCGCCGCAGCAAACCTCCAGAACCACCAAAAACCAATCGGGACGCTGTTCCTAAGACTCGCCAGAGGGGGAACCCTCACCTATGGCCATCTTCATCATCCCGACGCTCTCCATGACGAGGAGGGAGTAGTTCACCCTCGGGGCTGAGGGTATGTACCAGTAGCTATGTGTTTGATCTCTCTCTCGCTCTCTCGTGTTCTTGATTTGGCAAGATCTTGATGTATATCGAGCTTTGCTATTATAGTTGGATCTTATGTTTCTTCTCCCCCTCTACTCTCTTGTAATGGATTGAGTTTTCCCTTTGAAGTCATCATATCGGATTGAGTCTTTAAAGATTTGAGAACACTTGATGTATGACTTGTCGTGCGTATCTGTGGTGACAAAGGGATATCACGTGATTCACTTGTTGTATGTTTTGGTGATCAACTTGCGGGTTCCGCCCATGAACCTATGCATAGGGGTTGGCACACGTTTTCATCGTGATTCTCCGGTAGAAACTTTGGGGCACTCTTTGAGGTTCTGTGTGTTGGTTTGAATAGATGAATTGATATTGTGTGATGCATATCGTATAATCATGCCCACGGATACTTGAGGTGACATTGGAGTATCTAGGTGACATTAGGGTTTTGGTTTATTTGTGTCTTAAGGTGTTATTCTAGTACGAACTCTAGGTCTGTTTGTGACACTTATAGGAATAGCCCAATGGATTGATTGGAAAGAATAACTTTGAGGTGGTTTTGTACCCTACCATAATCTCTTCGTTTGTTCTCCGCTATTATTGACTTTGGAGTGACGCTTTGTTGCATGTTGAGGATAGTAATATGATCCAATTATGTTATTATTGTTGAGAGAACTGGCACTAGTCAAAGTATGAACCCTAGGCATTGTTTCCTATCATTGCAATACCGTTTACGCTCACTTTTACCATTAGTTACCTTGTTGTTTTTATATTTTCAGATTACAAATACCTATATCTACCATCCATATTGCACTTGTATCACCATCTCTTCGCCGAACTAGTGCACCTATACAATTTACCATTGTATTGGGTGTGTTGGGGACGCAAGAGACTCTTTGTTATTTGGTTGCAGGGTTGCTTGAGAGAGGCCATCTTCATCCTTGACCTCCCATAGATTTATAAACCTTAGGTCATCCACTTGAGGGAAATTTGCTACTGTCTGACAAACCTCTGAACTTGGAGGCCCAACAACGTCTACAAGAAGAAGGTTGTGTAGTAGACATCAAGCTCTTTTCTGGCGCCATTGCCGGGGAGGCTAGGTAAGTGAAGGTATATCTTTAGATCTTGCAATCGAATCTTTTTGTTTCTTGTTTTAGCACTAGTTTAGTTTATAAAAGAAAACTACAAAAAATGGAATTGAGTTTGTCTCATACGCTTCACCTTTTTAATATCTTTCGTGAGTATGATGGGAAGGAAAATTGTGCCAAAGTGTTAGAAGAAGAATGCATTAAAATGTTTGGCACTAGATCTTTGAATGATGAGCATGATTGCAATGTTGTTAGTATGAATTCCTTGAATATCCATGATGCTAATGATATGCAAAGCCACGAGCTTGAGGAAGCTATGTTTGATGAAGATGATATTTTGTACGCCAAGCTTTGAAGAGCAAATTTACTATGATGAAAGCATGCCTCCTATCTATGATGATTATTGTGATGATACGTATGCTTTAAAGAATAATGATAACCATGAAACTTGTCATCTTGATCTTAATTCTCAATCATATGATAGATATTTTGTTGAATTTGCTCCCACTACTATTCATGAGAAGAATTTTGCTTATGTGGAGAGTAGTAAATTTTCTATGCTTGTAGATCATGAAAATAATGCTTTAGGTGCTGGTTATATTGTTGAATTAATTCATGATGCTACTGAAAATTATTATGAGGGAGGAATATATGCTTGTAGGAATTGCAATAATGTCAAGTTTCCTCTCTATGTGTTGAAAATCTTGAAGCTATGCTTGTTTTACCTTCCTATGCTTGTTGATTATTGTTCCCATAAGTTGTTTGCTCAAAAAATACCTATGCATAGGAAGTGTGTTAGAATTAAATGTTCTAGTCATATTCTTCATGATGCTCCTTTTATGTTTCAATTCTTATCTTTTATGTGAGCATCATTGAAATCACCATGCCTAGCTAGGGGCGTTAAACGATAGCGCTTGTTGGGAGGCAACCCAATTTTATTTTAGTTTATTACTTTTTGGTTCTGTTTAGGAATAAATAATACATATAGCCTCTGTTTAGATGTGGTTTTGTGTCTTAATTAGTGTTTGTGCCAAGTATAACCTTTGGGAAGACTTGGGTGAAGTCTTTATGATCATGCTGTAAAAAACAGAAACTTTAGCGCTCACGAGATTAGCTAAAACTTTTTACTGGAGAGTGCTATTTAGTTGATTATTTTTGCAGATGATTACTAGTCAAATTCCTCAGGTCCACCAATTTATTTTACAATTTTTGGAGTTCCAGAAGTTTGCGTTAGTTGCAGATTACTACAGACTGTTCTGTTTTTGAAAGATTCTGTTTTCATTGTGTTGTTTGCTTATTTTGATGAATCTATGGCTAGTAAAATTGTATATAAATCATAGAGAAGTTGGAATACAGTAGGTCTAACACCAATATAAATAAAGAATGATTTCATCACAGTACCTTGAAGTGGTGTTTTGTTTTCTTTCGCTAACGGAGCTCACGAGTTTTCTGTTAAGTTTTGTGTTGTGAAGTTTTCAAGTTTTGGGTAAAGATTCGATGGACTATGGAATAAGGAGTGTCAAGAGCCTAAGCTTGGGGATGCCCCGGAAGGCATCCCCTCTTTCGTCTTCGTTCATCGGTAACTTTACTTGGAGCTATATTTTTCTTCACCACATTATATGTGTTTTGCTTGGAGCGTCATGTCATTTTATTTTGTTCTGCTTGCTGTTTGAATAAAGTATCTAGATCTTAAATTCTTAAATGTTAGAGATTCTTCACATAGTTGCACAATTATTCGACTACTCATTGATCTTCACTCATATCTTTTTTGAGTAGTTTGTCGTTTGCTCTAGTGCTTCACTTATATCTTTTAGAGCACGATGGTGGTTTTATTTTGACGAAATAGATGAACTCTCATGCTTCACTCAGATTATTTTGAGAGTCTTAAATATCATGGTAATTTGCTTAAATAATCCTATTATGCTAAGCATACAAGATTTGAAAGAATTCTTATGAGTGTGTTGAATACTAAGAAAAATTTGATGCTTGATAATTGTTTTGAGATATGGAGGTAGTGATATTAAAGTTGTGCTAGTTGAGTAGTTGTGAATTTGAGAAGTGCTTGTGTTGGAGTTTGCAAGTCCCGTAGCATGCACGTATGGTAAACGTTATGTAACAAATTTGAAACATGAGGTGTTATTTGATTGTCCTCCTTATGAGTGGCGGTCGAGGACGAGCGATTGTCTTTTCCTACCAATCTATCCCGCTAGGAGCATGTGCGTAGTGATTTGGTTTTTGCTGGCTTGCAGATTTTTGTAATAAGTATGTGAGTTCTTTATGATTAATATTGAGTCCATGGATTATACGCACTCTCACCCTTCCATCATTGCTAGCCTCTTCAGTACCGTGCATTGCCCTTTCTCACATTGAGAGTTGGTGCAAACTTCGCCGGTGCATCCAAACCCCGTGATATGATATGCTCTTTCACACATAAACCTCCTTATATCTTCCTCAAAACAGCCACCATACCTACCTATTATGGCATTTCCATAGCCATTCTGAGCTAAATTGCCATGCAACTTTCCACCATTCCATTCATCATGAATCATTCATCATTGTCATATTGCTAGCATGATCATGTAGTTGACATAGTATTTGTGGCAAAGCCACCGTTCATAATTCTTTCATACATGTCACTCTTGGTTCATTGCATATCCCGGTACACCGCTGGAGACATTCATATAGAGTCATACTTTGTTCTAGTATCGAGTTGTAAACATTGAGTTGTAAATAAACAGAAGTTTGATGATCATCATTTAATAGAGCATTGTCCCAAAAAAATAAAAATAAAGAGAAAGGCCAAAAGAAAAAAAAAGAAGGCCCAAAAAAAGGGGCAATGCTACTATCCTTTTATTTCCACACTTGTGCTTCAAAGTAGCACCATGTTATTCATATAGCGAGTCTCATATATTGTGCTTCAAAGTAGAACCATGTTTTTCATATAGAGAGTTTCATATGTTGTCACTTTCACATAGTAGTTGGAATTTTTCATTATAGAACTTGGCTTGTATATTCCAACGATGGGCCTCCTCAAGTGCCCTAGGTCTTCGTGAGCAAGCAAGTTGGATGCACACCCACCTAGTTTCTTTTGTTGAGCTTTCATACATTTATAGCTCTAGTGCATCCGTTGCATGGCAATCCCTACTCCTCGCAGTAACATCAATTGATGGGCATCTCCATAGCTCATTGATTAGCCTCGTTGATGTGAGACTTTCTCTTTTTTTTGTCTTCTCCTCATAACCCCCATCATCATATTCTATTCCACCCATAGTGCTATATCCATGGCTCGCGCTCATGTATTGCGTGAAGGTTTATAAGTTTGAGATTACAAGAGTATGAAACAATTGCTTGGCTTGTCATCGGGGTTGTGCATGATGAGAGCATTCTTGTGTGACGAAAATGGAGCATGACTAAACTATATGATTTTGTAGGGATGAACTTTCTTTGGCCATGTTATTTTGAGAAGACATAATTGCTTAGTTAGTATGTCTTGAATCTTTCGGATCTGAATATTCATATCACAAGTAAGAAGAATTACATTGAAATTATGCCAACTAGCATTCCACATCAAAAATTATCTTTTTCATCATTTATCTACTCGAGGACGAGCAGGAATTAAGCTTGGGGATGCTTGATACATCTCCAACGTATCTATAATTTTTGATTGCTCCATGCTATATTATCTACTGTTTTGGGCAATATTGGGCTTTATTTTCCCCTTTTATATTACTTTTGGGACTAACCTATTAACCAGAGGCCCAGCCCAGATTTGCTGTTTTTTTCCCTATTTCAGTATTTCGAAGAAAAGGAATATCAAACGGAGTCAAAACGGAACGAAATCAACTGGAGAAGTTATTTTTGGCAGGAAAGCCACCGGATAGACTTGGACTCTACGTCAGAAGATACGGGAGATGGCCACGAGGGTGGGCGGGGGGGGGGGGGCGCCCACCCACCTAGGGCGCGCCCCCTGCCTCGTGGGGCCCTCGAAGCTCCACCAACGTACCCCCTGCACCCATATATACCTACGTATGGTAAAACCTCCAGAACAGAAGATAGATTGGGAGTTCCACCGCCGCAAACCTCCAGAGCCACCAAAAACCAATCGAGACCCTGTTTCGGCACCTTGCCGGAGGGGGGAACCCTCACCTGTGGCCATCTTCATCATCCCGGCGCTCTCCATGACGAGGAGGGAGTAGTTCACCCTCGGGGCTGAGGGTATTTACCGGTAGCTATGTGTTTGATCTCTCTCTCGTGTTCTTGATTTGGCACGATCTTGATGTATCATGAGATTTGATATTATAGTTGGATCTTATGTTTCTTCTCCCCCTCTACTCTCTTGTAATGGATTGAGTTTTCCCTTTGAAGTCATCATATCAGATTGAGTCTTTAAAGATTTGAGGACACTTGATGTATGTCTTGTCGTGTGTATCTGTGGTGACAATGGGATATCACGTGATTCACTTGATGTATGTTTTGGTGATCAACTTGCGGGTTCCGCCCATGAACCTATGCATAGGGGTTGGCACACGTTTTCGTCGTGATTCTCCGGTAGAAACTTTGGGGCACTCTTTGAGGTTCTATGTGTTGGTTTGAATAGATGAATTGAGATTGTGTAATGCATATAGTTGTCGGTGTACTAAAGTAGGGGTACCTTAATACCCCGAACTTGTGCACGGGCAGTCGCAGCGTCCCCGTGGCAAGCCTCGCCGGGCGTCCGCCAAGACCCTCCGCAGCCTTTCAGAAGACAAGTCCCCGGCAAGAGGAGCTTGCCGGGAAGGCCTCTCTCGGCACGAAGAAGGCCCCGGCAAGAGGAGCTTGCTGGGAAGGCCTCTCTCGGCACGAAGAAGGCCCCGGCAAGAGGAGCTTGCCGGGAAGGCTCGGAGCGCGACAAGTCTCCGGGCGCGAAAAGGATTCGGCCGCGGCAAGGCGCTTGCCGCGGCATGCAACTTCTCTCCGTCTCCGCTCCAGCTCACCCAGCGACGTGTCGCCATGGGACCATTCCATGGGCGCATGTCGAGAGGCTGTGCAGCCAGCGGAGAGCAGTGATAAGCGGCGCTGACAAGCTCGCCATTGTGGCGAGCGGAGGCGCACCTGACGGTCTCTCATACCTTTGTTTGGGCGACAATGACGGGCATTTATTGCTTTTGTCCCTTGCCGTCCGAAAGTTAGGTATTTGGCAATCGTATAATCGCTCAAGTAGGTGTACCAACTCCTGTTTTTACATTTGTACCCCCGCCTATGTTGCCACCTGTCGGAGACCCCTTGAGCATATAAAAGGAGGCCCGAGTGCAACGTAGAAGAGTTTCGCGAGGTTCGCGAGGTTCGGCTGGTTCGGTTCATTGGACTGGCCATAGACTAGATGCACTCACGCTAGGTGTTGTAGCTCGCATTGCTCCCTAGCAAGAACACAATAGATCAAACAAGCAGCAATAGGAGTTTTATCTCTCCGGAGAGCTCCGAAGCTGGGTAAGCCGCTCGTGTGCCTCGCCTCGATCCGCTCTTCGTGTGATCTCCGCCCCCCTCCGAACCACAAGGGGCCTGCTCCGCCGGCCCCATAGGTGTTCGCGGGTACGATCAGCCTCCCCGACCTCTCTGGCGCGCCAGGTAGGGGGCGTCGAGGCCGTGTTAATCTGATCCGGCGTTCACACGAGCAGCGTCATCAACATCTTCCCCAACATGCCACCGAAGAAGAAAGCTTCGGCGGCAGCAGAGCCGTCCGCGTCGTACCCACCTTCACCGTAGCAAACGGGTGGTGGGGCAGACGCTGGCGGAGGGACGGGCGCCGACGAAGGTGCTCGCGACGTTGCCAAGTCCAAGGACAAGGCACCGCACACCTCGGCGTCCGCGCATCCCCGCGCCCATCTCAGAGACGCGACCAACAACGTCATGGCGTTCACAATGCCATACGTTCGTTGGATCGAGACCCTCAAGACCAGCATGCGCGCCAACATGCTTGGCATGAGTGAGATACGATCGCCGGACGGGCGCTGCTCCTTCTAACGTAGTTAGAAGTCCGGCGTGTCCCGCTCCTCGCACCGTTCTCCAATGCCGCCTACTACTCCAGCGAAGCTCTGGCGAGCTCACCGCTCCTCGACTACCCTCCAACGGCCGACAAGGTCGACGAGTGGAGGGCCACTATCCAGAGCCTCATCGGCTTCGCCAACGGTGACGTCCCGCGGCGACCAACCCCATCGTTGCCGCGGCGAGACGACAAGGCACGAGCCGGTGGCGACGAGACTGACGGAGGTGCAACCACCGTGCATTCTCCGCCAAGAAGGCCAAGATCGCCGACTCACCGGATCCACCTCGACAGCGACTCCACCGCGTCGTCGGATCCGCGAGCTCGCCGCGATCAGCGCCAAGTTCTTCATGAGCAACAACAAGAGGACGCTCGAACTCGCATCGAGCGCCGAAGAGAAGCGCGACGTCAGTCCGACAAGCGCGCTGGGCCTTCTGTTGACATGCGTGCGCCCGGAGGGGCAGGCGACTTACCCGTCTGTGAGGTTGCCCTGCGTTCACTCGTGAGCTGCGGCAAGTCCAAAGGGCCCAGCCGTAAAAACTTCAAACCAGACGTGCCGGAGAAGTATGATGGCAGGGCGCATCCGTCGGAGTTCCTTAGCATCTACACCATCGCGGTGCAGGCTGCGGGGACGGGACGACAAGATCCTCGCCAACTACTTCCCGCCGTGCTCAAGCCCAACGTCAGATCTTGGCTCATGCACTTGCCGGACAGCTCCATACCCTCTTGGCAGATCTGTGCCATCGGTTTGTTGGCGCCTTCACAGTGGCCACAAACCTCATGGCCAAGAGAGTGACCTTCACTTGCTCTCCCGAAGGAAGGAGAGTCCTACGCAAGTCCATTCAGAGATTCAGCCGTGTGCACTACAACATCCCAGACGTCCACCCTGCCGCGGTGATCAGCGCATTTCATCAGAATGTGCGGAACCGCAGGATGAGGGAGGAGATGGCGATGTGCAAAGTCAAGGATGTCAGTGAGTTTTACGCCTTGGCCGACAAGTGTGCACGCGCTGAGGAAGCGAGGAGACTCCCTGGAGAGAATGCAGAAGCAGGATCCGACAGTGATGACACCGCCCCGGCAAAGAAGGGTCGGCGCCGAGGCAACAGAAAGAAGAAATCCAGAGAAGTGCTAGCAGTCGAGCAGTCCGGCAATGGAGGTGGCGACAAGAACGCCAAGACTGGTGGCTCCGGCAAGGAGGTTGCCGCTGACGCCAACCACCAGTCGGTGGCGGCCGCCGACAAGCAGGACAGCTCCGGCAAGCAGTATTGCAAGATCCACCGCACCAAGGGCCATGACCTCCAGAGCTGCAAGAAGGTCGAGCAGCTCGTCGAACAGCAGAGAGCTGAGTACGAGCGGCGCGACAAGGAAAAGGCCCAGGAAGGAGCTGGAGGAGCAAGCAAGAAACGTCCCGGCCGGGGAGGACGCCGCGACAAGCCAAGCAGTGACAAGGAGATCGACCTCCCCGCGTCCGCGACAAGGATGAAAATGATGACGACGACGAAGACATGGAGGACGACGACGCCGATGAGCAGGAGTTTCAGAAAGCCACAGAGGTTCTTTGCGTTGACGGAGGTGCTTCCCTGCATACCTCCCACCGCCAACTCAAGCAATGGATGCGGGAGGTCAATGCAGCGGAGCCATCCAGAGAGTCACGCAAGCCTCTCAAGTGGTCCAAGACGCCTATCATTTTTTTATTGAGGACCACCTCGACCGGCGTGATCGCGGTCGGGTGCTTGCCGATGTTGGTCTCACCAACCATCCGCAACCTCAAGGTCACAAAATGTTAGTTGACGGCGGGCCGGCTTGAATCTGATCTCCTCCGCGGTGCTCGAAGCTTCAAATCCTCGACAGCCGAACTCGAAGAGACCGGAACTTTCCAAGGAATCAATCCGGAAGGAGCAAGCCAAAGGGAAGATTACGTTGCCGGTCACATTTGGCCGAAGCTGAACTTCGGGGATCGAGAGGGTTACATTCGACGTTGCCGATTTCCCTTTGCCTTACAATGGGATACTTGGCCGTCCAGCGCTCGCCAAGTTCATGGCGGCCTCTCACTACGCCTACAACCTACTCAAGATGCCATGCCCGATAAGCGTCATCTCTATCCACGGCGACAAGAAGGATGCCCTTATCTGTGCTGACAAGATCTTCCGGGATGCAGCCGGCGACAGTTGCCAAACACTTGTCTGAAGCTCCCGGGGAAGAAGACCAAGTCCAAGTCCGGCAAGGGCTCGATGCTCACTCCGGCAAGCGCACCTCTTGGTGCTGCGCTACCGTCGAGGACGCACCATCGAGCTCCACCGGCAAGTGCAAGAAGATGGTGGCTCCGCCGAAGACCAAGAAGGTGCCCGCCAAGGAGGACGGCACTGGTGGTACCTTTACCATCAGTGCCTCTCTCGACCCTAAATAGGAAGGTGCGCTCGTTGCTTTCCTGGCAGGCGAATGTCGGCGTGTTTGCATGGCAACCGTCGATATCCCCGGTGTTCCTGTGAAAGTGATTGAGCACCGCCGCCGTTGTCCTCACGCCGACCCGTCAAGCAAAAAGTCGTGAAACAAGCGGTGGGCGCCAAGAATTCATAGCGAAGAGATCAAGAAACCGGAAGCAGCAGGCCTTGTCGAGGAGTGCTCCATCCAACGTGGTTGGCCAATCTCGTAGTCGCGCAAAGCAAATGGGAAATGGAGACTTTGTATTGACTTCACGGATGTTAATAAAGCTTGTCCCGAAGATCCATTTCCCTTGCCGCGCATTGGCCGAGATTGTTGACTCCACGGCTGGATGTGATTTGCTTTCGTTCCTTGATGCATACTCGAGATACCATCGGATCTTCATGGCTGAAGAAGATGAAGAGAAGACCGCATTCATCACACCATGTGGCACATCTTTGTTTCGTACGGATGCCTTTCGGTTTGAAGAATGCTGGTTCAACATTTGCAAGGGTAGTCCATGACGCTTTTGAGCCGCAGATGCACAGAAATGTAGAAGCATACATGGATGACATAGTGGTCAAAAGCAAGGACAAAGCAACTCTGGTTTAAGATTTGGACGAGACCTTTGCAAATCTGCGCAAGATCAACCTCAAGCTCAACCCCGAGAAGTGCGTATTCGGAGTCCCTTCCGGCAAGCTTCTCGGGTTCTTCGTGTCTCAGCGAGGGATTGAAGCTAATCCCGACAAGATCAAGGCCATCGAGCAGATTGAAGCACCAAAGGCGCGTCAAGGACGTCTGAAGGCTTGCGGTTGTGTGTGGCTGCTCTCGGCAGGTTTATTTCTAGGTTCTGCTGAGCGCCTCGCCATTTTTCAAGATTTTGAAAAAGGCAGGTCCAAAGAAATGGACTCCCGAAGCGGAGGCTGCGCTGCAGACTTGAAGAGATACTGTCCTCCACTCCAACACTTGTCGCACCTAAGCCACAAGAGAAGTTGCTGCTATACATAGCGGCAACCAATCAAGTGGTTAGTGCTGCGTTAGTAGCGGAGAGGGAGGCGGATGACGAGCCAGCAACCACGGCAAGCACATCCAACGACAAGCAGGGGGCTTCGCCGACAAGCTCTGGTCCCGACAAGGACGAGTCCGCGAAGACGCATGAACAGACATGTAAAAGGATGGTGCAGCGCCCAGTCTACTTTGTCGGGCCTTCTCGCAGGGGCTAGGTCAAGGTACTCTGGTGTGCAAAATTGCTTTTCGTCCTCCTCATGGCCTCGAGAAAGCTGCGCCATTACTTCCAAGCGCATGAGATCACAGCTTGTCACTCGCTTTCCGCTGAAGAGGATACTTTGCGAGAATCCGAGCGGCAGGCAGGATTGTCGAGTGGGCACTGGAGCTGTCAAGCTTTGGTCTCAAGTTTGAAAGCACATCAACTATCCAAAGCGTAGCGTTGGCAGAATTCATAGCAGAATGGACGCCAACACCGGATGAAGAGATTCCGAGACAAGCATTCCCGTCGAAAGAAGCAAGCAAAGAGTGGCTGATGTACTTTGATGGTGCCTTCTCGCTGCAAAGGCGCCCGGTGCCGCGTCGCTTATCGCACCCACCGGAGAGCACCTCAAGCACGTCGTCCGGATGCACTTTCCCAAGGAGCAAGCGACAAACAATACCGCAGAGTATGAAGGTTTGCTTGCGGTCTCGTGGATCGCAGTGGACCTTGGGATCAAGAAGCTTATTGTCAGGGGTGACTCGCAACTCGTTGTCCGCCAAGTCAACAAAGATTACCAGAGTCCGTTGATGGAAGCCTACGTTGATGAAGTGAGGAAGCTGGAAGAGCACTTTGACGGCCTGCAAATGGAACATGTTCCAAGAGCTCGAGAATGATATTCTTGACGGCTGTCAAAGTCGCTCGCGCTTAAGTTACCAATGGAACCAGGGATTTTCGTGCTCAAGCTGACTCAGCCAACCGTAACACCATCAATCGGACAAAGCAAGAAGAGGAAGTTGGCCTCTGGTGACTACTTTCCGGCAGAGCTTCCCGGCCGTCGTTGCAAAGGTCCCCAAGATCAACACCAACAAGTCTTTGAGGAGCGATCTGCTCTGACAGACCCTGTGGTTTGTTTCGTTGAAGCGAGACGCTCCCGACAAGTCTTGCTCCGGCAAGCTTGTCGGGGAGCATCTAGCTCGGCATGGCCGCAGTGCTCTTGCCGTGGAAGCTGATGTTCCCGCAGCGAGATGTGCCTTTAGTCCTTGTTGTCGAGCCGCAAGCTCCAAAGATGGGCGCAGCAGATTGTCCATTTCCTCGGACAGAGAACTTCCCAAGAGCAAGAAGAAGCGGAAAGAGTAGCCCGGCGATCAAGTATGTACCGGTTTGTCGACAGCATACTATACGTAAGAAGACTCAATGGTGTGAAATTGAAGTGTATTCTCGGGGAAGATGGATGTAAGGCTGTTGGCGAAGATACATGGAGGCATATGTGGTCACCACATTGGCAAGAAGAGCACTTGCCTAAGCAAAGCTTTCCGGCAAGGTTTCTTCTGGCCGACAGCCCTCCGGGATGCAACTGCACAATTAACCAAGTGTGAAGCGTGCGGCCCATTCCAAACAGATACACCAGCCAGCTCAAGCTCTCCGCACGATCCCTTTATCCTGGCCATTTTTGGTCCGGGGCTCGACATCCTCGGCCCCTTCCCCGAGCTGTCGGGGCTTTGAGTACTTGTACGTCGCCATCGACAAGTTCACAAAGTGGCCGGAAGTGGAAGCGATGAGGAAGGTGACAAAGACAACAATCAAGTTCTTCAGTCGATTGTTTGCCGTTTGAATCCCTAACAGGATCATCACCGACAACGGCACACAATTCACGAAGTCGCACCTTCATGTAGTACGCCCAAGACCTTGGCACCAAGGTCTGCTTTTGCTTCCGTTGCTCACCCGAGAAGCAACGGTCAAGCGAGAGGGCAAGCGCTGAAGTGCTGCGCGGGCTCAAGACCGTAACTTTCGACAGGCTGCACAAGTGCGGAAGAAACTGGATCGAGGAGTCGCCGGTGGTTCTTTGGTCGATCAGACGACGCCAAATCGAGCCATCGCCGAACACCCTTTGCTCTAGTCTATGGAGCAGAGGCAGTTCTCCCCACGGAACTCAGATAACGGATCGCCTCGAGTACTCGCTTATGATGAGCTTGAGCAAGAGCAGCTGCGACAAGATGACGCTGCTCCTCGAGGAGGATCGTCTTCAAAGCCATTGTCTGCGACGCCGCTACCAGCAAGCCCTGCGTCGCTACCATAGCCGCATGGTTAATGCCAGAAGTCTCGAGGAAGGCGACCTTTTTCTTCGGCGCGTTCAGTCCGCCAAGAATTCAAACAAGTTGACGCCGAAGTGGGAAGGCCCTTATCGGGTGAAACGAGTCACTAGGCCTGGCGTTGTCCGCCTTGAGACCGAAGATGGCATTCCGCTGAGCAACTCCTGGAACATTGAGCATCTTCGTTAGTTTTACCCATAGGGCGCGGTTGTCGGAACCCGTTTCCGGCAACCACCTTTTGTACAAGTCTTGTCGTAGTTGCATGTAATCCTTTGTACAAAGCCGGGCGCAGACCCCGTGCATAAGTAAAGCTCGTGTGTTGCGCACAGCTTGTCAAGTTCATGCTTTCATCATTTTATTGCATGCTTTGGCTAACACTTTGTGCAGCAACCACACCCGGTAAGCAGAATCGAGCCGCTAGGCTCCATAACGTTATGTCCTCTTCTTTTCTTTTCTCAAAGAAAGGAAGGCTCTCGCGCACAAGTTAACCAGGGGAAGGAGGAGATAATACTATGGACCAGGCGCCGCCGAGGAAGTTTCACCTCATCGGGAAGCAAGAGATGTAAAAGCTAAGTTGCCAAAGTCTGAGCAATCAAATTTTAAAATTTTAAGTTATCTTCCTCGAACGATAGTACTTTGTATGGAGAACCCGTGCGCAGAGGAACCGAATCGTGACTGGTCGCGCCCTTACTTTGTTTCGAGTCCGCTCAACAACTTAAGTGAGCTGCGGCTAGTCCGCGACAAGGTTGCTTGTCGGTAGCGACCCCGCCAAAGAAGTTGCTGAAGTTCCCTCGGCGCCGCTGACAAGGGTGCTCGCACCGCAAGTTTCCAAAAGCGAGGGCAATAACATACAAAGCCAAGAGTCGAGTAAAGGAAGTAACGTAGCAAATGTTGCCTGAATAAAGTTATATTACAAAAATAACTTATTGCGGCCTTTGGCTAAATCGTTCTCGAACTGAAATAACAGCGAAGAGGAGAAGAAGGGCTGGCTTTTAAGCCCCGGCAAGCCAGAGTTGCCGGGGGCTGCGGCAAGCTAGAGTTGCCAGGGGCCGCGGCAAGCCAGAGTTGCCGGGGGCTGCGATATCAGATAAGGCCTTTGTCCCTTTTCAAGCATCCCTTTTTCATTAAAAACATTCTACTCTGATACAATCCGTGGGGAATGAAAAACATGAAAGAGAGGATTACAAGTTTTAAATGCGGATAAGGCCCGAAGGCTTACAAATTAAAAGATAAGATGCCCGTAATCCTTTTCTGTCCCTCTTTTCGTGGAGGTAGGTCAAGGAGGCGAGAAGGGCAAAAGAAACGCCTAGGCGAGCTACAGTGCCGAAGGCACCAAGGGAACATCCCGGGAGCTCCCCGAGGGCTTGACGGAGATGGCAGCGCGGAAGCGGGGCTCGAAGACGGGGCGGCAGGACGTTAGCACGCTGTCGAGGGCACTACGCCCTTGTACTCCGACTTGAAGGCCTTGTCGCCATCCCTCTTCCCCTTCCGCAGCCTCCCTACGCCAGTCGCCCAAGGAGACGACCCCGGGGAGTTCAAGGAGCCGGCGACGCGGATGATGGGGTCGCCGGTGGCCGCACGGGCGGTGCCCGGACAACTAATCGGGCCCGCTACCCTCGTCGCCGCTGCCGTTCTCCTCCTCGCTACTCTCGCTCGAGGGAAACTTACATCGGAGGAGCTATCCACGCAGCACTTCGCCCGAGTACCGAGATCCTCAAGACCTTGACGGAGAGGAGATCACCCTCCATTAACTTAAAATGGAGGGTAAACCCCGCCTCAGTGCTGTGGATGCGAGTGAACGTCTTCCACCCACGATCCAGATACATCACATTAGGGGCTGGGAATACAACACGGACTCGCATGCCGCTGATTCCACAGCCCCTCATGTGCAGTCTCGGTGTCTCGGCGGATTCGACTCCATCGGCCGCGAACGGAGCTGGAAGCCGAGGCGACGACGAGGCGCCCGGCGCCTTTGACGAAGAACTTCGCAAGGGTCGTCCCTGTATGGACCGGGCCGCAGGAGGGGAACTGCCCGGTGGAAGCGGAGACGGCGTGCCGCCCCGTCCGCCTCTTCCCGAGCGCCTCGGCCTCGTCCACGACATCGCCCCCTCCCTCTTCCTCTTGTGGCTGGCTCTGCCACCCCGGGCGTGGGGTTGGGAGGGGAGCGCTGTCTAGCGGTGACCCTCGCCGCCACCGATGAAGAACCAAGGTTCCTTTTCTCCATGACGAATGAGAGAAAGGGGAGCAGAAACTGAGGAAAGGAGGAGATGGGAGAGTGTGGGCTTCTGCGCTCCCCTTCCGCTTCTTTTAAGGAAGCAAGGTGGGGCTCGACCGCCTGGCCGACAAATCAGGGCATAGGAAGAGCAGGGAATCGGGGCCCACCTGCTGCCTCTGCTCAGAACGCCCAGTTTTTCCACTTCCACCGTCCATGACCCATGAGCATGGGAACCACGTGGCGGGGATGCAGAACTGAGGCGACGGGTGAAGCGATCCCGCACGCCGCCCACTTCCCCCACGACGCCGCAATTGACGCGTGCCGTTACGGGGGAACGCGGCGGGTACGGAATGGATTTGGTTTGGACCCAGGCCGCGCGTGCCCGTGCCCTATTTTGGGCCTGGCCCAACAGCGCCAAAGACCATGTATGGCCTGCACCGGGGCTCCTGCCGGTGTACTAAAGTAGGGGTACCTTAATACCCCGAACTTGTGCACGGCGCAGTCGCAGCGTCCCCTGGCAAGCCTCGCCAAGGCCCGCCAAGACCCTCCGCAGCCTTTCGTAAGACAAGACCCGGCAAGAGGAGCTTGCCGGAAGGCCTCTCGGCACGAAGAAGGCCCCGGCAAGAGGAGCTTGCCGGGAAGGCCTCTCGCGGCACGAAGAAGGCCCCGGCAAGAGGAGCTTGCCGGGAAGGCCACTCCAGGCACGCAGAAGACAAGGCCCCGGCAAGAGGAGCTTGCCGGGAAGGCTCGGAGCGCGACAATTTTCCGGGCGCGACAAGGATTCGGCCGTGGCAAGGCGCTTGCATGACATGCAATTCTCTCCGCCTCCGCTCCAGCTCACCCAGCGACGTGTCGCCATGGGACCGCTCCATGGGCGGCGTGTCGAGAGGCTGTGCAGCCCGGCGGAGAGCAGCGATAAGCGGCGCCGACAAGCTCGCCATCGTGGCGAAGCGGAGGCGCACTGACGGTCTCTGTTACACTGCTTTGGGCGACAATGACGGGCATTTATTGCTTTTGTCCCTTGCCGTCGAGTTAGGTATTTGGCACCGCATACACTGTTCAAGTAGGTGTACCAACTCCTGTTTTTACATTTGTACCCCCGCCTATGTTGCCACCTGTCGGAGACCCCTTGAGCATATAAAAGGAGGCCCGAGTGCAACGTAGAAGAGGTTCGCGAGGTTCGGCTGGTTCGGTTCATTGGACTGGCCATAGACTAGACGCACTCACGCTAGGTGTTGTAGCTTGCATTGCTCCCTAGCAAGAACACAATAGATCAAACAAGCAGCAGTAGGAGTTTTATCTCTCCGGAGAGCTCCGAAGCTGGATAAACCGCTCGTGTGCCTCGCCTCGATCCGCTCTTCGTGCGATCTCCGCCCCCCTCCGAACCACAAGGGGCCTGCTCCGCCGGCCCCATAGGTGTTCGCGGGTACGATCAGCCTCCCCGACAATAGTATAATCGTGTCCACGGATACTTGAGGTGACATTGTAGTATCTAGGTGACATTAGGGTTTTGGTTGATTTGTGTCTTAAGGTGTTATTCTAGTACGAACTCTAGGGCTGTTTTTGACACTTATAGGAATAGCCCAACGGATTGATTGGAAAGAATAACTTTGAGGTGGTTTCGTACCCTACCATAATCTCTTCGCTTGTTCTCCGCTATTAGTGACTTTGGAGTGACTCTTTGTTGCATGTTGAGGATAGTTATATGATCCAATTATGTTATTATTGTTGAGAGAACTTGCACTAGTGAAAGTATGGACCCTAGGCCTTGTTTCCTATCATTGCAATACCATTTACACTCACTTTTACCATTAGTTACCTTGCTGTTTTTATATTTTCAGATTACAAATACCTATATCTACCATCCATATTGCACTTGTATCACCATCTCTTCGCTGAACTAGTGCACCTATACAATTTACCATTGTATTGGTTGTGTTGGGGACACAAGAGACTCTTTGTTATTTTTTTGCAGGGTTGCTTGAGAGAGACCATCTTCATCCTACGCCTCCCACGGATTGATAAACCTTAGGTCATCCACTTGAGGGAAATTTTCTACTATCCTACAAACCTCTGCACTTGGAGGCCCAACAACTTCTACAAGAAGAAGGTTGTGTACTAGACATTACTCTTCTCCAATATTTTATCCGCGTTCTAAAATAGAAACAAACAAACACATCTCAGGTTTACAATGTAGTATATGAAAATCATTTTGGTAAACCAGTTCAATAGTAAGGTGGACAGGATAACAGCGTGAAACAAACATATATCTATGTAGTATGGTCACTGTATGGTCTATATCATTCTAGTTTATGTTGCCAAATCAAGATAGATATAGTTCGAATCATATCTATTTAAGACAAAGCAACATAGACAGAATATAAGTGTGGGAAACTACACAGCAATAACAACACTTGTAATGTGCATGGCATGAGAACATAATTGTTTATTCAATTGAAACTTAAATCAACATAGAGCAAGTTACAACAATAAACAGCCAAACACATTGAAGAAACAGGTTTAAAACATACCTGTTGCACCATTGGAGTTTCAATTGCATCCTTCAAATTTGAAATTGGTTGGTATCAGTAAATACAGTGATGCAAGAGCAAAGTAGTATGAATCTGACTTGAGAACAATTCTTCTTCTGCTTTAAGCATTGACTTTGGGTTCGGAGTGGTGGTCCTCGTGATTTGGGCACTGCAGTTGCCTTACTAACTGCTCGTGTTTGGGTGCTCTGTGGTGGAGACGGTGTTGTGTCAACGGGAACTGGGTGTCTATCTGCTAGGGTTGGGGTTAGAAGGGGTGTAGCTGGTTCTCTGTCCAACTGGGTAGGGGTACAATCTGCATGAGTGTGGGTTATGTGTGGTGGGGCTGGTTCTTGGGCAAGTACAACCGTGGTTCTATCTACATCGACAGGTAGCACGATCTTTTCTGAAGACCGTATTTTTACTCCCACAGATATTGCCATCACTCCCTCCAATTGAAATGGCTGATAAACAAGAAAAGTAATTGAATGTACATACATTGTAAGATAGACATGTGCAATGGATAGTAGGGAAGAAAACAGGGCATGAAATAATTCACATTTATGTTGTCTAAGCAAATAGAATAGCAGGACATAATTTCACATATATGATGGCTAATTAAACAGGATAGCATGATACAATTCACATGTATGATGGCTAACTAAACAGGATAGAATGACATACTTCAAAATATGATGACTATGTAAATAGGATGACATGATATAACTATACGGTGTGTCTATTAAAGTGGTTGGCATGCCGTAAATCACAAACATGCCGTCGATGGAAACATGATGACATGATATAATTCACAGATAGAATGACATAATTTAAAATATGATGACTATGTAAACAGGATGAGATGAAATAACTATATTATGTCTTTAGAAAATGGGTTGGCATGCCATAATTCAGATACATCCTGTCTATGTAAACATCATGGCATGATGTAATTCAAATATATGATTTATATACTAAGGAAGTGAGCAGAGGGCAATCGCATATGTGATGTGTCAACTTAGGAGATTGCATTCAATATTGTGTATATGATGTAAAAACTAAGCATTAAAATACAACATATGCATTATATGAGTAATATAACCCTACCAAGTTTGAGCATACACCTCAGGGGGATAACAGGACTGATCATCTGCCTCTGAATCCTCCTCTGAAGAGCTATCTGTAACCAGCAAGATATCTGCTTCAGGATGTAGCATTGTCTGCTCTGAAGACCTTGCTTTCACTCCAGAATTTCCATCACCAATTCAAATGGCTAATGCACAGGAAGAGCAGTTGAATATACAAATATTGTCGACAAAAGCAATGAGAAATACAAAAAAGGACGACATGATATAATTCACATATATGACGCTTGCCTAAATAGCATGGCATTGCATAATTCACATACATAATGCCTTGCAACAAGATAACATTGCATAATTCACATATATAATGTCTTGCAACAAGATGGCATTGCATAATTCACATATATGGTAATTAGACACTAAGCAGGTGGCATTCACACAAAGCGTGTCTAAACTAAGCAAATGACATAGCAATGCAAGATACCATACACACGATATGAGCAACATAACCCTGCCAAGTTAGGGCATGCACCTCGGGGGGGGGGATATGACTGGTCATCTGTCTCTGAATCCTCCTCTGAGGAGCTATCGGTAACCAGCAAGACATGCGCCTCATTAGATAGCATTGTCTGCTCTGAAGACCTTGACCGTGCCGAATGGCTGATGCACAGGAAGAGTAATTGAATGTACTAAAATTGTTGACAAATTTAACACGTAATAAAAAAATGATGGCATGATATAATTCACATATAAGATGACTGGCTAACTAGGGTGGCATTGCAAAATTCACATATATGATGCCTGGCTAGACAAGATCGCATTGCATGATTCACATATACGATAAAGAAACTAAACAGATGGCATTGACACAAAGCATGTCTAAACTAAGCAGATGGCATCTTTAATGTATACAGTAAGCAATGCAAGGCACCATATGCATGATATTACCAACATAAGCATGCCAAGTTAGAGCGAAGACCTCATGGGGTAAATAGGAGTGGTCTTCTCCTTCTGAATCCCCCTCAGAACAGTTATCTTCCTCTTGGTTACGATCCGATATGGGTGGAGGGGGGCTGCCTATGCGCCCACCATAGAACGCCGTCTGCATGAAATTTTATTGCCACGCAAGGCTCGTCTCTTTTTCTCTACATGATCATTTACATTGTGTACAATAACTGGCATGCATAGGAATAAAACATAGTGAGATTATGTAAGGAGTGCATGCACAAATCCAGAGTGATGGTAGCAAACTGTGGATAGACCCAAAAACAATTATAGCAGGCAGATAATAGCTTTAGTTAAAAAATACAGATAATGGCTCCTTCAATGTTTGTTTGCGCCCAACATGAAAATCATAGTAGACACCGGAGATTAACTAGATAGTAGACAGATAGTACTGATTGCTGCCCCAATATGTACCCCACAACCATTTAAAAACTCAAGTTTCAACATTAGTTTGGACCTGACTCGGAGTATAATAGGTGAACACGACGATAATGTAGCATGTCATCATATTAAGGGACGCATAACGTAAGCAGACACGGAAGAGTGCGACCTCTCTTGAGGACCCGTGTAGTCATCAAGGTCATCTGCTCAGTTGATGATGGTAATGCAGTTGTCGTGGCTGCCGACGGCTGGGAAGAAGATCTGAGGCGGCGAAAGACAGTATGGAGAGCGGATCCCTGCTGTGGTGAACCCTTCCATCGTTGGAGCAATTTGAGCTGGGGTGGAACACAAATACCACAAAGCAGGACAAACCACACAAGGTTTTCTTTGACACATATCATAACAGAAGTAATTGAGTAAGGGCTTGTTTGAATTTGAGGATTCTAACAATGCAGGGATAGGAAATAGACAGGAATAGGATAGGAATGCATGTGCAAAATAGAGAATTGAAAAACACAGGATTTCTGCCAATCTGGGTGTTTGATTCACAACAATTGGAAGATCATAGGATGCAAAAAAGCATGGTGAGATTAAGTCAAACCACAAGAAAATGTACGGTTATAATGCTATTATGCTACTATCTCTTAGTCTTGTGCTTGATGAATAGGAATATGAAAAGGAGGAGAAGTGGAAATTAGAATTCATATGGTTTTTCTTTCAAGGAGACACTAAAGGAACAAATCCTACAGTTTTCCTTTGCTCCATTCCCTTGCACCAAATTCATGAAAAGTAGTACCATAGGAAACTTTCCAATCCTATGTTTTTCATTCACTTTTCCTTTGAAGCAATGGCGATTCTAGTAGGCAGGCTTGAGCAAGGCAAATCCTACACTATAAAAATGTTTTTGTGCTACTTCTATTACTTTGGACCCAGGCCACTGCCATACTAGCTCAACTCCTGTGCCCATCGACAAATGCACAACTCAAACGCTACAGAGATAAATAATGATGGCGTTCAAGAGAGTCCATCACGGATAGCTAAGTTTCCTGGTACCTCACTGCTTGTCATATAGTAGGATAAAATAATCGTATTTCCCGTTACTACGAGTGCTCAGTGGACAATATATATAACATGTAGAGTGAAAAAGAGATGCAACAAGTGTACACCCTCTTTGGCGAACCCATGTCGATCTCAGCGTGATTGGGTTGGCCGGTGAGGATGCTCCGGCTGACTTTGTTGTCGGAGGAGGGGAAGAAGATCTTAGGCGTCTGGAGATGGAGCCCGAGGTATTGCTCCGCTGTGATGGAGGGTTTTGTCGTTGGAGCAGCTCCGGTGAGTTGGACGACGGCGAGGCTGAAGCAGGACAAGAGAGACAACGAACAACGTTAACTTGAGTGGAATTCTAATAGCATCTCCAATACATGACGTAAAATACATAACCACAAAGTACTAGATGTAAAATACATTAGCCGCTCATTTCTGAACTTAACTGTCGAAACTGAACTTAACTGTCGAAACTGAATTTTGCTGTCGAAACTGAATTTTGTTGTCAAAACTGAACGCACTAGCAAGGTGAGGCTACACGTCGGTCAACTGACTTTTTCATCTCTGGTCAGTCGATTTTGCAGCCGTTGGATACGAAATCAAGGGCCTGCGATTCATCTCCAACCTCCACCCTCGAGCCGCCACCACCACCGGCCAAACAGCAGCCCCCATCGCTCACGGCTGCCGGCGCGCCCGCCCGCCCCGAAAACACTCCCCACCGCCGGTCCGCCACCACCCCGGCCATCCCTCTAGGCACCCCGTGCCGAGCTTTTTCTCCGGCGATCCCCACGCCACCGCCCCGCCACCACCGGCGACCACCGCCCCCATCCTGAGCAAGAGCGAGAGCAGCAGCGCGAGCAAGAGCAATAGAAAGAGCAGACCAGGCAGGGGACCGAGAGAAAGAGTAGGGCAGCAGCGCGAGCGAGAGCTAAAGAAGCAGCAGCTCCTACTGATGTGGACGTCGCCGCCGAGAGAGCGACGCCGCGGAGGAAGTGGCCGGTGATGCCGCCGTGGATGGAGCCGCGTCGTGTCGGCTCGGGACCGAGCGCCGGCAGCACCGTGAGATCGAATCAAGAAGAAAATGCGGCGATTAGTGTACAACCTCTTTGGTGGCACCGATTAGCCCGCAGCTTCATCCGAGGAAACGGTGATGATGATGCTCTTCCGGTGGTGCAGGTGAAGACGGTGGTGTGGGAATGGAGGTGGCGCGAAAGACGAGGGGAACGTCGGGGCAGCTCCTTGGAGAAGGAGGACGGGGTGGCTGAACCGGTGGGACGATGAGATCGACAACGGATCCTCATCCGGTACGGTGGATGAGGGACGTCGAGGTGTTGCTGTGGACGACGTCGTCGGGGAAGAGGCTCCGGCTGGGTGGCGGATGGAGCAGGGTGTGGGGTTTCGTCGCGGGTTTTCGCGGCCTCGGTGTACGAATGGGTGGGCGGATGGGATGGCAGTGGGGAACCATGGCTTAGAGACGCTCTTGTCCGAAATGTGGGGTAAGTTACGAAAGTACCCCCCCACTGATTTGAGGCGGTTCTTTCGGTTCAGGGGTACCACGGGCATTTCGCGTGTCGGGATTTCACAGGAGGTGGGAGTTTTCACGCGCCTTGTAATTTTGGAATAGCAAGGAGCGGGTTGAGATGGAGGGAGTTGTCGGAGCACAACGAGACAAAGATATATCTTAAATATTTTGGGCTAACAAGGCGCGGGTTGAAGAGGCGGAGTTTCAAGAAGACGATAGACAGAAACGCTAGCTTCAATTTTCGGCATAACAAGGCGCGGCTTGAAATTTCAGAAGAACAAGCTTAACGTGTACCAAAAAAAAGACAATTTGCACCTCAACATGCACAACACACACACAAACACCATTTAGACTAGAGTAAGGTACACGTGCATTGCACGCATGAGATTTGGCAACCAAATTATGAATAAATACCACATTATAGCATGCAAGCTTTGAGTCATATATGCATGATGTAGATGTTCGTTTAATTGTTATAGTTCATTTCATTCAAAATCATCTAGTTTTTATAAGAAAGCTAATCTATTTTAAGATTCATGGAATTGCGCGTTGTAAGACATAAAGTAAAAACAAATAATGACAAATCATGTAGAAAAACATTTGGGCAATTATGATACGGAAGATTCTAGAACAAATAAGAAGTGCTTGTGTTTTGATGTTTGTGCATTATGCTTAAGTTCAACCATGGAGTCTTCTAGATTATACATGTGGTGAAATCTGGTGGAATCCAGATGATATCCAACGGCCAATAGTGCTAAAATTTGCCATCTTTGGACCATCAGATTCGCCTCATCCAACGACCATCTTTCAAAGTTAAAGTTACCCGCACACAATATAAAAAATATAATAATATATATATATAGGGGTATAGATATAGATATGTGATGCGAAGCCGCCCATCATCTCCAATTAGAATAGTGTGTCCATGCACGGATGCGACGTGGCCAAATGATGTCTGCCATCGGTCTCTCAAATTCAAATCACCGACCTTGTTCAATGTGTATACATTACAACATGCTCGTTTCCAAACCACACCGCGCAGATCACCGTTATATTCACGCATGCATGGGTTTCAAACATCAGGATCTCTTATTCAAATATTTGAATTCAACTTTACATTGATTATGACCTTACCTATTCTTTTACACCCACACATTAGTCTTCTCTTTATAATTGTACCACTAACTCTCTCTCGTGCATGCATGCACACACACTACCAGTCGGCATTATCCATCGCACGCATGCAATCTTTTTCTTCAGGTCGGTCTCCCATGAAGGCACACACCCACACAAATCCCCCTCTCCATCATATCGGGCATTCTTTATCTCTCACACGTGCATGCGCAATGATCGATGTTCCTCTATGTATGTGTGTATATAGCTAGGTCTTTTATAGTTTTCCACACAAATCGATCAATCGATATATCCAGTGAGGCCTCACCATCTTTCCCACGTCCACATCGATCAATCTATACCTCTCTATATAGGATTAACATATATAGCTAATACACCCACATTAATTATATATCCAACGTCCCCCTCTCATCATCCATGCCTTCCGCTTCATCTCTCGACGCGTGCACAATGGCGAAAGACAGAGGCGATGAGCCCTGCCCCCCCACTAACATCACTATATATCGAGGCTAATATGAATGTGATCATTAGACAATTGCTGCTAAAAGGTTTAATTTCATGAATTGACCCTCCTCGTAAAGGATTAGCAATGCTTGGCCCCCTAGCTCATTTATTTTTCATGGCTCACGCCCTTTGCGTTACAAGCACGTGTTTCCCCCCTCTCTCTAAATATCGATCTCGCACTTGTGCATTCCATCATAGTCTCCCTCCACTCGTCCCCTCGCACAATCTTCTAGCCCCCCACCGGATTTTGCAACATGTACAATCTAGCAGACTCCATGGTTGAACTTAAGCATAATGCACAAACCTCAAAACAACATTGGTTCTCTTTTGTTCTAGAATCTTGTGTATCATAACTGCCCAAACTTTTTTTCTAGTTGAATTGCCATTATTTGTTTTTACTTTATGCTTTACAACACACAATTCCATGAATCATAAAATAGATTAAGGGCTTCTTTGATTCAAAGGATTCTCAAAGGAATTTTGGAGGATTCTAATCATTAGGAATTTTTCCTATCTTGGTTGTTTGATTCGTAGGATTGTAAACCAAATTAATTTTTCTGTATTATTAATTTGCAATAGATATCATAGGAAACATCCCATCAACTCAAACCTCTTTGAAAGAATTCTGCGTTTTTTCCATGCACAATCAAACACTCGTACAATCCTGTAGGATTCAAGATGACATTCCACTATAATCCCATGTTTTTCCTATTCCCCCGTTCTTAGCTTTTTTATAAAAACTAAGAGGGTGCTTGGATCCAAGGGACTTATTTTAGTCTGACTAAAAATAGTCTCTTTAAGAGACTAAAGTTCCAAGCACCCCTGACTAAAGAGGGGCTAAAACTAGTCTTGAGACTAAAATTTTTTAGTCAGGGGTACCCCTACTAAAATGTGGATTAGTCCTCTCTCTCCTCATTTAACTCCTCTTCTTTAACACGGGCGAGTTCTGGATTGGAGGGTTTGGATGATAATAAATGCTCATTAACTTGATTTTAGTCTCCTTAGTATTTGGATCCATGCATGGATGAGACTAGCATGTTTTAGTCTCACTACTTTTAGTCATGGGACTAAAACGTATCCAAGCACCCTCTAATTGATTTTGAATGAGATGAACTATAAGAATTAAATGAAGGGCTACATCAGGCATATATGACTCAGAGCTTACATGCTATAGTGTGGTATTTATTCATAATTTGGTTGCAAAATCTGATGCGTGCAATGCACGTGTACCTTACTAGTACTTTGAGTATGTGCAAAACACGTAAATTAGAATACCAATGGCACGCTACACTGTGTCTCTCTTACAGTTCATGAAGCCACGTGGCACATGTGGAGGCGTTGTCGCGACCTCCTTGCGTGGATTGATCACAGTGACATGCTGCTGGTTCCAGAAGAATGTACTCGTCCTCCCCGAGCCATACTTGGCGGTACATACACGGTTTAAGATGTGCCCGCATCGCCACGCACAGACTCATTCCCTCGCACGCACACGTAGGGTACATCGGGGACGCAATTTTGTACCAAGATCCACCCCATGTGATAATTTGATGCGTGTAAAGTCGTTCACTTCATTGATGGTCAATTAATACAGGGCATGCAAATTGAGTGGACGTGAGGGCGGAAGAAAGACATTATTACTACACTGCACGCATGCGAGTAGTTAAATCATGGGTTGCTAAGTAGTACTTCCATTAGTCTCCTTCGTATTTTGTGCCAATTTTTGACAGTAACATAATATTTACGCATTTGAGCAGTGTAGTACTTGAAATTTATGTTCCGCTAAACTCATTGGGAGCCGTTTCGGCCTCGAAACCAAAACCATCGATTAATCTTTACCTTGTTCCCATCACATTCGAAAGCCTGCTCACACCTACTAGTACGTACCAAACCTGAACATGTCCCCACTATGCAGGTATTAGTACTAGTGCTAGTACTTGGGTTATAAAAAGAGGAACTACCTAACCGAAAATTACTCTACCTTTCCTCCTCATAAGTGCTTCTTCTTCGTCCGTCCTTGCCATGGCCGGTGAGCACAGCTCTAGGTCGAGAACTACTCGTAACAAGGGAGCGGCAACAAAGGCTGCGGAAAAAAAGAGAGGGCTCGCCGCCACGCAAAGACCTCGAAAGATCTCTCACGGGCAGGCGATGGCTCCCAGGAGCGCCCTAGCCATGAGGCGAACATGCCGAGCCGGGCTGGAGTCGTTATCCCTCGACGGCATGCCCGATCAGCTCAATAAGCACCTCAATAAGTAGAAGGAGTTCATCCAAGGCTTGATGGAGTTGCCGGAAGGAGAGCCTCGACGACATGCCCGCTGAGCTCAATCAGCAGGGGGAGTTGACCGCCGGCTTGGTGATGCTGCTGAAGAAGAGCATTGCCTCAGAGAAGAAGGCGACCGGCGAAATCCTGCGACTTCAGGAGGACAAGGCGACACTCTGCCACGAGATCGAACTGTTGAAGGAGAAGAACGCCGGCTGGAAGAAGCTGCATGAGAATAGTAGTTCCTCGATGAAGATGCTGCAGGCCCTCATCATGGAATAGAAGGAGGAGTTGGCGAAGCTCCGCATCAAGCACTCGGCTGCTGTCAAGATACGTAATGCGACCGTGGAACAGATGATGAAGGCTCGCGTCGAGAAATCCCGCGTCATGGATAGAATGAAGAAGATGGCGGAGGAGACGCGCAAGGAGATGGAGGTCGTGGAGGCGATGAAGAAGCGATTCACGACTTCATGCGGCGAATTAGATCATTTGGGGTGATAATCTTCCTTCTTCTTTTGCTGTTGTGTTTCATCTTTTGCTTTGGGTGTTTCACCACACGTGTCATGTTCTCTGCGAGGCATCAATAGTACAATGCTTTTTTTAGGGAATGAATAGAACAATGCTAACAATGAGATGACTAGCAAATTAGATCATTTTTATTGCCATATGCCACTGGGCTGCCGTGTTTCGTGCTCCTCCGTCGCAATACTACTCCAGTGGAAAACTTGAGTATACCGCACGGTTCTTTGCTCCTCCTCGATCAGGTCGTCGGCGCATTTATATGAGGAGTCAAATCACAAGGCCCCGCCTTCCAGCAGTAATGAGCCGTCAAATCACAAAGGCCCTTGCCTCTCGTGAAACCGACCAAGCTAGACTGCCCCGCCCTCTAGCCTTTTAAAAAATGTATACTTTTGTACAGCAGTAGTATCGATGGATTGCGCCATGGTGCAAAACTTGAAATTAAAAAAAAAAGCGGTACATATAGAGAGTGTTGGTCGCCAAATTATGCATATAGTACTGTTAAAAAGGCTAGTCACAATAATGGTGTCCAGCACAACCCACCCCTCAAATAAAACTAAGCACCCTGGAATTCTTTGACAAAACTAAGCACCCTGAAATTCTTTGACAACTAAACTGCTGGCTATATGATGTTGGCCATATATATTGTACGATATAATGTGAAGAAAGCAGTGGTAGTACTATACCAACTAAAAGATGAAATGTAAGAAATACTAGTATGTACGTACTGAAGAGTGAAAATAACAAGAAGAATCATAACATAGTTCTGCTGGGGGCTCAGCACAACACACCCCTCAAATTAAATTAAGCACACCTGAAATTAACACTACTAGAAAAACCACTACTAATGGCGCACCTAATTTGGCTATTAATGGCGCATCTGTGGTGCGCCATTAATAGCACGTCATTAGTAATTTTTACTAATGGCGCACCACCTGGTGCGCCATTAGTATCTGAGATTAATGGCGCACCACCTGGTGCGCCATTAGTATATGCTTGGTGCGCCATTAGTATGCCTCCTGTGGGCATGTATACCCAGTGCTTTGGCATACTAATGGCGCACCACCTCTGGATGCGCCATTAGTAATCATGGCATACTAATGGCGCACCGCCATGATGCGCCATTAGTAACCATGGCATACTAATGGCGCCGACAAGTGATGCGCCATTAGTATGTAGTCATACTAATGGCGCCTTTATCATGTGATGCGCCATTAGTATGAATATTAGGTTTTTTATTTTTTATTTTCTGTTTTTTGCAGAGGTTACAAAATGTATAATTTGACAAAATATAGACAGCACACATCAACAATAGATTCATCGGATACAATAGAAGATTAGTCTTTGAATACAATTCATCATATTAGTCTCCTAATACAATTCATCATATTAGTCTCCGAATTGAAAAGACCGAACAAAGATAGAACATTATATTACAAGTCTCGAGACCGCGAGTAGCGAGTTTGTCTTCACATTACAAGTCGATATCGATCATCTAAACTAAAATCACATAGAAGAGATTTGCGGTCATCACGATGAGCATCATCACGATGAAACTCGTCTTCATCCGGTTCCTCCAATGCTCCCTCCCCTCTCCCGCTAGATAGCGGGCGTATCTAGATTCGGCCTCGGCCCTAGTGGTGTACCCTTTGTAACTGTTACCGCTGAATCGGTGAACCTGTCTCCGACACTCCTCCCGATCATCGTAGACTCCGAACCTTACCCTTGTACCACGACATAATTCGGCATCGCTATGCACTAGCCAAACGAAACGTTAGTACCAATTCACAGACAATACATAAGCAATATATAAGTATGCAACAGACCGATCGGAAGAGAAAAGCAAGACATTAATAGCATCGATTACATCTAAGTTGAACGACTCTCGAAACCAAAGAGACATACTACAAGTTCATTAAAGTTTAATTACAACATGAGCCAATCGATGTTTCAGAACTAGACAACTTGACTCAAGGGACCGGAGCGTGGAGGAAGCCGCCGTCTATCGTGGGAGTCATGAAAGAACGGGCGTTGTCATCCTGCATTTGTAGCATTGTGTCGATGTCACTTTTGGACGGTTGATTTCTGAGGTAGAACTGCCCCGAGGTAATGGCGACATCTTGATGGATGATTTCCGCAAACTCCGATCGATGCGAAAGAATTCTTGCTCGGAGGTCCGCGTCCTGGATTGCCGACACGCTCGCGGCCCAATCTTTGAGTTTACTCGGTAGAAGAAGTTGATGATGGTCCCGTACGATCACCTGCATGTGATGGATGGCGTAGTAGGCACCCTTCTGACCGCCAGGCGACTGCTTGACGCAGCAGAACGTCGTATTGTGGGAGAACACGTGCTTGCCATACTTACGAATAGGCCTGGTGAAGGTGCCTCCAGATTGTGCGTAGCCGGGGAGAACATCATCAAGAACCTTCTTGACATTTGTGTAGTCTACGTTCGATCGACGGTCCGGGTCGAAATACGTGGCCATGGAATATTTGGGGCTTAGGAGGATGAGCGTGCAACGTGTGTCACCGCAGAAAACACGGAATGTTAAAAGAAAACGATCGAAATGTAAGAATTCATATGTTACGGGCGGTTGAGGGAGGACTTACTCGGGAAAGTAAGGCATGAGGAAGTTATCCTTATCTTGGTTTGCCGAATGACGCCTTCGAGGTAAGAACTCGCTGACTTGTCGGTCCCAGTGCTGCCCAAGAACTTGCACGCATGCGTAAGGGTCGACTATTGCGATGTCCGGGGTCTTGTCACGAATGATCCGCATCTCCATACTCAGCGAAAATAGCCGAACGAAGGTGTAGTGCAGCGGATGAAGGTTCAACATAGCGTGGATGTCATCAAAACGCAGGACGATCGTACGCCCGATGGAGTTATCCACAAAGCCCTTGCCCTCCGGCACCTTGGCCGAAACCGGTATGCCACATCCTTCTCCACGAGACGCAGCTTCTCCAAAGAAAGAACACTGTCATGCAGACTCCGCATAGCACCGGTTGCAGCATTGAGCATATTTGTCGGTAGCATCGCCCTACCCGCCACATGCACCCTCCTCGAGATATCCTGCGATGAAGGTGGCCCGTCCCAGCACGGATCGTACTTCGGTGCCGGCTGGCTCGCACCCTTCTTAGTCTTTCTTTATGCGTGCCTTCTTCTTCTCCTGTAATGGGACCGAGTTTTGCTCACAGACCGCCTTCTTGAGTGTGTTGGGGCTGATAATATTTCGCACCTCGCCTATCCGAGACTCGGTGAAGTCGGCAAATGGAGGCGTCTCCTGAGAGCTGAACGCCGGACGGCGCCTGTTGCAACTTGGCTTCTCCGCGGTACGAGCTAGATCGCACACGTCTTTTGTTGGGTTTGGTTCTTGAGAAGGAGGCCCCATGAAGTCGCCATCGTACCCATGCTCGGCAAAGTACTGATCGATGTTGCGAAATGTATCATAGTCGTCGTCGTCGTCGTCGTTCTGATCCTGTGCCATATGCATGTTTGGATCCGATGGCATAGGGATGTCCGCACCGTTCTGGCGGTCTTGCCATGGGGCCGACTTGGCGCCCGGCACGACCGGGCGGTGTTGTCTTTGAGGTGGTGTCCCCGCCCCCAAAGCGAATCTGGCTCTTCGCCAAAGCAGGGGCCAGCTCAGCAGCGCTGAGGGTCATCACGTCATCATCGTCGGCCCCGACGGGTCGATTTGGAGGTAACAAGTCGTCGCAGCCTGGCAGCACCTGAACCAGTTGAACCCTAAACAAGTTGGGTGGCATCTGGGTACCGTGGAACAAGGGGTTGCCCGGTTGAACGATTTTGCCCTTGGCGACATCGACCAACTCGTTGTTCACGAAGTGGAGGAGAGTGCACGGAACGTCGGCGGCGCCCTGCGAAAACATGTAGGGCGTTAGGGATGCCCAGTCAAAGGCAAGGAGATGAAGTCCTCGGCCGAGAGAGGCTTAATTAGTTACCGTGATGATGGCGTCGAGCTCGGCTAATGTAGAGGCACCGCCAACGGCGGGCGGCAGCGACGGAGGGGCCGCTTGTTGCAGAGGTGCTCGCCGGCGTACACCCGGTGCATTAAGCTCCGTGCGGCGTCGGAGACACCAATGCCGCCTCCGCCGAGGCACCAATGGCCCCGCCATCGCATTATGCGAGTTGCTGGCCGTGAAGCTAGGGAATCGGGCGGCCCCTGTTGGCCCGCAATCCACACACTCAACCCCGAGATCAAGGTAGGCACAAGGGCGGTGATAAATCGCTCCGAGTCGTTGTTCCACTTGCTCTTGGACAATCTCCGAATCCGCGCCACTGTGCCTTGAGTTCTTGAACCTCTCGCGCTTGGCTTTCCGAGCTGGTCTTTTTCTCCTTCCGCACACCAAATGTATAGTATGACCCCATTTTGTCGACAAGCCTTTGCCGCCACACGACCAGGTGACGTCGGCTTATCGAGCTTATCCTTGTTCTTCATTACATTCAACCCCCTATTTAGAGTGGTGTTCCAAGGGTTGCTCTGAGTCGACCCAGCCATCGCTTTCAATCGCTGAAGGAATGTGAACCATTTAGAAATTGGCTTCATTAATTAGAATGCAACCATATGGAGCTAATTACGCTGGGTGTATTCCTTACGAGAACAAGCTGAAGCTGCCTGGTCTTCGGATCCGTGGTAAGCTCCTTTGTTTTTGGGTCCTTCTTGTACCGGCCCCCGACAAAGTTCCCCGGTCTGCTTGTCGGCCAGATGTATCGAAGAGGCGGTAGGCCTTGCTCGGCACGCTCCGCCTCCTCCTTGTCCCATATAGGCTCCGCCACTCTGTAACCGCCGGGACCGAGTGTGTGTTCCCCTATGTTCAGCTCCGCATTTGTTTCCCCACTCACTTGATTGGGAGCTTGCGGTGCTCGAGCAATTGATCTTGAAGTCGTTGTAGTCATCTTCGGTGATCGAAGGATTTTTCTCCTTGATCTTCGATAACTCTCACCTTTCTCGATCATTCTCTTCACATTGCTTTTCCAAGTAGATGTGGCCTTGCTCATCTTCGTGAGGGCAGCATTGTTCACTTTATTCCCTTTGAGGCTTGTGTTTTCAAATTCAGCGGGAACTTGTATCGCTCGTGCAGCTTCGTGAAGAGGAGGTTGCGCAAATTCCCTCGGTCGATGCCTCGGGTTCTCGGTGTTGATCGAGACGGTGCTCGGAGAATGCACCCGAGCTGAAGCAATTACCCTTGACTATTCGCTTGGCGCCGTTGGATTCCGTTGGAGTCCACTTGATAACTTCCTCCTTGAGGGTGCGGAGCACGATCGGGCGCCAGTCCTTCCGCTGCCTCTTCGGTTGGCTGCCATCCGTCTGCGGCGCCGCCATCATCGCTGGTGGCATCCTCGGCGGCACCATCGGTGGTGCATCGGTGGGGTCATCCTCGGCGGTACCATCGGTGGTCTCGGGATCGGTGGGGAAGGCGGCGGCCTCATACAAGTGAGGTTGTTCCTCCATCTCCGGGACAGCTCCCGTAATGCCTTGCCGCCTCAACCCCAGCCTCATCTTTGTGGGCCATGTTTCTCTCTAAATAGAAACAAAGTTTGGTCAAAAAGTTGGTTATTGTCAAGGAACAAGATCATGGTCTCATCATTTAGGGTTTGTCGACACCGAGGCATCCTAAAATCTAAGCTTTTATCATTGAGGGTTTTTCGACGCCGAGGCACCCTAAAGCCTAAGCTTTCATCATTTCGGTTTTATCGACACCGAGGCACCCTAAAAGCCATGCATTAGTCACAAGTACGCCAAGCAGTTGATCCTACTTAATTAACTACTAAGATAGCCCGGCCCATGCATTAGTCACAAGTACCTTATATGTCCTATTTTTAGCAAAGTCATGCTAAAATTCACGGAAAATTTCAGCATGACCTTTGCTGAAAATAGGACATATGGAGTACCAATTTGCCGGAACGGAAGTTAATCGACATTCCGGCAAACTCAAGGGCCTCTCGGGTACCTGCAAAATCATTATCCCAGCGTAATGAAGTCGCCAATGGGTCATTTCAGAAGATCACAATGAGACTACCCCTTGACAATTGTACTAAACCCAACTCAAGACTTTTGTCATGGGATTCCACAAGCCCACATTGGTAACAATTGTACTTCAAACATGTCTTATTCGGCCAACAACAACTCCAGAACGGAGTTAGCAGAGAAGAAAAAGCACTATAGACATTCATCTAAAAACTCTTAAACGGCACAAAGGCAGAATCGTAAGCAAGATAGCAGGTGAAGCAACTACATCATACATTAGCAGCAGTTCATAGCAAAACTAGATGAATGTTTGGCTTCTTGATAAAAAACCATACATCAATGACATCACATACATCATACAGGATACAGCAGCAATTGATCAGCAGCATGTTGATGACTTCTAATTTAACAAAGTATCCTATTATTTTACCCTAATGAGACTAACCAACTATTGAGGAGTTTGGCATATCTTCATTTTGCACCACAAATATACTTTTGCTTGCAAGGCTACATGTCTGAATTTTGACTGCATTCCAACACCAATCTAAATTTTTGTTACTGCATTCTATGGTCTGTCTGAATTTGACAGAGTTATAAATGGCGTTGAGCAACAATTTAATGTACATTTACATGTTTTGTCATACTACACAACACAACTGCACAAACCGCTGATCATCCTCTATTCTCGAAAGCAAGCTACAAGATAAAAAATTCAATTATACACAAAAATTCCTCCAAACACACGTAAATTCTTGCCTCACCAGAGGAACACGGGAGAACAGAAAGATTAGTGCCTAACACAATTGTTTAACAAGTATTGTTGATGATGAGCTAGATAGACACCAAGCAACACATCTCCCAAAAGAACCAAGACTCAACATGAAAATTTGAATGTAAAGTGGCCTGCTCATTAGTATTAGAGCTATGCAACCACCTCAGCACATAATTAAAATGGTAGTAGGTCACTCTACCCAAAGTGAGATTAATACACTATCTATCTAAGACGGGAAATGAGGAATGAACTACGGGGTTTTGCCCTACAATAATCTTGCAACACAAACAAATGAAAGGTATTTTATCCTAAGCGTAACCCACAAATTATCAAGGTTGAATGGAACTCATATTTGTACTCACTTGGATGAAACATTTGTCAAACTTAATGTGCCAATTACTATTATATCCAAAGCAATACAACAAGAAACCCCGGTGTTGCCCATCCTCTTCCTTAACGCCCATCAAAGTAATTGCATATCTAGCGATGATTATCTCGATTAAGTCTAGTAGAATTGTGCTGTCCTTGTACATAAACATCCAGCAAAAGGGATTGTCAACTGAAGGTAATAAACTATGGGAAATGCAAATATGTTTGGGAAATGCAAATAGAAGTAGTGCTATGAGAGTATTTTTTTTTTCAATTTTCATTGATGTTTCAAATTAGATCGGTGCACATGTGGCTGCAATTTCTATTGGTCATCCAAGATGGGTGTTCATAGTAAAGTACTATATAGTGGCACTAACATAACCAAGGATTGCTTTTAAAAAAACATAACCAAGAATCACCTTCCACGTGGCTTCTTCTCTTTAGCCCGGCTTCCTTCGCAAAGTGGGCAAATACTTACATGCCTGCAGAGGGTACTTGATCGCCCTTTCCCTTCTTGTTCTCGTGATCAAAACCACGATGAGAATGCAATACACACCAAAGAATATCATATACAAGAATTGCAGAAATTAAACAAGGTCAGATCCACACTATCTATTCTTTCTTCATGGCGTAATATCATATACAAGCACGAATTTTGTTCACATTTATATAGCAACAAATATTTATACACTCATATAGCAGCACTAAGTATATTGCACTTAGAAGAAGATTTGCTTTTACATCCCACCCAACTTAACAATCTAGTAGAGTTGTGATTTATTAATATTGTCTTTCCTTTGCGTGTTCATGTCAAGTCGATCGAGGATTTCGCAAGTACTGGGTTGTTTCGATGAGAAATTTCATGAACTCTCATTCCCCTCTTGTCAACCTATGCGCAAAACTGATATATAGTATAGTGGAACTGATACGGCCCAGGATTTATGCTTTTTCATCTCTTGATTGATTTACCGACATGCCATCTTGAATCAGATAAACTTGTGTGGACACGTGGTGCTGCCTACAAGCTTGTTCTTGCATAGAAACAACAGAACCATTTACAGCTCAGACCGGACGAAAAAGAGAACAACATAACCCACTCCAAAGAGAGTGGAACTGCTATGATCTATCAAGAGTAGTATGATTTATGCTTTCTCATCTGCTGATTTACCGACATGACATCTTGAATCGGATTATCTTTTCTAGACCTGTGGTGTTTTAAGCTTGTTGTTTTGTGTAGAAACAACAGAGCGATTCTGACTCTGGTGGAGGAAACTAAGTGTCAATGCAATGTATAATGCAGAGATTTGAAACCACAACAATAACATGCTGGAACAAGTTCTTATTAAATAGGAAAACCATAAACGAAGAAGGCATCCAGTTCCTCCGCTTTCACAAGAGCTGCTTTGAATTGAAAGTGATTTGCTTTGCAATGCAAGGGGAAGCTGAAAGAGGATCGTAACAGTGTTCTTTTATCTGCTCTATAAAAAGAATTTTTATCCATGGTTCAGATTAAGAGCTCATGTTAAAAAACTATCTGAAATTTTTAGGCATCCAAGGTACATTAGAATTATTGGATCCTATGTACTTCTACACCGGCAACTCACAAAGAAAAGTGATATTTACAGCCTTTGACGTTATGCTCATAGAACCGATGACTAAAAGAAGTCGTTTTCCTATATGGATTCTCAAGGCGATGGCCTTGTGGCACATTTGCCACCATGTTTTGAGGGGGAGGAGGAGGAGGAGGAGGGGAGCTCACGGGGTGGTGGTGCTCCGGCGACGGTGGTGTGGACGGGCGGGTCGAGGTGGGGCAGCGGCCGGGCGGGTCGAGGCGGCGCTGGGCGGCGGGCAGCGCCGAGGCGGAGTCGGGCGGCGTCTGGGCGGCGGGTCGCCGAGGCGGCGCTGGGCGGCGGGTCAGCCGAGGCGCGCTGGGCGGGCGTCAGCGGCGGGTCGGCCGAGGCGGCGCTGGGGGCGGGGTCGCGACGAGGCAGCGCGAAGGCCCGGGCGGCGGGTCAAGGCCGAGGCGGCGGGCAGCGCTAAGGTGGCGGGGACGGTGGCGTCGAGGGAGGCGGAGCGAGGGAGAGGGAAGGCGAGGAGAGGGCGAGGGAGGGAGAGGGCGAGGGCGAGGGCGAGGGGGAGAGGGTCAGGGCAGCGGCGGCGGCGGCGGTGGATCGAGAGGGAGAGGGAACTGGCGAGGGGGAGAGGGAAGGGGGGATCGGGCGAAGGGGGAGAGGGCAGGGGGGATCGGGCACAATACTAATGGCGCACCTCACCGTGGCGCGCCATTAGCATGTCCACACTAATGGCGCACCTCACCGTGGTGCGCCATTAGTATTTTTTTTTTTATTTCAACTCGAGCCGAAGGTTATGTAGTACCGTAACCTATCCATGTCAAGCCCACTCTACTAGCTCGACCGTCACCGCCAGTTCTCACACCAGGAGGTCCTGGGTTCGACTCCCTGTGCTCCACAATTTTTTTTAGCATTTTAAAAAGCTGTTTGATACTTATTTATGTTTAAATATGTTCAAACTTGTTTAAATAATAACAGTAATATTTTTTATAAGACAGTAGCATTTAAAAGCTGTTTCATACTTATTTTTTATTAGGCGGTGCTTGGCTGGGTGCGGGGGTGGCGACGGCGGTTGAGTAGGGGAATCGAGGGTGCGGGGGTGCAAGCGGCGGCCGGTGGATCTGGGGGTGCTCGGCGAGGGGACCGGATCTGGCAAGGTGGGATAGCGATCGAGATGGAGGGGATCGAGGTGGGCTCCACAAAAATTTTAGCATTTAAAAACCTGTTTGATACTTATTTGTGTTTAAATATGTTCAAACTTGTTTAAATAATAATGATAATATTTTTTTATAAGACAAGAGCATTTAAAAGCTGTTTGATACTTATTTTTTATAAGACGGGAAAAGTGCTGGGTGCGGGTCGGCGACGGCGGTTGAGTAGGGGAATCGAGGGTGCGGGGGGTTTCAAGGCGGGCGGCCGATGGATCTGGGGGTGCTCAAGTGCGAGGGGGACCGGATCTGGCGAGGTGGGATAGCGATCGAGATGGAGGGGGATCGAGATCGAGTGTCCATGAAATTTAAAAATATTCATGATAGTTCAAAAAGTACCCATGAAATACAATCAAGAAATGAAGGCTACGATTTAAATACAATCGATCTTAGCAAGCTATCTGTTCACAATCTTCTTGCCCTTCTTTTTCGCAAATGGAGTTCTTCTGTGGAACGGACGTCCTTTAGGTAGGGTGGTCCTGCTTCTTCTTGTGGTGTATGCTGCTACTTCATCATCGTCGTCATGTTTGATCCTCGGTCGCCGTACTTGTCGAAGTCTTGCTCATTGGCTACTCCATCCATTCCGATGATCTTCCTTTTGCCTCTCCTCACGACAACACGACCGGGCTTTGGCGGTCGGTAATGAAGAAGCATTGGTCCACTTGGGAAGCCAGTACCCATGGCTCATTTTTTCGCGGTGACGCTTATACCATGATCTTGATTTGGCTTCGGGTATAACCATGGTGGTGAAATACCGGTCTTCTTTTATGACGTTCTTGGCCCATCCGACACGGAACATCGACCTTCTCTCTAAGCGTAGCTCAGCTCCCCAGATCTCCTCGATCCTTCCGTAGTATCTGTCCTTGTCGTTACCGGTGTAGGATTCCATCGTTACCCCGGAGTTCTGATAACCATCGCTCTTCATGTCCTTGGCCTCGGTGTAGAATGTGTAGCCGTTGATATCGTACGCCTCATAGGTCATCAGGTTGTGCTCGGCGCCCTGTGATAAGGCGAATATGAGTTGTTCTTCCGTGGAAGAATCCTCATGTAAAGGGTACGACAGAAGCTTCTGCTTGAACCAACACGTGAAACATGAGTTGTGCTCTTTGAGTGTATCTCCGTCCGTCCTCTGTTGGCCTCGGTCATTGTACGTCTTTTTAATAAAGGTTTTGTGCTCTACCACCCAAGGATCGACCACGTCTATGTGTTGTAGCGCCGACTAGGTTTGCTCTTTCAAAGTCGGCGAAGTCGACATGCATTTCATGGCGACCCTCACGGTGACCCCATCCAGCGAGCCTGCCGAGGTGCCTGTTGACGGGCGTACCAACGGGGTTCTCGATGCCTAGATAATTCGTGCAAGAGGAGATGCACTCTTCGTCGAAAGCCCCGGCTATGCTTCCTTCGACGTGACATGTTGCGAACGTATCCTTTGATGACACCATTCATCCTTTCGAACGGCATCATGCTGCAGGAACGCCGGCCCGAGTTGGATGATATCCTCCACTATATGGACCAGCAGATGCACCATAACGTCAAGAATGCGCGGGAAGTACATCTCAAGCTCGCATAGTATCACCACGATCTCTTCTTGTAGCCTTCGAGTTGCCTCACGCCAATCGACTTCCGAGAGATGACGTCGAAGAAGTTGCATAGGCCAAATAGCGTTTCACGGACGTGCGCGTCCATGATCCCACGGATTGCAACCGGAAGTATCTGCGTCATCAAGACGTGATGTTGGTGAGACTTCATCCCGCTGAACTTCGCTTCACTGGGTCTAGGTATCTGCTTATCTTCCCCACAGAATCAGAAGGAAGTTTTACTCCTAGGAGGCAGGTGAAAAACTGCTCGATCTCCTCCGACTTAGAGTGAAGCACGCGGGAGGGTAGTCATTTCCGGTCTTCTTGGCCTTTTGCCTTTTGACGACTTCTTCGTGTCCTGCTTCACTCATCATCATCATCATCATCATCATCATCATCATCATCATCATCATCATATATAGCGTGAAGCTCCCACGATGCCCATTGATTTCAAGTCTGCCCTTGCTTTCGCCCATCTTTGGTCCTCTCGGCATGTTGAGCAGGGTACCAAGCGGACTCTCGCACATCGTTCTTCGTGATATGCATGACATCAAGGCTGTGAGGCACACGGTGGATCTTCAAATGCACGGCAAGTCCCGTAAAATGACCTCGTTTTCCATACCTTCAGCAATGCTCTGGCGCCTTTCGCTTTCTTTCCGGCTCTGGCGCCTTTTGCTTCTTTCCCGCAAGGCAGTCTATCCAATTTTTCAACAGTTTGTCTATTTCCTCGCCGCTCCTCGTGACACGGGCGTTTTGAGTTCGGTTTCACCATCGAACAGATCATGCGTTTCCTCCACGGGTCATCGTCGCGAAGCCACCTTCGATGTCCCATGAACACGGTTTTCAAGACCCGGATCTCTATCTAGCTGGCGATACGTTGTGTCATCCATGCACCTTACGCATCCGTAAAATCCGTGGACTACCCGCCCCGCGAGATATCCGTAATCGAGATAGTCGTGGCACCGTCGTGAGCGGTGCAGCTCTCATAGGGAAATATTCTTTCTGCGGCTTCCCACGTATTGGTGGCGTTTTCCACAGCGTGTCAAGCTCCTCTTTCGGCAGCCCCGGATACATGCATTGATGTCGCTCCATGGTTGTTTCGCCCTTCAATTAGCATACTCATGTGAATGTACTTCCCCTTCATGCACAACTGTGGGGAAGGTTGTACATCCACACAAACACAGGCCAGGTGCTATGTGTGCTTCTCACGGCTGCCAAACGGATTGACTCCATCGGTGCTCGCGCCCAAAGACGATGTTCCTTGGATCGTTCCCAAATTCAGTCTTCGGTTCAACGCTTGCCATCGCTCGCATCCTTAGGGTGACTCAAAGATCTTGTCTTTTTATCTATCTCCGGATCATTTGCGTCATCTTCGCTTCTTCTCCTCCCTATCCGGCGTGCCAACACAGGAGCTTTGCTACCTTAGGGTCCGCGAAATAGCGCCGCAGACGAGGAGTGATCGGAAAGTACCACACCACTTTTCGAGGAGCTTTCTTCCTCTTCTTGTATCAAGTGACGCCGACACGGACATATGGTAGACTCAGCGTGCTCGTCCCGATAAATGATGCAATTGTTCATGCACACATGGTATTTCACGTCGGTAAATCGAGAGGACACACGATTTTCTTCGCCTCCTCCAAACTGGTCGGGCACTTGTTCCCCTTGGGAAGACGTTCGTGCCGTAATGACATGTTCTCGCCGAAGCATCGCCGGTCATTTTGTGTTTTACCTTCATCTCCGAGCCATGAGCGTTACTTTCGGCGGGTATCCTCGGCCTGCATCCTTCATACAATGGAGTAACGCGTCTAACTCAAGTTGATCCATCTTGGCTTTCTCTCGGGCGGCAGCTCTTGCGTTATCCGTCTGCTTGAGAAGCAGCTCTTGAATATGAGGGTCCTGCACCCAGCCCATCGATGGTCCAAAGCATCGTCGCTCCGCCGCATCATCATCTTCATGATCATGCCCGTCGCCGCTCCGGCATCTTCCTCATCATCATGTCCTGCATCTTCTACATGATGATCAGGTACGGATCACGATCGTGATCATCTCCTCGGGATTCTTCATCTTCTCGCCCGCTTTGAGCCGCGGTGGTTGTCTTGCTGCCCTTCCTCATTTCTTGCCCGCCCGCATGGACAACTTCGTAGTCATCTTCATCACCTTGCCACCGATAGCCATCCATGAAACCACGCAACAGCGGGTGGTCCCGCACCTGCCGGAATCCGGGTCCGCAATAAGGCTCTTCACTTGCATCTTCGACCACGGACATCTTATCTCCGTCTCGTTCTTTTGAAGCATCTCGGCCTTCGCGGACCTCAAAAACCTATTCACGATGCCTTCGGTCATCGTGCGGACCATGGTCGCTCAAGGGTAGAGCAAAACGATATTTTAGAACCAAACAAAAATTTGGCATGACTTTCCCTAAAAATAGGCCCAAAAGAATGCTTAATGCCAAAATTCTCACAAACGGAAATGAATCAACATTCCGGCAAAATATTGGCAACTATCGCATTTCAAATACCGGTACACCTCCAAACACAAACACATATGCAACACCACAAACATATGCAACACCACGAACATACATAGATCTAGCTCGGCCGTAAAAAGTGCATGTGCACATTGTTGTAGGGAGAACAACCTAAATATAGCTTCCCCGTTACTTACCTATTAAAACAAGGTAATTTAACCACTTAATTTGAATGAATCTATGGTGGAAATGAGGTGAAAAAGAGGAGGCACCGAGACAAGGAGGAGGTGGAGAGAATGAAGTGGGGAGAAAGTGAGTGTGTGGGTAGGAGAGGTTGTCCCAAATATCTTGTTGCTGCCCACTTACTAATGGCGCACCTCTTGCATGGTGCGCCATTAGTAGTTACAACTACTAATGGTGCACCCAAGCAGGATGCGCCATTAGTATGTTTGGATAGGCGCACTAGTTCAAAAAAAAATTCTATACTAATGGCGCACCCACAGCCTGGTGCGCCATTAGTATTTACAACTACTAATGGCGCACCTGGCCAAGATGCGCCATTAGTAAGTTTGGATAGGCGCGCTAGTTCAAAAAAAAAATTCTATACTAGTGGCGCACCCACTGCCTGGTGCGCCATTAGTAGTTACAACTATTAATGGCGCACTCTGGCAGGATGCGCCATTAGTATGTTTGGATAGGCGCACTAGTTCAAAAAAAAATTCTATACTAATGGCGCACCTGATCGTTGCGCGCCATTAGTAGTTACAACTACTAATGGCGACTTGGGCAGGATGCGCCATTAGTATGTTTGAACAGCGCACTAGTTAAAAAAAATTTGATACTAATGGCGCACCCTTTGCCAAAAGCGCCATTAGTAGTTTAAACTCTAATGGCGCATCAGATTGTGCTGCGCCATTAGTATATACTAATGGCGCACCAGCTTTCTGGTTCGCCATTAGTGTCAATCCCATCTATAGCCCTTTTTCTAGTAGTGTAAACTTTTCAACTATCCCGGTAGACACTGCATTAGAACCACCAGGAGCAACGACACTGCCGCCTTACTCGGAGTCCTCGTCCACGTCCTCGACTTCGTCCTTGTCCCTCTTCCTCTTGGCTGATACTTCTTTGCTTGAACCGCCAACTTGGTTGTTGCTCTTCATCCAACCCTTGTAGATATTGAAACAAAGGTAGCCATCCATTGTAGCGTAGTGGATGTGGTATATATCTAGTACATTCCGCTGCCATGCATGACGAAGAAACGTGTATGGAGGTTTCTCCAGTTTACCGTACGAAGGATGAACCATGACTCCTGCCAGGGTCAGCGTTGAAGGCTGACGAGAGGACACCAGCCGATTCTTTTGGAGGTCGAAGGTGTTTCCCACAACAAGGCCTATCCGACGCTGGACTTCTTTGTCGTTACCAAAGTCTACAGTAACGAATTTGACTAGGTTGATCTCGAGGAAGTCCTTAAAGTCCTGGCACTCAACGTCGGCATGGCATATGTGGTAGACCAAACATAAGTCATGCACGCAAACCTGGATCACAGAGGGCTTCTTCCTCTCTTCGTCCTTTAGATCCTTCTCTCATCCCAGGACTGTGGTGTACTCAACATCTAGCCCAATGACCCACTCATCATCCGAGTCTTGAACATGCGTCAGGCGAGAAAGGCATCCTTTCACCGTCGCGGAAGAACGGGTGTAGATGACGTCGAACTCATCGCCGGTGATGGTTCTGACCTTGTACTCACCGCTGATCGGGGAGACTTGGGACGCCATGGATTTGGGAGGAGGGTTAGGATTAGTGGAACTGCCGTAATGTGAATGGACAGGACGACTAGGAGTGAACCGCCGTAGTATTAAAGGACGTGCAGGGACGAGTAGGAGCGAACTGCCAGCGTGCGGCGAACCCAGGGTAGTGGCTTTCCATTCTCCCGTGATACGGGCTTCCGAGAGCCCTTGGATCAGAGATCGAACGGTTGCATGGCGTGATTCTAGACCTATGGGTGAATATCCTATCCTGGAGGGTTATTCTGCAAATTTTCATCAACTTAGCATGCGACCGTTTGATCTCAGATCCAAGGGCTGCCAGCAGCCCGTATCATGGTCGCGACTACCACGACCGTCGCGTCGCTCGCGCGGTCGCACCCTTGGAGATTTAACACGGTGCGTTAGGCTATCTGATGTTGGCATGTCATACATAGTAATCACTTAGTCACTCATACTACAACAAGGTTGGCTATAAGGTTGGCTATAAGTGTATTTTTTTTACTCCTCACTATCTTTTTCAGATTTCTCCGTCCCATTATATAAGAACGTTTTTGACACTAGTGTTGTGCCAAAAACGTTCTTATATTATGGGACACAGGGAGTACTAGTATTTATTGCATTTTCCAAGGAGTGACCTCTTCCAATGAAATGGTGTTGCTAAGTTTGCTTCATTTAATTAGCTATAGACTCAAAATTGTCTTTTCACCTAGGTACACGTGCTTAGCACCGTTTCTTCCTTTGGTCACCAAACTAGTCTCTCTCTTCTTGATTAACTTGCCACATCAGACTTTATGCCTATGTGGCAAGCTTAAGCACCAGAGGAGCAAGTATAGGTGCCCGTCTGCTGTACCGGAAGAGTGAAATGCATTGATCAGGGTGTTTTTTATTTTGACAAAGGATGTGGGAGTCATCTCATGTGTAACATGTATCGATAGGTTTCTTTGGATATTATTTCATCTCTAGAGCTCAGAAACATCCGGGTGAAATAGACAAAAAAAGTATCTTTTGCAAACAAAAGCGTTCAACTGTTCAACCTAGATCCAAAACTTGTGAAGAAATAACTCTTATTGTGCTTTGCAGGAAATGGTTCATCATAAGTCTTTCGCCGGTACTGTAGTAAAAATTCATACATGGAAGATTCTAGACTAAACCACAAATGGATACACTTTTATTCATGCGCGATACTCCAATAGAGCAAGATCATGCATGCAAGTCTCCACATGCTTAGACAGCGGATTACATTGAGCGAAGACTAATGATCAACATTTAACTTAGTAATGCATATGTCCAGGTGAACCTCCTTGGAGTCCCCATGCACATTGTTGGGGGTCAAATAATACCATGTGTCTTCCATGTCCACATCGGCGGGAAGGTCCCAGCTTGGCAGAGTCCAAGTCAGCTTGACGTAGCCAGTGTCGCCGCCCACGAACCTCCGAGGGGTAGTAATAGTGAGCGCGCACCCATACATCGGCCTCGTGTCAGTGTCAGCGTCAGCGGCGTCGCCCCTGACACACACTATAGAGATGTGGCGGTGGCCTGCGCGGGCCTCGCCGGTGGCCACGATCAAGAGGAAGACGCTGCCGTCCTCCTCCGAGACTAGCATGCGGCGCTGATCCTCCAGCGACTGCGGCACGGTGAACGGGTAGCACGTCTCGTACTTGATGTTCTTCACCAAGGGCCAGTAGGGATCGCCGCACGCCTGTGTCAGGTGATGCACGATGTCCGCCGGCGAGCCCCACAACGGCCGGGCACTCATAGCAGTAGACGAAGGCTCCTTGGAGGCATCGACCAGGCCGTCCATGAAACGGGAGTGGTTGTAGGGGACGTTCCACCAGTTGAATATATGAGCAAGTTACTACGAGATTTACTACAAAATAAATCATGACGGCTATAACAGAGATTAAACTAATCATGCGGACTAGCATAGTAGATGAACAGATCGTGTCTAGGACACAGAGTAGAAACATGAATTCTACCACGATTTCGAACAGGAAGGACACAACACATACAGTGCAACAGGAGCAGCACCATTCGCTTTGAGGTTGTCGCCCATGTCGTTGAGGAAGAGGTTGCCGAGGTCAGGGAAGAAGTCGTCGTTGGTGAAGTCGTGGCTGCTAGCATTCGCGAGAGTGCGCTCCCCAAATGTCAACAGCGCCCACCAAATGGAGCGCGGGAGGGAGTGGCTGTAGGGGACGTTGCGGCCGCCGAATGGAGCGCAGGAGTAGCCCATGAAGCAGTAGATAGTGCTCCTCCCTAGTCTCTATTCTTATCTCTATCTCTACTACTCTTCTTAGTTTTTTATAATATACTAGTTGTAGTTGTCAAATCGAATAGTACTGTGCCGTCCACTGCACACCCGGCTGAACACGCCTCCTCACCTCCATTAAACCTGCATGCAAACCGAGAAACCTACTCCGGCCCACGGGAGGAAATTTGCCGGTTGTCGTGGGAGGGTTAATCTGCAAATTTTCAGCAACTTAGCATGCAACCGTTTGATCTCAGATCCAAGGGCTGCCAGCACCCCGTATCATGGTCGCACCTACCACGACCGTCGCGTCGCCTTGTGGTCAGCGCCTTGGAGATTTAACACGGTGCGTTAGGCTATCTGATGTTGGCATGTCATACATAGTAATCACTTAGTCACTCATACTACAACAAGGTTGGCTATAAGGTTGGCTATAAGTGTATTTTTTTTACTCCTCTCTATCTCTTTCTTCGTACTCCCTCCGTCCCATAATATAAGAAAGTTTTTGACACTAGTGTTGTGCCAAAAACGTTCTTAAATTATGGGACACAGGGAGTACTAGTATTTATTGCATTTGCCAAGGAGTGACCTCTTCCAATGAAATGGTGTTGCTAAGTTTGCTTCATTTAATTAGCTATAGACTCAAAATTGTCTTTTCACCTAGGTACACGCAGCTTAGCACCATTTCTTCCTTGGGTCACCAAACTAGTCTCTCTCTTCTTGATTAACTTGCCACATCAGACTTTATGCCTATGTGGCAAGCTTAAGCACCTGTAGGAGCAAGTAAGTAAAATAGTGTGCTTTACATGGCATTTTTGCATATGTGGAGGAAAGAGAGGCAAGGATAAAGTGGAGAAGTGGGCTATCATGCAAGAGCCAGCCTCTACAACATGGTGGAGCATTGGGAGAGGCACCTGTGTGGAGGTGGTCAGGAATCAGGAGACTCACGCCAGTCGTAGCGCCGTAGTTAAAATGATAATGGCAAGTCAAATCACGGGGCCCCACCTATCCAGCAGTAACTCGCTGTTAAATCACACAGCCCTACGTTTGCAGCAGCCTACTCCCTTGTCTTCTCGCGTCTCTGTCGAACCGACTAGGAGGAACTGCCCCGCCGCCTACAGCAGCAGAAAAGCCCGCCCTCGACTTTTTAAATAGTATACAAGATACTAATTTTGTATCCATGGATTGCGCCAGCGCCATGGAGCAAAGCGTCTAGAAAACGGGCGGTACATATGTCACGGAGTATACAGACGCCCGTCGCGTTCGCGTCGCACCCCTGCAGTCGGCCGGGCCTGCACGCTGCTCTCCGAATGGAACGCGTGTCATATTGCGTTCGCACACACATGTGGGACGGCAATTGAGAATCGGCCATAGGCACACTCCCCGGCCCCGCAAGTTGGGTGACTTAATAGAAGAGGGAGACGAGCGATAGTACTAGAGAAGTGTTGTAGTACTATATTGGCGCCTGGACGATCCCTGAAAGACACGGAAGATCAGTTCGTCCATGCATGTGACCAGACTCCGGCAGACACGCCTGGATTGGCTATCATCTACATATCGTGCAGGCTGTGTTGTACATGGTTGTAGTTGTGGTGAGAAATCTAAAAAAAGGTTTCTTGTCATCTCGCAAAATTTGGTGTCATGTGCTTCGGATCACTGCGAGGGTTAAACAGCGACAACTGAGTTGGGCTAGTCATTAGGGGCACATGCACGAACAGTGACTACTCGGCTGCCATCTAGGTCAAGCCGGCTATGTTAATTAGGACATCTATCGACGGACCCCTTTTCTATGAGTTTATCTTTAATCTGAGCTTTGTTCCTCGTTTAGTTTGTCCGTCGGGATTCATGTTGTCTCCTTTGGGCAGTGAGGTTATGATTTCTTGTCATGTGGCAATTTTTCATGTTATATGTTATAATCCGGCGCTTCAGATCAAAATGACGACAACTGCGCCTCCGGGCCACGTGCATGAAGACTACTCAACAGTCATTGACGAGGTCAAGTCGACTCTGGTAGACAAAACAAAACTAGTACTACTCCACTATATAGGCAGGAGCCTCCGTACTTGCTTGCTAGTGTTGATCTCTTCACACTATCTCGGCCTCTCCAGATCTAAACATGATAGCGGTGGCGACACTCTCTCTCTCCCTGCTCACCGCTGGTCACAGATCCAGCCGGATCATCTCCGCCGGGGAAGGTGAGAAGGTGCAACGTTCACGCTGATGCGTCCTCGGCGACGGCTCTTACCACTTCTTTGGCGCGTCCCGATCAGCCTGCCTTGCCGTTCTCTCCCAAGCATCGCTGGCAAGGGAGGGCCTCCGACCCCTTCTTCCTCGTTGTCGTAGTGTGGGCAGATCCGGCCTCCTTCCGCCCACCTAGCGACATCCCGGCGACCATCAGGTATAACTTCCTTCGAAACCGGCCTTGCTCTACTTCCCGAGCTCCTGATGTCGCTGCAATTGTATCTTTTACTATTTCTCAGGCCCCTCAGAGATAGGATCGATCGGCTGTTCAAAAACCACCTAATTTTTACGTTTAAGAGGTAAAACTAGTTCATGCACTCGAATCTAGTACTACTTGGTTCAAACAAGGAAGAAAGGGGTGGGGGTAGGGAGGATTTGTTACCTGAATCTAGGACTTGGTCGAAGAGGAAATAATGGGGAGAAAAGTAGCAGTAGACCTGCTATCCAACTGGTCTCTAGGTCTAATAGGGAAATAAAGGGAAACACAGTACAAACTCAATATAAACCGGATCTATTGGTTGAAAAAGGAAAGAAAGTGGGGACTAGGGGACAAGTCAACAGAGTAATTACATCACTAGATTTGCTAGCCTCACACAGTTTAAGGTGGCTATACCGAACAAAAATGGGACCAACCTAGATATCCTGTTCTGATGTTTGTTGCCCCGAGCCACTCTTATGTAATGCCACTGGTAAAATGTAGCGATCGCCGTTAAAAGTAAGGACACGTTAAACCAATGTTGTTTTCAATGTAATGCCTCCAGGAATATGAATCAATGGCATTTCTTTACATGTCCTGCTAAAATTTCCCATTAAGATAAGTTGGTTATTTTCGTTAGAAATGCAACTGTCCTAGTCCGCCTACTCTCCCGTGCCCAAAGTAATGTCGTATTTAATGGTTGTCATAGTTAATCCTAGTGCCCACACTAATATCTAGCAATGCCACTGCTTTAGAAATTGCTACTGTCCTTGTAGGATTGCCATTCAGATAAGAACATGCTTCTTTTCATTTTATGCATGTTTCATCACTTGTTAGTCACCCTCCTTTCCACCTTTTTTGTGCAAACAGAGATATACATTTCACGCTCAATCTTAGTTGAACTGCACAAATGATATCCAAATTATAGTTGAGCAATCCAGGAGCTTCACAACCAACCTTGATGTTGCTCAATTTTATTGCAACTAACGAAGAAAAAGCTCTGTGGGTTTCGTTTTCTGATGGAAATGGAACCGGGGCTAGAGCCCTTTTCTAAAAAAAATTGAAGAAGAAGCTGCTAGCTCACGGGACATTGATTCATTTTAGGTGAACTTCACCAAAAGGTCCCATGAATTGAATCATCCTTGTTGGTGACTGAAAGAGCCAGCTTCAGCATCCCAGTCTAAGCACCCTCGGCCTCTATCCTTGCGACGCACGGTACACCTCATTTGCCCCCTGCTCGACCCAAGTGTCACTGATAAAATGAAGTAATAATACAGTTAAAATAGAGCGAGTGTCATCTCTATCTTTTCATTTCCAATGTAGATAAAGAAAGTGCTTCTCTTTGTTAAAGCATGTTTCATCAACGAGTCCCATTGTAAATGTTTAAGCGTTTATGCAAACTGGGGTGCTTAATTTTAGTTGATATTACAAAAATAGAGATTTGAATGTCTCAAGGCGCCTCCTTGTACTACCGCTGTACACTGATGTTCATCAATGGCAGAAGGTGTATCTGGGAGACTTGGGATGATTTCCACTATGAGGCGTACCGTATGAGGCGTCGCAGGGCCCATCTCGCCTTCGCAGCATGGCATACTATGGTACTATCGCAATATTTTCTTCTATTTACTTTGTGTGTTTCATCAACTAGTGCCACTATAATGTAATCACGCTTTTTCATTATCTCAGGCAAACAGGGTTATTCAGCTGCATTTTGGTGGAACTTCACAAATGTAATGTATGGAACCGGCATATATGCAGAGTGCGAGGTGTGCCAAGTAAAATTATCGACACCAACCATGCTGCATGCACGCATTGGCATCCACCACCACCAAGGGATGTGTGGCGCTCTCTGTGGACGGATCTTTCTCGGCAACAAATCCTCTAACCAAATACTAATAGCTTATATTGGCAGTTTTCTAGGGAGTACTCTTTTCTGAAAGAAGCACCAACCTATTTTTCTTTATTTGTACACTGTGTGACAACTTTGACCCAAAGGTCCAGAGCTATTTTAGGGTGATTGGCGTAGTAATCGGAGACTGATTGTAAGCATGATTTTCATTAGCTGTCACACTGATTGTAAGCATGAGCAGGTGGAAGATTAGGTTGGTGTGAAGCTTACCTTAAACCCTGCCATCGCCGTTGAAACGAGGTGAGCGTCAAGGGAACCATGGAGAACGGCGGGGAAGCGACGTCGCGCCATCCGGCCTTTTCTTGCGGTGGGAGAACAAATACTCCTGTGGCTCCGGCTGGCTCTGCACCCTCACGAACGGCACACCATACTCGATCGATTTGTTATCCTCTGGGTGCTCGACCTTCGACCTGTACGCCCACCACCTCCGCCTGACTGTCGCCTCAGCGAATCTGTCTGCTCCATCGCCCAGAGGAGATACTCGATGAACTCGGAGGACTGCGGCATGACTGCCGCCGAGGAATACATGTACATCGCCGCCCTCATTGCTGCCGTCTCGCTCTTTCGCATACATTGCCACATGGCCCGCACCACCCTCTAAATCTCCCACTCATTGTCAAACCAACTAAGGATCTCCTTCAACCTGGCTAACTTTGCCTGGTCGCCACAGGCGATCTGCCTGAATTCTTGCATCCTCTCCATAGATGTCCTTCTGAGTGGTCCGATGCTAGCTTTGGAAGATGGGAGGAGAGATGGTGGTCTTGTAATAGAGAAGAGGGAGGGGCGAGACGGTGGTTTTGGAATGGAGATGATGGAGAGGAGAGGAGGTGGTTTTGCAATGGAGAAGATCAGAAGAGGGAGAGGCGAGACGATGGTTTTGGAATGGAGATGATGGAGAGGAGAGGAGGTGGTTTTGCAATGGCGAAGATCAGAAGAGGGAGAGGCGAGACGGTGGTTTTGGAATGGAGATGATGGAGAGGAGAGGAGGTGGTTTTGCAATGGAGAAGAGGGAGAGGAGCATGCGGCAGCGATTTAGGATTAGGCGAGAGGGTCAAGGCTACAGGATCGGATCAAAATCAAAATAAATTTACCCTTCAATTAAGAAAGCGACCCCACATTAACTAGTCTCCCTTTTATTCTGGGTCATAATTGACTATGATTTTCGCACATAAAATATATGTATACGTTGCAAAAATAATATAAGTTGAAAGTACATTCAGATACGAACCAAACGCTACAATTTTTGGTGACATGCATTCACATTTTGCTTGTCAAATACAGTAAATGGTCAAACTTTGACCCAAAATACGCAAAACAACAACAAAATACTTCCAAGACAAGCGCCGCGCTTCCGCTCTTCTCCTCTTAAACCACCGCCACTCCTCTCCTGTTCCAATCTAAATCCAGCATCGCTCCTCTCCTCGTCCATTTCAAAACCACCGCCCCTCCTCTCCTGTTCCAGTCCAAAACCAGCATCGCTCCTCTCCTGTTCTAATCCAAAACCAGCGCTGCTCCTCTCCTCTTCCATTCAAAAAACCACCGCCGGCGAGTGAAGGTGCTGTGGAGAAGTAAATCGATGGAGGAGTAAAACCGATACGTGAGGATCGCAGACGGCGACCCTGCGAAGCTAGCTAGGATGTTGGAGATACAGTCTTGGTTTGACAACAAGGACCAACTAGCGGCGACGGCGACATCCATGGCCAAATATCTGCAATAGAGCGAAAAGGCGGCGATACTCCCGGAGGGAGTCGCGCCGGAGTACATAGAGCTGCTCCTCTTGGCCATGGAGCAAACAGATTCACCGAGTCCGATCGTGAGGGAGCGGTGGTGGGAGTATCGATCCCAGATGGAGCATCCACCATAGATTGAAGGATCGAGCATCTACAGGGTGCCATTTGTGAGGGTGTCCTGCCAGAGCGAGCCGGTGGAGTCTTCGTCGACCGAACCCAACTGCAAGAGGAGAAAAGCAGTTGGCCCGAAGACGCTTCCCCGCCATCGTCTCCCTCGCTGTTCACATCGTCTCACGGGGCAGCCCGCCGCCGAGGAATAGGAGGGCTGCCCCCAGCCCAATAGTCGGGCAGGTTGTGAATTGTCAGGAGGAGCTTAGGGTTCTTAGTATTTGCAGGTTGTGAATTGTGTTTTGTGTTGTGTATTTTGAGAGTACTTTCAGATATGAATGTCTTTTGAATTTCCGATTTGCAGTATTGAGCATATGAAGTATTTTATGAATTCTAGAGATCTATTTTTAGCACTTAAAAAATGTAGTTTCGTAGGAGTATAAAAGTGCAGACAATGAGATTCTCAAAGAAGAAACTGCAAGTTTCAGTTTCAGATAAGAAACTGCAAGTTCAGTTTCAGGTAAGAAACTGCAACTTTCATAGGCAGAGCATTTATATTAACACGGCCTTTTCAAACAAGGTTAACATCATGTTGGAAGTTTTATTCTTGGTCGAAAATGGAACTACGAGCCAGTTAACATCATGCTGATCAACATTCATGCATAGAACATCTTCATATGATGCACAGTCAAAATGCCCACACAGTGTCGAGTGTGCGAAACACAAAGAAAATGAGGGACGAAGTTTTGGCAAGTGTTGGACGTGGTTTTGGGCTACCCCGTCTAGGCTTTCATTTTTAACATGCGCAGCCCACGACCTCGGATGGGAGGTCCATAGGCCTGTTTGTATTTTCTTAGGGCCGTCATGTATCGACCGGCCTATAGACCTCCCATCCGAGGTTTTATTTCTGGCAGCCCAATTTATGTATTTTTTTGAAGAAAACGCAGATCTATGTTCTATTTTTCTATATCAGAATAGGAACGCCAGGTCCAACTTATCTTTCCCTTCTAACTATATTATATATATTTAAATTATTTTATATGTTATTATATATTATTTTTATTGTCATCATATATTTAATGATACTTACATATGTAAGAAAACAATATCCCACATCTTATTAACTTATAAAAATAATTTCTTAACAAATAAAATCCTGGATTGTTTTGGCACGAAAATCCTAGTGATTGTGTACAAAAGCTTGGTAAGATTTAAGGATGAATGTAATAATATCACTTATTATTTAAATATATTTATAACAAAATGCTCAGCCCCTTTTTATTTTTTGATAACATTGCTGGCCCAACCCAACATTATAATTAGAATCAGCCCAGCGAAATCGTTTATTTCAAGAAAGTGCAAATGGCCTGTAAGTTTTTAGGAAATAAAATAAATGGGCCGCATGGACGCTACATTATTTGTTCACCCAGCCCAGCTAATGGCTGTAATTCAAAAAAGAGATCAAATTGACTGTAAATTCTACCGCGCAAAAAAAAGACTGTAAATTCTGAAAAGATGGGTTGAATACGTGCCACATTTTTGGAGGCTGAAATGTGGTCCAACAGGTCGAAGCCAACGCAAGTCGTTGTCAATTTAGTCAACAAATGATTCTGCCATGTTAGCCGTTGGATTTACATCCAACGACCGGCATCCATCTTCAATCTCTCGTCTTCTTCCTCCAGCGCCTCCGGGACCACCTCCCGTCTCCTGCTGCTAGCAGCTCTGCTTAGCACGCTTCGCTATGAAGTGCTACTCCACCGTTGGCCAGGCCATCCCTCCACCCCTCCACACCTCCTGTTCTTCTCCACCGACTGCCGAACCACACCGCACTAGAACTTGTTAACCCTCGTACACCTCTCCGTCTGCGACTCTACACCCGTGTCTTCCCATCTCCAGCTCGTTGCTGTCCGGGGCCTCGCCGTCGTCCACCACCTTGGATGCGCTCGGTGTCGCGTGGTCAACATGGTCAACGAACGACACCATCGGAAGTAAACTGTGCATGGAGAGGCTGACAGCTGGGTCCACGGCCGCACAGAAGGAAATGCATGCTTATTACGCGCAAAATAATGATTCCTCCACCTGACATCTGGGACCCACCAGAAGGGCCTCTGTATTTCGTGAAAAAAATGTGCGCCCCGCTGACATGTCAGACCCACCAGCTATCTTCGCACGCAAGGAAGTGCCTCCTTATTACGCACAAAAAAATGAATACTCCCCGTGCCAGCTGGAACCCTGCATAGTGGGAGGCTGACTTGTGGGCCTACCAAGTTGACGGGGACAGAGGGCTTTGTCAACTTAGTCAATATGAACGATTTTAGCTCCTGTTACCGTACGATGTTCATCCAACGGCCGTAGTGCTTCTTCAACCTCTGGTCTTCTTGTTCCAACCGCCCAAACCAGCGCCGGTCGTGCCGCGTGCTCCTGCCTCCCGTGGCCGGCTGTGATGTCGTGGAGGCCTCACCGCCCCCTACTACTCCCACTGCTGGCCAGGCCATCCCTCTACTCACCCACACCCCATGTTATTCTGCGGCGACAAAGAGCCTCACACCACAAACCAACCAGTGAACTCTCGTACTCCTCTTCGCGTGGGCATCCACTGCTGCGTCTTCCCCGGCTCCGAGTCGTCCCCTTCCTAGGCCTCGCCGTCGTCCACCGACGTGGTGCTCTCGGCGCGGCGTGGTCAACGTGGTCAAGGAACGACTTCCATCGGACGTGGACTGTACGTGGAGAGGCTGACAGCTGGGTCCACGGCCATAGCAAGGAAGTGCCTCCTTATTACGCGCAAAATAATGATTCCTCCACCTGACAGCGGGGACCCACTGGACGGGCCACCGTATTTCGTGAAAAAAAACGATTCCCACTGACTGCGGGGACCCACCAGCTACATCTTCGCATGCAAGGAAGTGCGTCCGGACACAAAAAATGATTCGCTCCCCTGACTGCTGGGACCCACCAGCTACATCTTCGCACGCAAGGAAGTGCGTCCGGGCAAAAAAAAACGATTCACCCCTCTGACTGCTGGGACCTACGAGCTACATCTTCGCATGCAAAGGAAGTGCGTCCGGGCAAAAAAGAATTACAATTCGCCCCTCTGACTGCTGGGACCCACCAGCTACATTTTCGCACGCAAGGAAGTGCCTGACAGTCGGGACCCACCTGGTCGAAGCGTATGTAGCGTTGTCATTCTGGTCGCTGACGTATGCAGTAATGCGTGTACATACTGGTCGTTGTAGAGGCGCGCACGTGTCGTAGTAGAGGTGCGCACGTAGCATGTACACGTACGTACAACGGCCAGGGTGCAAGAAAGAAAATACGGCCACGTACGTACATACGGGCAGGGTCTCGAACGCCTACTTGCGCATACGTACGGCGAGGGCTCGTGTACATGGCTGTGTCGGAACGGAGAAACAGCATCGTCGTCGTGTTCATGGGGAGGCAACAGAATGCGTCGTGTTCATGGGGAGGCAACGGAATGCGTCGTGTTCATCGGGAGGCAATGGAACGCGTGGGAGCCAACCGGCTTGGACGGAACAGACGATGGAAACGGTGCCTGGCGTACCGCAGAACGGAGGAAACGACCTTGTGTTCGACCGACCACGTTCGAAACGGGGTCCTGTTGATAGGGAGGGGTCTGGCGTACCGCAAAACGGAGGAAACGGACCTCCTACGGTCGAAACGGGGGTCCTGTTGATCGGGAGGGGTGTGGCGTACCGCAAAACGGACGAAACGGAGCTCCTACGGTCGAAACGGGGGTCCTGTTGATCGGGAGGGGTGTGGCGTACCGCAAAACGATTTAAACGGACCTCCTACAAAAACGGGGTCCTGTTCGTCGGGAGGTGTGGCGTACCGCAAAACGGGACTCCACGGGATACTGTTCATCTCCACCGTTGACCTCCTCCAGCCTCCACGGGCTACCATCAACCTCCTCTAGCCTCCACGGGCTCCTGTTCATCCAGCCTCCACCACGCACTACTCCACCGGCTACTGTTCAACCACCCCTCCACGGGCACCCCTCCACCGTCTACTGTTCATCTAGCCCTCCACACCACGGGGTCCTGTTCAACCACCCCTCCACGGGCACCCTCCACCGCCTACTTTTCATCCAGCCCTCCACACCACGGGTCCTGTTCATCCAGAGGCAAACGCCACCGCCATCGCTCATCCAACCCCCCCGCATAGCGCCAATGTTCATCTCGGAGGCAACATCGATCGGCTTCAGTTAGCAGCAGTAACGAAGGAATCGCTCGATCGGGTTCATTTAACAGCCATCGATCAATCACTCGGGTTCAAGAACGCCAGAGCCTCAAAGGCAATCGCCAGTTCGGGTTAGAGCCCAACGCCTCGCTCGGGTTCAGTTAGAGGCAACGCCTTGCACACACGCACGTACATGTACGAGAGAAACGTGCATCGCTCGGCCCCCGACCTCCCACCATAACCGGCAACTCCCCGAAATTTTCCGCCCCCTCGCTTCTACCACGGTTTTTTCTGTCATGGACGGCCCAAAGAATGTCATGCAGCTGCGTCTCGGGCCCGCCCAGGACGAAAAGCCCATTTTCTGTCATTATTTTTTGTCATAGAAGTAGGAGCCCACCACATCTATGATGATACCGGGTTCTATCACAATTATCGTCATAGAAGTGTCATATGTATGACAGAAAAAAAAATTGTTCGGCCCAAAATGTCACGGATGTGTCTTTTTATTGTAGTGTATGGTATGGACCGAAGAGAGTGCCTAAGTCGAGAGAGATCAAGTGCGTGTGAAGGAGAATGAGTGAGTGTGCAAAAAGAGTATGTGTGTGAAAGAGAAAGGGACAACAAACGATAAATTAGAGAGAGAGTGTGTGTTTTTTCGTTTCTTATGCAAACATATCATGCATGCATCTCCGAGATAGAAAAGCAAGGTGAGGAGATACACGAAGATAGCTAGTGCATGATTGTTTGCAACGGAGAGAGACAACCTGTCGGTGTCAAAACCGGCGGATCTCGGGTAGGGGGTCCCGAACTGTGCGTCTAGGCGGATGGTAACAGGAGACAAGCGACACGATGTTTTTACCCAGGTTCGGGCCCTCTCGATGGAGGTAAAACCCTACTCCTGCTTGATTAATATTGATGATATGGGTAGTACAAGAGTAGATCTACCACGAGATCAGAGAGGCTAAACCCTAGAAGCTAGCCCATGGTATGATTGTTGTTCGTCCTACGGACTAAAACCCTCCGGTTTATACAGGCACCGAATAGGGTTAGGGTTACACAAAGTCGGTTACAATGGTAGGAGATCTACATATCCAGACGCCAAGCTTGCCTTCCATGCCAAGGAAAGTCCCATCCGGACACGGGACGAAGTCTTCAATCTTGTATCTTCATAGTCTAGGAGTCCGGCCAAAGGTCATAGTCCGGCTATCCGGACACCCCCTAGTCCGGGACTCCCTCAGTAGCCCCCGAACCAGGCTTCAATGACAACGAGTCCGGGGCATAGATTGTCTTCGGCATTGCAAGGCGAGTTCTTCTCCAAATCCTGTGTCCATGTTTGAATAGTGTCCGTCTTCTTGTAAACATCGCGCTCCTTGGCTTCCACGCCCAATAGTGGCTATCTTCCACGTGTTGAATGAATGCGAAAAGCCAGGGTATTTTTACATTTATCCCCCTAGCTGCGCAAATGAGTTTCCTATATAAGGGACGAGAATCTAGATCCAAATCACACCACCTTCCCTTCGTGAGCTTTCATCGGAGCGCATCTTACAAAAACCCATTCCATCATGGACAGTCGACGCGGCTCCTCCTCTCGCCCTCCTAGTCCTCAGCCTGGAGATTGGGAGAGATGCTCCGTCCCAGACAATGAAGTTAGTGACGCTCCAAACCAAGGGGTTTCTTCCCCCGGCCTTCATGGTTCCGGTTCGAGCCGGACTCACCACCTATAAGGGCGGAAAACAAGCGGAGAGCGTCCCCAGTCCCTCCCGAGGAGAGTGGGTATGCCTTGTCCCTTTTTTCATAAGAGGGCTCGGATTTCCAATTCATCCGTTTCTCCGGGGGCTCCTGGAGTTCTATCGCCTCCAGTTGCACAACCTTACGCCTACCTCCATTCTGCATATTGAGGGCTTCGTGGCCCTTTGCGAGCTGTTTTTGGGCATCGAGGCTCATTTCGCGCTGTGGAAGAGGCTGTTCTGCCTCGTACCCCGTTCTCAGGAGGCGTCGATATATCAAGTGGGCGGAGCCGAACTATGGCGCATCGCCGGGACCGGATATCTATCCGGAACCCCGAAGAAGGCATCCAAAGACTGGCCTTCGGAATGGTTTTATATAGAAGACGTCCCCCTGCCGGACACTGTTCGGATCGGCCTCCCGGAGTTCAGTAATGCTCCTCTGAAGAAGCACTTAAGCTGGCGTCCTTTACCTGATGAGCCGAATAAGGTTGTTGGCTCATTCCGGATTGACCATGATCGGGGTCATGGCCACATGCATTATGCGGGGAGTGCAGCTGCTCCAGTATAGGGGCCACCCCATGTGGGATTTCAACGGGGAGGATGATGCCACCCGTCATGGCCGTAAGGGGCCGGGATTGGTCGCCGATCTGATGAAGATCTTGCCCGCATTGTACAAGGGAGAAGAGGAAGAATTTCTTCGCGTCAATCCTCAGGACGGGTTTTCTATGAACAATCCTCCAAGCTGGGTAACAGGACATTTCTTTATGCCAATCCGTTCCATATTCCCATAGTTAAGTACCTTATCTTGTGATTTTGACGCAGGAGTTGCGCCAGGCCGTAAAGGATATAAACAACCCACCTCCACAACCTGAGGAGCTGGAACGGTCCCTCGATCCGGCCTCCCAAGAGGATCCGCACATATCTGTGGAGCTGATTGATGGGGTATTTTACCAACTGAGCATCGACAATGCCTTGGTTGCCATTACGGCCGATTACCCCAGAATATTTCCTGCCTCACAGGTAATTGAGACCGAAGTCCCAATACTTTAGAAATGATCCCTCTGTGCTTATCTTTGACCACCGTATATCAATGGCGCTCGCAGGGGAGCCCTTGAGGCGGAAGGCCGAGCCTGCGGTGGCTAGCCAACAAGGGGCAGCATGGCCCAGCAGGCTAAAAAGAAGTGCGGTCCGGACTGAAGCGCCGGCACAACGGTATGGCGTGTCACCTTATTCCTAGGTTTTATTCCAGAAGGCATGCTAACGCTCGCGCTCTTTTCAGGAAAAAGAGCGCTCGCCGGACTAAATCCGGAGAGGTTGCCAATAGAGCCTCCGCCAGCCAAGCTTCAAAGCCAGGCCCAAAAGCGGAGGCGAACACTAGGCGTGCGTCGGACGCTCCTCCGACAGAGGATGCCGACAGATTGTCCGCCACAAACTCCGAGGTGGAGAGTGCCATGAATCACAGGCATCGCCGGACTGTTCTTCGTGACGCATGTTTCTCCCAAGAGGCATTGGATGCCTTCTATTCGGGAGATGCGCACCTCCGTGCTGCTCAAAATGGTCTAGCCAGAGCCACGGAGCAGTATGTGAAAGACATAAGGGTGAGAAAATTTGATTGTTATATATACCAAGAGTCTCGAGACTTAAAATAGTTAGAATAACTGATTTAAGGATCATTTATTGTGCAGGATCTTACAGAAAAGAATACCCAATTGTCCCAGGAGCTTGAAGAGTGCAAACCCCAACTTGAGGCCGCACAAGCCGCGACACGAGTAGCCAAGGAGACCCCCTCTAGTAACATATGCTTTTAAAAGACAAGTATGTTATGAAGTGCGACGTGTGTATAGATCTGACAATGACATTGCAGATGGCACCGGGGTAGATCCGGACAAGCAACATCTTTTGCGCCGGTTAAAGGCCGGCAAGAACGTGCTTACGAGGGTGAGGCAGGAGAAAAATAATCTCCAAGATGCCAACACCCAGCTGGGTGAGGAGCTAAAGGATGTTCGTGCCCAGCTGTCTGACTCCGTTAAGGAGAATCAGCGGCTTCGACGTGGCATTTTAAGTAAGTGCTTAAATGAACTTTGAAAAAAGAGTTCGGATAGGAAGTTGACTAACAAAGTTATGTCTGTAGGTATGCTCACAGGCCGTCCTGCAGAGGAAATGCCCGGTTCTACGGGTGACCTTCTTCCCGAGCTCTTACAACTGCACGAACGGGTTCGGCAGGTGATGAAAGGCGTCGCCCAGGCCTTGTGGCCATCTGTCTCCCTGCCCGAAGGCCATGGGGAGCTTGCAGAGAGGCTCCAGGGAGCGCGGCGGCGCTTCCGGTTATGGAAGATATCGGCCTGCCGTCAAGGCGCCAGGGAGGCCTGGGCCATGGTGAAGACACGGTACACGAAGGCTGACCCAAACCACATGGCCGAGGTCGGACCTGTGGGGCCATATGGGAAGGAGATCCCTGTGAGCTTAGTGTACGGGCAGGTGGAATTGGCCGCAAAGTATTCCCAGCAGGACTGTAAACTAGACAGCCTGTTAGATGGTATAGAAGAGGAATACAACCAGTCAAATGGACTATGTAATTTTAAGTGACATGTAAAATGCCTTCTAGCCGGATTGTAGATCGTTTGTCTTAGCAGACCTTTTCGCTTCAACCTCGGTACCCAATAGTCTGGAGTGTGTCCGAATACCCTCGCGGTTATATAAAAACCGGGGCATGCGTGGAGACCAAGCGTATGGGTCATTAGTGCTTTATCATACAAGTGCCCAACTATTTATGTTATATTACATGGTTAGTAAGAAACATCTTCCAGGGAGAATAGTTCCGTTAGGGGTTCCTTTCCCTGGGAGGCATGCCATAAAGTGCATGTCCTGACCATAAAAAGTGAAAAACATCTGGGGCAGATAAATAAATAGGTAAGAAATCTTCTTTTAGTTCATCGACCGAATATTCTCTTAAGAATGCTAGCTTTCGGCTTCACCCACCGAGGTACACATCCGGTGACCCCGGCAAGAATAATCGCAAAGGTGCTCCTTTACCACCTAGCTGAACAATCGGGAACGAGGGGCAAGCACGTGAGCCGTGCAACCCAGCTTGGCCAAAACTTAAGTCATATCGATGCATATAATGGCGAATAAAAGGTACATGCGGAAGTGTGACACATGTATTGGGCATGAAGTCCTTATAATTAAGCTTCTGTGAAAGAAGCTCCCAGGTACAATCAGCACGGATAGCGCGTCAAGGGTGTGCGAACAATGCGCTAACGAGCCTTCCAAGGCTTGAATGAAAAAAGGAGGGAGAAGGAGAAAAATAGAAGACAACTAAAATGTAAAATATGGACAGAGGAAGGATACGAACTAAGAATCCGATGCTAGGCGTAGAATCTTCGGAGACGTGCTGCGTTCCATGGGTTCGGCTCGAGTCGGTTATACGATGCATCTCGCAGATGGTACGCTCCACCGGTCAGGACTTGGTCGATGATAAAGGGACCTTCCCATTTGGGCTTTAGTTTGTCCTTTTTCTTGTCCGGCAGGCGTAGAACTAGCTCGTCAACATTGTAAGTTTTGACCCGTACTTCTCTTCTTTGATATCTTCGAGCCTGCTGTTGATAGAATGCGGAACGGGCTTTTGCTACGTCACGCTCATCCTCCAAGGCGTCCAAACTGTCCTGCCGGTCGAGCTCGGCTTCTCTTTCTTCATACATGCGCACGCGAGGTGAGTCATGAATTATGTCGCAGGGCAGAACTGCCTCTGCACCGTATACCATAAAGAATGGTGTGAATCCGGTCGTGCGATTCAGAGTGGTCCGCAGCCCCCAGAGTACGGAGTCGAGCTCCTCTACCTAGTGCGTGTTAGATTCCTTGAGGGACCGCACTCATCTGGGTTTTATGCCGCTCATAATTAGACCATTTGCTCGCTCAACTTGACCGTCAGTTTGAGGGTGATAGACTGAGGCGTTGTCGAGCTTAATGCCCATGTTATTGCACTAGAGTTTGACCTCGTCGGCCGTAAAGTTCATGCCGTTATCAGTGATGATGCTGTGGGAGACATTGTAACGGTGTACGACCCATGATATGTAGTCTATCACCGGTTCGGATTCGGTCGTCTTGACAGGCTTGGCCTCTATCCATTTGGTGAATTTATCCACCATGACCAATAGGTATTTTTGCTTGTGGGTTCCCCTTTTAAGGGCTCCGACCATGTCAAGCCCCAAGACCGAGAAGGGCCAGGTGATGGGTGTAGTTTTGAGGGCGGTGGGTGGCATGTGGCTCTGATTAGCAAAGAGCTGTCATCCGACGCATCGTTGGACTAAGTCCTGAGGATCTGCCCGGGCCATCAGCAAATAAAATCCTGTACGGAAGACCCTTGGCCGAACTATGTCTGGCTAGAATGGGATGCGGATGACGAAGAAATTCGCTCCCCACCCACCACCCACATGGTAGCCACTATCGACGATTTAACCGACATGCTCGACTTCGGCTCCGGGACATCGACGGTATGGACGACGATGTAGGAGACGAACAGGAGCCATCGCCCATAGGGCGCTGGATAGCCACTTCATCACATGATATATACATGGTCGATACACCCAAAGAAGACAATGATGTGGAACGGGACGAGGCAGCGAAGGATAACCCCCTCGAGAAGCAACTAAAGCGACTACGCAGACGCCGCTCCAAGTCCCGCCTCGGCAAAAACAGTGATAAAAACGCAAGAAAGAATGAGACACCGGCCGATTCCAAGGCAACAGAGCAGGACGAGCCAGCAGACGGCAAACACAGTACGGAGCCACTGTCCGACCACGGCAACACCGAGGGTAGAAATCATCAAACTATCTCCGGAGAGGAGAATAGTCCGGATGACGATATACATATCATCCCGGAAAGGAACTTGGAACAAGAGAACCTCCACAGAAGGCTTATTGCCACCGCGAGGAGTCTTAAGAAGCAGAAACAAAGGCTTAAGGCCGCGCAAAATACACTCATCAGTAGATGGAACAAAGTGCTGGACACTGCTGAAAAGTACGGTGGCAGTCGCCACACAAAGAGTTACCCAAAGCGCAAGCTGCTGGCTGAATTCGATGACGAGGCCTTAGAGCCTACATAGACGAAAAATAAAACGGCCGATCGGTCGGATCGACCACCTCGTGGCCGCGATAGGGCGGCTAACGAGGCTGCACATAAGTCAGCACACGATTCACATGAGGACCTGCATCAAAAAGCCAGCATCACCAGATCCATCTATGGATCTAGGAAGCGTGCTCCAGCGCAGGATCAAAACCAAACACTACATCCGTCAGAACGCCACGTTAAATCCAAATACAGGGGTGCCGCACACCCGCTATGCTTCACTTATGAGGTACTGGATCACGAATTTCCAGAAGAATTCAAACCCGTGAACATAGAGGCGTACGACGAAACGACAGACCCTGGGGTCTGGATTGAAGACTTCATCATCCATATCCATATGGCTCACGAAGACGATCTCCACGCCATCAAATACTTGCCCCTCAACTTGAAAGGACCATCTCGGCACTGGCTGAAGATCCTCCCCAAAATTCAATTGGAAGTTGGGAGGAGCTTGAGGATGCTTTTAGGGCCAACTTTCAAGGGACCTATGTCCGACCTCTGGACGCAGAAGATTTAAGTCATATAATTCAACAGCCTAGAGAGTTAGCCCGAAAGCTTTGGAACAGATTCCTCACTAAGAATAATCACCGACTGCCCGGACGCCGAAGCCTTAGCAACTTTCAAACAAAGAGTCCGAGACGAATGGCTCGCTAGACACCTCGGCCAAGAAAAGCCAAGGACAATGGCAGCCCTAACAAGCCTCATAACCCGCTTTTGCGCGGGCGAAGATAGCTGGTTGGCCCGTAGTAGCACCTGTGATCCAGGCACATCCGAAGTCAGGGATGGCAATGGAAAACCACGACGCATTAACAGCAAGCGTCGAAATAACGAAGACACCCCGGACAACACGGCGGTAAACGCCGGATGTAGGGGCTCTTGACCCGGTCAGCGGAAAAAGCCTTTCAAAGGCAACAGAGATGGACCGTCCAGCCTAAACAAGATTCTAGACAAATTATGTCAGATCCATGGCACCTCCTATAAACCTGCAAATCACACCCACAGAGAATGCTGGGTCTTCAAGAAGGCCCGCAAGTTAAACGCCGAACACAAGGGGAGGGAGACACTAAGTGAAGACGAGGATGAGCCTTGCCAGCAAAGCACTGGGGGACAGAAAAAATTCCCACCAGAGGTCAAAACAGTGAACATGATTCACGTAACAAAAAGAAGGAGCAAACATGCACTCCAAGACAAATGCGCCTTAGAGCCCGTCACACCTAAGTTCAACGCTTGGTCGGCCTGCCCGATCAATTTTGATCGCAGGGATCACCTGACGAGTATCCGACACGGAGGACTGGCTGCCTTGGTGTTAGACCCAATTATCGACAGATACCATCTCACCCAAGTCCTCATAGACGGCGGCAGTAGTCTTAATCTGATATATTAGGACACAGTCTGCAAAATGGGGATAGACCCGACAAGAATCAGCCAAAGCAATACTACCTTTAAAGGAGTAATACCAGCCCAGAGGCCTGCTGTACGAGCTCTCTAGTACTAGAGGTCGTATTCGGTTCTCCCGACAACTTCCAAAGTGAAAAGTTAACTGAAATCGCTCCATTCCGAAGCGGCTATCAAGCAGTACTCGGAAGAACAGCTCTCGCATTACGCCTCTCTTAAGCTTAAGATTCCCGGTCCACGTGGCATCATCACAGTTAGCGGAAATGTTGAGCGTTCCTTACGCGCGGAAGAAGGTGTGGTGGCTTTAGCAGCCGAACACTAAGCGGCCTCTCCAACCGGAATAAATGATCGGTCGTCAAGACCGCGGACACGGCTAGACGAGTCCGGCGTATCACTAGCTGTAAAAGCTTAGATAAGCCTGAGATTGGTTTGATGGATATACCCCTGTAGGCGGTACTAGGGGCTTCCCGCATGTAAAAAGGACTATAGTTCGGCTCGACCTTACTCATCTTGAATTTTAATGGTTTATTGAGAATAACCAATTTTCTGCACGACAACTTTCACCTAATTTCTTCTCTTTTACAGATGATAATCATGCTACACCCTTCCAGGATACGGCACAATGGAGACACAGGCGCAGACGTGCAGCAGGGCCCCGCTCAAAGGTTTCATTTTAGATTAAGACCCTGTGTAAACCTTTTTTACTGTCTCTTGTTGCCTCACATCCTCCGGATACTCTGTATAACCGAGAGGGATGCTGACATTATTGGCATTTTTCCACGTCAGAATAATGCATGTACCTGGACTCTAGGGGTTCATTATCAAGGGCGTTACCCAGCCCCGTATATGTTGTAAAGACCGAATACCTTAGGGAGTGTTCGGCGTCGCGAGTTTGGCATTATATGCATCAGCTCTGAATCATGTCTTTGGTCAAATGTTGGGTTTCCCGGCTCCTGTGTTTTGCTACCTTACGTTCCGCTCTATCGGCTAAGGTGGCACCGGGAGAACTACTGCGATTGTGCCCTGGTTCATCCGGATGAGCACCTCAGTAGAGAAAGCCGAAAACTGACTGTCATGATAAAGCGCGAGACTGGTCAACCACTCGATGACTTAGCGGAATCTTCGGGATTCCTCCGCATTAATGAAGGGCCGGTTTACCCGGTCATGTACGTACGTGCCCCGTACTCGGATGAGCGCGGAAGTACCAGGGGTTATATAGTAACCCCACTGTCAAACTCCTATGGTTAAGTGAAAGTGTTAAAGCAATATAGTCCGATTGGCTCGTTCGCCGCGCTACCACCTCCTTAATGGACCAAGACGTTGGATCAAGTGTGAACACGCGCTTTCGCGAACACCCCCTCATTATATGCGTGGGGGCTGAAGCCGACGACTACAAACTTTCAGCTTATATACATATATACATAAACGGCCGCAAAGGAGGCACCATAATACTTTCAGGCAAAAGTATAAACACGGCCTTTATAATTCAAATAGCATTGTTATTACAACCGAGATACATGTCACTCGAACATGACACTCTTCAAGCACTGAGGCTCTATTAAACGAGCACCTTCCAGGACTTCTTCAAAATAGTGCTCGGCCGAAACCTGACCTATGGCCGGATTCTGGGTCGCAATCATGGTGGCCTCCATCTCCGCCCAGTATGTCTTGACACGGGCAAGAGCCATCCGCGCACCCTCTATGAATGCCGACCTCTTTACAAAGACCGATATGCAAAGACAAAGACCAAAGAATCGCTGCACAAGACCAAAATAACTATTCGCCTTGGTCCTTCCGCCAGAGGCAATCCACGATGCACCTCATGGCAAGCCCGACAACCTATGGAGCTCGGCCCACTCGGCCATTTGCTCATTTAACAGCAAAGTGGACGCCACGAGCATTGAATCGCGACTGTAACAAGTTTTCCACTTCGTGATATTTCTGATCTTTGAAAAACTTGGTCGCATCAGCAGCACTCGCTGCCAAATCCAGGTACGCGTCCGCAGAACTCCATAATTGATCCAAACGGGCATACTTATGATCTCCGAACTTCGTCCGCAACAAAAAGGGCTTCCTAGCCGTGATATTTCTGGTTTGACGTAGCTCCTCCTTCGCCGCTCTGATTTACAAGAGGGTTTCCTTAGCTGCTACCATGGCTTTCTCTAGGTCCGCCGTCTTCGTTTGACTTTCCCTTTCGAGAAGCTCATAAAGGTCGGCGGCATCTTTCAACTCAACCGCCATCTTGGCTATTTTCTTTTTGCTCTTGCAATGCGCAGCCTGTTCAGCTCTTAATTCTTTGACCGCCTTTAGGGCGGCCGCATCACTCCTCCTGGCTTGTTCCTTGGCTCGGGCAAGTTCTTCCCGAAGGGTCTCCACGGCGTCAGCTCCATCTGCAGTCATAGCATACTATAGATACTAGCATTATGCTCCTCTTAATATATGTTGATCATCGGAGTATACATACATGTGCCTCGTCAAGCCGCCTGTTTACAAGCACGATGTCGGCATCTGCCGCATCAAGTTGCCGCTTCAGTTCAACAAACTCACCTATCCGGATAGCCACTGGACCTTCAACCACATCCACATGAAGGCGGCATGATTATTGCCTCGGACTATGATCCTCTGTTTGCCACCGTTTTAGACACCAAACAGAGTCTCAGGGGCTACTATCTACATAGGGCACACGTGGCGTGTGCGGTACCGTAAAAAATATATATATTACTTTGCGTACCTCAAAGCCTCTCAGCAGGCTCATAAAAGCTTCATGCAGCCCGCTTTCGGCGGATGAAATCTTCTCAACTACCGTACCCATTAACGTACGGTGTGCTTCTGAGATAGACGCTTGCTCCAGAAGATTTCGAAGTGAGTCTGGTCGCGCACCGGACAGTCCCGGACTATTTTTGTTGCTCCCCTTAGGAGCCGAATACTCCGGACTCCGGGTGGCCAAAGGGTTACCTTCCGGCCTTGGCGGATCAGGAGAAACCCTTCGTGATGACACCTCAAGATCGCCTGCCTCATGAGGCGAGGAGGCATGGGGAGGAGTTTCGCTCTCCGTCATCTCCGGAAGAAGATCCCCCGAAAACGAACTCTGGTGAGAAAGGCTACGATCCGAACTACAGGACATACGTCTCGGTTATTGTCCTCGAAAATAAAGTAGGGTATGTTTACTATAAAGTACTCTTTTCTACTTACAGCTCGGTGGGGGGCTGATCCCCTTGTGGGCACTGTGCGGTAAGGATACCCTCCGGGGTAGGACCCTCTGGCGAAGATTTCTTCCCTCGTTTGGAAACCATTGTTTCCATGTCTTCAGAGGCGGTCCTCTTCCTTCCCTAGGGAGAGGGAATTTTAGATTCTTCTCCCCGGTTATCCTCCTTCGCGGAGGCACTAATTCCCAGGTCTGGATGAATAATGAGTGAGGCCCGCTTTCGGCTTCATTATCCCCCCCCCCCCTTATCTTCCCCTGAGGGCGCTTGTTAGGCGCGAGCTCAAGCATTCTCGCCAAGATCTTGGATCTCATGAGCCTTTCGAAGGGGGGGCCGAACACTGATCATCTTCGCCTTTTTTACCCAGTCCTGGTCAAAGAGCGACTTTTCAGAATGATGTTGTGATAAATAAAGAGACAGCATGTTCGGCCAAAGAACTACTCATTTGGGTATCTGGATGATTGCATCTCACACCCGCATCCTCGGTGGTGTCCGGACACTTTATTTGTGATCCGAAGAACAATCTGTACATCTCTTCGAGCGTCACGCCGAAGAAGTGCTGAATAGCTCGCGGTCCTTCTGGGTTGAACTCCCACATATGGAGAGGTCGACGTTTGCAAGGCAGTACTCGATGAACTAGCATGACTTGCATTACCTTAACAAGGCTGACATCTCTCTCGAGGAGATCTCGGATGCTACTTTGCAATGTCGATACATCATTTACTGGCCCCCAGTCCAGCCCCTTGTTAATCCATGACGCCAGTTGTGGCGGGGGGCCCGAACGGAAGGCAGGGGCGACTACCCACTTAGTATCTCGGGGAGCTGTGATGTAAAACCACTCCCGTTGCCATAAGCCGGACACCTCCGGGAAGGAACCCTTTGGCCATGGAACATCAGCGCCTTTGCTTATTATGGCACCTCCGCATTCTGCGTGTCGCCCATTAATCATCTTCGGCTTCACATTAAAGGTCTTGAGCCATAAGCTGAAGTGTGGGGTGACGTGGAGGAAGGCCTCACACACGACGATGAACGACAAGATGTGAAGGATGGAATCCTAGGCCAGATCATGGAAATCAAGCCCGTAATAGAACATGAGCTCTGTAACAAAGGGATCTAGACTAAGGCCTAGCCCTCGGAGGAAGTGGTAGACGAATACGACACTCCCGCTGGGTTCGGGAGTGGGAATGACCTGCCCTCGAGCAGGCAGCCTGTGCGAGATTTCGGCGGTCAGATATCTGGCTTCTCTTAGCTTCTTGATGTCCTCCTCTGTGACAGAGGAGGGCATCCACCGACCTTGAAGGTTGGATCCGGACATGATTGAAGGTCCGAAGCGCCTAGCCTGAGCCTTGGGTGTTGCAACTCAAGGTGGGGGAAGGATTCGATTGAGTTCGAGAAGAAAAGGACAGGCCTCGGCCTCTTTATAAAGAGGGTGAATATCAAGAGCCCTCCTCGTGGCCATTTGGAACATGCCTGAAATCAAGGAGTCATACCAACAGGCACGATTGGGTTACCCACACCCATATTGATGAGAATCTCGTGATAAGGGGAACACGGTCTCTGCTTCGACAAGACGTGCCAATAAAAACCGCCTCACAAAACGTGAAGTGGCAGGCTGGGAGAAACGGTTCGAATAATGACCAGGCCGTGGTGTGATGTCACGTTATGAAAAGTTGTCAGCAGATTAGATTTGTTCAAATATTATTATCTCTACGGTGGTATGTGGAATTTGTTTTGCAGAGTCGGACACTATCCTTGTGTTCAAAATCTTCTATGGAATATTCGGAGGAGGAACCCGCCTTGCAATGCCGAAGACAATCTGTGCGCCGGACTCATCGTCATTGAAGCCTGGTTCAGGGGCTACTGAGGGAGTCCTGGATTAGGGGGTCCTCGGACAGCCGGACTATATACTTTAGCCGGACTGTTGGACTATGAAGATACAAGATGGAAGACTTCGTCCCGTGTCCGGATGGGACTCTCCTTGGCGTGGAAGGCAAGCTTGGCAATACGGATATGTAGATCTCCTCCGTTGTAACCGACTCTGTGTAACCCTAGCCCCCTCTGGTGTCTATATAAACCAAAGGGTTTAGTCCGTAGGAGAACAACAGTCATACCATAGGCTAGCTTCTAGGGTTTAGCCTCTACGATCTCGTGGTAGATCAACTCTTGTAATACTCATATCATCAAGATCAATCAAGCAGGAAGTAGGGTATTACGTCCATTGAGAGGGCCCGAACCTGGGTAAACATCGTGTCCCCCGCCTCCTGTTACCATCCGCCTTAGACGCACAGTTCGGGACCCCCTTCCCGAGATCCGCTGGTTTTGACACCGACAGAACTTGCATGACATCTTTTGTCCTACCCTCCCGTGGCAGCGGGGTCCTATTGGAAACTAAGGGATATTAAGGCCTCCTTTTAATAGATTATCGGACCAAAGCATTAACACTTAGTGAATACATGAACTCCTCAAACTACGGTCATCACCGGTAGTGGTCCCGATTATTGTCACTTTGGGGTTAACAGATCATAACACATAATAGGTGACTATAGACTTGCAAGATAGGATCAAGAACTCACATATATTCATGAAAACATAATAGGTTCAGATCTGAAATCATGGCACTCGGGCCTTAGTGAAAAGCATTAAGCATAGCAAAGTATAGCAACATCAATCTCAGAACATAATGGATACTAGGGATCAAACCCTAACAAAACTAACTCGATTACATGGTAAATCTCATCCACCCCATCACTGTCCAGCAATCCTATGATGGAATTACTCACGCACGACGGTGAGTGTCGGTGTCAAAACCGGCGGATCTCGGGTAGGGGGTCCCGAACTGTGCGTCTAGGCGGATGGTAACAGGAGACAAGGGACACGATGTTTTTACCCAGGTTCGGGCCCTCTCGATGGAGGTAATACCCTACTCCTGCTTGATTAATATTGATGCTATGGGTAGTACAAGAGTAGATCTACCACGAGATCAAGGAGGCTAAACCCTAGAAGCTAGCCTATGGTATGATTGTTGTTCGTCCCCACGGACTAAAACCCTCCGGTTTATATAGACACCGGATAGGTTAGGGTTACGCAGAGTCGGTTACAATGGTAGGAGATCTACATATCCATATCGCCAAGCTTGCCTTCCACGCCAAGGAAAGTCCCATCCAGACACGGGACGAAGTATTCAATCTTGTATCTTCATAGTCTTGGAGTCCGGTCGTGACGATAGTCCGGCTATCCGGACACCCCCTAGTCCGGGACTCCCTCAGTAGCCCCTGAACCAGGCTTCAATGACAATGAGTCCAGCGCGCATATTGTCTTCAGCATTGCAAGGCGGGTTCCTCCTCCGAATACTTCATATAAGGTTTTGAACACAAGGATAGTGTCCGGCTCTGCAAAACAAGTTCCACATAACACTGTAAACAGAATAATTTTTGCACAGATCTGCTGACGTATTCCGCGGCGTGACATCACACCACGGCCAGACCTTTATATGAATCGTTTTTTATTTTTCCACCTCAGCGTGTTTAGCGAGGCGGTTTCCTTGGCACGTCTTATCAAAGCATAGATCGTGCCCCCTTATTCCGGGATTCTCATCAATATGGACGTGGGTAACCCAACGTGCCCGCTGGCCCCGCTTCTCTATCAAAGGCGAGTCCTAATCGACCACGGGTGGGCTCTTGGTATTCAACCTCTTTATAATGAGCCCAAGGCCCTCTTCTTTTACACCCTCCATCGAAGTTCGCCTCACGCTCGAAGTTCCAACACCCAAAGCTTCAGATTCAGCGCTTTGACTTTCGACGATGTCCGGATCCGACCAAAGACGGCCGATGGATGTCTTCCTCCGTCCACGAAGAAGATGTGCTAAAGCTGCGCGACGCCAGTATCTAACCGGCGAGATCTCGCATAGGCTGCCTCGCCTGTGGCAGGTCATTCTCAGAACGCCCTCAATGCGGCTATATCTCCCACGTGTCGGGCACGACTTAGAGGCATAACCGCATTGAAAGCAATGTCGCAAGTGAGGTAATCTTCACACAACCCATGTAATACATAAGGGAAGGAGATACATAGTTGGCTTACAGTCGCCACTTCACACAATACATAAATAAACATCCATCATTCAGATTACACTCAGGGTCCGACTACGGACCCAACATAAAGAAGATTCCCCAACTGCTACATACGTATCCCCGATCGTCCCAACTGGGCTCCACTCATCGATCATCGTGAAAGACACATAGTAACGACCACGTTCCTCATCGAACTCCCACTTGAGCTCGGTTCGTCACACCTGCCGCATCGTCGGCACTGCAACTGTTTTGGTAGAATCTGTGAGTCACGGGACTCAGCAATCTCACACCCGCGAGATCAAGACTATTTAAGCTTAAAGGAAGGACAGAGTTGTGAGATGGGGCTGCAGAAGTTTACTAGCATATATGGTGGCTACATTCGCAAAAGAGAGCGAGAAGAGAAGCAAGGCACGGACGTGAAGCTAGTAGCGATCAAGAAGTGATCCTGAACTACTTACGTCAAGCATAACTCCAACACCGTGTTCACTTCCCGGACTCTGCCGAGAAGAGACCATCACGGTTACACACGCGGTTGATGTGTATTTTAATTAAGGTCAACTTCGGGTTTTCTACAACCGGACATTAACAAATTCCCATCCGCCTCATAACCGCGGGCACGGCTTTCGAAAGATAATACCCTGCAGGGGTGTCCCAACTTAGCCCATTATAAGCTCTCACGGTCAACGAAGGATATTCCTTCTACCAGGAAGACCCGATCAGTCTCGGAACCCCGGACTACAAGACATTTCGACAACAATAAAACAAGACCAGCAAAGCCGCCTGACAGCCGACAAATCCCGATAGGAGCTGCACATATCTCGCTCGTGGCACATCCAGATAAGTCAAGCTACGAGTAAAACCAAGCCTCGAGTTTCCCGTGGTGGCCCCAAGAAGTTGCTCGGTTCGGGCCAGCACTCGAAGGAGCACTGGTCCGGGGGGGGGGGTGGGGGTTAAAAATAAAGATGACCCTCGGGCTCACGAAAACCCGGGGGAAAAAGGCTTAGGTGGCAAATGGTAAAACCAATGTTGGGCCTTCTTTGGAGGAGTCTTATTCAAAGCGAACTGTCAAGGGGGTCCCATAAATCACCCAACCGTGTAAGGAACGTGAACTCAAGGAACATAACACCGGTATGACGGAAACTAGGGCGGCAAGAGTGGAACAAAACACCAGGCATAAGGCCGAGCCTTCCACCCTTTACCAAGTATATAGGTGCATTAATTATAGCAAATATATTGTGATATCCCCAACAAGTAAACTTGTTCCAATAAGGAACAATATCTCCATGTTCCAACAAGGAACAAACTTCCTCTTCACCTACAACTAGCAACGCTATAAGAGGGGCTGAGCAAAGCGGTAACATGGCCAAACAACGGTTTGCTAGGAAAGGATGGTTAGAGGTTTGACATGGCAATATGGGTGGCATGATAAGCAAGTGATAGGCATCGTAGCATAGGCATAGCAAAAGAGCGAGCATCTAGCAAGCAAAGATAGAAGTGATTTCGAGCGTATGGTCATCTTGCTCGCAAAGTTCTCAGAGTTGTCGAAAGCTTGATCCTCGTAAGCGTTCTCAACAGGTTCCTCGCTCACGATTTCGCCTCCGGCTCTACCCAAAGCAAGAACACAAACAAAGGAACCACAATAAATCACGGTGCAATGCACAAGCAACATGATGCAATATATGGCATGATATGCGGGATGTGATATGCAATGCGTATGCGTGCTCCGGAAGGAAATGATGAACCAGGCATCAACTTGGCAAACCAAGTATGCCACTGGAAAGATGAGATGATTTCGGTTGAAATCGATATAAGGATCACCGGAATCGGATGCATGGTTTGCACGAAACGGAGCTACGTATGCAAAGTAATGATGCGTTGAAATTGCCACAAATTAATCACTGAGATAAAAACTTAGACGAATTTTGGCGGGGGGGGGGGGGGAAGAAGTCAACCCTTCGGATCCGATCGAGATCCGGCCGGACGGCGCCGACGGCGGCGCTGCTCGCCGGAGCTCGGCCCGGGCCGGGAGGAGAGGGCGGCGGGGCCGCGGCCGCGGAGACGCCGGGGTGGCGGCGGCGGGCGGCGCGGCGGCCGGGCGCCCGGAGACGGGCCGGCCGGGCGGCGGCCGGAGGCGCATCGCCAGCGGGGAGGCGGCGACGGCGCTGCCGATGAGGCGCGCCGGCCGGAGGCGCGGCGGCGAGCGCCGGGGACGGGCGCAGGCTGGCGCGGCCGGGCAGGAGGAGGCGCGGAGGGCCCTGTGGGCCTCGCGGCGGCGGGCGGCGCGCGGCGGCGACACGTGGCGTGGCCCGACAAGGGCGCTGGCGGCGGGTTTCGTCCGGCCGGGCCGGACGTGTCCGGGGGCGCGAGGTAGGGGAAGGCTAGGGTTTGTACCGTGATTTGGAATGGGGGGTGTATAAATAGGCATAGAGGGAGCTAGGAGAGTCCAAATGAGGTGTAGTTTTCGCCCACACGATCGTGATCGAACGACGGAGAGCATGGAAGTGACTTAGATGAGTTATTGGGCTGTTTTGAAAGGGTGTTGGGCTGCAACTTAAAAGAGGCTTTTGCGAGAGTGCGGTTAACCGTTGGAGTACCAAACGAGCTCCAAATGACCCGAAACTTGACAGGTGGTCTACCGGTGGTATACCAAGGCCACTTGGCAAGGCTCGGTCCATTCCGAGAAAGTTTAGTACCCGCTCACGTAAAAACGTAAAAGGGGACGCCGGGGAACATAGGAGTGCCGGATTGCTAAACGGACAACGGGGAAAATGCTCGGAATCATGAGACGAACACTTATGCAAATGCGATGCACATGATGACATGATATGAGATGCATGACACGGACAAAATGCATAAATGAAGAAAAACCCAACCACGGAGGGAATATCATATCACAATGCCGAAAATGGCAAGAGTTGGAGTTACAAATATGGAAAGTTACATCCGGGTGTTACAACACTCCACCACTACAAGAGGATCTCGTCCGAGATCTAGGACTGAAAGAACTCCGGATATTCGAACGGAGGTGATCCTCGTGACTCCCTGTGTGGCTTCTCGGTCGGAATGGTGTGACCATTTCACTTTCGTGAATTTGATTGACTTGTTGCAGTCTTGCGCTTCGGTTTCTTCAAGAATAGCAACGGGTGCTCATGATAAGAGAGATCTTCTTGAAGGTCAATTTCTTCGAAGTTGATAGTGTGCTCAGGAGTCTTGAAGCACTTATGCGAAGGCGTGACACGTGAAACACATCGTGCACGCTTATGCGAAGTTGGAGGAAGCTCAAGTTGATAGGCGAGATCGCCTCTTTTACCAATGATCTTGAAAGGACCCACGTATCTAGGGGCAAGCTTCCCTTTGATACCGAAACGGCGAGTGCCTTTCATTGGAGAGATGCGGAGGTAGACATGGTCTCCGATTTCAAAAGCCACATCACGGTGCTTGTCATCATAATAGCTCTTCCGCGCGATTAGCGGCTTTGAGATTCTCACGAATGACTTTGCACATTTCTTCGCTTCGTGATCAAGTCGCTGCCAAGGAGTTGGCGTTCACCTCTCGGACCAATTGAGAGGAGTACGGCACTTTCTGCCATAGAGAATTTCGAATGGGGCCTTGCCCGAACTCGCTTGGAAGCTGTTGTTGTAGGAGAACTCGGCATATGGAAGAAAATCTTCCCACTTCATACCGAAAGAAATGACACAAGCCCTAAGCATATCTTCAAGGATTTGATTAACTCGCTCAACTTGGCCACTTGTTTGAGGATGGAAAGCTGTGCTGAAACGAATGTTGGTGCCCATGGCCTTCTGAAAAGAATCCCAAAACTTGGAGGTAAAGATGCTGCCACGGTCTGAAGAGATCACTTGTGGAATGCCGTGCAAGGAGACAATCCTGGAGGTGTATAGCTCTGCCAACTGAGCTGTTGTGGTGGATTCTTTGATAGGAAGAAAATGAGCCACTTTAGTGAGTTTGTCAATGACAACGAAGATAGCATCATTTCCACGCTTGGACTTTGGAAATCCAGTCACGAAGTCCATTTCAATATGATCAAACTTCCATTCTGGAATAGCAAGAGGTTGAAGGAGACCAGCTGGTCGTTGGTGTTCTGCTTTCACTCTTCTACAGACATCACACTCATTCACGAATTGAGCAATTTCTCGCTTCATTCGAGTCCACCAATGTGACCGCTTGAGGTCATGGTACATCTTCGCATTTCCGTGATGAATGGATAGAAGCGAATTGTGTGCCTCGTTCATAATGACTTTACGTAGATCACCCTTTGGAGCCACAATCCGGTCCTCGAAGAAAAGAGTATCTTTGCCATCAATGTGGAAGCACTTGTACTTGGAAATGCCCTTGTCGATAACACGTTTCACCTTTTTCACCATGGTATCCAGAAGTTGAGCCTCACGAATCTGATCTTCCAAAGTAGGAGAGACTATGAGGTTGGCAAGAAAGCCTTGAGGAACAACTTGAAGATTCAGCTTATGAAAGCTTCACAAAGATCCGGTTGGAAGGGCTTGAGGATTAAGCTGTTGCAATAAGCCTTCCTGCTCAAAGCATCTGCAATGACATTGGCCTTGCCCGGAGTATATTCAATACTTGGGTTGTACTCTTGAATCATTTCTACCCATCGAGTCTGCACTCGAGGTTGAGGTTGGGTTGAGTGAAGATATACTTGAGACTCTTGTGATCGGTGAAAATGTCCACTTTCCTTCCCAACAAGAGGTGTCTCCATGTTATCAATGCATGGACAATCGCCGCCAACTCAAGATCGTGAGTGGGGTAGTTCTTTTCGTTGGGCTTCAATCAAGTAGAGGTATAGGCCACAACTCTCTTCTCTTGCATTAACACAAAGACCGAGACCTTGAAGAGAAGCATCACGTAAAACTTCAATGGCTTGGATTCATCAGAGGAGTCAAGACAGAGCTGTGACGAGTTTCTCTTTGAGAGTATTGAAAGCAACGTCACACTCGTGGAGACCGTACATACTTCACATGCTTCGAGGAGGTTGGAAAGAGGCTTTGCAATCTTAGAGAAGTTCTCGACGAATCTTCGCAATAGCTTGCAAGACCAAGAAAATCGCGAAGCTGCTTGACATTCTCGATGAGGTTCCCAATTCACAACCGCAGACACCTTCTCGGATTAATAAATGATGCCCTTGGCAGAGATGATATGACCAAGGTAAAGCACTTCATCAAGCCAAAATTCACATTTGGAGAACTTCGCATAGAATTGATACTCTCTGAGCTTGTCTAGCACCAATCGCAAATGTTTGGCATGATCCTTCTTATTCTTGGAGAAGACCAAAATATCATCAAGATAGACCAAGACGAATTCATTGGTGTAGGGGTTGAAGATGAAGTTCATCATCCGAGAGAATGTTGGAGGAGCATTGACAAGGCGTAAAGACATGACAAGATATTCATAAGAACCAAAGCTTGTTCTCAATGTCGCCTTTGGGAATGTCTTGTTCACGAATGCGAACTGATGATAACCCATACGAAGGTCAAGCTTGGAGAACACTTTAGCACCTTTGAGTTGCTCGAAAAGCTCATTGATGTTGGGAAGTGGATACTTGTTCTTGATTGTCTTCTTATTTAATGGACGGTAATCGACGGCCTTACGGTCCGTGCCATCCTTCTTCTGGACAAAAAGAACACCACAACCCCAAGGAGATGAACTCGGTCTGATCAAACCCAGACGCTCTTGTTCATTGAGCTGCTTCTTCAATTCCTTCAGCTCATCAGGTCCAAGCTTGTATGGACGCTTGCAAACGGGTTCAGTGCCAGGCTCAAGATCGATAACGAACTCAACTGGCCGATGAGGAGGCATTCCTGGAAGCTCTTCTGGAAAGACATCTTGGTACTCACAAACGACTGGAATCTGAGAGATAGCATCCAATTCGCCCTTCTCATTGAGAGAAAACAACCGAATGGTTTCATCACGAGCGGCATAGATGATCACATCATTAGAAGAGTGAGTCAATTGAATTTCGGCAGCACAATCAAGCCGAGCTTTGTGCCGAGAAAGCCATCCATCCCGAGAATAAGATCAATATCCGAGTCACCAAGGACAATTGGTTTAGCCAGAAATCTATAGTCGCCCATCTTGATTGTGGTATCCGTGAACCACCAAACTGGAGCTCAACCGCTACCCGGAGAAACGACATCCATGGGTTTACCCAAATGTGAAGAAGTGAATTCATGCTTGGCAAAAGACGGTCTTGACATGAAACAATGCGATGCACCAAGATCAAATAAAACTTTTGCAGGAATATCATTAATCGGAAGATTACCCATTATCACATCAAGAGATTCCTCCGCTTGAGCTGCATTCATCATATTCACCTTGGCATGCTTTGGATTATGCTTGACCACCGCATTGCCGGAAGATTTCACAGAGGAGGAGGCGGAAGGCGCCTTTGGTTGAAGCACTTGTTCGCATAGTGACCTTTCTGCGACATTTGTTGCAAGTCACCTCGTAGAGCGGACGGTGATAAGGAGCATTTGACCTTGGAGCTTGAGAATTAGACTTGTTCTGATAGCCTGGGTTGGGTGGGTGGGAAGATCCACAGCCACCTGAGTTCTTCTAATGATAAGGCTGACGGAATGGAGGAGGAGGAAGATAGAACTTCTGCTGCTTAGCTGCCACTTGAGAGGAAGAAGAAGACTGAACTGCATCCCTGATTCTCTTCTTAGAAGCCTCACATTTGAGCTGGGCAGCTTCTTGCTTCAGTGCCATGTTGTAGAATTCATCATACTTTTCTCGCTCAAAAGCACAAGAGCTAATTGCAGATCTTCTCCGAGACCACCTGAATTGATAGATCATACTCTTTTCATCGTGGACGCCTTGCTTAGCAAAGCGAGCGAAGTTTCTCGAACTGCATATTGTATTGATACGTACATGTTGCCTTGCTTGAGATTGCGGAAATCCTCACGCTTGCTCTCAACAACACTTTCGGAATGTGCCGAGCTCAAGTCTCGGCGGAACTCATCCTGTGTAATGACATGACCTCCTCCTAATCTTTGTATTGCTGGAACCACTCATCAGATTTGTCCTTTAGTTGAAACTAAGAAAACTTGACAATGTCCTCGTGTCGACATTGCTACATTCAAAATGTTTGCAGATGTCCATAAGCCAATCGTCGGCGTCTGTGGCCTCGACACAGAAACTGAAAGACTTCGGCTGATTAGCGAGGAACTGATTAAGGGTAGCAAAGTGCGGCTGGTTGTTTCCTTGACCTTGATTTCCTTGATTGCCTTGCCCTTGAGTACGCTCTTGCAAGAGTTGCAAAATCATCTAAGCATTGGCATTGGTGGCTGCCATGATAGCTTGCCATGCCTCCGGCGGCGGAGGTGGAGGTGGAAGGTTCGACTGATTCTCATCATTGCGATCCGGATTCGTAGACGCCACATGAGCCATCCTGAAGAGGGTGACATCCGTTAGCACTTGATAGACAGATAGACAAGTTGAATCAACGGATAGAAATTGCAACATATAGTCTTCACAACAAACATTCGAACAAGGATGAACGAATGAATTCCAAAAGCTAACATCACACGTCCATTAAGGTGAGAAGCCACTTGATAAAGGTATGGAATCATCTTGCCTTTGAAACAACTCGAATAACACAACTTAAAACAAAACAAAAGATTGGCTTCTAGAATAAGCCGGAACAAACACATGATAGAGATTTCGCCCAAAGTGTTCGTGGTGGGGCCCTACAGACACGACGACTGACGGACGTCACGAATGACAAACAAGACGTCCCGAATCAGCATAGCCAAGGATTCTTTAAGACGCCTCGCGACCATCAGAATCGACCGTGGGTGGGCGGACCACTAGACGTTGAACTCCAATCTCAAATCATACATCTGTCGGAAAGATATCCTGTAAGCTACTAGAATTCCCACCTATAAACTCCCGAAACTTTCTGGTTATGCAATCTGGTGTTGGGGATACAGGGGACACAAAATATATCACCCAAACTAACAATACCTAGATCCAAATTGTATCCATCCGTCAACACATAACCAAGAAACCTTCGAAATTGTGTACCTCGACCTTGAAAAACATCCGTTATACGAAGTCATGGCAATACTCCCGAGCTCACCCGATCGGGTTATCGGGTTATCTCACCAACAACTGCACAAAAGAGATTTCGATGTCGGCAAAACTCGTGTATTCCAGAATCGCAACGATAAAATTGTGACAACAACACCTCGGAGCTCAACTCCCGGGACACCGCCACAACCCCTAAATGTCGAGGCACCAAGAACAATGTTCTCGTCACAAAACCATCGGAACGATCCCAAGATACCAGCGTGATCCTAAAAATTTTTTAGTGAAATTTGAGGAGAGGAGTCAAAACTTCTACGTCAGGAGACCTCACAGAGCGACGAAGGGACTGGGGAGTAAAAAGAATCCTACTCTCCGATATATATAATCCTAAGACTCAAAACATTTTCCGTTCTAGACTCAACAACATCAGCAAACAATCAAGTAGGGGGCTCCTAAGTCAGGGAAGGCTCTGATTACCAACTTGTAACGCCCTCAATGCGGCTATATCTCCCACGTGTCGAAGCATGACTTAGAGGCATAACCGCATTGAAAGCAATGTCGCAAGTGAGGTAATCTTCACACAACCCATGTAATACATAAGGGAAAGAGATACATAGTTGGCTTACAAATGCCACTTCACACAACACATAAATAAACATCCATCATTCAGATTACACTCGAGGGTCCGACTACGGAACCAAAATAAAGAAGATACCCCAATCGCTACACGGATCCCCGATCGTCCCAACTGGGCTCCACTACCGATCATCGTGAAAAGACACATAGTAATGACCACGTTCCTCATCGAACTCCCACTTGAGCTCGGTTGCGCCACCTGCACCGCATCGTCGGCACCTGCAACTGTTTTGGTAGAATCTGTGAGTCACGGGGACTCGGCAATCTCACACCATGAGATCAAGAATATTTAAGCTTAATGTAAGGACAGAGTTGTGAGATGGGGCTGCAGCAAGCGACTAGCTTATATGTTGGCTACATTCGCAAAAGAGAGCGAGAAGAGAAGCAAAACGCAGACGTGAAGCTAGTAGCGATCAAGAAGTGATCCTGAACTACTTACGTCAAGCATAACTCCAACACCGTGTTCACTTCCCGGACTCCGCCGAGAAGAGACCATCACGTTACACACGCGGTTGATGTGTATTTTAATTAAGGTCAACTTCGGGTTTTCTACAACCAGACATTAACAAATTCCCATCTGCCTCATAACCGCGGGCACGGCTTTCGAAAGATAATACCCTGCAGGGGTGTCCCAACTTAGCCCATTATAAGCTCTCATGGTCAACGAAGGATATTCCTTCTACCGAAGACCCGATCGATCTCGGAATCCCGGACTACAAGACATTTCGACAAAGAATAAAACAAGACCAGCAAAAGCCCGATTGTGCCGACAAATCCCGATAGGAGTTGCACATATCTCGTTCTCGTGGCACATCCGGACAAGTCAAGCTACGAGTAAAACCAAGCCTCGAGTTTCCCGTGGTGGCCCCTGCAGTCTGCTCGGTTCGGGCCAAAGACTCGAAGGAGCACTTGATGCGGGGGTTAAAATAAAGATGACCCTCGGGCTCGCGAAAACCCGGGGGAAAAAGGCTTAGGTGGCAAATGGTAAAACCAATGTTGGGCCTTGTTGGAGGAGTCTTATTCAAAGCGAACTGTCAAGGGGGTCCCATAAATCACCCAACCGTGTAAGGAACGCGAACTCAAGGAACATAACACCGGTATGATGACGGAAACTAGGGCGGCAAGAGTGGAACAAAACACGCATAAGGCCGAGCCTTCCACCCTTTACCAAGTATATAGGTGCATTAATTATAGCAGATATATTGTGATATCCCCAACAAGTAAACATGTTCCAATAAGGAACAATATCTCCATGTTCCAACAAGGAACAAACTTCATCTTCACCTGCAACTAGCAACGCTATAAGAGGGGCTAAGCAAAGCGGTAACATGGCCAACCAACGGTTTGCTAGGAAAGGATGGTTAGAGGTTTGACATGGCAATATGGGTGGCATGATAAGCAAGTGATAGGCATCATAGCATAGGCATAGCAAAAGAGCGAGCATCTAGCAAGCAAAGATAGAAGTGATTTCGAGGGTATGGTCATCTTGCTCGCAAAGTTCTCAGAGTTGTCGAAAGCTTGATCCTCGTAAGCGTTCTCAACAGGTTCCTCGTTCACGTACTCGTCTCCCGGCTCTACCCAAAGCAAGAACACAAACAAAGGAACTACAATAAATCACGGTGCAACGCACAAGCAACATGATGCAATATATGGCATGATATGCGGGATGTGATATGCAATGCGTATGCGTGCTCCGGAAGGAAATGATGAACCAGGAATCAACTTGGCAAACCAAGTATGCCACTAGAAAGATGAGATGATTTCGGTTGAAATCGATATAAAGATCACCGGAATCGGATGCACGGTTTGCAAATGACAAGCAAAACAAGAATGGCCCAAATCTGCCATTAACAGCACGATGCCACTTAGCAAGCAACAAGAAATTAAGCTACTGCACCCAAAAGTACCAACAAAGTATATGGAAGTGATCTACTCAAGATGATTGACAAAAGATGAACACTGAGCTACGGCTAAATCACAACATAACAGGTCCAAACAAGCATGGCAAAAGTGCAAAAAATATCAGGCTGGACATGGCAAAAAACAGCATCAGGTAGCAAAGTTCAGAGCAAGAAAACAACATGCTACAAGAACTTATAATAGCAAAACATGACATGGCATGAATCTACTCAAAGCATAGAACCAAAGTCCCTTACTGACCTTAAGCCAAAAAGGATCAGAAAATATAGTAACGCCCATGTCAAAATCGCAAGTTGCGTTAACAGATTCAGCAACATGGCATGTCAAAAACAGATAACAAGTAGGCATGTTTAAGAGCTCAAAGCATTCACTACAGAGCCTTACATGATAAACTAAGCATACATAAATCAATAAGACATGGCATAGAAGATATACATAGCAAGAACAACATCATAGTATACACGGGTAAACCACAACAACTTTGGCAAAATTTAATAACATGTAAACAATCTGCCAGGAAACATTTTGTAGCAAAAGTAGAGCTCGATTGACTCAAGCTATGGCACTCCATAATTGCAAACAAAGGCATTGATGGATAGAGCATAACCATATGTTCAAAACATCCTTACTGAAGTATCTCAAAATATGCATGGATCTCTCGGTAGCATCAAGTTAACATGGCATCAAAATATCAGCTAAACAGGGCTGAAATCAGCAACATCAGGAAGCCTCCTTTGTATGCTTGTGCTAGTCACCACAGAGATCACAAAAATACATGGCATACACCCCTGTAAACATAGCATGGCATATTACAAAACACATGTAGGACTCAAGATCATAGGGTGCACACATCAATCATGGCAAAAATGACAAAAGTGCATGTTCTGTTAAGATACAGAAAATAACATCACATAGCCCTCTTATAACAGCATTTCGGGCATCAAGATGAGCTCAAATGAAAATGATGCAAGCAGATGAAATGATCTACTCTTGGAGGCGAACATTTTGACATATTACATGCACGAAACGGAGCTACGTATGCAAAGTTATGATGTGTTGAAATGGCCACAAATTAATCACTGAGAAAAACTTAGACGAATTTTGGGGGAAGAAGTCAACCCTTCGATCCGATCGAGGTCCGCCGGGACGAAAGGCGAGGACGGGCGCGGCTCGCCGGAGCTCGGCCCGGGGCCGGGGAGGAGAGGGCGGCGGGGCCGGCGGCCGCGGGAGACTTCTTATGGGCTTGATTTCCATGACTTGAATCCGGAGTCCATCCTCCATATGTCGTCATTCATTGTCGTATGTGAGGCCTTCCTCCATATTACCCCCCACTTTGGATTGTGGCTCAAGACATTCAAGGTGGAGCCAAAGATGATCGAGGGGCAACAAGCAGAGTGCGGAGGGGCGGTCATAAGCAAATGTGCTGATGCTCCATGGCCCGAGGGCTCTTTTCAAGAGGAGCTTGGTTTGTGGCAACGGGAGTGGTTTTATATCACCGCTCCCAGGGGCACCAAATGGGCGGCGCTCCCTGCCTTCCGCTCAGGTCCACCACAGCGGCTGGCATCATGGGTCAACAAGGGGCTCGACTGGGGGCCGTCCAAGGACGTTCCCTTGCTGCAGGGTCGTATTCGAGACCTCCAGGAAAGAGGGATCAATCTGGTCGCAGTGGCGAAGGTTATGGTGATCCGGCGCCTTCAGCCCTGCAAACGTCGCCCCCTCTGCTTGTGGGAATTCAATCTGGAGGGACCACGAGCTTTCCAAAATTTTATGGGCACGACGCCCGTGGAGATGTATAAACTGTTCTTCGGATCACAAGATAAGTGTCCGGACGTGACCGAGGACGCAGGACTAAGCTGCAATCGCCCGGATACTCAAGTAAGTAGTCCTGTAACCGGACAAGCTGTTTATTCATTTATTTTATATATATGCCCTTTAAAGGAGCCGTTTCTTGAACAGGAGTGGATAGCCAAGGCAAAGTTAATAAGGTGTCCGGCTCCCCTCCCAGAGACCACGAAGGATCCCATGCTGACCAAGACGTTGAAGGTCGCGCCTTTTGAAGAAGGCGAAGGGGGGAACGGGGAAGCAACTGCCTCTACAAAGGAGGCTATCAAGGAAGGAGGGATTAAGAGTCCCATCTTCCGAGGAGAGAAGAGGACCGCTTCGAAAGATCTGGAGGTCAAGGCCTCAAAGAGGGAAAGGAATCTTGGCAGAGAGTCCGGTACCTGGGAAGTAACCCAGCCGCATTATTTCCCCAAGGGGATCAGCCCTCCAGCGAGCCGTAAGTAAAAAGAAGGGGTCTTGTAAATAAGGAACATCATTGTATTTATTTATGAAGATAACCGAAATTGTACCTTGTAGTTCAGACCTCAGCCCTTCTCAGCAGAGCTCGTCTTCGGGGGATCTTCTTCCGGAGATGATGGAGAGCGAAACGCCTCCACCTGTCGCACCCTCATGTGAAGCGGACGACCCGGAGGTGTCGTCGCGGAGGGTTCCCCCAAGTCCGGCGGGGCCGGAAGGTCCAGCACCAAGTGGTGTGCGGTCGGAGGAGCTGAAGGATCTGCTCGGGCGAGCGGCTATCTCAGAAGATCACCGTGCTCTAATGGGTACGGTGATTGAAAGAATTGCATCCGCAGAGAGCGGATTTACGCAAGCCGCCGTGGTTATCGACGGGGTTTGAGGTACGCAAAAATAATGTACCTTCTCGACGCTTATGCATATAAATGCGCCATGTATAGATAGTAGCCCTGAGACTCGGTATGTTGTCAAAATTGACGACGTGCGAGGATGAAATTCTCAGTTTTAACATATCGCCGCTCTGAACAGGTGGCGGGCGTCCGAGGCCGGCGGATCGATGAATATGCCGAACTAAAGCGGCAACTTGACGAGGCGGATGCGTACATCGCGCTGGTCAATAAACGGTTTGACGAGTCACAAGGTATGCGACTTCTATGGGGACACCTGGTAAGGGAGCTTGATGCCCATGTCTTACTATTCGTATGCTTAATGCAAATGGTGTCGCTGCCGTGGAAGAGCTGCGGGCAGAACTCGCCCGAGCGAAAGAGCAAGCCAGAATTAATAATGTGGCCGCTTTAAAGGCGGCCGAAGAGCTAGAAGCTGAACGGGCTGCTCACTGCCGAAGCAAAGAGGAGATGGCCGATATGGCCAAAAAGTTGAGGGATATTACCGATCGCTGCGAGGTTCTTGAAAAAGAACGTCAAGCGGAACAAGAGGGCCTGAAAAAGGCCGCCGCCGAATCCAAGAGTGCCCAGTCGGCTTTGAGAGCTGCCAAGTAGGAGTTGAGTCAGGCCGGGGCAATTGCGGCTGGAAAACCGTTTCTGCTGCGGAGGAAATATACGGATCCAAAGTATGCTCAGTTGGATAAGTTGTGGAGTTCGGAGGATGCTTATCTGGACTTGGCGGCGAGCGCTGCGGACGCAGTTGAGCACATCCGGGGCCAGAAGGGGCATAGAAGGGAAGGGCTATACTGGTCGCAATTCCATAGTTCGGAGCGTCCTCTGCCGCTGACCGATCGGTTGGCCGAATGGGCCGAGCTGAATCGGTTGTCCGGATTTGCCATGAAGCATGTCTTGACTCACTTGTGGCCGGGCGGACCCCAGCCGAAGAGCTATTTTGGTTTAGTGCAGCAGTTCCTTGGTGCGGTACCGCGTATCGACGCAATGAAGCGATCGGCGTGTATTGAGGGGGCGCGAATGGCTCTGGCCCGTGTCAAGACATACTGGGCAGAGATGAAGGCCACCGACATTGCATCCCAAGATTCGGACAGAAGCCGAGTACCTGTCGAGCACTACTTTGAATAAGTCCTGTTGGGCGCTCGTTTAATAGAGACGCAGTGCTCGAAGGATATTATGTTTAAATGACATGTATGATTTGTGAAAACAATGTTTCAATATAATATAAGAGCTTTTTATACTTGTGACTTCAAGTAGTAAACTACTCCCTGTGTGGCCGTTTATGTATATGTATATATAACCTGAAAGATGGCAGTCCTTGGCTTCAGCCCCCACGCACATAGTGCGGGGGTGTTTGCAAAGAAAGCGCTTTTTCACACTTAATCCAACGTCTTGGTCCTGTTAAGGAGGTGATAGCGTAGCAAACCAGGCAACCGGACTATAATGGTTTATCACTTTCACTTAGCCATAGGAGTTCGAGGGTGGGGCTACTATATAGCCCCTGGGGGCACCGCACTCTCTCGAATTCGGGGTGCGTATGTGCCTGACCTAAAACCGGTCCTTCGTTAATGCGGAGGAATCCTAAACATTCCAAAGGAGTCATCGAGTGGTTGACCAGTCTCGCTATATCATGACAGTCGGTTTCGGCTTTCTCTCGAGGTGCTTCTCGGCGAACCGGGGCACCATTGCGATGAAGTTCTCCACAGTGCCGTTAGCCGTGAAAAGCGGGCGTAAAGGCAGCAAAACACAGGAGCCGGGCAACCCAACAAATGACCAAAGACATGATTCGGAGCTGATGCATATAAGGCCTAACTCGAGACGCCGAGTACTCCCTAAGGTATTTGGTCTTCATGAAAATGGGCAGAATAATGCCCTAAGCCCCTGGTGTCCAGGTACGCGGAAAAATTCTGGTGCGGCCAATGCCAAAGCACCAGCCTCCTCCTCGGTTATATTAAGGAACCGGGGGGATGTATATCAACAAGAGACAGTGAAAAAAGGTTTACGCAGGGTCTTAATCTGAAAAGAATCCTTGCAATGGGTCCCTACTGCACGTCTGCGCCTGTGTCTCCGTTGTGCCGTATCCTGGATGGGTGTAGCACGTTGTTCATCTCTAAAAGAGAGGAACTTAGTTTAAAAGAAAAAGGATCGTGCGAAAGATGTACTTAATATTAAATAAACAGAGTACGGTTCAAGAAGTGAATAAAATTGAGCTTTATTGTCTCTTGTTATACATGCATGCGGCCCTTGTATGGGGGTATGCCGCTAGTAGGCGCCGGACTCGTCTAGCCGTGTCCGGGTTTGAATGACCAATTCGTGTTCTTTGCCTAGCGTAGCTGGATAGCTGTGGGGCTGTCAAGGCAGTCTCCCATTCTTCCGTGTTTCGAGTAACACTTAATACTTCCTTTTAACGAGATGATGCCGCGTGGACCGGGCATTTTAAGTGTTAGAGATGCATAATGCGGTATTGCGTTAAAGCAGGCGAAAGCTTCGCGTCCCAATAGTGCTTGATGGCTACTTTTAAACGGGGCGACATGGAAGAGTAACCTTTCGCGACGGAAGTTGTCGGATGAACCAAACACAACCTCTAGCAGTATGGAGTCTGTACAATGGGCGTATGGGCCTGGCATTACTCCTTTAAAGGAGGTGTTGCTACGGCGAATTTTGGTTGGGTTTATCCCCACCCTGCGGATTGTGTCCTGATATATCAGGTTTATGTCACTGCCGCCATCCATGAGGACTTGTGTAAATTGGAATCCGTCGATTATAGGATCCAATATCAAGGCAGTCCATCCTGCGTTCCGGATATTTTTGGAATAGTCCTGATGGTCGAAGGTGATTGGTTTTGACAACCAGTGTGCGGCGCGCCTTTTAGTGGGCGCCGCTCTATTTTTCCCTTTGATCACGGGAAGTGAGTTTACTGTTTTAACCTCTTGTGGGAAAGTCTTTTGTTTTCCGGGGCTCTACTTGTGGCGCTCGTCGTCATCTTCACTTGGTGTGTCGAGCCCCTTGTGTCCTGGAGTAGGGGGTACTCACCACGTCGTCTCCCGGTCAGTTGGATTGGGCCGAAGACCCCCGTGGCCGTTTACTCATGGGACAGTTCGGACAACCAATGACATATACGAGGAAGATTCCACAAGACTTGGTGATCAGGACAAGGACTCCTCTCCACCGACGTAATCGACTAGGACTCTTGTTATCCTAGGCTTCTGGTACGTTATATAAGCCGAGGCCATGCTAGTTGATAGATTATGATATTACTCATCATACCTGTATGGTTTAGACCACAGCATATGATCCTGAGGTAGATCAACTCTTGTAATCCTCATATTCATCAAGATCAATCAAGCAGGAAGTAGGGTATTACCTCCATTAAGAGGGCCCGAACCTGGGTAAACACCGTGTCCCTTGTCTCCTGTTACCCATCGATCCTAGATTCACAGCTTGGGACCTCCTACCTGAGATCCGCCGGTTTTACACCGACATTGGTGATTTCATTGAAAGTTCTGTTGTGTGGTCGGCAAAGGATCGGTGGCTCGTCTGCAGATTAACTACGACATCGGCATCTTCGTCACCGGCTCGACTGGTGACCTTGGATTAACAAAGGATTGTGCCCTGCCTCCGATAGTCATGTTCGGATTAGGGCCTTCATCAACATCAACTCCAATCTCTATCATGATCATGGAGGAATTATCCTCGGAGCTCGGGGGCTCAACGTCAACATTGCCCCCGGGCGACCGTGCTGTTTTTCCGGACAGATAACTTGTATCCGCTGCCACCACCTCCTTAAACATCGCTTTAACGATTCCTTCAGTGGAATTGTGCGGAGTTAAGTCTACAACAGCCATGCAAAATTTCGTCGAGTTCCGATGGAGGAATCTCCGGCAATCTACGATATACCGGAGCCCTGTCAAATCTAGACGGGAATCCGGACGAGTTTAGGGTGTGGTCTCCAGAGCCTAGCTCGGAGATCCTTTGGAAGATCCAATCGTTCATCTGCTGCGGAACTCCCATATCTACCACCCCTCCAAATTTCAGCTAAATCCGACCGTTCAAACTCCGGGAACCTTCCGATGAGTGGACCACTTCTTCAGATCTGTTTTCTGCGCGAGAACGAATCCGACCCGAGTTCATATTTTTAATGAACATGATTTTGGACATCCTTTTTGAAGGAAGTTTTGTATGGGGTATTGTGTTTTGTTCCCAAACACATCCCACTAATTTTAAGGTCTGTTCCAATATGATCTTCACCATCGCGCGGGTGTCAAACCAGCCCGTCAACATTGCTCCACGGCTGCCGACCAGCTTCGTCACGTTAGCTTGACCGGTGGCTTCGCCTCGGCGATCCAACCTTTGCCAGCATCTCCATACTGTCGCTTCACCGACCTTCAGGCAATGGGTGCGCAGATCGATTCCCAATTTTAGGAGCCACTTTTCTTCGGACTACTACAACAAACAAACCAGCTGTTGTTAATCCTGGCAATTTTTGCTTGTTTGGGTTTATATTTTCAAGGAATTATTACTCTTGTTTGTTCCATCACTTATAGACAGGTCTATCAAATGGTGGCCGCATTAACGACGGTCATGTGGTGGTTCGGTCAGTTTCCGTATATAGTTCGGCGAATGCCGCATCCGGAATTCGGACCGACCTGCGAATTCAGGCTTTGCCACGCCTTTAACGCATCACGCCGACATCCTGCATGGACATTGACTTCGGCGCCAGGCCGCTTATCTTTAAATAGATTATTTTGCGTAACTTAATTGCGCGAGGATTTTTATATATTTATATTATTATTATTGGCCTGCACTATTTTACATGTGTAGGTAATGGACTTCGACTGCGTCACATGGTCTCTTCGGCAAGCCGACGCTGTCGTCCCAATCGGCGTAAATCGGCTCGCGTGATCACCTTGTTGGTCGTGTTGCCATACCGACATGTTCGTTTGCCTCGGGGACTTCGGCATCACCGACAGAGCTCTACCTCATCGAGTGTTTGGCGCAAATGCCACATTTCCTTTATTACTCACTTTGCATAAATTATTTATTATGCAACAATTTTTTTAATTTATTCTCATTACTATTATCCCTGGTTTGCACTACTTTTTGCGCACATGCAAATGATACGGGTCGGGCAGTGTTGTCACCTCGGCTGGACGGGGGGCTTCATCAACACATCATTAACCCACGCTGGGGACTTCAGCATCACTCTGCCGGCCAGCATTGGCCATGCTATGTCACCACTTCGGAGTGCCGAGCTCTTCGCTCCGCCACCTCAGGACCGGCTTGGGGAATGGAACCTTGTCCCACATCAAGCTCGGACCGTGTCATCAATGCCGAACACATTAACCAGCTAAGTCGTTTCCATGCTCAAAACCTTTCAGTTTTAAATTTTGTTCGGTTCGACCAAGCATCATACTTTTTTGGCAAAAAGTCGTTTATGAAAAACTTCCTTGTCAAAACTTTGTTTGTGACACACAAATTCAAACACCCTGTTTATTTAGGGGCTTCCTTTATGAAGCCTTTCCTCTTGCATATGATTATACTTGTATGGCTTCGTTCCTTGTTCGTGTATTACACCACAATATGCACCATGTTGACTTAAGTGTTTCGCAAGCTGGGTTGCCTGGCTCCTGTGCTTACCCCTACGTTCCCGATTATTCGTCTAGGGAGTAAAGGGAGCACCTCTGCGATTGTCACAATCGGGTCATCCGAGCTTGGACCTCAGACTAGGAGAAGCCGAAAGCTAGCGCTCTTATTGTTTTCAATTATGGTCGGCACACAACGGAACTCATGAATACAAAAAATCTATTCCACAAGTCTCATAGTAACAAATGAGCAACCGAAGAAAGGTATCGGTGGAGGTACTATTTTCTTCGAAGATGCTTCTTACACTTTGTCAGTAATATAGCATAAGTTCCCTGAGCGCGCTTTGTCTGTTACAGCCTTATGGCCTGATTGCCTAGTTATCGGAAACACCGTCGATATTCTCGACAGGTGGAGTACGTAACACTTTTCAGCCCTTGGCCAAAGAGGGAGAAGCCAACGGTCGGTTAAGACGCATTTAAAGTTCGGGTGAACACAGATTTGATATAAGTACTTCAGTACATACAATCACTATAAATAAAATTCTTTTACCCAAGTCACTTGGGGGCTCTTAAAATTTATATGAGTTGTTTTATAGTAAATGTGTTTTCTTCTTGGTCGTTGCAAAGTCTTTTTCTACCGCTCCTTTTTCGACTCGAGTGTATGGTCAATAGCGGGATAGACTGTCTTCTCTCTAAAAGCCGCTCGAGTTTAGTTTGCTAAACTAGCCTCGGAGAAGCACTCCGCCTTTGGGATAAGGAGATTGAAGCCGTCGGCTGACACATTTGAAGTCTTGAGATCGGATGTGTCATATTAATCCATGACAGAAACACAAAAATTTTAAGACCAATTTACAGATTGGCACCGAACACTTGATCTAGTTCGGACGTCAAGTTTTTAATGAAGTTTTTTTGGTTTTCCAAGCCTATGGCACTTTTAAACTATTTGTCTGTTTCCAGGATAAGCCTCGCAGGGCAACGCCCGACACCTTAAGAGATTCGGCAAAAACATTCTCGGATATTGCTATATATGCATTGGTTTCGAATTGTGTCTTCGGTCAATAGTTGGGTTGCCCGGCTCTTGTGCTTGCCTCCTATGTTCCACTTTGTTTGGCTAGGTGTGCAAAGGGAGAACCACTGCGAATGTGCTTCCAGCTCGCATGGTTAAGCACCTCTGTGGAGAAAGCCGAAAACTGACTATCACAATAAGCGTAAACTGGTCAGCAATCCGATGACTATGTTAAATGACGGGTCGTTCATAACATTGGCCGAAGTGTTTACTGCTTGACCTCGGCTATCGCCGAACACTAACCGGGGGCTAGTAACTGGCCTCCCAACTTTAAGCTCCTATGACTAAACGAAAGTTGTAAAGCCCGCATATCTGATTACCTTGTTTCCGCTAACACAACCGCCTCTGGGCACCGAGACGTCGGCTAAGGGTTGTTTTGTTATTGCGGAAACACCCCGCATAGCATCTACAAAGGGGTGGAAGCCGACGATGGGCCACTTTCAAATGATAAACGATCACAACAGAGTCAAAATAAACATATATTATCAGCCTTTGTATTCAATATACAGACTGTTGCCTTCCGTAATCATCGTTATAAAGCCATAAATATGCATCAATTTCACTTAAGATTTTGGCCAAGCTGGGTTGCCAGGCTCCTGTGCTTACCCCTACGTTCCCGATTATTCGGCTAGGCGGTAAAGGGAGCACCTCTGTGATTGTTACTACCAGGTCATCCGAGTTAGTACCTCAGACTGGGTGAAGCCGAAAGCTAGCAATCTTAAAGGATCACATTGGTCAGCAACGACGGAAATAAATTTTTTTGGTTCATTAATAACACAGAGTTCGGGAACTTTCCCCGAACTAAATCCTCAATATTTTCCTCCCACATTGATCATAGGTGAGTTTTCATGATCATGATAAGCATGACGACCCAAAGAAAGGAACCGATAGCGGGACTATTTTCTTTGGAAGATGTTTCTTACTTTAAAACGTAATATAACATATCTCTCCGTGTACCTTTATTTATAAAACCGTATGACCGGATTGCCTTGTTTGCCGTAAAACTTTGCCCTTGTAAAGGCTTTATAAAGTAGGACAAACACTCCCCGACATCGCCGAGGAGGTTGAAGCCGATGGTCGGTCAGCAAAGTTTTGTACAATACGGATCTGAGCATTAATGATGTAAAGTACCTGTGATACATAGAATCATTACACATAAAAATTGCGAGTAAAATCCATTTATTGCAATCCATCTTTTAAACCCCTTGGGGCCTACCTTGGAGAGCTCGGATTTTGACAAGCTCTAAGCTCTTTTAAGAGATCTTTCTTCTCTTTCTGAGAAGTTTGTGTTAAACACAACAAAATTTTCTATCAAACGAATATCGATCCTTAATTCGGCCACCCGTGCCCACATTAAGGCTCGGGGGCTACTGGGCTTTGCGCTCATTATTTACAAATATTAAAGGGGCATATCAATCCCCTGATCTGGTATTGCCACCCGACCCGTGGCTCGGGGGCTACTGCATTGCCTATTCAATGTAGAAAATTCAAAGTGCTTAGTGTTAGGCATAAACCGAACTACGGACAAGTGCGTCTTCGGACGACAATAAGTACCATAGGGGACTTATCCGGCATCAAGCTGATATATCACGACGACTTCTCACGACCCTTTCTCAGGGGCCCGTCCGCCGATCAGTATTACCTCTATATATTACACTTCGTTTCGATTCCTATGTATGCTGCCGAGCTAGGAGTTGATCCTCAGGGCGATTTCACGACCTAAGTCTCAGAAGCTACTAGGATCAACGGTTTCATATTTTCCTTCAAGTGCGTCTCGGATTTTAGGCCGACAGACACCTTGAGGGCTACTAGCAATACATCTTGTCAGCAAATAAATTTATACGCATCGGAAATAAAAATCCACAAACAATCAGCCCATGACCGAGGTGTTGAGACACCTCGGAAGCAGTTCGGCATATAGCTCGGATGTGAGTGGGTGGCTGAGCTGAAACTTTTTTGAGCCAGGGTGATCTATGACACCTCAGATAGTCCAGCGTTGGAGCTTGGACACAGTCCGGCGTTGGAGCTTGGACACAGTTCGACGGTGGAGCTCAGATACATTCCGGCGTCGGAGCTTGGAAGCGGTCCGGCGTTGGAGCTCGGATGCAAGAGGACACTGCCGCCCGGGAGCAACTTCAAACTGAGGTATGGCATAAAAATAACTAGGCATTGATGAAGGCCGATAACTCAAAGGGGCTCCTCAGATACCCGATGTGTGAACTCTTCGGATTTACTTCGGCGATCCTCAAGATTGAAGATGAGAAGATTTGTTGAACCAATTTTCAAGACTGATGACCGAAGATGAAGAACATTTCGGAAGAATCAAGGAAAGTCCCCAAGTTGAAGACCGGTTCAGGGGGCTACTGACAGTGTCCTGGACTAGGGGGTACTCACCACGTCGTCTCCCAATCAGTTGGATTGGGCCGCAGACCCCCATGGTCATTTGCTCATGGGCCAGTTCGGACAACCGATGACATATACGAGGAAGATTCCACAAGACTTGGTGATCAAGACAAGGACTCCTCTCCACTGACGTATTCGACTAGGACTCTTGTTATCCTAGGCCTCTGGTATGTTATATAAGCCGAGTCCAGGCTAGTTGATAGATTATGATATTACTCATCATACCTCTATGGTTTATACCACAACATATGATCTCGAGGTAGATCAACTCTTGTAATCCTCATATTCATCAAGATCAATCAAGCAGGAAGTTGGGTATTACCTCCATTAAGAGGGCCCGAACCTGGGTAAACACCATGTCCCTTGTCTCCTATTACCCATCGATCCTAGATTCACAGCTTGGGACCTCCTACCCGAGATCCGCCGGTTTTTACACCGACAGAGGAGGCCACCAGGGGCCCACGAGGCAGTGGGCGCGCCCAGGGGGGTGGGCGCGCCCTGGACCCTCGTGAACAAGTGCTTGCTCCCCCTGCTGTGTTCTCAGTGCTAGATATTCTCAAATATTCCAAAAAAATCATATTTCAATTTCAGGGCATTTGGAGAACTTTTATTTTTGGGGTATTTTCTTATTTTTTTGACTATACACAGTAGGGCAAAACCCCACTGCAATTTTTAAATAATAAGACAAAAAATAGAAAGGTTTCAATGTACAAAAGGCTTGAGATAAGCCAGAAGAAGAAAGGAAAGACAAAAAAAACTATGGAGGAAAAAACTAACTAGAGTCTAGAATTACAGTACAAGATTGTCAAGCCAAGAACAATAGGCTCCAACATAACTCTGCTTAATCCTAAATCTTAACAGATTGAGCTCCTCCAGGAAAATAGCTTTCCACCTCTGGATAGTAGGTTGAACTGCTTGGAAGATCAAATTGTTCCTTGAGGCCCAGATAGCCCAGGAAGCAAGGATGATTATTTCCATGAAAAAAGGAACATGTAGCTTCAGTTTGAGATCAAGAAAAGCTTCCAGAATTGAAACATTTGCCTGTCGTGAAGGGCAAATCAAGTCCCAACATTGAGCTGCAAAAGGACAGGTCCAGAAAAGATGCTGAAGAGTTTCTTCCTATGGACAGTTGTTGACAGCACAGTTGTAGTTGGCCAAATGAAAAGTTTTCCTTCTCAAAAGATTTCTAGTATTGAGGCTGTCATGTACAAATCTCCAAAAAAACACCTTGTGCTTTGGCTGACAAGAGCTATTCCAGATCCAGTTGAACTGTTGTGGCACAATTTTAACTCCCATCATAACTTTATAGGCCTTAGCAACTGAGAAGTGTTCATTTCCCCAAATGTAGCTCCAAGTGTCAGTCCAATCAAGTGCATCAGAAGCCCTTAACTCAATGCATATGTTCTCCATAGCCTCAAATTCCTGGAAAGCTTGCACAGTCAGAGGTAGATGGAATAGATCCTCTAAGAATTCTGCTTGGAGAATGGTGTGGACAGTAGCATCCTTGTTCTTCACAAAAGAGAATAAATGAGGGAACAAGTCTTGCAAACAAGCAGAGTGCCACAAATCATTCCAAAAGAAGGCACTCTTGCCATCACCTATGTTGCATCTGGGCAAGGACTTATAGTTATCAATAAGCTTAAGGTTTGCCTTCCACCAAAAAGATCCAATCGAGTGATTACGAGGCAGTGTTTCATTGTTGTAATATGATTCCCAAATCAAGTTGACCGGGGGGGTATTGTGTCTGTTATAGAACTTGTGCAGATTCTTAAGTAGCAGGGCCTTATTCTGAATAAAGATATCCATGACACCCAAACCTCCTTGATTTTTTGGTCTACAATAGTGCTCCATGCCACCATGGCAGGTCTGTGGTCCTCCAGATCTGGGCATCTCCACAGGCAGTATCTCAAATACTTGATGGCTTGTGTTTTGATGGTGACAGGCACATCAAGGCATCCCACGAGATAGATCAACAAAGAATTGAGGACATATTTCACCAACAACAATCTTCCAGCCATTGTCATAAAGGAGGACAAACCCAGAAGCTTCTTTTTGCGCCTTGTGACAAGAGGAAAACATTGCTCAACAGTGGGTTTACGAAGGCCTAAGGGTGCTCCCAAATATTGGATTGGAAAAGATTCCTTCTTGCAATAAAAAGTATTTATAAAAATCTCCATCTTCTCTTCTGACACATTTATTGGAATCATATTGGATTTATTGTAGTTTACTTTAAGTCCAGTGGCATCTGCAAAAGTATTGAGGAGGGCTTTAAGGCAATGTAGTTGCTTGGCTTCGCTTCTAGAATAACCAGGTGTCATCAAAGATAATCGGACAATCGTAAAATCAGAGCATGACTCCACTTGTAAGGGAGCAGATAGCAATCCCATGTGCATTCCCTTGTTGAGAACTCGATCAAGAAGATCTGCAAGAAGCACAAACAGAGGGGAAAGAGGGTCCCCCTGCCTTACACCTCTAAGACAATAAAACTTTTTTCCAGGGACACCATTTAGCAAGATAGCAGATGAAGCAGAAGTGAAGAGCATTTTGATCCATGAAATCCATCTGTTCCTAAAACCTTTGGCCTTTAAAATATCCAGCATTGCCTGGTATTCAATTGTGTCAAAAGCCTTTTCAAAATCCAGTTTAAGTACAATAATCTCATCTTTAGACTTATGACATTGGTGTAAATATTCATATGCCCAACCCAAACAATCATGAATAGACCTGTCTTTAAGAAAACCATATTAGTTGATATGAACCAACTTGAGGATCACTTTCTGCAACCTGTTTGCCAGCAGCTTAGTGACAATCTTCAGACATCAGTTTAGTAATGAGATTGGTCTAAAATCATTTGCTGTCAAGGGAGTACTCCCCTTTGGAATGAGGGTAATGTATGAAGTATTTAATCTCTCAATAGAAATGTGCCCTGCATGAAAATCATAAATGAATTTGAGCACATCTCCCTTAATAATGTACCAACAAGACTTCAGAAATTCATTGTTAAAACCATCAGAGCCTGGTGATTTGTCTGATGAAAGATCTTTGACCACAGCATCAATTTCCTCTTCAGTAAAAGGCAATTCAAGTCTATCAAAGATTTCTGAATGTTGTCACTGCCCAAACAAGGAAGCCAGGTCAAAATGCATTGAAGTTTTTTGAGATGTGCCCATTCTTTTTTTGTAATTGTCCAATAGAATTGCAGCTTTCCCATCATGATCAGATATCTCAACTTGGTCATCATTTTGGAGTACATCAATATGATTATGCCTATAATTAATTGATGCTTTAGTGTGGAAGAACTTTGTGTTCTCATCTCCAAACTTCACCCCCTTGATTTTCCCTCTTTGCTTCCAATAAATCTTTTGATTCCTCAATAGAATAAGCAGATGTTATTTAAGAATAGCCCTGCAATTCCATTCATGAATGTCCAACTCTCTAAATTCTTCAAAGAGATCCCACAGGAATATCAACTCATTTAGCTTTGCAATTTGAGTCTTCAGACAAGACAAGGTTTTAGCCCACAGCTTCAAAGCTCTTCTTAAGTTTTTAAACTTAGCATTCAAGGCTTTGACAGCATCAAGATTGCCAACTGGAATATTCCAAGCATTGGCAACAACCTGCTTGAAGTCTGAATGTTGGAGCCAGTAGTTTTCAAACCTGAACACTTTTGCCTTTGGGATAGAAGTACCAACTTTTATTACACAGGGCAGATGATCTGAAATAGGCTTTGCAAGAGGCAGCACAATTGTATTTGGCAAAGTAGTCATCCAAGAGCGTCGCTGTACTAGAGTAGGGGTACCCTAGTATCCCGTGACTGCACGCAGACGATTCTGACACCGCAGCAAGGTTTGCCTCACACCGCCAATGTCCTCCGTGGCTCCCTTGAAGCCATTCAAGAACAAAGTATTAGATTGAGAAGACAAGGCCCGACAAGAGGAGCTTGTCGGGAAGGCCACCTGTGCACGCAGAAGACAAGGCCCGGCAAGAGGAGCTTGTCGGGAAGACTCGAGCGCGACAAGTCTCCGGCGCGACAAGGAATTGGTCATGCAAGGCGCTTGCCGCGCATGCGACTTCTCTCCGCCTCCGCTCCAGCTCACCCAATGACGTGTCGCCATGGGACCGATCCATGCGCTGCGTGTCGAGCAGCTGCAGCCAGCGGAGAGCAGCGATAAGCGTGACAGGCTCGCCATCGTGGCGGCGGAGGCGCACTGACGGTCTCTGTTACACTGCTTTGGGCGACAATGACGGGCATTTATTGCTTTTGTCCCTTGCCGTCGAAAGTTAGGTATTTTGCACCTTTGTACACCGTTCAAGTAGGTGTACCAACTCCTGTTTTACATTTGTACCCTCATCTATGTTGCCACCGCCTGAGACCCCTTGAGCATATAAAAGGAGGCCCGAGTGCAACATAGAGGAGGTTCGGCTAATTCGGTTCATTCTGACCGCCATAGACTAGAGACACTCACGCTAGGTTTTATAGCTCGCATTGCTCCCTAGCAAGAACACAATAGATCAAACAAGCAGCAGTAGGAGTTTTATCTCTCCGGAGAGCTCCGAAGCTGGGTAAACTGCTCGTGTGCCTCGCCTCGATCCGCTCTTCGTGCCATCTCCGCCCCCCTCCGAACCACAAGGGGCCAGCTCTGCCGGCCCCATAGGTGTCCGTGGGTACGATCAGCCTCCCCGACAAACAGGCAAAAGTGAAAAACCAATCAAGTTTTACCAACAGAGGATCATGTTGCATGTTACTCCAACTAAACTTTCTGCCATGCAAAGGTAATTCAATTAAACCTTGATTACTGATAGCCTCATTAAACATGAGCATATCATTGACATCTCCCTGTGTCATTTCCTATCTCGATGGAGCCCTCATAAGGTTGAAATCTCCCATTAGGATCCAAATAACATCATCGTGCATGTGAATATTCAGAAACCAGTTAATAAACTCAATTTTGTCTTGTGGATCACATGGCCCATAAATATTGGAAATAATCCAAGACTGATTGGAGAGCAGACTGGTAAACTGTAATGAAAGAGAAAACCTATTTTGTGCAATGACTTCTCCGGAGAACTGAGAGCCATTCCAAGCCACAAGGAGCCCCCCAGAAGCTCCAACAGAGGGCAGGTAGGCAATTTTATTAAGTCTGGAAGGGCAGAAGTTTTTTAAGTAAGCTGTGTCAAAAGTATCTCTCTTGGTTTCTTGAAGAAACAAAAAGTTGCAGTCACTCTCATCAATTTTCTGCCTTAAGGCCAACCATTTGTCCTCAGAATTTATTCCTCTAATGTTCCAATTGAGAATGTTCCAGCTTCTGTTTGTGTTATTCATGGAAACATATAATTATTTTGTACCAGAGGTCAAGTACTAGCACTTGATCTTCCACACATGAAGGAAAATTGCACAAAACCCTGATCCACAGCACAACACATATCCAGCAGAGCAGCCAATCATACAGCAAAGAAGCAGTAATAGGATAGTACATCACCAGACATATAGAGTTCATAAAGTGCCAATATCCAAGACTTACATTGATAAAAAAACAGCATCAAACTAGGTGAGGAACCACACACACACACCCTCCACATAGTACCCCCAGTAAGGGACATAAACATTAAGATGAGTTGGAGGTATGTCCTTCTCCTTTGGCCAAGGGCACCTTGTCCAAAACATCCTCTTGCCTTCTCTTGGGCTTCTTGGCCAGCTTGTCCTCCAGCTCCCCCTCAGCAACCTCTGTTTCCACTAGTGGAGTCTTTCCACAACTTCTCTTCCTCAAGTTATCTGAACCAAAAGGTTCCAGCAGGGCCTGGGACTCCACATCCTGCATATTGGCAGGCACACCAATATTTTCTTTGCCCTTGAACTCATCCTCCATGACCTCGAGCAAAGTTGAGTGAAGGAGGATCCATGGTCATCCGAGCAGCAACACTTCCCGCAAAGTAACCGGAGAAAGGTTGGTGGCTGCCACCCTCGGGGTGACAAAAAGCAGTGGAGCAGTGTCCACCGGCGCCAAAGTGGCAGCCGACGGTAGGAAGGGTGGCCGCTGGGGCCGCAGTGGCCAACGGCGGTAGGAAGGGTGGCCGCCGGGGCCGGAGTGGCCACCGGCAGTGGTCTCCTAGGGGCCTCCTAGAGGTCGCCTAGAGGGAGCCTAAGTCGGACCATCCTTGCTCTCCCCGGGGTATTTTCTTATTGCACGGATAATTCAGAAAACAGACAGAAAATATTATTTTTACCTAATCTGGAGAATAGAAAGTAAAAGGAGGGTACAAAAGGTTGTGCTTTCTAACTTCATGCATCCCATGCTCATCAAAAGGAATCTACTGACAAGGTTGATCAAGTCTTGTTAACAAACTCATTTCGAATAACATGAAACCGGAGAATTTTCGAATAGCACTAGGTTACCTCCACGGGGATGTGCACATCCCCAACAATAAGAATATCATATTTATTCTTGATAGTAGGAAGAGGAAATTTAAAACATCCAATAATAACCGATGGAATTTTTCCAATAGAATCGATATTGTGGACTTGAGGTTGTTTCCTCGGAAAGTGTACCGTATGCTCATTACCATTAACATGAAAAGTGACATTGCCTTTGTTGCAATCAATGACAGCCCCTGCAGTATTCAAAAAGGGTCTACCAAGGATAATCGACATACTATCATCCTCGGGAATATCAAGAATAACAAAGTCCGTTAAAATAGTAACCGTTTGCAACCACAACAGGCACATCCTCACAAATACCGACAGGTATAGCGGTTGATTTATCAGCCATTTGCAAAGATATTTCAGAAGGTGTCAACTTATTCAAATCAAGTCTACGATATAAAGAGAGAGGCATAACACTAAACCGGCTCCAAGATCACATAAAGCAGTTCTAACATAGTTTCTTTTAATGGAGCATGGTATAGTTGGTACTCCTAGATCTCCAAGTTTCTTTGGTATTCCACCGCTAAAAGTATAATTAGCAAGCATGGTGGAAATTTCATCTTCCGGTATCTTTCTTCTATTTGTAACAATATCTTTCATATACTTAGCATAAGGATTCATTTTAAGCATATCAGTCAAACGCATACGCAAAAAGATAGGTCTAATCATTACAGCAAAGCGCTCAAAATCCTCATCATCCTTTTTCTTGGATGGTTTAGGAGGAAAAGCATGGGTTTCTGAACCCATGGCTCTCTTTCTTTACCGTGCTTCCTAGCAACGAAATCCCTCTTATCATAACATTGATTCTTTGATTGTGGGTTATCAAGATCAATAGCAGGTTCAATCTCTACATCATTGTTATTGCTAGGTTGAGCATCAACATGAACATCATCATTAACATTATCACTAGGTTCATGTTCATCACCAGATTGTGTTTCAAAGATCGTAAATAGAAATATCATTGGGATTCTCAGGTGTGTCAACAATAGTTTCACTAGAAGCATGCAAAGTCCTATCATTTTTCTTTTTCTTCTTTTTAGAAGGACTAGGTGCATCAACATTAGTTCTCTGAGAATCTTGCTCAATTCTCTTGGGGTGGACCTCAGGATACAAAGGTTCCTGAGTCATTTTACCCCCTCTAGTCACAACTCTAATAGCATTATCATTTTTCTTATTATTTAATTCATTGAGCAAATCATTTTGAGCCTTAAGTACTTGTTCTACTTGAGTGGTAACCATAGAAGCATGTTTACTAACAAGTTTAAGTTCTCCTTTAACTCTATACATATAATAACTCAAGCGTTCAATCATATAAGCATTCCATTTCAATTGTCTACCAAAATAAGCATTGAAGTTTTCTTGTTTAACAATAAAATTATCAAACTCATCTAAGCATTGGCTAGCAGATTTATAACGAGGAATATCACCTTCATCAAATCTATAGAGAGAATTTACCTTTACTACCCGTGTCGGGTTATCAAGCCCATGTATTTCTTCAACAGGTGGAAAATTAAGACCATGTATTTCTTCAATAGGAGGTAAATTCTTAACATCTTCATCTTTAATACCTTTTTCTTTCATAGATTTCTTTGCCTCTTGCATATCTTCAGGACTGAGAAATAGAATACGCCTTTTATTCCGAGTTGGCTTAGGAGTTCGTTCAGGAAGTGTCCAATTATTCTCATTAGTCGACATATTATTCAATAGAAATTCAGCTTGATCATCTGTTCTTTTCCTGAAAACACAACCAACACAACTATCCAGGTGGTCTCTGGAAGCATCGGTTAGTCCATTATAAAAGATATCAAGTATTTCATTTTTCTTGAGAGGATAATCAGGGAAAGCATTAAGTAACTGGAGAAGCCTCCCCCAAGCTTGTGGGAGACTCTCTTCTTCAATTTGCACAAAATTATATATTTCCCTTAAAGCAGCTTGTTTCTTATGAGCGGGGAAATATTTAGCAGAGAAGTAATAAATCATATCCTGGGGACTACGCACACAACCAGTATCAAGAGAATTAAACCATGTTTTAGCATCACCCTTTAATGAGAATGGAAATAACTTAAGGATATAGTAGTAGAGAGTTTTCTCATCATTAGTGAACAGGGTGGCTATGTCATTTAATTTAGTAAGATGTGCCACAACAGTTTCAGATTCATAGCCATAAAAAGGATCAGATTCAACGAAACTAATTATCTCAGGATCAACGGAGAAATCATAATCCTTATCAGTAACACAGATAGGTGAAGTAGCAAAAGCAGGGTCATATTTCATTCTACATTCAAAGATTTTTCTTTCAGCTTCGCTAATAATTTCTTAAGATCATTCCTATCATTGCAAGCAAGAAAGTCTCTAGCAGTTTCTTCATCCATAACATAACCCTCAGGCACAACAGGAAATTCATATCTAGGAGGAGAATCTTCATCATCACTTTTATCAATATTATCAGTTTCAATAATTTCAATCTCTCTAGCCTTAGCAAGTTGTTCATCAAGAAATTCACCAAGTGGCACAGTAGTATCAAGCATAGAAGTAGTTTCATCATAAGTATCATGCATAACAGAAGTGGCATCATCAATAACAGGTGACATATCATAATTAATAGCAGAAGCAGGTTTAGGTGTCGCAAGCTTACTCAAAACAGAAGGAGAATCAAGTGCAGCGCTAGATGGCAGTTCCTTACCTCCCCTCGTAGTTGAGGGATAAATTTTGGTTTTCTCGTCTTTCAAGTTCTTCATATTGACCAATGATATAAATCCCAAGTGACTCAAAGAATAGAGCTATGCTCCCGGCAACGGGCGCCGTAAAATAGTCTTGATAACCCACAAGTATAGGGGATCGCAATAGCAGTTTTCGAGGGAAGAGTATTCAACCCAAATTTATTGATTCGACACAAGGGGAGCCAAAGAATATTATCAAGTATTAGCAGTTGAGTTGTCAATTCAACCACACCTGGATAACTTAATATCTGCAACAAAGTATTTAGTAGCACAGTAGTATGGATGTAACAGTAACGGTGGCAAAAGTAACAGTGATAGTTTTGTAGTAATTGTAACAGTGGCAACGGTAAAGTAAATAAGCAAAGAGCAATATATGAGAAGCTCGTAGGCATTGGATCGGTGATGGAGAATTATGTCGGATGCGATTCCTCATGTAATAGTTATAACATAGGGTGACACAGAACTAGCTCCAGTATTAATGTAATGTAGGCATGTATTACGAATATAGTCATATGTGCTTATGGAAAAGAACTTGCATGACATCTTTTGTCCTACCCTCCCATGGCAGCGGGGTCCTATTGGAAACTAAGGGATATTAAGGCCTCCTTCTAATAGAGTACCGGACCAAAGCATTATCACTTAGTGAATACATAAACTCCTCAAACTACGGTCATCACAAGTAGTGGTCCCGATTATTGTCACATTGGGGTTAACGGATCATAACACATAATAGGTGACTATAGACTTAGAAGATAGGATCAAGAACTCACATATATTCATGAAAACATAATAGGTTCAGATCTGAAATCGTGGCCCTCGGGCCTTAGTGACAAGCATTAAGCATAGAAAAGTCATAGCAACATCAATCTCAGAACATAATGGATACTAGGGATCAAACCCTCACAAAACTAACTCGATTACATGGTAAATCTCATCCAACCCATCACCGTCCAGCAAGCCTACGATGGAATTACTCACGCACGGCGGTCAGCATCATGAAATTGGTGATGGAGGAAGGTTGATGATGACGATGGCGACGGATTCCCCTCTCCGGAGCCCCGAACGGACTCCAGATCAGCCCTCCCGAGAGAGATTAGCGCTTGGCAGCGGCTCCGTATCGTAAAACATGATGAATCCTTTTCTCTGATTTTTTCCTCCCCGAACGTGAATATATGGAGTTGGAGTTGAGGTCGGTGGAGCACCAGGGGGCCCACGAGGCACGGGGGGCGCCCCCCACCGTCATGGACAGGGTGTGGGCCCCCTGGCCTTGATTCTTTTGCCAGTATTTTTTATTAATTCCAAAAATATTCTCCGTGAAGTTTCAGGTCATTCCGAGAACTTTAATTTCTGCACAAAAATAACACCATGGCAATTCTGCTGAAAACAGCGTCAGTCCGGGTTAGTTCCATTCAAATCATGCAAGTTAGATTCCAAAACAAGGGCAAAAGTGTTTGGAAAAGCAGATACGGCGGAGACGTATCAGGAAGTAGCACCCCTCGAGGCGGCGGAGCTCCTAGGCTGCCGGTTGGCTGGTGTCTAACGTGAGGGTGCGGGGGCGCAAGTACGCCACGGAAGCAATGCTTAGATGGCTATCTTAGAGTTGCGTGGGTTGAAGGTATAGCCGCCACCGGATTTGGATGATGGCGAGTCTTTGTGTATTGGCCCGGGGGCGGCGCAACCACAGCAATGCGGTGGAGCGGGGAGCGGGGTTTTGCTCGGGGCCATGGACGACAGAAGCAGGCTGCTCTGCCGGTGGTCGCTGGCTCTTCGGGGAAGATTCCCAACAGTGTCAGTCGGGAGGCACAAGACGGCCATCAAGCCATCCGGCGTAGATTGGGCAGTACCAAAATAAAATAAAATCATGTGACCCCAATTTAGTCTTCGGACAACAATCGTGTGACCACTCTCATACCTTGTTGTTTATCTCTTAGGGTATTTCTTCATATCAAAGAGATGTGTCGTTCTTAACATTATGTGTTTTCTGCATCTTCAGCCACACCGTCTTCCGACTCACTGCAGCTGCTCCTACAAGGGAAGCATACACCAGAAGGGAGCTATAGTCCCCACTCCACAGTTCCCTGCATCGAATGCGCGTTCCCGACATGGACAACCACAACAACTGCGGGGCCATCGACAAGTCAGCACATGATGCTCACTCCTATGGATGGCTGCCAGATAGGTTGTACCCTCATCTTACTTGTGTGCAACACTTTTGGTTTTTTATTCATCTAAGCATGGAAAATAGATTATCACATTTCACTATATATTCATGCTGATCTCTTATGGGTCTTGTTCAGGAGTTAACATTGTTCCATAGTTCAGCTAAGAGACTTGTTCTTTAGGTAATGATGTTCCATAGTTATCATCCATCAGTGAATGCTATCCCACAGGCTGGTGATTATAGTACTATACCACTTCTAGTATTACCTATGTTGTTCTTTAATACTTTTGTGTGCCATCTAGTTAATCTCGAGTACAAACGATCATATTCTGTAGCTTTCATCTGTGTTCTCCCTTTAGTTTTTAAGACCTGTTGCTGCTAGTTAACCCCAGCCCTACTATTTATGTCGTCTCCTACAAGAACTCATGACATAAATCTAACTGCTAGTTGTCTTCCATGCATGTCAGATATAATTGTGCACATTGATTTGTCCACAAGAACCTCACGGAGCAATGTAACGGCCAACAAACTTGACGTGGATGATACCCAATATGATTGAACATGTAAAGGCAGTTCTTCGCAAGACTTGCAGAAAGATGATGAATCCTATTCACCCCACAAGGTCCTTGCTCTTACTTGGCCCCTGATATGGGTATAACACACATATAATGTCCTGGAGTGCATCTACTCTGTTGCAATGCATTGTGCTTAGCCTGCTGATCATGCATGTAAATATGGCATGCCTTCCTGTTTTTCAGTACGTATTCCATTCATGATAACATGTTTTCAAATTCAAGTACTGTCATTCTACTCTAACGCAATGCCATCAGCTTAGTTTGGACATCATGCTTCTGAATATCTTATGCATTGTTATTCATCAGTATGTACTTCATCTATCTGCCATACCATGTTCTTTTTTTTTACATTGAAGTGATGTTCTAGTGGTCCCTTGCAATGCCATCTTAGTTTCCCAATCATACACGCATATGTTGCCTTAGTGTTTTTCTGTATGTACTCCGCTAGCATACAGTTTTACATTCAAGTAGTGTTTTTTTACACTGTTGTCTTGTCGTATCCCTAGCTCTTACATCATACTCCCTTCGTCTGGATTACATGTCGTAGAAATGGATAAAACTAGATGTATCTAGAACTAAAATACGCCTAGACCCATCCATTTATTTCCGGATGGAGGGAATACATGTCAATATGTCATGCCTTTCTATTCTTCAGTACCTATTCCATCTCTGCTATAGCATGTTTTATAATTGAAGCACCATTCTTCTATATAAGGCATGCAAGGGGAAGACGGCTATGTTAGAATCTGAAGGGTTGCAAACCAGGTCTTTGCAAAAGATCCAAACGCCAGGAGATAGTAAACCAGCTCCAGTTTTCATAGATACTGCTCCAGCAGAGAGAAACCCAACTCCCACTGATAATAAGCAGATTCCAGTGGCCAAAGAAATAGTCCGCTCCAGTCCAAGAAAAATGTGTCAACTCCATTCTAAGAAGCGTGTGAGTATCCTCGCATCATGAAATTTTATAGCATTCTGATCATATTTTCTACATGTTTCTTACCCATCTCTCTTTTAGAAAATAAGGTTAAACGATAGAAGACTTCCTCCATTGGGATCGTATTCGAGGAAAATATCTTGCGGGAATTCTCTGTGCTACAATGCTGATGTAAGTACCTGTTGTATATCACTATATTTTTACATCAGCATGTATTTTGTTAATAGGCATGAATCCAACCTTTATCTGATCTAAAATTAGTTTGCAGCAAAATGTTAAAGGCGCCAATGTTGATTTTTGTAAGGAACTGCCTAGTAGTTCTGCATACTGAGCTGCATGAGTGTACTATCTCATATCATGCACATTACTGAATTGTAGTGCTGCTCTGGTTGCCCATTCATTTATTTTATCAATGTTGCTTTCGTATTACCTTACCTGGCTGATGATAGATGTGTTATATTGTGTTAATTTGGTGTAGGCTAGTTTCCCAAATGTTCGTTGTGTCAATTTTACTTTCCTATTATCTGACCTGGCCAATGATAGCAATGCTAGAGTGTTAATTTGGTGCAGACTGCTGAAGATAACAAGACAAACTCTGAAAACAGCAAGGCAACCCCATTGTTTCTTTCCAATAAATCTAGGCCAGGTAATATGGCAATAACTCATGATTAATCTGTTCGGTTTCCCTCCTAAATTATGTTATGATGAAGTGGTCGAGACACTCTCCACTATCAATAATACAAGCCTGCCAAAATCGCCATCTGAATCTGTTCAGTTTCCTCTATCTCGAATGCAACTGAAAAATGTATGTTTGTGAACCAATTAAAGGTTGAACCAACGATGGAAATGGTGGAGGAATCAGAGGTGCAAATTCGTGCGCAACAACAACTGATCAATGTTTTCAGAGACAATTTAGCAAAGAAGCAAGAACATGCCCACATGCTTATGGGCGTGATCCGCGCTGAGGTTGCAAATTGTGATGTTGTAGATCGTTAGGTTCTATTCATTTATTTGCCTAGCATCAACCTTTGATTGCCCGGTCAATGTAATTTCCTGTAATATATGCTGGATGTGCAACGTTTTTCCCTGTATGGGCTCAAATTATCTAATTTCGCATAAAGACATGTCTGAACTTTGGTGGGCCAACTAAGTTAATGGGCCGTTACCAAGCCGAATGTTAATGGTCGGTCCTCTTACCTCCCGGGTCGTTAACAGGCGGACATTGAAGCGGGCAACAGGTGGGCCCATTTGATTTCATGGGCCATTAATAGGATGTTACTAAGGTTGGGATACATATGTCCCAACTATACCGTGGGCCTTTAGCAGGCCGAAAGAGACAGTGGCCTCGTACTGGACCATGAAGAGCATGGGCCGCTAAGCGGCTGAAAGCCAGGTCGTACTATAAATGGCCCAACTGTGTTGTGGGCCTTTAGCAGGCCAAAAGAGAAACCGGGCTGGTATTGGCCCAACTCATTTATGGGTCGTCAACAGGCTGAAAGACACACAGGGCCGGGAATTGGCCCAACACTTAAATGGGTCGCTAAAAGGCCAATAGTCAGGTCCGACTACAAATGGCCCAACTCATTTATGGGCTGTCAACAGGCTGAAAGACACATCGGGCCTGAAATTGGCCCAACACTTAAACGGGTCGCTAAAAGGCTGAAAGATGTACATCCTGAAAATTGGCCCATCCCTTGAATGGGCCGTTAATAGGCCGAAATCGCATCGGGCCGATATTGAGCCCAAATATATAGCGGTCTGCTAACGGGCTCGAACTGACGATGGGCTGCAATGGTGTCAAATCTTTAACGGGACGTCGATGGGCCGAATTGGCACATCTCGTATGGGTCGTGGGCTTAAATGGACCTGACACAAGTAGGCTTTATATGGGCTGGCCTGCTAATTTTTACTGAGCCGGACTTTTTCACTAGAATGGGCCACTGTTGGGCCGTGCCACATGTAGACATATCATAGGCGCCTCATGTCCAATGAGTGGATGACATCTGTCCCAACGGTGAGCCAACACGTGTTTCCTCCGGCCAATGATAAATTTATAGGTGGAAAATCCTCATTGGTCCAGGCTATTAACGGGTTATTGGATCCAAAACAGGCCCGAATAGCTTAATGGCAACCCGTTACGGTGGATGCCACATGTCGGTCACCCTTGACGAAAGCACTTTCATGACGCGTCATTTATCGTCATGGAAGTGGACACTTTCGTGATGATAATTTTGGTAATGTCATGGAACACTTCTATGACAGCACAGGTATGACTATCTTGATTCTGTCATAAAATCGTCATGGACGTACATGCATGACAGAAACGTGACCTACTGTGACAAACACGTATCGTCACAGAAGTGTATTTTTTGTAGTGAATTTAGCCATCGGTTCGTCTAAGGCTCCACCCTTGTCCACAACATCGGTTCCCCCGGTAAAAAGAATAACATCACCGTGAAATCAGGAGGACACAACACTAGCAACCGGAACTGGTACTCCTCTTCACTTATTCATGCAAATCTTACGTGTCTGCTTGCACGGTATTCATCCCACAGAAGACACTAGTTGACTGCTTCTTCCTGCACCTTCTTCCTGATACTAGATGTTCCTAGTAACTCGCGATGGACAAGGTTTCTCCCCGTATACTATTTCACCTTAGCTAGAGGTCTGTCTCCCCCTGGATTTCAATTCCTTGTCGGTTGATTCCCAATTAAAGGAAGCATTCCCTAGCATAATAGGCACAAGTCCGCCTATTATGCCAGGGAAGAAGCGCCTTGGTGTTTATCTTAGGGGTGTGCGGGACCTAGGAGATGCTGGCGCCCGATTTGGAGGTCGGCCGGGCTTAAAGGGATGGGCGGGGGGCACTGCCAAGCACGGCGGTGGTGTGAGGTCGAGGTAAGGGCGGGGCGGTGGAGGCAGGGGTCTGGGTTAATGGTCACTGGTGGTTCGAGAAAGATCGTCAACAGTGACTGGCGGGAGGTAGACGAACGTCATCTGCCCTTTCCTTGTATATTGGATGGTTCAGAAAAAAAATCGACTGGCCTATTTATTTTTAGTCGACTGTTATTTTGATAGGACCACATGTGGTGGTGTGCTGGAGGTGCACCTACATTTCCCAGCCATCCATGTGCTCATATATTACAAAATCTTATGGAGTAGAATCTGATTTCGTTTTCCATGCAATGTTGTAGAGCTATCATATGTCTCCTGTCATTTATTTTTCATCCACCTTCTATCTGCTACTTTTACAGTGCACTAGTTCTGCACACACTTCACCCATACTCTAACTATTGTTTTTTATGCATGTGTATTTCCATCTCTGCCAAACTATTGATAGAAACACGAAAGAAAAGAGAGAAGTCGCTCCAGCTTTGTTCGCGGCTAGGCCAGACACATTTCGGCACTTTAAAGGGTACAACATCAGCAGATGGAGACAGTAAACGTAGCTCTAGAGTTGATGACCTCGCTCGCCATGAACCACTATCCAAGCTGCTTGCTTTAACTTTGCAGTTTCATATGTGGTTGCTTGTTGCATATGGTGTCTTGATTGTAGTCAAAAGGCAGAAGTCGGTATTTATTAAGATAATGATAGATATTTTCACATGAACCACCATCCAGGGAGCACCAGAAGCCAAATAGCTAGAAAGGGCACTGGCCGAGCCAGTGACAAGCCCAACACAGACAGGCATCACCTGCAAGCCAACTAAAAAGCCACGGTGGTGGCGAAGCAGGCCGCCTCCCACTAGGCTCTCAGGTCCTCGATGATCATGCTCAACACTCTAGCCGGGTGTCTAGCTTGTATTTCTTCCAATTTGGTCAAATTGCATCTACTTAGCTTACACATTATACATTTGAATATGACATGTCTTCCTGTTTTTGGTACATACTACTACATCTGTCTATTAACCACGTTCTTACATCAAACTAATGTTCTTGTGTATCCCTCATCAATCACTTATGATGAGACAGTCAAGCCCAAGGATTATTGTGAGAGAATACTGTCGGAGTAATGGGCCACGGGTAGGCAAACCCGAGCCCCTAGACCTTTCAAAACATCGGGGCAGACTGCGCCCCTCAAAACCCCAAGACGAAGAGCTGCCTTCTGAGAGTCGGCGACAGAAGCCGCCGACTGCCCCTCCGAGCCGAGTCCCAGAGACGGCCTCAAGACAAACCGACTCCAAGCCAGCGACTTCCGATGAAGCCGGCTACGGGGAGTCGGCCGGGCGACTCAACCGCCTCCCAGTCGACTACTAACGGGACGGGATGGGGCCGCCTCGCATCCCCGTCCCTGCCCCGTTCATAAAGGACAAGCATGGCCACAGAGCGCCGTACTGACGGAGATCTCCGTCTGGCAAAGCACTCTTGCCACGCCGGCCCTGACGTCAGCCCCGTGGGCAGATTCCTGTAACCACGATGGCATGTCTGTATGACCCGAAGACGGCGGGAGTGCAGAAGACGGCGAGAGCGCCCCAAGACGGACCCGCTGGGAGTCGGCCGGCCCCTCCCACGGGCTCCATGCGCCATTAACCACACAAGACAGGGAATGGCAATAGTGATCGCCCCAAAGCAGCGCGGCTGCTGTTGCCATGACCTCCCGACCAAGCTTCGCATCATTAGAAGAGCGGATACAAGAATCCGCAGCCGGCAAGACTCCGCCACAAGTGACACGGGCTGTCGGCCCCATGTTGAACCGTCAGCTGGGCCCACTAGTCGGCGGGCCCAGTCAAGTCGGAGAGGACGGCGACTTAAGAGATCGACGGCTGGGACCTGCGCCCACCGGATTACCATTATGTACCCCGGGGTAGGCCTATATAAACCCCCCGGGGCACCCATGCAAAGGGTTGGAACCTAGTAGTTTGACACACACACATAGAGGGAAGAGAAGAGCTAGCCGTGCCCTTCTCCTTCCTCACCCCGAACAGCTCAAGGAGCAATCTTGTACTCACTTTGCCATAGTGATCATGCGGAGACCCCGCAGAGCAGCAGAGGTGTTATCTCCTCGGAGAGCCCACAGCTGGGTAAGTTTCACCGCATGCATGCCTTCGCCTCATCCCGTTTCTGTGCACCGCGACGTTCTACTCGCCTCCATGATAAGCCATCCTTTGGCATATGTCGCACCCAACCTCCGACATTTGGCGCCCACCGTGGGGCTAGGTGTACCGTCGTCCGGAGACCTGCTCTGGACGGGAACCCTCTTCCTCCCTGGCGAGCGCAGCCAGCCCGGCACACAAGACGGAGTCTACGCCGATGCGCTGCATGGCGCTGAGGTCGCCTGTGCGGCGAGCTGCCTCGCTGAACTTGGCGGCGAGGTTCGCCTCTCCGACGAGCCTGCATCCGACGCAGGCACGGACGGCCCCGAGAGCCTCCTCGCGGGCCTCCTCGAGTAGCTCCACGTCGCCGGCGAGCCTGCCGCCGTCCTGGAGTCCGTAGGCTCCACCGACCCGATGTTGGTCGATTCCGACACCGCGTCGCTCAACGCGTTCCCCACCAACGTGGTGGTCTACGATGAGCCGCTCCCTCGCGCGGAGAGCGGCGGAAGCACCGTCACGAAGGTGCTCGTCATCGGTCACAGTGAGCCTTCTGGTGAGGGAGCTCATGACCCTCTCGACGCGGTTCTGCAGGACCTAGCCGCGCCTATTCCGGAAGACGCCGACGCGGGGACGCTGGAAGCGCGCCGCCTCCAGCTCCTCGTGGGCGCACAGAAGCTGGCAAGCATGAGACGCTTGTCAGAAGCCTACCAGCGCGAGATGGATCGCGCCGTGGGCGGTTCGCCGGCTCCGACTGGGCCTAGCCGCCTAGGCGCGGTCAAAGAGCGCCGCGTAGCTATCGCCAATCTGTTTGGGGCGAATTGCCCGTGTACGCCGACGCCCGCTGAAAACATCCGCGCCGCCCAAGCGGGCGGCGCAGCTGGATAACTTCGAGGCGAGGAGCGCTACCGATGACGGAGCTAGTCCAGCAGCTCGACGCTGTTGCCGCCGCAAGAAGACGGCCGCCGCGACGGAGGCGCCGCGACGACAACACGGCGATTTGCCTCCCGCCGAGATCAAGGCGCGACGTCTCGGACGCCGACCGGGCGGCGTCCGTGGAAGAAAAAAACAAGGATCCGGCCGTCAGCCATAGCCGGACTCACATCCCCATCGAAGCGCGACGAAGACGGCCGCTGAGAGCGATGGGGCGGCGGGATGACTATCTGCCTCCTCCTCCCCGCAGAGAAAGGCGAGTCTCCCGCCACCCGCCGAGATCCGATTTCGGCGACCGCCTTGGCCGCCGAGAGGGAGTCGGAGAAAACGACGCCCGGCACCGGATCGAACGACTCCACCGATCCCTGGCGCTGGAAGAAGAAGACGAGTTCGGCCCGCCCTGTTTCGGACCTCGCATCCGAGACGAGCCCTTCCCGAGAGGATTCACACTCCCCCGAGATACACCCAAATACACCGGCTCCGTGAAGCCGGAGGACTGGCTAGTGGACTACTCCACGACCGTCAGCATAGCGAACGACAACAAGCGCGTTGCCGTAAAGTATGTTTCCCTCATGCTCCAGGGCACGGCCCCGACATGGTTGAACAGCTTGAAGCCCCGCAACATCAACAGCTGGGTCGACTTCACCGAGGCCTTCGTCCGCAACTTCACGAGCACATACAAGCGACCTCCCAAGCCTCGCCAACTTTCCTTGTGCATGCAAGGCCCAAACGAGTCTACTCGCGACTACCTCACGTGCTGGGCCGAGCTCCGGAACTCCTGCGAGGGAGTGCACGAGGTGCAGGCAATCGAGTACTTCACCGCCGGGTGCAGAGAAGGCACCCTCCTCAAGCACAAGCTCCTTTGCGGCAGGCCGGAGACCCTCGACGAGCTGCTGATCATAGCAGACATAAGTACGCCACAGCCGACTCCTCCATGAAGTCGAGATCGAAGTCGGTCATGACAGCAAGGTGGCTACTCAGCTCCCGTAACTCCGCCGGCGACACCGGCGGCAGCAGCAGAATGATCACAAGCGCAAAGGCCCGCAGCCGCCTCCAACAGCCCGGCAGGTGGCGGCGGTCGAAGACCAACAGCGGAAGGGCAGCCTCCGCTAAGCGCCCGGAAAAGGCGGCAAGTCCAACTGGTTGCCGGCCTTCTCTTACGAAAGCAGACTCTAGATGGACCTCGAAGTTCCACAGCCAAGCCGTCGAACCACACCACCGGAAGTGCCATCGCTCACCAGATCGCCAAGGAGACGGCCTCATCCTCCCCGCTTTTGGCCGCCGCCTCCGCCATCGCCCGGCCAGTCGAGCCGTCGTCGGCGCAAAGACAAGACGAGTACCCGTAAGAGCATGGAGCCTATGTAGTGTTCACCGGTGTGGCCGTGATCGCCTTAGCAAAGCGGCAAGAATAGAAGAAGTCAATGCAAGAGCATCGATACTCCAATTCATGCACCTTCCGAGAAACCTATCGCTTGAGCCGAGCTGATCACCCGTAGGTGATGCGAATCCGGGCTCCTACGCCTCGTCTTAGGAGCTACGCTTGCAGCGGATAGGCGGGCCGCCGCTTCTCGCGATCTTTGATAGAGCGGAGGCAGCAACATCAACATCCTGTACAAGGATACAATGGAGAAGTTAGGAATCAAGCAAAGAAAGCTTCAGAACAGCCGGACTTTGTTCCACGGAATTGTACCTGGCCTTTCCTACTCACCGATCGGCAAGATCCTGATAGATGTCCTCTTTGGGGACAGAGATCACTTTCGCCGAGAGCCAGTATGGTTCGAAGTGGTGGACCTCGAAAGCCCGTACCATGCTTTGCTTGGCCGACCTGCTCTGGCCAAGTTCATGGCGGTCCCCCACTACGCCTTCCTCAAGATGAAGATGCCGAGTACCAAGGGGATTCTGACCATAGCCGGCGACTACAGAAAGTCGTCTGCCTGTGCAGCTGAAAGTAGTCAGCTGGCCGAGTCCCTGGTGATCGCAGCTGAGAAGCGGCTTCTTTATCGGGTTGTGGCAATGGCCGACAAGCAGTCAGAGATGTCGCCCAACCCCAAGGAGTCGGAAGTCGAGGGCCTGCTCAAGCCGCCAAAGAGACCAAGAAGATACCCTTGGACTCGGAACACCCGAAGAGATACGCTGTCGTAGGTGCAAACCTTGACAGCAAATAGGAAGGCGAGCTCATCGATTTCCTCCATGAGAATCGGGACATTTTTGCATGGTCTCCAAAAGACATGCCAGGTGTACCGACGGAATTCGCCGAGCACAAGTTACATGTCCGATCTGATGTGAAGCCCGTCAGGCAGCCCTTGCGCCGCCTGTCAGAAGAGAAAAGAAGAGTTGTTGGAGAAGAAATAGCCCGGCTACTCGCAGCCGATTTCATCATGGAAGTGTTCTTTCCAGAGTGGTTAGCGAACCCGGTCTTGGTACTAAAGAAGAACAAGCAGTGGCGGATGTGTATTGATTACCCAAGCCTCAACAAAGGCTGCCCCAAGGACCCGTTCGCTTTGCCGACAATTGATCAGGTGATAGACTCCACAGCCGGATGCGAGCTGTTGAGCTTCTTAGATGCATATTCAGGATATCATCAGATCAAGCTGAACCCGGCCGACAGACTGAAGACCGCCTTCATCACACCATTTGGAGCCTTCTGCTACCTGACCATGACGTTCGGCTTGAGGAATGCCGGCGCCACCTTTCAGCGTTGCATGCAGAAGTGCCTCCTCAAGTAGCTCGGCAAAAACGCCCACGTTTACGTGGACGACGTGGTGGTGAAGAAAGAGAAGCGAGGAACGCTGCTGGAAGACCTCAAGGAGACCTTTGAAAATCTGCGCCGATTCCAGATCAAGCTCAACCAGAGAAATGCGTCTTCGGAGTACCAGCCGGCCAGCTTCTCGGTTTCCTGGTCTCTGAACGCGGCATAGAATGCAACCACGTGAAGATCAAGGCAATCGAAAGGATGGAAGTACCCCGCCGACTGCTAGATGTGCAAAAGTTCACCGGCTGCTTGGCGTCCATCAGCCGATTCATCACCGGTCAAGCGAGAAAGCTCTTCCTCTGTACCAGCTCATGAAGAAGACCACCTTCTTGAATGGAATTCAAAGACGAAGCTTTTCTCCGATTGAAGAAAATGCTAACTACTCCCAAAGGTCTTGCGGCTCCGACTCCAAAGGAGCCCATGCTCCAGATATTGCCGCCACCAGCAGGTAGTCAAGATACCATTGTAGTTGAACGCAAGGAGGAAGGCAAGGCGCTACCTGTCTAGAGACCGGTATATTACCTCAACGATGTACTGTCGACCTCCAAGCAGAACTACCCCCACTACCAGAAGATGTGTTACGACGTGCACTTTGCCGCCAAAAATTGAAGCCTTACTTTCAAGAGCATGCAATCATCGTGGTTTGCATGGCCCCACTAGTAGAGATCACCGGAAGCCGAGATGCTTCTGGCCGAGTGGCCAAATGGGCCATAGAGTTGGCCCCCTACACCATCTACTACCAGCCCCGCACCGCCATCAAGTCACAAGCACTGGCCAACTTCCTCGTCATTGGCGAGACCCAGTACTGCCGCCTTGACGACTCCACCCATTGGCGGATGCACTTCGATGGCTCCAAGATGCACACCGGCTTGGGAGCCGGCGTGGTCCTCACTTCCCCCAAAGGCGACAAGCTCAAATGCGTCTGCAGATCCATTTCGCCGCCTCAACAACGTCGCCCGAATCTGGCGCTCATTCACGGCTCCGGCTTGCCAAAGAGCTTGGCATTCACGGATCTCGTGCTATGGCGACTCCGACTGGGTGGTCCAACAGTCATCCGGCGACGTGGATGCCAAAGATGCAAACATGGCGAGCTACCGTTTCCTGGTACAGCAGCTGAGTGGATATTTTGAGGGGTGCGAGTTCCTCCACGTGCCAAGAAATGACAACGACCAAGCAGGTACCCTGGCAAGAATCGGCTCCACCCGCCAGGCAATACCGTCTGGCGTCGCCCTTCAGCGCCTCCTCAAGCCATCTGTCAAGCCGTCACCAGAGTCAGACTCCATTTTTGTGTCGGCTCCCCCTGAAGAAGTCGGATCCGACTCCCAAGCCTCAGCAGACGGCACAAGAATTCCGGCAGACGGCCCCAAGAGCGCTGCAGTCGAAGCTGGCCCGGGGACTTCAGAACCCGGCCCGGGGACTGCGGCAACCCTTGCGAAGACTCCAAAGATTTGGCCCGAGGACTGCGCCCGGTCGGCCGGGGACTTCTTCAACTCCAAGAAGTTGCTGCGGACTCCAACCCGCCGCCTCCCAGCCTAAGCCGCCCTCGTCCAAGTAGCAATCTTGGCGATCAAGAAATAGCAGCACCCTCATGGGCCTAGCCCATCCTGAAGTTCTTAGTAAGCGGAGAGCTACCAACCGATGAGACCTTGGCTCGGCAAGTGCAACGCCGAGCGGCAGCCTACACTATAGTCAACAGAGAGCTGGTCAGGGACAGCGTCACCGGTGTCTACCAGCGCTGCGTCGAGTCAGAGCAAGGCCAAGCGATTCTTGAAGACATCCATCAGGGCGAGTGCGGCCATCATGCAGCCTCAAGAGCACTCGTCGCCAAAGCCTTCCGACACGGTTTCTTCTGGCCAACTGCCCTAGAAGAGGCGAAGGAATTAGTTCAAAAATGCAAGGGGTGCCAGGTATTCCACTCCAAGCCATTTCAGCCGGCTTCTGCACTCAAGACTATCCCCATCGCCTGGCCCTTTGCTGTTTGGGGCCTGGACAAGGTGGGACCATTCAAAACGGCACGAGGCGGCCTAACTCACTTACTTGTCGCGGTGGACAAGTTCACCAAGTGGATAGAAGCAAAACCCATCAAGAAGTTGAATGGTCTTACTGCAGTAACTTTCATCGCCGACATCACGACTCGGTACGGCGTACCACACAGCATCATCACCGACAATGGCACAAATTTTGCCAAAGGCGCCCGGGCCCGTTCTGCGTGGATTTAACGCATCCGACCGGACTTAGCGTCCGTTGCCCATCCGCAGCTAAACGGCCAGGTGGAGCGAGCGAACGGCCTCATCCTGTCACGGCATCAAGCCTCGATCGTCGAACCATTGGAAGCGTTCCATGCTGGCCGCTTGAGGAGTTGCCAGCCGTCCTCTGGAGTCTGCGCACGACTCCAAACAAGTCAATTGGCTTCACACCCTTCTTCCTCGTCTACGGTGCCGAAGCCGTCATCCCAACGGATATAGAGTTCGACTCCCCGCGAGTCACCATGTACACCGAAGAGGAAGCAGAAGAAGCACGTCAAGACGGCGTCGATCTGCTAGAAGAGGGCCGGCTGTTGGCACTCAGCCGGTCCAGCATCTACCAGCAGAGCCTGCGCCGCTACTACAACAAGAAGGTCAAGCCAAGATCATTCCTAGAGGGCGACCTTGTGCTCCGGCTGATCCAGCGAACAGCCGCCCAGCACAACCAGAAGGCGCCTTGGGAAGGCCCATTCATCATCAGCAAAGTGCTGGGCAACGACTCCTACTACCTGATCGACGCTCAGAAGCCCCGAGCACGCAAGAGGGACGACTCCAACAAAGAGACGGAACGGCCATGGAATGCGAATCTCCTCCGAAGATTTTATAGTTAGTGCAGTATGTACCACGCCACCCTTTGTGTTTAAAGTACCAAAACTTGGGCCCCGAGGGCAGGCTCGGGGACTGCCCTCTTTTGTTGTCTGTATGATAAGAATTATGCCTTTGAGTATGTTACTCTTTGTTATGCTATTTTGGCACCGGGCTCGACAAGTCGGCCCGGGGACTCGCCGCCTTTGGGCTATGAAATGATTCCCTGATCAGGACAAATAACGTGCGGTGCCTAAGTCGTCTCTGTCGGAAGCCGCAGTTTCATGAGCGACTATTTATTGGGCAGGAGTAAGGAAGAACAGGCGCCACACGAAAAAATGGCTAAGGACCCAAAGCATAAACATAGTTTAAATCGGCTTCCAGCCCGTTTTGTAAAACCGACTCTTAAGTAGTCGGCTTGCCGCTTTCTACCCAACTTGCTTAAACGACTCTAAAAAATGGCCAAGTACTTGCCTTCTCAAAAGTAGCCAAGCACTTGACCCAGACGGCAGTCCGCAGAGCGGTTGCCCGATGGGCAAGGCGGCAACCAAGGGAAGGCGGCAAAGGAAAAAAGCCACAAGAGCAATAAGCAAGGAAATTAGAATAATATTTACACAATCTTAGGCCCTTGGCCAGATCTTCGGACAGAGGTTCAGAATACATCCCGCGGGTGGAATTGTGCGAATTAACAAGTTCTTTTAAAGACTTGCAAAACAGATAAAAATAAAGGCGAGGCAGCGGCCTAAGAAGCGGCAGATGGGGTTGGAAGGCCGGAGGCGACGGCGGCGTCAGGCGCTGGGGCGGCCGACTGGGCGGTCTCAGCTTGATCGTCTCCGGCAGCAGCCGGCCCAGACGGGCGCGGCTCGTTGCTGGAGGCACGGTCGAGCTGAGGTTGGTCGCCCGCTCCGTCTTCTGGCGCCTCCATGTCGCCTCCGTCCTCCGCCTCATCTTCCTCCTCGGCGCTGGAGTCGATCACCTCCGTCGAGTCCTCGTCGTAGTCTGGGTTCATCCCGAACCACTCCGGCGGTGCCTCCCCACCGTCCTCAGCCCGCTCAGGGACGAAGACGCTGGTGTCCGTGTAGTCGGCAATTGCCGCCGCACGCTCGACGAGGGCGTCCTCCGCGGCCAGCAACTCCGCCTGGGCCTCTGACCGGAACGCGGCCAGCCGGTCCAGATCCAGCCCTGGATACCACGCCTTGATTTAACTCAGGCTCGGCGAAGCTCCGGCCGAGCCGCGGAACCCTTCCGAGCCTCAAGGCGGCTAGCCACGACCTCCGGCCCGGTCGGCGGTCCGGTGGGAGTGTAGAAACCGGCATGTCCGGCCTGAGCAGCGATCACCTGGCGCCGACATCACTGAAGCCGGGCGCAGCATCCGATGGGCGGTCGCAGCGAGCCTCAATGCTCGTGGAGCTGCTCGTCAAAGGGTCCGGGCGTTGGCAGCGATCTCAGCACCACCGCCGCCGGGCCTCGCGATCAGCCTCGATGGCTTGATTGGCCGCTGCGTGTGACCGGGAAGAAGTCTGCCAAGAAGAAGAAGAAGCAAGTCGAGAAAAAGCGAAGTCGGCTGACCCATAGTCGGCGACCCAAAAGAAGAAGTAAAAGCAAACTCACCATCGACGATGTCCTCGATTTCATGGAAGCTGGAGGTCAGCAGCGCTTCCTTGTCGCCTAGGAGGAGCGCTCGCTCTCAAACTCGGCCAGGAGAGCAGCCTCTTTCTTCTCCGCCTCGTCCTGCGCCACCTTAAGCAGATCCCTCTGCTCCGCCAGTTGCGTATCCAGCAGGTCGTGCTCTGCGGCGAGCTTGCTGCACTCCTCCTCCTTGGCGCGCAAGGCGGTGTTGGCCGTACCCAGCTGCCGCCGAAGAATGGCGCTGGCCTCTGAAGAATAAAAAGAAGAAGGACGCGAAGTCGTCAGCTAAGAAGGTCGCCCAGCAGATCCGGCCGATTGCGCGGCGATCGGCCCGAATCTCGAGGACTACAGCCATGGTGCGCCAAAGCATGCCCCTGAAGAAGAAAACTCACCTCGGCTCCTCGCCAAGTCGGCAGTCCGCTTGCCTAGCTCCTCAACGTTGCGGTTGAAGGCAGTTGCGCGGAGGTTGTGATACTCCTGTGACAAGAATTTCAGACAAAGGTAAAAATTTGGAAGTAAGCAAATAGAGTTTCGAGCCGCCTGCTCAGCAGCCGGCCCGAAACTTAGGGACTACACCCAGTGGGTGCGCTGGCGCGCCCCCATAGAGAAGAGCAAGAAAAAATTCAAAGAAGGAAACATACCCGCACGGCGGCTCGCGACGCCAAGTGCGCCTTCGAGCAGTTCTGGATGGCCTCGCCCTCAGCTCGCCAACCGCTGGGCGTCCGAGGCGCCCGTGTTCAGCGGGCCCGTGCCGCCTCCTCGCACCACCCAATGGGCGCGGCGCTTATCGCCTCGGCGTGCAGAATAGCCTGGCGGCGCCGGTCTCCAAGGGGCGCGGCGCCGAAGTCGCCTTCTCAAGATGGCGTCGCGCTGGCGAGGCGACTTGAAGAAGCAGCTGCGCCACAGCCTCGTCGTCGGTCGGCGGCGCAGGTGGGTCCGCCGGCTGTTTGCCTCGCGCGCTCTCGGACCGCGGTGGAGGCGGGCGGGTGGCAACCGTGCACAGCGAGGGAGGCCTCGCCGCCTTCCCTCTCATGACAGGGACCTCACCGCCGACTCCCTCCGTCTGCCCGTGAACACCGGCGGCGGCAGCCTTGAGCTCAATGGGGTGACGAAACAGCGCCAACTGGAGGCGCGCGGCCTCCTCGGCTCGCCTCTTGGCTGGGACGGCGGCTTCGACCTCCTCCAGTTTCTTCTGGACGGAAGCCGCCGCCTTCTGAGCCTCCGCCTTCTCCAGACGGGCGGCCTCCTCCTCGTCGCGCTTCTCCTGCGCGTTCCGCTCCGTCGCCTCCCGGAGTGCGGCCGCAGGATCAATCCATCGAGTATTGGCGGACGTCTCTGCCGACCCCATGACGGAGGCGGCGGCGACCCTCTCCAAGGTGAGGGGAGCCCTCATGAGAAAAAGACATGTAAAGACTTGGACAAGATGGACTAGAAGAAAACGAGACAAAACTAGAAGTACTTACGCGGAGACCAGCGGCGGTTTCTTCACTTCCTTGCGGAAGCGGTTAGCCTTCGCGACCGCCTCTTCGCGCTGGGTCGTGGCGGCTGTCCCCCTCAATTTCTTCGCCCGGCCGCCTGGCAGGCTCGGCTCTGCCCGACGCTTCTTCATGCCGCCTCGACCACCAAAGGCAGCGGAGGAACTCACGCCTGGATGGCCGGCTTTCTGCTGGCAGCGGGGGACGACTTCCCTTTCGCCGTCGTCGTCAGGCCAGTCGGCGAAGGTTGCCGAAGGCCTGAAGTCGTCGGCTCCTCCTCCTCCCTCGGCGTCGGTCTCCATCGCCGCCACCCCCAAGTCGGGGTCGTCGGCATCGCTCTCCGCCCGGTCGGGGACGAATTCACGAGCGGCCCCTTGATGCCGGGCCGAGGCTGCATGAGGGGATTCTGAATCGGAAAAGACCAAAGAAAATTAGAGCCGGATTCGGCTGTAGAAGGAAGCAGAAAAGCAAGAGATGACTTACCACAGGCAGGGGGTTGGCGCGCGAGTACGGCTCCCTGCCGAACTTCCATTCCTCCGTGAGGCCGCAGTTCGCCAGGAAGTTCACCGTGTCCACCACCTCTGCGTGGGGCATATCTTTGGAGCACAGCCGGCTGGGATCCGACGGCCGCTCATCTGACAGATCAGATGAGGTCGGCCTTGGAGAGGAAGGATTTGGCGCGCCACGAAGGCGGCCAGCAAGTCGGCCCCAGTCAGGCCCTCCGACTGCGTCATCACGCGGAGTCGCGCGACGGCGGCCCGCCTGCGGGAGTCAGCGTCCGGGCCCAATGGGACCAGCTGGGGAGTCGCCCCGCCAACTCGCCAGCCACGTAAGGCGGCAAGTTGACCCAGTCGCCCTCAGGGGTGACGTTCTTGATGTAGAAGTACGTGCGCTGCCACATCTTCACAGACTTGATGAGGGGGATGGCAGGGAAGGGGTTCTCTGGCGCCGGCCTCCTTATTCCGATGAACGTGCCGCACAGAGCCGGCACACGAGCGACGTGGGTTCCGAGCTTGGCTTGGAAGAATTCCCCCCACAACTCGATGGTGGGGAGAACGCCAAGAAAGCCTTCGCACAAGGATGCGACGGCGGCCAGCAGCACCACCGTGTTTGGGGTGAAGTGGTGCGGCTGGAGCCCGTAGAACTCCAGGAACGCGCGGAAGAAGCCGCTCACCGGCAGCCCCAGCCCGCGCATGAGGTGCGAGCGGAATATGACCCGCTCGCCCTCCTCCAGCGCCGGCGTTATTTCGCTCACGCGCGCGGGTCCGCACTAGGTGGCTGCCGGGATGCGCGCGTTTGGCGGAGAAACTTCGATGATGTTGTCGCCGACAATGGAGCCATCCCTACGCCGGGCCAGCGGCGGGGGCGCGGCGGCGGAGGAGGAGCTCATCTCATGGCGCGGCGTGGTTCGGGCCGGAGCGAGGAGGAAGACGAAGCAAGGAAGGAGACGAAGCAAGCAGGGGAGGAAGCGAGAGGAAGCGGGGAAGAGTGGGTGCGCGTGCGTCGCCGCCCCCCCTCCTCCCGCCTACTTATAGGCGCCTAGGCTGAGAAGCCGAGGGGGTGGGGCGTGGGATTAACTGCGCCCACGTCCCCACGCCCCCACGATTTAACCTACGACGTTACTGCACGCAGTAACGGCGTGGGGAGCCCAACCGCCCGCACGGCCGCAGCGGATCCGCCCGTACGCCGAGGCACGGTAGTGGCGGGCCCCGCCTGACAGGCCTGCCGCGTGGCGTCACGTGGCGGGCCCGTAACGGGCAGTAGCCTGGAAGCTTATCAGGCACGCTGCCCGGATCCCGCCACGACCTTCGAGACCTTTGAGGAGCAAGACGGCTTCCTGCAAGGCCGACTCCAGCTAGTCGGCTCAAGAGAGAGACGGCGAGCCGAGCCCAGATTCTTCTATTAGAGGAATGAAACTGTTGAGGCTCCTCGACATGTTTCCCTCGGCACCTCACCAGCTTCGGGGACTACTGTCGGAGTAATGGGCCACGGGTAGGCAAACCCGAGCCCCTGGACCTTTCAAAACATCGGGGCAGACTGCGCCCCTCAAAACCCCAAGACGAAGAGCCGCCTTCTGAGAGTCGGCGACAGAGCCGCCGACTGCCCCTCCCAGCCGAGTCCCAGAGACGGCCTCAAGACAAGCCGACTCCAAGCCAGCGACTTCCGATGAAGCCGGCTACGGGGAGTCGGCCGGCGACTCCAACCGCCTCCTACTGATGCGACTACTAACGGGACGGGATGGGGCCGCCTCGCAGCCCCTGCCCCCGCCTGCTCATAAAGGACAAGCATGACCACAGAGCGCCGTACTGACGGAGATCTCCGTCCGGCGCGGCACTGTTGCCACGCCGGCCCTAACGTCAGCCCCACGGGCAGATTCCTGTACCCACGATGGCCTGTCTTTACGACCCGAAGACGGCGGGACCCGCTGTCGGGAGTGCGTAAAACGGCGAGAGTGCCCCAAGACGGACCGGCCGGGAGTCGGCCTCAAGAGTCGGCCGCCCTCCCACAGGCTCCATGCGCCATTAACCGACATAAGACAGGGAATGGCAATCGTGATCGCCGCCAGCGGCGCATCAACCATGACCCCGCCACTCAAGCTTCGCGTCATTAGAAGAGCGGCTACAATAACCGCAGTCGGCAAGACTTTCACAAGTGACACGGGCTGTCGGCCCCATCTTTGGACCGTCAAGGGCCCACTAGTCGGCCGGGCCCTAGAAGTCAGAGAGAGGACGGCGACTTAAGAGATCGACAGTGGGACTGCGCCAAGGATTACCATTGTACCCGGGGGGTCGGCCTATATAAACCCCCCGGGGCACCCATGCGAGGGGTTGGAACCTAGTAGTTTGACACACACATAGAGGGAAGAGAAGAGCTAGCCGTGCCCTTCTCCTTCCTCACCCCGAACAGCTCAAGGAGCAATCTTGTACTCACTTTGCCATAGTGATCATCACGGAGACCCCCGCAGAGCAGCGGCAGGGTGTTATCTCCTCGGAGAGCCCTGAAGCTGGGTAAGATTCGCCGGCGTGCATGCCTTCGCCTCATCCCGTTTCCAGGCACCGGCGACGTTCTACTCACCCCCTCCATGATAAGCCATCCTTTGGCATATGTCGCACCCAATCCCCGACAAATATCCTCCTTTTAAGAATGTAGTGTCGGCCTCCCCACATGATTCTCCATAAACAGCAAGGCTAGATGAAGATAGTCAATGTAGCTCTGTAGTTGATGACCGCATTTCCCCTACACCACCATCGCAGGTGCTTGCTCTAACTTGGCATCGTGATATGTGGTTGCATGTTGCATATGGTGTAGATTGTAATTCTTCCAATCTGGTTAAATTGCATGTGTTATTCTGCTTAGTTTATACATTATACCTGTTAATGTGACATGCCTTCCTATTTTTGATACACATTACATCTGTCTATTAAGCATGTCCTTACATAAAACTATTGTTTTTTGTATCCTGCATCAATCAATTATGACGAGACACCTTTAGTATATGTAGTGTGATATTGGTTGCACCTTTCATATGATTTATAGCATGCACTACTTCTAATTTGTTGAAATGCCATTTATGATGGGACGCTTTTAATTTGGTAGGGTCATATTGGTTGCATCTTTCATGTGGTGTTTAGCTTTCGTTGCTTCTAATTTGTTGAAATGCCTTCAGCTTAGTTTACACACATCATAGCTATGAATATGCAATGTTGTTCTTTTTTCTTACACATTCAATCGTCCTATCATGCGGTCGCCTTACATTAAAGTAGTGCTCGTCAGCATCCTGTATCAATGAGTTCTGAAAAGCAATTTTTTATTCATTTTTCTTGTGGGCTTGACTTCGCAAGGCAATAAAATTATGTAAGAGGAAGGAAAAAATTAAGGCAGGACTAATGGCGGTCTTCCTACGAAACCGGCATTCCGTGTGCTTTCTCTAACTCGGCGGTGTGATATTGCATACTGATTGCCTAGCTTGTATTGCTTCTAATTTGATGAAATTACTTATGCTTAGTTTACACAAATAGTTGTGAATATGCTATGCCGTCCTGTTTTTTTACATATTCCATCCTCGCATCATGTATTTGCCTTACGTCAAGGTAGTGATTGTTAGTATCATGCATGAATGAGTTCCGAAGTGTGAATTTTATTGCTTTTTCTTGTCGATTTTACTTGACAATGCAAAATCAATAAAATGGAAGGAAATTAGCAAGGCAATGGATAAAGGTGCTCCTTCCAACCAACCTAAATGCAGCCCCCCAACAAGATTTGGAAGACAACACATGCATTGACACCTTAACGTAGTTGTGTTGATGATGAGCATGTCTCCGCTAGTCCACCGTCACAGGTGCTCCCGCTAACATGGCACTGTTATATGTGGTTGCATGTTATCTATGATGTCTAGCTTGTATTGCTTCTAATTTTGTTGATTTACATCTTCTTACTTTACACATTATACTTGTGAATAAGACATGTGTTCCTGTTTCTATAACATATAGTATCTGTCTATCACACCATGTTCTTACATCAATGTAATACTGTTGTATAACCTGCAACAATCACTTATCATAAGACACGTTTTACTTGCGACTCCAATAGAGGTTACATCTCGCATTATTTTCTAGCTTGTACTACTAATTTGTTGAAATGGCACTAAAGACGAGAAAGTTTTAACTTGGTAGAGTGAAATTCGTTGCATCTTACATATGGTGTGTAGCTTTCATTCCTTCTATTTTTTTTGAAATGTCTTCTTAGTTTACATATCATAGCAGTGAATACGCAATGTTGTGAATATGCAATGGCACTAATCATGAGAGATCTTTAACTTGGTAGTGTGATGTTGTTTGCATCTTGCATATGATTTATTTCTTGTGGTGCTTCACATTTCTTTAAATGCGAGTTATGGTCAGACACTGTTAACTGGACAGAGCGATACTTGTAGCATATTTCATATGGTGTCTACCTTCCATTGCATTGCTTCTAATTTATTGAAATGCCTTCTGCTTAGTTTACACATCATAGTTCTGATTATCTCGTCCCGTCCTGCTTTTCGTACATATCACATCCTCCTATCATGCGGTTGTCTAACATCAAAGTTTAGTTCGTTTGTATCACGCATCAATTTTTTCTGAAGAACCAAATTTTTATTCCTTTTCCTTGTCGTCTTGACTTGACATGGCAAAGAAATGAGGAAGGAACGGAGAATGGTAGGGGATGGTGTTACTACTCAGGACGCACGAAACCAGAAGCAGAAGAATTATGCAGATTTTGCTAGTACCGATGGTGTAATAGAAGGTCAAAGTCCACCGGAAAATTGTACAAACACAGTATCCCCTGGTACACCTGCTGCGAAACAATCCAAACCCAAATGAATAGTTGCCACCAAACAACCAACGACAACCCTAGTTGGTAACATACCTTCTTCCACGGTACCAATATCTACACGAGTTACTCGTTCTGTAACTCTGCTAGCGGCAAGTTCCCAAGCTCCCTTGCCACTTGACACTACTTCCGAAGCACTCTTGACACAAGACAAGTTGGCAAGATTAGATGAACCTTGTGAGCTTCAATATCAAGAAGGTAGTTGCTCTAGTCAAGTTACAATTGCATGCTTCTTTATATGTAGTCTCATAGTTTGATGTACACTAACACTTCCCATGTTCGTTGTTGAACTAGCACCTATGCGGAAGAGGAAGTAGACATGAGGGATAATGCTCGACAGGTTAACTAAATCTAGAGGAGGAAGAATGGAGATCCGTTTTGAGGCAGGTTTAAAAGGCCCACGTGATGCTACAGAGTCGGCCAAGTTAGTATCAGAGGTAGTCGTTGCCGTCAGGTGTCATGCACGTATCCTCCCAACATGGATTCAGTACAGGAATGAAAAATACGAAACCCAGTTTAACACCTTCCTCAACTATTTATCTGTAAGTGTGGTTATGTATGGAAATTAGTAATATCATATTGCTCTATCCCATACTTTCTAGGTTGCTGGTAATGAGACTCACATAATTTTCAACGGCTGAGGTTCAAGTTGGATAGCCAAGATGATGCAACCAGACAATCATGCACCCATGTTTTCAAGTCTACTATGTGCCAGGATCGGTCTAACTTGAGGAAAACTCACTTTGAAGGCAAGGCTAACAGTGAACTTGCCCAAACATCTCTAGTGTAAAATATATCGGATAAATACTGGAGAGGCCTTGTTAAACACTGGTCTGATCCAAAGTATCTGTCGACATTCTGGGAACCAGGGTACCTAGACTTGCCTGCCTACGGCCCATGGCGTGGCTCCATCGACGGCTTGGTATGGACCATCTTCAGCACCAACAACGCAATACCCTCGTGAGGGGCCAAGCCTCGCGAGGCAGGTGACGCCAAGACCTCCAGAAGGAGCATCCTCCTTAGGCTAGCTCCCGAGGAACAGAGATTTCTATGCAAGCCCTCACCTTGTGAGGCTCGGATGACGCAAGCCATGACGACCAAGGCTAGGCGGGAGCCAGCAGCCGAAATACAATAGGTTTCCTCTTTGGTGCTAAAGAGGCAAGCGCAGGCGCGGAGTCCTGAGGAATCAACCAAAGGTTTCCATTTCCATGCTATGATTATCACTACGCAACCTACTTCTTGTAGACTTGTTTTGGGCCTCCAAGCACAGAGTTTTGTAGGACAGTAGCAAATTTCCATCAAGTGGATGACCTAAGGTTTATCAATCCGTGGGAGGCGTAGGATGAAGATGGTCTCTCTCAAACAACCCTCCAGCCAAATAACAAAGAGTCTCTTGTGTCCCCAACACACCCAATACAATGGTAAATTGTATAGGTGCACCAGTTCGACAAAGAGATGGTGATACAAGTGCAATATGGATGGTAGATACAGGTTTTTGTAATCTGAAAATATAAAAACAGCAAGGTAGCAAGTAGTAAAAGTGAGCAAAAACGGTATTGCAATGCTTCGAAACAAGGCCTAGGGTTCATACTTTCACTAGCGCAAGTTCTCTCAACAATGATAACATAATTAGATCATATAACAATCCCGCAACATGCAACAAAGAGTCACTCCAAAGTCACTAATTGTGGAGAACAAACGAAGAGATTATTGTAGGGTACGAAACTACCTCAAAGTTATTCTTTCTGATCGATCTATTGGGCTATTCCTATAAGTTTCACAAACAGCCCTAGAGTTCGTACTAAAAAAACACCTTAAGACACACATCAACCAAAACCCTAATGTCACCACAAGTATCCGCGGGTTTGATTATAGGATATGCATCACACAATCTCAGATTCATCTATTCAAACCGACACAAAGACCTTCAAAGAGTGCCCCAAAGTTTCTACCGGAGAGTCAAGACGAAAACGTGTGCCGACCCCTATGCATAAATTCACAAGGTCACAGAACCCACAATTTGATCACCAAAACATACATCAAGTGGATCACGTGAATATCCCATTGTCACCACTGTTAAGCACATGCAAGACATACATCAAGTGTTCTCAAATCCTTAAAGACTCAATCCGATAAGATAACTTCAAAGGGAAAACTCAATCCATTACAAGAAGGTAGAGGGGTAGAAACATCATAAGATCCAACTATAATAGCAAAACTCGCGGTACATCAAGATCATGCCAAATCAAGAATACGAGAGAGAGAGAGTGAGAGAGAGAGAGAGAGATCAAACACATAGCTACTGGTACATACCCTCAGCCCCGAGGGTGAACTACTCCCTCCTCATCATGGAGAGCGCCGGGATGATGAAGATGGCCACGGGTGATGGTTTCCCCCTCCGGCAGGGTGCCGGAACAGGGTCTCAATTGGTTTTTTTAGCTACAAAGGCTTGCGGCGGGGAACTTTCGATCTAGGTTCTATTCTGGAGGTTTGGGGATATATAAGAGGTGTTGGCATCGAGAACAAGTCAGGGGAGTCCACGAGGGGCCCACAAGGTCGGAGGGTGCGCCCTAGGGGTGGGGCGCCCTCCACCCTGGTGGAGGCCTCGGGACTCCTCTGGTGCATCTTCGGTACTCCGTGGGCTTCTCTAGGTTAATAGGTTAGTCCCAAAAATCATATAAAATAGCATATAAATGCATATAAAACATCCAAAATAGATAATATAATAGCATGGAACAATAGAAAATTATAGATAGGTTGCAGACGTATCAAGCATCACCAAGCTTAATTCCTGGTCGTCCTCGAGTAGGTAAATGATAAAAACAGAATTTTTTATGTGGAATGCTACCTAACATATTTATCCATGTAATACTCTTTACTGTGGCAAGAATATTCAGATCCATAGGATTCAAAACAAAAGTTTAATATTGACATAAAACGATTATACTTCAAGCATGTTAATAAAGCAATCATGTCTTCTCAAAATAACATGGCCAAAGAAAGTTATCCCTACAAAGTCATATAGTCTGGCTATGCTCCATCTTCATCACACAAAAATTCAAATCATGCACAACCCCGATGACAAGCCAAGCAATTGTTTCATACTTTTGATGTTCTCAAACTTTTTCAACTTCCACGCAATACATGAGCGTGAACCATGGACATAGCACTATAGGTGGAATAGATGGTGGTTGTGGAGAAGACAGAAAGAAGGAGATAGTCTCACATCAACTAGGCGTATCAACGGGCTCTAGAGATGCCCATCAATAGATTTCAATGTGAGTGAGTAGGATTGCATTGGCAATGGATGCACTAGAGCTACAAGTTTATCAAAGCTCAAAAAGGAAACTAAGTGGGTGTGCAACCAACTTGCTTGCTCACGAAGACCTAGGGAAACTTGAGGAAGCCCATCATTGGAAAATACAAGCCAAGTTCTATAATGAAAAATACCACTAGTATATGAAAGTGATAACATAGGAGACTCTCTATCAAGAAGAGCATGGTGCTACTTTGAAGCACAAGTGTGGTAAATGGATAGTAACATTTTTGCTTCTCTGTTTTCTCTCATCATTTTTTTATTGCGCCTTCTCTCATTTTTTGGCCTCATTTTTTTTCGTCCAGAGTCTCATCCCGACTTGTGGGGGAGTCATTGTCTCCATCATACCATCCTCACTGGGACAATGCTCTAATAATGATGATCATCACACTATTAGTTACTTACAACTCAAGAATTACAACTCGATACTTAGAACAAAATACGACTCTATATGAATGCCTCCGGCAGTGTACCGGGACATGCAATGAACCAAGAGTGACATGTATGAAAGAATTATTAAAGGTGGCTTTGCCAAAAATACTATGTCAACTACATGATCATGCAATGCAATATGACAATGATGGAACGTGTCATAGTAAACGGAACGGTGGAAGTTGCATGCCAATATATCTCGGAATGTCTATGGAAATGCCATAATAGATAGTTGGTGCTTGTTTTGAGGAAGGTATATGGTGGGTTTATGATACCGGCGAAAGTTGCGCGGTACTAGAGAGGCTAGCAAAGGTGGAAGGGTGAGAGTGCGTATAATCCATGGACTCAACATTAGTCCTAAAAAACTCACATATTATTGTGAAAATCTATTAGTCATCGAAACAAAGTACTACTTTCATGCTCCTAGGGGGATAGATTGGTAGGAAAAGACCATCGCTCGTCCCTGACCGCCACTCATAAGGAAGACAATCAATAAATAAATCATTCTCCGACTTCATCGCATAACGGTTCACCATAAGTGCATGCTACGGGAATTACAAATTTTAACACAAGTATTTCTCAAATTTACAACTACTCACTAGCATGACTCTAATAATACCATCTTCATATCTCAAAATAATCATAAGGAATGAAACTTCTCATAGTATTCAATGCACTCTATGTGAAACCTTTTAATATATCCCTCTTGCACGCCCATCATATTAGGACTAAATTCATAAAAAATTACCATGATGTTTATATACTCTCAAAATAATATAAGTGAAGCATGAGAGTTCATCAATTTCTACAAAATAAAACTATCGTCATGCTCTAAAAAGATATAAGTGAAGCAATAGAGCAAATGACAAACAACTCCAAAAGGTATAAGTGAAGATGAATGAGTAGTCGAATAATTACGTGATTATGTGAAGACTCTCTCTCATTAAGTATTTCAGATATTAAGTAATTTATTCAAACAGCAAGCAAATACTAATAAAAAGTAAATAACGCTCCAAGAAAAACACATATCATGTGGTGAATAAAAATATAGCCCAAGTAAATCTACCGATGAACGAAGACGAAAGAGGGGATGCCATCTGGGGCATCCCCAAGCTTAGTTTGCTTGGGTATTCCTTGGATATTACCTTGGGGTGCCTTGGGCATGCCCAAGCTTAGGCTCTTGCCGCTCCTTGTTCCATAGTCCATCGAAACTTCACCCAAAACTTGAAAACTTCACAACACAAAACTCAACAGAAAACTCGTGAGCTTCGCTAGTATAATAAAACAAATCATTCACTATGGTACAGTCAAGACAAGATCCATAATTTTTCTCACATGATGCCTACTCTTACCTATCATTTCTATAATTTATATTAAGCAATATAACCCATTGAAACTAGAAAACAAGCAAACTGTGCATCGGAAACAGAATTTGTCAAAAACAGAATAGTCTGGAAAGATTTGAATTGAAATCATACTTCTGTAACTCCAAAAATTCTGAAAATTTTAGGAAGACGTAAGCAATTTGTTTATTAATCTTCTGCAAAAAGAATCAATATTTTTGCATGCTCCTGTGATATTTAACAATTTTGGGACTAAGCGCAAAAGTTTCTGTTTTTCAGCAAGATCAAATCAACTATTGCCGTTAGCTATCCCATAGGACTTACTTGGCACTATATTGAAACCAAAGCTATTAAACATGATTACTATAGTAGCTTAATCATGTCAACACTCGAAAACAGTAGGTATAACTATTTTTTTGTCTCCCAACAAGCACTTTTCTTTAATGCCTTTTTAGCTAGGCATGATGGTTTCAATGATGCTCACATAAAAGATAAGAATTGAAACATAATGGGATCATCATGAAGCATATGACAAGAACATTTAATTCTAACCCACTTCCTATGCATAGGGATTTTGTGAGCAAACAACTTACGGGAACAACAATCAACTAGCATAGGAAGGCAAAACAAGCATGCCTTCAAAACTTCCAACACATAGAGAGGAAACTTGATATTACTGAAATATGCAAAAGCATATGTTCCTCTCTCATAATAATTTTCAGTAGAATCATGAATGAATTCAACAATATAACCATCACATAAATCATTCTTTTCATGATGCAAAAGCATAGAATTTTTATTACTCTCCACATAAGCAAATGTCTTCTCATGAATAGTAGTGGGAGCAAACTCAACAAAATAACTATCATGTGCGGCATAATCCAAATGAAAATTAAAATCAAGATCACAAGTTTCATGCTTATCATTACTCTTTATAGCATACATTTCATCATAATAATCATCATAGATAGCAACTTATGTTCTCATAATCAATTGGAACCTCTTCCGGAATAGTGGATTCATCACTAAATAAAGTCATGACCTCTCCAAATCCACTTTCATAGATACTATAAGATTCAACACCCTCCAAAATAGTGGGATCACTATTACCTAGAGATGACACTCTTCCAAACCCACTTTCATCAACATAATCATAATAAATAGGAGGCATGCTATCATCATAATAAATTTTCTCATCAAAACTTGGGGGACAAACAAATGTCATCTTCATCAAACATAACATCCCCAATCTTGTAGCTTTGCACATCATTAGCATCATGGATATTAAAAGAATTCATACTAACGACATTACAATCATGCTCATCATTCAAATATTTAGTGCCAAACACTTTATAGACTTCTTCTTCTAACACCTGAGCACAATTTACCTTGCCATCATTTTCATGAAAGATAATAAAAAGATGAAGCATATGAGGCAACCTAAATTCCATTTTTTTGTAGTTTTCTATTATAGACTAAACTAGTGATAAAAAAAGAAACTAAAAGATTTGATTGCAAGATCTAAAGCTATACCTTCAAGCACTAACCTCCCCGGCAAAGGCGCCAAAAAGATCTTGATGTCTACTACGCAACCTTCTTCTTGTAGACTCGTGTTGGGCGTACAAGCACAGAGTTTTGTAGGACAGTAGAAAATTTCCCACAAGTGGATGACCTAAGGTTTATCAATCTGTGGGAGGCATAGGATGAAGATGGTCTCTCTAAAACAACCCTGCAACCAAATAACAAAGAGTCTCTTGTGTTCCCAACACACCCAATACAATGGTAAATTGTATAGGTGCACTAGTTTGGCAAGAGATGGTGATACAAGTGCAATATGGAAGGTAGATATAGGTTTTTGTAATATGAAAATATTAAAACAGCAAGGTAGCAAGTAGTAAAAGTGAGCAAAAACGGTATTGCAATGCTTCGAAACAAGGCCTAGGTTTCATACTTTCAGTAGTGCAAGTTCTCAAAACAATGATAACATAATTAAATCATATAACAATCCCTCAACATGCAACACAAAGTCACGCCAAAGTCACTAATACCGAAGAACAAACGAAGAGATTATTGTAGGGTACGAAACCACCTCAAAGTTATTCTTTCTAATCGATCTATTGGTCTATTCCTATAAGTGTCACAAACAACCCTAGAGTTCAAACTAAAAAAACAACTTAAGACACACAGCAACCAAAACCCTAATGTCACCTAGATACTCTAATGTCACCACAAGTATCCGCGGGTTTGGTTATAGGATATGCATCACACAATCTCAGATTCATCTATTCAAACCGACACAAAGAACTTCAAAGAGTGCCCCAAAGTTTCTACCGGAGAGTCAAGACGAAAACGTGTCCCGACCCCTATGCATAAATTCACAAGGTCACAGAACCCGCAATTTGATCATCAAAACATACATCAAGTGGATCACGTGAATATCCCATTGTCACCATAGGTAAGCACATGCAAGACATACATCAAGTGTTCTCAAATCCTTAAAGACTCAATCCGATAAGATAACTTCAAAGGGAAAATTCAATCCATTACAAAAAGGTAGAGGGGGAGAAACATCATAAGATCCAACTATAATAGCAAAACTCGCAGTACATCAAGATCATGCCAAATCAAGAATACGAGAGAGAGAGAGAGAGAGAGAGAGAGAGATCAAACACATAGCTACTGGTACATACCCTCAGCCCCAAGGGTGAACTACTCCCTCCTCGTCATGGAGAGCGCCGGGATGATGAAGATGGCCATGGGTAATCGTTTCCCCCTCCGGCAGGGTGCCGGAATAGGGTCCCAATTGGTTTTTTGTGGCTACAGAGGCTTGCGGCGGCGGAATTCCCGATCTAGGTTCTGTTATGGAGGTTTGGGGATATATTAGAGGTGTTCACTTTGAGAACAAGTCAGGGGAGTCCACGAGGGGCCCACAAGGTCGGAGGGTGGGCCCTAGGGGGTGGGGGAACCCTCCACACTTGTGGAGGCCTCGGGACTCCTCTGGTGCATCTTCGGTACTCCGTGGAATTCTTTTGGTCCAAAAACAACCGTCGAAAAGTTTCAGCTCAATTGGACTCCGTTTGATATTCCTTTCCTGTGAAACTCAAAAACAAGGAAAAACATAAACTGGCACTGGGCTCTAGGTTAATAGGTTAGCCCCAAAAATCATATAAAATAGCATATAAATGCATATAAAACATCCAAGATAGATAATATAATAGCATGGAACAATCAAAACTTATAGATACATTGGAGACGTATCAACCATCCCCAAGCTTAATTCCTGCTCGTCCTCGAGTAGGTAAATGATAAAAACAGAATTTTTTATGTGGAATGCTAGCAAACATATTTATCCATGTAAGTCTCTTTATTGTGGCAAGAATATTCAGATCAAGATTCAAAACAAAAGTTTAATATTGACATAAAAATGATTATACTTCAAGCATACTAATAAAGCAATCATGTCTTCTCAATATAACATGGCCAAAGAAAGTTATCCCTACAAAGTCATATAGTCTGGCTATGCTCCATCTTCATCACACAAAATATTCAAATCATGCAGAACCCCGATGAAAAGCCAAGAAATTGTTTCACACTTTTGATGTTCTTAAACTTTTTCAACTTTCACGCAATACATGAGCGTGAGCCATGGACATATTACTATAGGTGGAATAGACGGTGCTTGTGGAGAAGACAAAAAGAAGGAGATAGTCTCACTTCAACTAGGCGTATCAACGGGCTCTGGAGATGCCCATCAATAGATATCAATGTGAGTGATTAGAGATTGCCATGCAACGGATGCACTAGAGCTATAAGTTTATGAAAGCTCAAAAAGGAAACTAAGTGGGTGTGCAACCAACTTGCTTGCTCACGAAGACCTAGGGCAATTTGAGGGAGCCCATCATTGGAAAATACAAGCCAAGTTCCATGATGAAAAATTCCCACTAGTATATGAAAGTGATAACATAGGAGACTCTCTATCAAGAAGATCATGGTGCTACTTTGAAGCACAAGTGTGGTAAAAGGATAGTAACATTGTCGCTTCTCTCTTTTCTCTCATCATTTTTTATTGGGCCTTCTCTCGTTTTTTGGCCTCTTTTTTTTGTCCGGAGTCTCATCCCGACTTGTGGGGGAATCATAGTCTCCATCATACCTTCCTCACTGGGTCAATGCTCTAATAATGATGATCATCACACTGTTATTTACTGACAACTCAAGAATTGCAACTCGATACTTAGAAAAAAATACGACTCTATATGAATGCCTCCGGCGGTGTATCGGGACATGCAATGAATCAAGAGTGACATGTATGAAAGAATTATGAAAGGTGGCTTTGCCACAAATACTATGTCTACTACATGATCATGAAAAGCAATATGACAATGATGGAATGTGTCATAGTAAACGGAATGTTGGAAGTTCCATGGCAATATATCTCGGAATGGCTATGGAAATGCCATAATAGGTAGGTGGTGGCTGTTTTGAGGAAGGTATATGGTGGGTTTATGATACCGGCGAAAGTTTCGCGGTACTAGAGAGGCTAGCAAAGGTGGAAGGGTGAGAGTGTGTATAATCCATGGACTCAACATTAGTCCTAAAGAACTCACATACTTATTGTGAAAATCTATTAGTCCTCGAAACAAAGTACTACGTTCATGTTCCTAGGGGGATATATTGGTAGGAAAAGACCATCGCTTGTCGCCGACCTCCACTCATAAGAAAGACAATCAATAAATAAATCATGCTCCGACTTCACCACATAAAGGTTCACCATACGTGCATGCTACGGCAATCACAAACGTTAACACAAGTATTTCTCAAATTCACAACTAATCACTAGCATGACTCTAATATTACCATCTTCATATCTCAAAACAATCATAAGGAATCAAACTTCTCATAGTATTCAACGCACTCTATATGAAAGTTTTTATTATATCCCTCTTGCACGCCCATCATATTAGGACTAAATTCATAACCTAAGCAAATTACCATGATGTTTAAATACTCTCAAAATAATATAAGTGAAGGATGAGAGTTCATCAATTTCTACAAAATAAAACTATCGTCATGATCTAAAAAGATATAAGTGAAGCACTAGAGCGAATGACAAACTACTCCAAAAGATATAAGTGAAGATCAATGAGTAGTCGAATAATTACGTGACTATGTGAAGACTCTCTCTCATTTAAGTATTTCAGATCTTAAGTACTTTATTCAAACAGCAAGCAAATCCTAATAAAAGTAAATGACGCTCCAAGCAAAACACATATCATGTGGTGAATAAAAATATAGCCCCAAGTAAATTTACCGATGAATGAAGACGAAAGACAGGATGCCATCTGGGGCATTCCCTAGCTTAGTTTGCTTGGGTATTCCTTGAATATTACCTTGGGGTGCCTTGGGAATGCCCAAGTTTAGGCTCTTGCCACTCCTTGTTCCATAGTCCATCGAAACTTCACCCAAAACTTGAAAAATTCACAACACAAAACTCAACAGAAAACTCGTGAGCTCCATTAGTATAATAAAACAAATCATTCACTATGGTACAGTAAGGACAAGATCCATAATTTTTCTCACATGATGCCTACTGTCCCCTATCATTTCCACAATTTATATTAAGAAATATAAGCCATAGAAACTAATAAACAAGCAAACTATGCATCGAAAAACAGAATCTATAAAAAAATAGAATAGTCTGTGTCGTGGGAAACGACACCTATGGGATCACTAGGATCCCTTTTGCTACGGTTGGCGGGCGTGAGGTTGTGCAAAGAGCGGGTCTAGAAGCCAGCACGAGGATCGTTTACCCTGGTTTGGGCCGCGAGGATGTGTGATACCCTAGTCCCGCTTTGATATATATTTGAGTGTTCTTGAGTTCTTGAACTAGCTACGATGCATGTGTCGTCCAAAAGATCTGAATCCCCCTTTAGTACGCCTCGGGCCTCCTTTTATAGTCAAAAGGGGCTGCCATAGTGGCACACAGGAGGTGGAAAGGTATATAGTGTACAAGCTTATCGCCTGTCATTACAGGACAAAGCGCATTAAATGCGGTGCTTAGGTGTCCACTTGCTTTATCGGGGGCGGTAACGAGGCCCGTCCCCGTCTGGCCGCTGTTCGCCTTGCTTCGACACGGCCCAGCCAACGAGGCATGCAGCGCCACGTAGGCTGGCAGGCTGCTGAGTTGGCTTGGTGGTAGGGTCTTCACGAAGATCAGTATGCCACCACGCAGGTGTTTGGCTAGTTGGATTAGTACCCACGTACTGCCACGTGGGTACTTGCTTCAGTTGGTGGGTTGGCCGCTGAGCTGGGGCGGTGATGGGACGACAAGGTCATGTTGCGGTCTCACCTATATTCCTGGCAAGGGTCTTGCCGGGGCCTTGTGAGCGCCCTTGGCAAGAGTCTTGTGGGGCCTTGCGAGTGTATTTGGCAAGGAGCCTTGCCGGGGCCTCGTGGGCATCCTCGGCAAGCAGCCTTGAGATTGTCTTGTCTTCTGGTCCTCATCTAGGATTTGTAGGCTCTCTATCTTCAGAAAGATCTTCATGCCACCATGCAGGCACTTCCCGAGCCTTGGTTCCAATGCTGTCAATGGTGTCAGAACTCTCAGGCTCAAGGGTGGCTGCGATGTTAGTGTTGGGTGAGCTGCCCTGGCAAGGCTCTTGACTGGGCTGTGTAGGCCGCCCCGGCAAGGGTCTTGCCTGGAGGAAGCTTGTCTGATCGCTCTGTCTTCTGCGCCCTTGGTTGGAGCGCTGCTGTGGTAGCCTTGCACTTCTGCTTCCCTCCTCTGCCCTGCTAAGTGTGGTCACGGGAGCGGCTCTGACTGCCCGTGCACAGCACAAAAGAGAGCCCCTACTTTTTTGCACCAACAGGAGCCCCCTGGCCTGGGCCACACATAAGCGCGACGCGTTGTTGGGCTAGGCCCAAAACGGTGCGCGGGCACGCGAGGCGGAGTTTTACTTCGGTAACCTCTCCGTTGGTTGCGCTTCCCCACGACCCGCGTTGAATGCGCGACGTGGGGGTCGTGTGTGGAGTGACCGCAGTGTGCTTGTGTCACTCCGCGGTTTTAATATTAAAGAGGCGGTCCACGTTCTCCTCATAAAAATAGAGGAAGCCGCAGGGGCACGACTCATTTACAAAGTAGGCTCGGGTCATGGCCATCATGGCACCCGTGCCCCACGATCATGGGGCACGAAACGGCCGCTTCACTTGCCATCTGAGTCCTAGCTCGCCCGCCACGTATCCTCCATGCGCCGGGGAGGGCGGGCGGCGGACACAGAAGGTATGGGTTTTAATGCTTGGGCGGGGGCCGGGCATCGCTGATTGGGGCAGCGGGTCGGTCCTGTCTCCTTGCGCCTCCGGCGGTTGGATTGGCTGATTGGGGCCGTCTCGCCCGGCCTCGTTCGGCCTCGTTCCTCTATATAAAGGGAGGGGGACAACGTCTTCTCGCACCCATTTTCTCTCAGTCTGATCTCTTTCCTTCGCTTTGTCATGGCGAGAGGGCGTGGTCGCGGCCACGCCCCTTGGGAGGCGACCAGGTCTTCCTCCCTCCAGAGGGTGGCGGCGGTCAAAGAAGAGCCGGACGCCCAAGGTGAAGGACACGCTAGAGACAGAGGCGCCAGCCGGGGCCGCGGTCACCGAGATAGTCGAGGCAGAGGGGGCGTGGACGGGGGACTCCCGCATCGTCACCATCTCCGTCGCCATCTCCCCCGGCATCTCCTCCTGCTTCCTCGAGCGGTCAGGTCGGGGATTCGGCGCTGGAATTTATCCTGCAACTGCGCGGGCCGCCGCACAGCCGCCTTCGTCTTCCCGAAGCATTTGTGAGGGTGCTGGAGATTGACTGGCCACCGAGGCTAAGGCTTCACATGGAGGGGTGTTGCCATGGCGACATGCGGGTGAACATAGGGTGCCATGCCCCTCATGTGATGCTTCTTCGTCGGGGCTGGAAAACCTTCGCACGTGCCCTTTGCTTGATGGATGGTCACGTCCTCTACTTCAAGCTAGCGGAGAGCGACCTGCTCTCTGTCAAGGTCTTCGGGCGCTCGGAACACAGGCTAGGGTACTGCGCCGAGAGCTCAACCGATGGTGAAATCTCCTCTTCAGGCGAGAGTGACGAGGGGGACATCGACAGCGACGACGAGGGAAGCGGGCGGGAGGATGACGGGTCTAACTAGGCGTCAAACACACCATCCCTAGGCAATGCCGGCAGTACCACCATCTGCATAGCCAGCTCCTTGAACTTCTCGGGGTCGCCTCCTTGGGCGGTTGGCGTGGGAATGCCGGGGAAGATGAAGAAGGCGGGCGGTGGGCCATCAAGTCGGAGTACGCGGGCACCGACGCCTTCGTCGCGTATTGCCGTCCCGCAACCTCATCATTCGGCTCTTCTCCCGGCACCATCATCACCATCCCTCTTCTGGACGGCCGCCGGGATGTTCTTTTGGTGTCTTCTACTGCTCGTACCTCGCCTAGGCGCTCCTTTTACCCTTCTGCCATCTTGTTTCGTTTCCTGAGGAGAGGGACAAGAAAGGGATTACGAGCATCTTATGTCTTTTTAGCTTTTAAGCCTACAGGCCTCAGTAAGATTTAAACCTTGTAAACCCCCTGCTCATGTATGCATTCTGTATGAATTGTACTTGCCAACAACGTATTAATGAAGAGAAGGGTGTTTGTCGGGTTTATTTTGCGCGTTTGCAAGGCCCGCACCAAGGAACGAGTCCTCGTTATCTTAAGATAAACATTGTGACCCGGCAACAGACGTTGCCGTCCTCCTGCCCCATAGCTCGATTGCACTCACGCTCTTGGCGGAGGTAGGGGCAAAGTAGGATTGGGCCCTTCACCCGATCCTTTCCCACTGCGCTACGACCAAGTCCCGGCCCAAAGTAAAGTTTTTGGACACAGGGAAGAGGGAACATGATGGTATAAGGGTGAGCAAAGTCTCATACGTTCAAGTTTCATATAGAAGTAAGGAGTGGGGGATGAAAGACTTATCTGATTTTGCAGTCCCCCGGTAATCTTGGCTTGCCGCGGTCGGATCTTTGGGTCTGCAGCCCCCAGCAACCTTGGCTTGCTGGGGTCGGGGCACCGGCCTGTTCTCTTTCTTCCAAACAACTCAGCAGAAATGTTCATGCGCCCTGCGAACCAAAAAGGACGGGAAAGAACAGAGAGACGCGCACCCGACCTCTAGGCTAGGGGTTAGTCACTTCTAAGCACTATCAACCCTAACCGAGGGAGAGACTCAACCTAGCATGCATACTAAAATTTAGGGCGCCAGCGCTTCATTTATTTATGCTCAGGGTCTGTGCGTGGCTTTGTACAAAGGGTTAAATGCCTTGCTGGCAAGGCTTGTACAAAAACGTGGTCTGCGGGGGGCCCGGCAACCGCGCCTTATGGGTAAAACTTGCAAATATGTTCGATGTTCCAGAGTTGCTTACTGGAATACCATCTTCGGTCTCCAGGCAGACTGCGCCGGGCGTGGTGACTCGTATTACCCGATAAGGGCCTTCCCACTTCGGCGTCAACTTGTTGGAATTCTTGGCGACTGAACGCGCCGAAGAACAAGGTCGCCTTCCACAAAGCTTCGGGCATGAACCTTGCGACTATGGTAGCGGCGCAAGGCTTGCTGGTAGCATGCTGCTTGCAAGCCGCCCGAAGACGATCTTCCTCAAGGAGCGTTGCGTCATCTTGCCGCAATTGCTCTTGCTCAAGCATATTATAGGCGAGCACTCGGGGTGACCCGTATGTGAGTTCCGTGGGGAGAACTACTTCTGCCCCGTAAACGAGGGAGAAAGGTGTCTCGCCGGTGGCTCGATTTGTTGTCGTTCTGATTGACCAAAGAACTGCCGGCAATTCATCAATCCAGCGCCTTCCGCACTTGTGTAGCCTTTAAAAGTCCTTGTCCAGAGGCCCCGCAATACTTCAGCATTTGCCCTCTCAGCCTGGCTGTTGCTTCGTTGGTGTGCAACAGAAGCAAAACATGCCTTGCTGTCGAGGTCTTGAATGCATCGCATGAAGGTGCGGCTTGTGAATTGCGTGCTGTTGTCGGTGATGACCCTGTTTGGTACACCAAAATGGCTGACTAGCCCGTTGAAGAACTTGACAGCTGATTGCGCTGTCACATTTCTCACTGCTTCCACCTCTTTCCACTTTGAACTTGTCGATTGCAGCGTACAAGTACTCAAAGCCCCCGACAGCACGGGGGAAGGGGCCCAGTATGTCGAGCCCCGAGACCGAGAATGGCGAGGAAAGATGGATTGTTTGGAGAGCTTGAGCTGGTTGATGAAGCTTCTTTGAATGGAACTGACATGCTTCACACTTGATTACCAGTGTCGTTGCATCCTGGAAGGTAGTGGGCCAGAAGAAACCTTGCCGGAACGCATTGCCGGCAAGGGCTCTCGACCCTATGTGGGAGCCACATATGCCTCCGTGTATCTCTGCCAACAGCTCCAGTCCTTCCTCCCGGGGAATGCACTTCAATTTCACACAATGGGCTACTTTCTCCGCTTCTTCCTGCTCCTCAGGGAGTTCCCCGGTTTGGAGAAATCGAACGGTACGTTGTGCCCATGCCGGAGCCTGAGGCTCGACGGCAAGGATCAAAGGCATCTCTTTCGCCATGGGGTTGGTTGTCTCTATGGCCACGGCTTGGCGCCCTACCGGAGTCTATCCCCCCACGGTAGGCTCAATGTCCCCGGCAACATCTGTGCCGGCGGCTCCTGGGAGCTTGGTGAGAAAGTACTTGTCGGGGCCTGATTTCCTCCGCTTGTTCTGCTCAATCGTTGGTTCGACGGATGGTTGAGTTAATCAAAGCACAAAGGTACCTGGTTCCACAGGAAGTTTGAGGGCAGCGCATTTCAACAAGTAGTGGGTGATGCCGTTCTCCACTCGGGGAACATGCTCCGCTTGTATACCGTCAAAACACTCCTCCAGCTTCCTCACTTCATTTATGTAGGCCTCCATCAATGGGCTATGGTAATCCTTGTTGACTTGATTGACGACAAGCTATAAATCTCCCCTGACGATGGGCTTCCTGATTCCGATGTCTGTCGCGATCTTGAGACCGGCAAGCAACCCCTCATATTCGGCAGTATTGTTTGTTGACATCTCCCTGGGAAAGTGCATCTGGATTACATACTTGAGGTGCTCTCCGGTGGGTGCGACGAGCAGCACAACAGCACCAGTGCCTTGTAGCGAGAAAGCCCCGTCAAAGTACATAACCCAGTCGCGACTTGTTTCCTTGCCGGGGAGAGTGGTCTCCTGGATCTCCTCGTCGGGCATTGAGGTCCATTCTGCAATGAACTTTGCCAAGACTCTACTCTGGATTGTCGAAGTGCTTTCAAACTTCAAACCAAAGCTCGACAGTTCCAAGGCACATTCCACGATTCTCCCGGTCACGTCTGGGATATGCAATATCCGTTGCAACGGGAAGAGGGTGACGACAGTGATCTCGTGTGCTTTGAAGTAATGACACAGCTTCCTTGAGGCCATAAGGAGGCCGAAGAGCAATTTCTGCACACAGGAGTACCGGGATCTAGCCCCCTGCAAGAAAGAGCTGACAAAGTAGACTGGGTGCTGCATCACCTTCTTCTTCCGCACTACTTCACTTGGTTGCGTCGCTTCCGCTCCGATGGCGTCAGATTCTCCTGTCTCGCCACTGGTCAGCCCTGCCGTTGCTATCACTCCCGCATTGACCTCCCTTTGCACCACTAGTGCAGCACTGACCACTTGATTTGTTGCCGCTAGATATAGCAGCAACGGCTCTTGTGTTTTAGGCGCGACCAATATTGACGTAGAGGAGAGGTATTTCTTCAAATCCTGCAGTGCTGCTTCGGCCTCTGGGGTCCATTCCATTGGGCCCACCTTTTTCAAGATTTTGAAAAAGGGGAGGGAGCGCTCAGCAGACTTGGAGATGAATCTGCTCATGGCGGCAACACAGCCAGCAAGCCGACGCACATCCTTGATCCGCCTAGGCGCCTGAATCTGCTCAATGGCCTTAATCTTGCCTGGATTCACCTCGATCCCACGCTGTGACACAAAGAACCGGAGAAGTTTGTCGGACGGAACACTGAAGACACACTTCTCAGGGTTTAGCTTGAGGTTGATCTTGCGAAAATTTGCAAACGTCTCTTCTAAGTCTTGTATGAGTGTGGCCTTGTCCTTGGTTTTGACCACTATGTCATCCATATAAGCATCCATATTTCTATGTAGTTGAGGTTCAAAACCAATTTGGACTGCTCTTGTAAATGTCGAATCAGCGCTCTTCAACCCGAAAGGCATTCGCATACAGCAATATGTACCACATCGGGTGATGAACGCGGTCTTCTCTTCGTCTTCTTTGGTCATGAAGATCTGGTGGTATCCTGAGTAAGCGCCAAGGAATGACAGAAGGTCACACCCAGCAGTGGAGTCCACAATCTGGTCAATGCACGGCAAAGGTAAAGGATCTTTTTGACAAGCCTTATTAATGTCTGTGTAATCAATACACAACCTCCATTTCCCATTTGCCTTGCGCACCACTACCGGATTGGCCAACCACGTTGGGTGGAGCACTCCTCTGACCAACCCCGCCGCTTCCAACTTCCTAATCACCTCTGTGATGAACTCTTGCCGCTCCAAAGCTTGCTTCTTGACCTTCTGCTTGACAGGTCGCGCATGAGGGCAGACAACAAGATGGTGCTCAATCACCTCCCTGGGAACACCGGGGATGTTAGATTCTTGCCATGCAAACACATTCGCCTGCAGGAAGGTGATGAGCGCACTTTCCTATTTGCTATCAAGGGTGGAGCTTATGGTGAAAGCCCCTCCCGTGTCATCCTCCTTGACGAACACCTTCTTGGTCTCTGGCCGTGCAGCCCTGGATTTCTTGCTCTTGCCGGTGGAGCTCTCTGGCACGTCCTCGACGGGAGAATAGCACTCCGAAGAGGTGCGCTTGCCAGAGTGGGTGCGAGAGGTCTTGCCGGTCTTCTTCCCTCCCGGGGCTTCGACGGCAGGAGCAAGTGCCTTGGCGGCAGTCGCTGCAACTGCTTCCCGGTAGAGTTTGTCGGTGAAGATCAGCGCGTCTTTCTTGTCAGAGGGGACGATGATGATGTTCATCGGCCCAGGCATCTTCAACGTGTTGTAGGCGTAATGTGGGGCCACCATAAACTTGGCTAGTGCTGGGCGGCCGAGGATCCCATTATAGGGCAAGGGAGTCTTCGCGAAATAAAAAACAATCCTCTCTGTCCTATAGTTCAGCTCGCCTCCAAATGTCAAGGGTAGCATGACCTTACCCTTCGGCTGGCTTCTTCTCGGATTGACTCCTTGAATTGTGTCCGTCTCTTTGAGGTCTCCATTAGGAATCTGCAGCCTTTTGATCATAACGGGCAAGATCAGGTTCAGACCGGACCCGCCGTCAACTAGCATTTTTGTCACCTTGAGGTTGCGTATTGTTGGTGAAACCAACACCGGCAAACATACTACCGCAGTTGTGCGATCAGGGTGGTCATCGGTGTCAAAAATGATAGGCGTGCTGGACCACTTCAGTGGCCTTTGAGCATCGAATGATGGTTCCGCTGCTGTGATCTCACGCGCCCACTGCTTGAGCTGGCGGTGAGAGGTGTGCAGCAAGGCGCCACCATCGACGCACATGGCCTCTATAGCTTTCTAGAACTCATGCTTGCCAAACTCGTCATCCTCGTCATGATCATCATCTTCTTGCTTCTTGTCGCAGCCTCGGGCGGGCCTTTCTTGCTAATTATCTTTGTCGCGGCAGCCAGCTTGGACGCCACGTTTCTTGCCGGATCCTTCAGCACCATCCTGGCCTTTCTCCTTATCTCGCCTCTCATATTCGTCTTTCTGCTTCTCTGCGAGCTGCTCGACTTGCTGGCAATTCTGGAGGTCGTGGCCTTTGGTGCGATGGATCTTGCAGTACTGCTTCTCGGAGCTTCCTGGCTTGTCGGCAGCCGCCAAGGCCCGGCAAGCGGCGCATCCAGCAACCTCACTGCTGGGGTCATCTGCGTTGGTCTTCTTGGCAGTGCCAGCGTCCTCGGATCCCTCAACGGCAAGCACGGCCTTGCCCTTGGGCTTCCTGTTGCAACATCGGCCCTTCTTTGCCGAGGTGGCAGCGTCTTTGTCTGAGTAATCGGCTTCCACACCGGCATCTTCGTCGGGGTACTTCCTTCCCTCTTCAGCCCGAGCACACCTATCGGCCAGAACGTCGAGTTCCGCCACATCCTTCACCTTTTTCATCGCCAGCTCTTCACGCATATTGCGATTGCGCACATTCTGATGGAATGCGCTGAGGATAGCGGCAGGATGAACGTTCGGGATGTTGTACTGCACCCAGCTGAACCTCTGTATGTACTTGCGCAGGTTCTCGCCTTCTTTCTGGGGAATGATATGCAAGTCGCTCGCCTGGCCATGAGCTTGGTGGCCTCCTGTAAAGGCGCCAACAAACTCATGGCACAAATCCGACCAAGAAGAAATAGAATCCACTGGCAAGAGCATCAACCATGAAATGATATTGGGTTTAAGCGCCAAGGGGAAGTAATTGGCAAGCACCTTGCCGTCGCGAGCTTCATCCGCTTGCATCGCGATGGTGTAGATGCTAAGGAACTCTGACGGGTGAGTCTTGCCGTTGTACTTCTCACCGACGTAAGGCTTGAACGTGCGGTGAGTGGGCCACTGGAGCTGCCGCAGCTCACGGGTGAAGGCTGGGCAACCCACCTCGTAAGGCAGGCCACTAGAGCCCCCCGGAGCTGGGTGGTCCACAGTGGGCCCTGCTCGCCTATCCGACTGATGGCGTGCTTCGCATCGCCGGTCGGTAGTGGTTCGAGCATCTTCATGGGCTCACTCCCGAAGAACTTGGCGTTGATCATGGTGGGTCCGTGGGTCGGATGATGCTATGGAAATGTTATCACAAGCGTCGTCCAGACGCACTGGCACCCGCAGTGACTGGCGTGGAGGAGGAGAATGCACTGTGGCCACAGTGCCTCCGGTCCTTCCACCACTGGCGCGCGGTGGCTCGAGAGAGCATCGGCCTGAGGGCCCCGTTGGTCGCGGCTCGTCTTTGTTGGCGATGCCGACGAGGCTCTAGATGGTGGCTCTCCACTCGTAGAGCTTTTCCGCAGCAGGAGGGAAGTCGAGGAGTAACTGCGCGCGCTAAGGCCTCTGCTGGCGAGGGTGGTGGTGAAAGCTGCGTGGACTGTGATGCGCTCCAACTTCTAACCACATTAGAAGGAGCCCTATCACGGCCTTGCGGGTGTGCGCCATTTTCGCCAGCGCCTGGCGCACATGCTGGTCTTCTATGTCCCGTGAATGATGCCTAGGACTCTTCCCGTGGTGGCGCCCGGGGTTACTGGTGCGGTAGTGCTGCTCGTCACGCTCAACCTGAGAGGAGCGCGCTGCGGGCGCTGGCGTAGGCATCTTGGTGGTCGCCATGCCGCCTATAGGTGGCATGGTGCCGCCCTTGGAGGGCCCCGCGCCGCCTGCGGGGGGCACGACTCCGTCTTTGGACTTGGTGGCGTGCTGCACGTTGTCTTGTGCACGAACGACGCTGCTCGCCAGGCTTCGGTTGCCAAAGCGATGTGGGTGTTCGCGGGCCGCGCCGCGACTTCCATCCGCGACCACCCCGTCACCCGCCCGCCCTGGCACGGGATGTTCAGCTCCGGATGAACCGGTCACCATGTTCGCCTTCTTCTTGGGAGCCATGGCGATTAAGAACTACTAGACTAACTGCTAGACCAGATTTTCACAACTGCACCCCTACCTGGCGTGCTAGAGATGTCGGGGGAAACGACACCTATGGGATCACTGGGATCCCTTTTGCTACGGTTAGCGGGCGCGAGGTTGTGCAAAGAGCGGGTCTAGAAGCCAGCACGAGGATCGTTTACCCAGGTTTGGGCCGCGAGGATGCGTAATACCCTAGTCCTGCTTTGATGCATATTTGAGTGTTCTTGAGTTCTTGAACTAGCTACGATGCATGTGTCGTCCAAAAGATCTGAATCCCCCTTTAGTACGCCTCGGGCCTCCTTTTGTAGTCAAAAGGGGCTTCCACAGTGGCACACTGGAGGTGGAAAGTTATTGTACAAGCTTATTGTCTGTCATTACAGGACAAAGCACATTAAATGCGGTGCTTAAGTGTCCACTTGCTTTATCGGGGGCCGTAAAGAGGCCCATCCCGTCCGTCGCCGCTTCGCCTTGCTCCGACGTGCGTCCAGGCCAATGAGGCATGCATCACCACGTAGGCTGGCAGGCTGCTGAGTTGGCGTGGTGGTAGGGTCTTCACGAAGATCTGTATGCCACCACGCAGGTGTTTGGCTAGTTGTATTAGTACCCACATACTGCCACGTGCGTACTTGCTTCAGTTGGTGGGTTGGCCGCTGAGTTGGGGCGGTGATGGGGTGGCAAGGTCTTGCCACGGTCTCGCGTATATTCCCAGCAAGGGTCTTGCCGGGGCCTTGTGAGCGCCCACGGCAAGCATCTTGCCGGGGCCTTGCGAGTGTGTTCGGCAAGGAGCCTTGCCGGGGCCTCGTGGGCATCCTCGGCAAGGAGCCTTGCAATTGTCTTGTCTTCTGGTCCTCATATAGGATTTGTAGGATCTCTGTCTTCACAAAGATCTGCATGCCACCATGCAGGCACCTCATGAGCCTTGGTTCCAATGTTGTCGATGGTGTCAGGACTCTCAAGCTCAAGGGTCGCTGTGATGTGGGTGCTGGGCGAGCTGCCCGAGTAAGGCTCTTGCCGGGGCTGTGTAGGCCGCCCTAGAAGGGGCTTGCCGGGCGGAAGGCTGTCTGATCGCTCCGTCTTCTGCGCCCTTGGTTAGAGCGCTGCTCTGGTAGCCTTGCACTTCTGCTTCCCTCCTCTGCCCTGCTAAGTGTGGTCGCGGGTGCGGCTCTGAATGCTCGTGCATAGGTAAAGGGGCACAAAAGAGAGTCCCTAGTTTTGTGCACCGACAGTCTATAAAGATCTGAATTGAAATCATACTTCTGTAGCTCCAACAATTCTAAAAAATTTAGGAAGACCTAAGAAATTTGTTTATTAATCTTCTGCAAAAAAAATCAATATTTTAGCATGCTCCTATGATTTTTTAGCAAGATCAAATCAACTATTGCCGTAAACTATCCCAAAGGTCTTACTTCGCACTTTATTGAAATAAAATTTATTAAACATGATTACTAAGTAGCTTAATCATGTGAACATTCAAAAACAGTAGGTATAAGTATTTGTTAGTGAACCAACAAGCGCTTTTCTTTAATGGCTTTTTAGCTAGGCATGATGGTTTCAATGATGCTCACATAAAAGATCAGAATTGAAACCTAATGGGATCATCATGAAGCATATGACAAGAACATTTAATTCTAACCCACTTCCTATGCATAGATATTTTGTGAGCAAACAACTTACGGGAAAACCAATCAGCTAGCATAGGAAGGCAAAACAAGCATGACTTCAAAACTTCCAACACATAGAGAGGAAACTTGATATTATTGAAATATGCAAAAGCATATGTTCCTCTCTCATAATAATTTGCAGTAGCTTCATGAATGAATTCAACAATAAAACCATCACATAAATCACTCTTTTCATGATGCAAAAGCATAGAATTTTTATCACTCTCCACATAAGCAAATTTCTTCTCATGAATAGTAGTGGGAGCAAACTCAACAAAATAACTATCATGTGAGGCATAATCCAATTGAAAATTAAAATCAAGATGACAAGTTTCATGCTTATCATTGCTCTTTATAGCATACATTTCATCACAATAATCATCGTAGATAGGAACTTTGTTCCCATAATCAATTGGAACCTCTTCCGAAATAGTAGATTCATCACAAAATAAAGTCATGACCTCTCCAAATCCACTTTTATAGATATTATAAGATTCAACACCCTCCAAAATAGTGGGATCATTATTACCTAGAGTTGACACTCTTCCAAACCAACTTTCATCAACATAATCTTCATAAATAGGAGGCATGCTATCATCATAATAAATTTTCTCATCAAAACTTGGGGGGCAAAAAATATCATCTTCATCAAACATAACATCCCCAAGCTTGTAGCTAAGCACATCATTAGCATCACTAGTCAGCATCACTAGTAAGCACATCATTAGAAATTTTGGATAGTAATACAAATAGGTTTTTACTGATTATTATTATATTGGTGGACAACATGATTACAAATTGAAAAGGTATAAGATTAACTTCCCTATTGAAGCATATATCTTCCTTTCTGTCACCTACCGAAAAAACTTACATCTTCCTATTTGCCAGCGAAGCATAGTAGAATTATATCTTAAAACACTTTGTAGATTAGATTTTGTATGTACGACATTTACGATAAATTCCTCCCTTGGAACAATGGGATAGCAGAGAATGAACTATTATATATCTCATGCCTTAAGAGCCATAGTATATTCAGATTAAATGTTGTTTTGTTAAGCAATAAATTATTATAGAATAACTTTTATTATTAACATGGTTGGGAACTGTGTAATAGATAATTTAGATTTAAATTCCCCATACCAAAATAAGCTTAAGAAATTTCTTTCATGATTGTTCATAAAGTTTTAATACTTAGTATCCATATTACCCAAAATATCAAATATCCCATATACAATCACGTGGTTATATCAGATTTTTGTGTCGAATGATCCATCCAGATTTTATTTTGTTACGGTAGTAATTAGGTGTTATTTTGAAGCTATTTTAATAGCTAAACAATTATTTTACTTATGAGGCACCTGACGGTGTTCAGTAGCAGCTCGTTGAGCCTGCCAGTACATGTCGTAAATTCATGAAATGAGCCGCTCCACCCAAAATGATTTATCCTGGTAGGGCAAATGCATTCTTCCGCATCCTGACCAACTAATTAGTGAAGCAGATCGGCCATCCTTGTAGAAGAACGGCATGCTCCTTTGATTAGATCATTTATTAGGACCACAAAGTAAAGCAGTACAAACTTTGACTGTATTTAAATTTGACAACATGCTTCTGGAGATGCGGAATATATCTGAACACGATTAGGAAAGCCTAGCAACTCGGATTAAAACGATGGAGAGGAACATAAACAGGAGAGCTGAGCACACTTGACATGAAATAGAAAAATCACCGCTACCTACCATAGGCAAGAGAAGAAGGATTGAAAGGGAAGAGGAGGTAGCGACCATGTCGGAGTCCACCTAGATTTTAATCGGTGGAATATTATATTCATGGACGCTGCTTTTGCAGGCAATCAGCAGCATCGTGAAGTTTTTCCCCTTTAAATTGGATTGGACTCTTTATGGTTGTAGGCTTGCCTTTTTTTGTTAGGAATCGGATGGAAGTTTTCTTTCCTTTTGTTCCACTAATAACGTTGAACGTGTCACATGCCTTTTTATGGGACATCGAGACCATCTATCTTACGTATGTTTTCCTTATATCAAGAACGTAGATTCTACAATCCTACGGTGTAATTAATGTTAATGATGTGGATTAATAAGAGGAGTTGAAAGGTGCCTCAAATTAGGAAATATAAGATGGATATTCAAAGAATTCATACTAACAACATTGCAATCATGCTCACCATTCAAAGATTTAGTGCCAAAAACTTTATAGACTTCTTCTTCTAACACATGAGCACAATTTTCCTTGGCATCATTTTCACGAAAGATATTAAAAAGATGAAGCATATGAGGCAACCTCAATTCCATGTTTTTGTAGTTTTCTACTATAGACTAAATAGTGATAAAACAAGAAACTAAAAGATTTGATTACAAGATCTAAAGATATACCATCAAGCACTAACCTCCCCGGCAAAGGCGCCAAAAAAAGCTTAATGTCTACTATGCATACTTATTGAAAACTCATGTTGGGCCTCCAAGCACAGAGTTTTGTAGGACAGTAGCAAATTTCCCTCAAGTGGATGACCTAAGGTTTATCAATCCGTGGGAGGCATAGGATGAAGATGGTATCACTAAAACAACCCTGCAACCAAATAACATAGAGTCTCTTGTGTCCCCAACACACCCAATACAATGGTAAATTGTATAGGTGAACTAGTTCAGCAAAGAGATGGTGATACAAGTGCAATATGGATGGTAGATATAGGTTTTTGTAATCTGAAAATATGAAAACAGCAAGGTAGCAAGTAGTAAAATTGAGCGAAGATGGTATTGCAATGCTTTGAAATAAGGCCTAGGGTTCATACTTCCACTATTGCAAGTTCTCTCAACAATGATAACATAATTAGATCATATAACAATCCCTCAACGTGCAACAAAGAGTCACTCCAAAGTCACTAATAGCGGAGAACAAATGAAGAGATTATTGTAGGGTATGAAACCACCTCAAAGTTATTATTTCTGATCGATCTATTGGCTATTTCTAGAAGTGTCACAAACAGCCCTAGAGTTCGTACTAAAATAACACCTTAAGACACACATCAACCAAAACCCTAATGTCACATAGATACTCCAATGTCACCACAAGTATCTGCGGGTTTGATTATACAATATGCATCACTCAATCTCAGATTCATTTATTAAAAGCAACACAAAGAACTTGAAAGAGTGCCCCAAAGTTTCTAACGGAGAGTCAAGACGAATACGTGTGCCAACCCCTATGCATAAGTTCACAAGGTCACAGAACCCGCAAGTTGATCACCAAAACATACATCAAGGGGATCACGTGAATGTCCCATCGTCACCATAGATAAGCACATGCAAGACATACATTAAGTGTTCTCAAATCCTTAAAGACTCAATCTGATAAGATAACTTCAAAGGGAAAACTCAATCCATTACAAGAAGGTAGAGGGGGAGATACATCAGAAGATCCAACTATAATAGCAAAGCTCGCGGTACATCAAGATCGTGCCAAATCAATAACATGAGAGAGAGAGAGAGAGATCAAACACATAGCTACTGGTACATACCCTCAGCCCCAACGGTAAACTACTCCCTCCTCGTCATGGAGAGCGCCGGGATGATGAAAATGGCCACCGGTGATGGTTTCCCCCTCCGGCAGGGTGCCGGAACAGGGCCCCGATTGGGTTTTTGTGGCTACAGAGGCTCGGCGCGGCGGAACTCTAGATCTAGGTTCTGTTTTGGAGGTTTGGGGATATATAAGAGGTGTTGGCATCGAGAAAAAGTCAGGGGAGTCCACGAGGGGCCCACAAGGTCAGAGGGCGCGCCCTAGGGGGGTGGGGGCACCCTCCACCCTCGTGGAGGCCTCGGGACTCCTCTGGTGCATCTTCGGTACTCTGTGGGCTTCTTTTGGTCCAAAAAAATCATCGGAAAGTTTCAGGTCAATTGGACTCCACTTGATATTCCTTTCCTGCGAAACTCAAAAACAAGGAAAAACATAAACTTGCACTGGGCTCTAGGTTAATAGGTTAGTCCCAAAAATCATATAAAATAGCATATAAAACATCCAAGATAGATAATATAATAGCATGGATCAATCAAAAATTATAGATATGTTGGAGACGTATCATGCTACAAGACCAAGACCGCCTGGACGGCAGGACGGAGGTCATCGCTGAGCCCACCACAGTGTCGCGACCTGAAGCCTTGCAGGCGAAGACTACCTTTTGTCAGGATAAGATGTACTAGTTGTCTCCCTTCGAATTTGGCCATTGTAGGATCCCTTCCCGCCTTCATTTTGGGAAGAGGACCAAGGCCACTATAAATAGAGCCTAGCCACCACCAGAGGAGAGGGTCCGGACCCAGTCCATCCTCACACTCACCAGCTCACACAAACACAAGAACACACCTCCTGGGATTGTTCTTTGACTGTACTAGTTCATCCTGAGCCCACCTCGAGGCTAATCCACCACAAAGTCGGAGTAATTACACCGCAAGGTGGCCCGAACCTGGGTAAACGGCGGTGTCCCTTTTCCTTCCAGTTCATCAAGCTAGGCCGTGGGATCGACGAGTTGGCATACTAGGGAGGTTGAGTTCTTCACACGCACCGCAGAGTTCGAATCTATCAAGGGTCTGTGGAGCCCGGAATCCAACATTTGGCGCGCCAGGTAGGGGGCGTCAGAGCGTCTCTTCCTCCGGTCGATCTACCACCGCTCTGCCGTTCCCATGGCGGACGCCCCTCGAGCTCACGCTGAGCACTGGGCCGTTCAGCCCGCCCGGGCAGCGCCTACCGCCCAAGAAGACCTCAACTCCACACTCCTTGCAGCGCCCACGCCGCACGGCACCGTCGGCCATGGGCGGCATGGACCACCACCGCCCTCTCCTGCTTTGCGCCGCAACCACGCCACCACGCAATCTTTGAGCTATGCCGCGACGACGGCGCTTGACACCCGCCGGGAGCAGGCGAACACGCGGGCTACGCTCATCGTGGCACGAGAGCTGTTGTGATGCAGGATGGCGGAGGGTGGCTGCGAGGGCCTACTAGAGAGGGTCGTCGAGCTGCTCGATGCCACCTGCACCGGCGCGGTGCCTTTCTGCACCTTGCTTACGCCGCAAGTGCTGCCGAGGGCGCGCTCCATCCCCCACTATGCCCGCGCGCCCTTCCACGAGGGGCCCGGAGGAACTCGCGGCAACAACCTGGCCCGCGACACCGCTCATCCTACCCTGGATAAGTCACCTTTGGGCATGGCGAGGCCGGACGGCCCCTCCTGGGGCCGCACCGAGATGCCACCCTACGATAGTCATGCCCTGGCGCCAAGCTTGGCAAGCAATGGCACCGGACGACCAGGCGACGACTCGAGGGTCGCGGCTTCAGGCATCCCCGTACTTCTGCTAGCAGACTTGTTGTACGCGCCAAGAAGAAGCCCCTGCGCACTTCCCTCGCTAGCCTGGACGTTAGGGCCGCGCGAGGCCGAGGCTTTTCGCGAGCCACCCCGAAGCTTCACCAACACCGTCAACAGTAGCCACTGGGTACAGCCAATATCTCAGGAGCACAATTACGCTAACCATGGACCACAGGTGAACCAAGCCACGGCGACAGCCGTGGACCTCAGGATGACGGCCCCGCTGTAGGCGGACTAGATGCGCTGGGGGCTGCGCGGTGTGAGCCCGGCGCGAGGGCCTCGTGTGCGCCGTATGGAGCAAGGCATCGCATGAAGGTAGGTCCTTTGTTGGGGAAGGTGCCGGCAAACCCTTCCCCTGGTAGAGGACCTGCGATCGCCAGGCACCGCCGGTGTCCCCCATGCCGCTTGCTCTCGTCCTGGTTTCTGAACGCCGCAACGATGGTCGGGGGAGGCGCAGGGCGGGGCCCTCGTCAGGGGCCATGGATTCCCATGAAGATCTCCACTCGTGATACTCTCACGTAATATTGAGTTGGGGTTGTACACGCCCCAGAGTCTCCTAAGCGCCGCCATCGGGCCTCACGGGGGCTCCCACCCACGTCCAAGTGGAAGCACCATGCTCCGTGCTTGCCGACGACACTGTGCCCCAAAGACTATGCCCACGCACAGTGTAAACACTTAGCTCCGCCCTACTGAGAAGACTAGCTAGGTGCCAGATGCGGTCGTTTGCTTTTGCCCTCTTTATGTAACCAAATTTGCCATCTTTTGGAATGAGATTTGGAGTTTCACGTGCTTATCAAAGGAAAACGGGGGGGATTTTTCTTGGCTCGTGGAAATTTCTTGCCTTTTGGTTTGTATTTGAGAGTAAGGCTCACGCCTGCTAACCACCCCCTACGAGCACCCCGCGAGTGGGGGGCTGGCGCAGAGCACACGCTGACGAGCACGCTGGCTAGCCCAAAGTGCCGAGGCTCCCCCCGGGGTCAGGAATGCAACCGCCACAGGATCACCGCGCGCACACCTTGCCGTAATCCGGCAATCGGCTCCTCACGAGGCCCTCCCGTGTCGGGAGAGGGTGCTTCCGTGACCTCAGAACCTGCTCAGGACCTATGGAACCAAAGATAAGTGGCAACAGCTACTTCGCTCGGGAGCCTCCTGGCTCACGACGGCACATTCCAAATTATATCTTAAAATAATACCATAATTTCATACATTATAAGGGGCACCCCTTCAAAAATGCTTTCAAGCCTTGCAGGGCCGTATCCGAAGGTTTTTCGCATATAGGTCAAAGCAGGAATAGAAATGCAGCCCTAGCCAGATGCGCTGCCACTGGTGCCGTCCTCATCATCCTCATCTGCACCGCCTCCCTCAGCTGCAAGCACGACCGCGTCATCTTCAGGGGCAAACTCCGTGACCAGGTCGTCCACACGGTCGTCCACCCAGTCCGCCAGATTGCCCTGGATAACCCCGAGCACGGGGGCTATCGCAGCGTTGAAGTCAAAGTGGGGGTCAAGGCTGAGAAGGTGATTGAAGACACGTGAGAACTCAAGCCCAAGAAGGCCCCGACTTTTCTCTTCAACGAGCTGGCGAGCTCTCGCGGCCCCGTCCTCCAGACAGGTCACGATCTGAGTGAAGAAGCGGAGGTGGCTAGCATCGTCATCCTCGCGCGGGTGGGGCACGCTCTTATTGCAGATGGTGTCTAAGGCCCGGTTGGCCCTGACCCTTAGGTCCTTGAGGATAGAGGAACACTCGCGCTGCATCGTCCGACGGTGGCACGCTTCATTTGTGGTCTTCCCCGCGAGGGACGTGACAGCCTCAACATGTTGCTGAAGTGAGGACAAGTTGGCTCGAGCGGAGGCCAAGTCGGCTTGGGCGGAGGCCTGAGCCTCCTTGGCGGTCCTCTCCTGCTACTCTGCTGCAGCGAGCTTCATCCTGAGGGCAGTGGTCCTGCCCACAAGCTCAGCTTGCTGAAGTTCGAAGCGGGTCTCCTGGAGCCCCAACTCCCGGTGGTGCTCGTCAGCGAGAGCTGCGCGAATATACGCCACCATTTGGTCGACCTCTTGCTGGATCCTAGCTTCGCGGGCGGCAACAGCTTCCTCAGCCGCAGTTGCCTGACGCTCCCTCACCTTCAGTCGCTCGAGCCCCATGCTGTGCTGCAAGACCTCAAGCGCCAGCACCTCCTCGCATGCCTGGACCTCCTTCTCATTGTAAGGGGCCTCTCTCAGTGGAGCCGTCAGGGCGGCCCTGCGTGGCTGGACTTGCCGCTCAATGGTGGCGTTTGAAGCCCGAAGCTCCCTCTCCCACTCCCCGGCTGCCTCATGATGGCAATCGGCATCCCTGGCTTCTTCCAAAGCGCAGGCGCAAGCCATATGAGAAGCTGCGAGGGATACCACGGCGTCTGCGCAGGCGCGCTCATGCTGTAGATGCCCGAGGTTGATGGAGACCTTCAACTGGTGCCACTCGCGCGCCAGGCGGAGGCCCTCTTCCTCAAGGCGAGCGTCGACGTCGACAAGCTCTCCACCAAGCCAACCCAGCGCGCTCATTGCCTCCTAGAAAAGATCATGGCGAACAGCACTGCACCCATGCGCGAGCTCCAGCACGCGGCCGGGCCCCTCCTCTGCACCAGGGGCTGCCCTGGAGGTGCGGGACGACTCGCTCGCCTTTGGTAGGTGTCGGCGTTCTGGGAACGGGGGTCCCCAGACTTGCCTGCCTGTGGCCTGCGGCGTGGCTCAAAGGAGGCCCAGGACAGCCCATCTTCATCAACACAAGCGCAAGACCCTCGCGAGGGGCCAAGCCTCGCGGGGCGGGGACCAGGAGCTTCCTCAGGCACGGCCTCGTCAGGTTGGCTCATGAGGAGGCAGAGAGTTCAAGGCAGGGTACCTCGTGAGGTGCCCATGATGCAAGCCATGACGACCAAGGGCGCCAGTCGGGCGCCAGCCCGCGCAGCGTCCTCCTTTCCTCTTTGATGCAAAGGGAGCAAGCATAGGCGAGACATCAAGCAAAGGCATCCATTTCGGTGCAACAAGACCAAGACCGGCCCCAACGGCTGGAAGGGAGTCATCGTGGAGCCCAAGCAGGCATCATCACCAGAGCCTTTGGCAGGCGAGGACCAACTTTAGTCAGGATAAGTGTACCCGCTGTTCCCCTTCAAAATGGCCAATTGTTGGCACCCTTCCCGCTCAATATTTGGGAAGAGGCCCAGGGCCTTCGCCTATAAATAGGAGTAGCCACACTTAGAGTAGAGGGATCGAAACGATCGGCATCCAGAGAAAGACAGAGACCCGATCCTCAAGCTAGAGCGACGGGACACCACCTAGAAGTTCATCACACCCACCAAGAACAGACCCTCGCGAGGCTGTTCTTCCCTGTACTGTTGCTCATCAGCCCAAGAGGCAATCCACCACACCACAAACTAGAGTAGGTATTACACCACAACGGTGGCCCGAACTAGTATAAATCTTGTGTCTCTTGTGTTGTTCTATTTAGTAGTGTAGGTCCCTGCGATTCGGCGAGGTACGAGACGGTGGAGGGTTGGATCTCCGCGCGCACCCCAGTGTTCGAACCTCAAGGGTCTGCCGGAACCCGAAATCCGACATTTAGCGCGCCAGGTAGGGGTGCGCCGGAATCCACCTTCTGCCACCTCGTGTCCTATCGCATTGCCATCACTATTGTACGGCGACCAAGCGGGCAACTCAGATCCTTGGGCGGCATGGCCCGCCCACGCAGAGCCGCTCGCCTCGGGCGACCCAGTGCCCCAGGCAGCTCGCGGTCCACAGGGCGCTGCGGGCCGCGGGCGGCGCGGACAGGCTTCGACGGCTCTCACGCTGCGGCAGGCGCGGTCGGCAGCAAGGGCCTCCAATCATGCCGCGACCACATCACCGTACACCCGCCGGGAGCAAGCGAACTCGAGGGCCGCGCTCACAGTGGCCCGAGAGCTGCAGTGCAGGCTGCTGGAGAGCGGCCGCGACGTGGTCTTCTTTGGAGCCAGTGGCAGAGCTCCCTGGCTTCGCCGCGCCTCGGGGGCTCACCCTTCGCACCCAACTTCCATCTCGTGCCAGGCGGCTTGCAGGGGGCTCCAGCGTGCCCAGGCTCCAAAGCTACTCCAACACCGGGCGGCTGTCGGCACCGGGCGTGGCGGGGTTGCCCCCGCCCGGCCCGCCGGAGAAGAAGGACTCGACGTAACTCACGGCCCTGGTGGCCGCGCGCCACCACCCCCACGGTGGGGTATCAGCAGAGCAGCATGGCACGCTCGGCACTCTGGCGTGGCCTTCGGGATGACGGCGCCAGAAGAATATGTGCCCCACATGATGGACCAAGGGCACCCGCATGAGGGAGAACAAGGCTCGCTCCTCAGCCCGAAATGGGGATGAGGCGCCCAGGAGCTCTTCCAGAGCCTCGAGACGGTCCCACTGGTCACGCCGGGGCGACGATTATCAGTACCGCTACTTCCTCAAGAGCAAACATACGCTAACCATAGGTCGACGAGGTACAGGTCGCCACGACGGCGGCTGCCCGCCTCCGCGATCTCCTACCCCTCGGGAGGGCGCGAGGCTGCCGGGAGAGGGGCAGAGATCCGACATCACCACCGCGCGTTGAACAAAAGGCGTTCTTAGGAGGTAGGCCCTCTGCTGGGAGGCGCCTGGGCCTGCCACAGCGGAGGACCCGTGGTCGTCGGGAACTGGCTGGCGACCGCTCTACCCCATCGGCGTCCCTGGTTTGGTCGTCGTTGATGGCACTAGAGTGTGGCGCAAAGGCGGGGCCCTCGTCTGGCAATATGAAGCAAGGCGGTACACCTGTGAAGAAGGCCCAGTGCTCGTGAAGCTCGCCGCCCGTGACACTCTCACGTAATAATGAGTGGGGCTGTACACGCCCGAGTCTCGAGGTGCCGGCCTCGAGCCACAGGGCTCCCTCCCACGCCCTGTGGCTACACTTAGCTCAGCGCTGGTGAGAAGACATCCAAGACTAGACTAGGTGCCGGACGCGGCTTTTCTTCTGCTTTCTTCGCCTTTCCATTTGATTGTCGCTTTCTCCCGCTGGATTTAAGTTGGATTCGAATTTGAGATTTGCGTGTGTTCGGGGAAGGGGTGCTTAGTCTCGTTTGAGCAAATCTCTCGCGTTTCGGTTACCACTCCGCCTCAGGTGCCTCCCCTCGCGAGCCCCTCGCGAGTCGGGCCAGGCCTAGCTTATGCTTGCCCAAATTTCCGCCGCCGTCCTCTCCGGAGGGTTTTACTGCAGATCCTACGGATTCAATCAGAGGCACTCAGATCGTCGCAGCCTCCCACAGGCTATCTCGTGGCTCAGATGTAAACAAAGGTAAACCAGCCAACCAGCACGTCGCTTAGCCAACCACTTGGCGCGGGCGTATGGCCGATGTAACACCTGCTAATATGATGAACACAAGTTTTACATGAGGGGCTCCCCCTCCCAAAATGCTCTCACAGCCATCAGGCCAAAACATGAGTTCTATCCATGCAGGGTAATGGAACAGGGACAATACATAATCAGTCGGATAAATCCCCCAATGCGTCCTCAGGAGCACCTCGAGCCGTTCTTTGGCGTCGCTGGCCTCGCCGTCACTGTCTGCGGGGTCATCAGCGGCGTCAGGGCCGTTCACCACGCCGCCCTCATCGGCGGCCACGACCATGCCGTCGTTGTCCGAAGCGAAGGCCCGAATAAGAGCATCCACATTGTCTTCCACCCAGTGCGCCAAGTCGCCCCGGACGGCGTGGGGAACTGGGGCGATAGCTGCGTCAAATTCGAAGTGGGGGTCCATGTCCTGGAGATGGCTGAAGACACGAGAAAAGGCGCGCCCAAGCAGCGCGCGGCTCCTCTCCTCCACCAACCTATTGGCCCTGACCAAAACATGTCGGTGAAGAACTGAAGGTTGCCGGCGTAGTTAACCGCGTGCGGCTCGCCAACTGCCGCCTCGCAGATATTACACAAGGCTGCGTTGGCTCTTTCCCAGAGCGTGGCGAGCATGGGGCCGTGCTCATGCTCCAGGATTCGCCGCTGACGCATCTCGTCCGCATTCTGGCGCGCGACGGCCTCGGCCTCCTCCACCCGTTGGCGAAGAAGGAGCGCCTCGGCAAGAGACGGGGTGGGCTCCCCCTGCGCCACCTCGAGGGCAGCCCGAAGAGCATCGGCCCGCCGCATCGCCTCCTCCAGCTTGGCCCTCAAGGCAGCAGTCCTGCCCTCAGCCTCGGCCTTGATCAACCCCAGCCGCTCCTCAAACTCGCGCTCGAGGTTGGAGCGCGCCGCCGCCACTCGGCGTCCGACCTCCTCCAGGACGCGGGCTTCCCGTGCAGCGACCTCATCCTCTGCCCGCGTCGCCAAGCGCTCCCTCGTCTCCAAGCGCTCGTGCTCGCGTGCGCGTTTGGCGGCTTCAAGCGTCAGCGCCCCCTCACGCTTCTGGAGCTGCGCCGGGTCGCCGGAGGCCACCTTCATCGACGCGAGGGCTGCCTCGTGCAGCTCCACTTGCTCCTCCAATGAGTGACAACGGGCCAGGAGTTCCCGTGCCCGCTCCTCCGCCGCCTCTCGCCGCCTGTTAGCCGCCCGGGCCTCCTCGACAGCCCGAGAACAGGCCTCCCGAGAGGCTGCCAGCAACGCCTTGGCCTCTTCATCATCAAGATCGCGCTGGTGGCGCGCAAGGGTGGCAGCGCCCTCCAGCTCACGCCTCTCTGTGGCCAGGCGCAGGCCCTCGGCCTCAAGGCGTGCGTCTTCGTCATCGAGATCTTCACCAAGAAGGCTCACCGCGTCAGCCGCCGCCTTGAAGAAATCCTTGGCAAAGGCGCGGCGCTCCCCAAGGCGCAAGACGTCCTCCACACCATCAACCGCCCCAGGCGGTTGCCGGGAGCCGCGAATCAACACTCCCCCTCCGGGCAGGGGGCTGGGGGCTGGCACCCTCGCGACGGCCGGGCACGCCGCGCCAGAAGCCCGGCCTGGAGCCAGCCCGTCCCCAGACGAGGGGCATAGGAAGCGCCTCAGCCAATCGCCGTCCACAACCAGGAGAGAAGCCCACGGCAGGCTAGCTATGCCACCGGAAGGCTCGCGAGGAAGGATCGTGGAGGCGCCGAGGCCACGACAGCGCCACGGACGGTTCACCTCCCGGTCGCCCTCACCACAAGGGCTCCACCGCTCGGAGCACTCAAGGGCGGGGAGGGCAAAGCCGGGGGGGCGGCTCCTCACCCGTTCCGTGAGCTCGGCAGAAGGGGACTGCAGGGCAAGGATCAGTACAAGCAGCAGAAGAATCAGGAGCTGGAGAAGGAGAAGGCTTACTCATTAGTGGCGAAGTACTTCCTACGCTTCAGCAGGCGACAAGGGTAATCATCGCCCAGGGCCTCCCTTCTCTTCCGGAGGGCCTCGTAGTTCACGCGGAAACGATCCAAGATCTGGCGCGAGGTCACTGCAGCCGAGGACAAGCATCAAGCGACCTGTGTCGGGCGTCCGCTGGCCTTGCTGCTGATCGCCTCACCAAGAGAAGCAGCAGGGGCCTCAGGGGCTCCATCCGCAGGCGCTGCGGGCGGCTTCCTGCCGCCCTCAGCCGCAGCGGCATGAGCCTCAGGAGCTGCTCCCTCATGAGTGTCGCCCGATGCTGTCACCCCAGCAGGGGTCCCTTCGGCCTCTGGCGGCTCGTGCCTCCCTGCTCCGCCACTTGAGGAGGAGCCGCCTGGGCCGACTGGAAGAGCTGTCACCATCACTGGATTCTCGCGAGGCCCCTGGAGACCAGTGGGGCACGGGCCCCATTCATCGAAGATAGGCATCTGGTTCACAAAATCACCCCTGTTCTGGCAGAGGTACAGCAAGGCCCCTCCATGCCGGATGCCACCGGGGTTGGGGTCGCCAACGGGACCAGGAGCACTTTCCTTAGCGCTTGAGCGTCAGTCTTCTTCACTGGAGCCTCATATGATCACCGGGCTCATTTGAAGGACCACATCGGATGGGAGTGGCGTTGGAGAGGAGCAATGCGGCGCATCAGAACTCCTTCACCACCTTGGGCGCATCACGACAAGCGACCTCAGAACGCCTTGGCGGCGCCAGACAAAGATGAGCCGAGGGCTTGAAAGCGTCTCCTGGCCCGGCTGAATTGGGGACAGCGAAGTAGGTTGGCTCGAGATAGCGGGGCTGGGCACCCCACATCCACGCATAACCACCTTTCGCGGAACTCAGCCATGCAAGTGAGGCAGCTGAAGTCAATCCACAGGGCCATTGTCTCGGGCGGCGACGAAGCTCACGCACGCCGAGCATTGGGTGGGGTCGACAAGGCCCGAGAGAAGAAGTGGCGCAGCAAGGCAAATCAAGGAAGGATGCCCATCATTGCTTCGCAAACAAAGGCGAAGACCGAGAGGAGAGTGATGGACTCGGGACCCAGATGCATCATGTGGATCTGATAGTGGGAAAGCACGGCATTGAAGAAATCAGAAAAGGGGGGAACCAGCCCCGCCCACAGGGCGTCGGCAAAATACCGGACCTCGGTGACTATCCTGTCGATGGATAAGTGGGACGCGGGCCAGGCCGTCGTCCTCCTGCATTCGTTGAAGGTGGTGGCCAGAGCCGAACTAACCTTTCCCAAGCCCTCTAGATTGAGTATGATCGACCGGTCGACGGCGGAGGCCGCTGGCGGCGGCGAGCGAGGTGGAGGCACAGGTTTCTTCCCCTTCCCCTTCTTCGTCGGAGCCATGGCGATTGAAAGGGGGGAGATTCGAGATTGGATTGAAAATGGAAGCTGGAGTTCGAGAGGGGGAATGACAGGCGCACAAGCGGCAGAGAGGAGAACAGATGTGTATGCAAGCGTGTCCGCCTAGCAAGGCACGAAATAAGGAGGCGTGGGGAACAGTGCCGCCCACGTCCAATCAACCGCCACGTCGCCCAAGGCGCAGGCTGTTAGGGCTCGTGGCGCTCGCCTTGCCCTTTCGCCTCTCTGCTCGGCCAAGTTCGGGCGCACCGTGGGCCAGGGGCTCTGTCGGTGTTCTGGGAACAGGGGTCCCAGACTTGCTCACTGCGGCCTGCGGCGTGGCTCAAAGGAGGCCAGGACAGCCCAACTTCATCAACACAAGCGCCAAGACCCTCGCGAGGGCCAAGCCTCGCGGGGCGGGGCGACCAGAGCTTCCTCGAGCCACGGCCTTGTCGGGTTGGCTCATGAGGAGGCGGAGAGTTCAAGGCAGGGTACCTCGCGAGGTGCCCATGGCATAAGCCATGGCGACCAACGGCGCCCGATCGGGCGCCAGACCAGCAGCGTCCTCCTTTCCTCTTTGATGCAAAGGGAGCAAGCGCGGCGAGAGCATCAAGCAAAGGCATCCGTTTCGGTGCAACAAGACCAAGACCAGCCCCAACGGCTGGAAGGAGTCATCATGGAGCCCAAGCAAAGGCGTCATCACCGTAGCCTTTGGCGGCGAGGACCAACTTTAGTCAGGATAAGTGTACCCGCTGTTCCCCTTCAAAATGGCCAATTGTTGGCACCCTTCTCGCTCAATATTTGGGAAGAGGCCCAGGGCCTTCGCCTATAAATAGGAGTAGCCACACTCAGAGTAGAGGGATCAAAACTATCGGCATCCAGAGAAAGACAGAGACCCGATCCTCAAGCTAGAGCGACGGGACACCACCTAGCAATTCATCACACCCACCAAGAACAGACCCTCGCGAGGCTGTTCTTCCCTGTACTGTTCCTCATCAGCCCAAGAGGCAATCCATCACACCACAAACTAGAGTAGGGTATTGCACCACAATGGTGGCTCGAACTAGTATAAATCTTGTGTCTCTTGTGCTTTTCTATTTAGTAGTGAAGGTCCCTGCGATTCGGCGAGGTACGAGATGGTGGAGGGTTGGATCTCCACGCGCACCCCAGTGTTCGAACCTCAAGGGTCTGCCGGAACCCGAAATCCGACAGTAGGGGGCTGGACGCTGGTGCTCCTTCAACCGATCCCCGGGCCATGGTGGAGGCGCTGCTCATCTCGACCTCGTCTCTCGAGGAGGACGTCGATGTTGGGGCAGCCCAGCTACCAACAAGCATCAACAGATGAGCCCTCGAGACGCCCCCTGCACCCCAGAGGTAGTCGCGGATGAAGGGCCCTAGGATCACGGGCTCATGGCTCTACAACAGCGCCCCCGCCTCACGGGCTGGTCCATTGCCTCGCGCAGTTGACTCTGGTGAGGGGCTTGGAATCGAGAGCGGACCAAGGGCCTCCGGAGGTCGCTTCCCAGGAGGTTTCGCCACTGTAGCCGAAGGGATCCTGAGGAGCCAGGGTCAGGGAAGGATGCAACATGCAGAGAACCACGAAGATAAGACACTTACTCGTCTATGGCTATGTACTTTCTCTGTTTCACGGGCCGGTAGGCGTCGCCACTGCAGCACCCAAGCCCTTTCCTCTTGCGGAGTGCTCGAAGGTTTAGATGCAGCAAGCTGAAGGTCGGATGATACGTCTCCAACGTATCTATAATTTTTTATTGCTCCATGCTACTTTATCTACTGTTTTGGACTATATTGGGCTTTATTTTCCACTTTTATATTATTTTTGGGACTAACCTATTAACCAAGGCCCAGCCCGAAATTGATGTTTTTGCCTATTTCAGTGTTTCAAGAAAGCGGAATATCAAACGAGTCCAAACGGAATGAAACCTTCGGAAGCGTGATTTTCTCACGAACATGATCCAGAGACTTGGACCCTACTCCAAGGGACAACAGGCCGGTCACGAGGGTGGGGCGCCCCCAGGGCATGCCCCCCGCCTCGTGGGCCCCCTGTTGCTCCACCCGACGTAGTCCTTCCTCCTATATATACCCTCATTACCCCCAAGCGATCGAATCACGGAGCCAAAAACCTAATTCCACCGCGCAACTTCCTGTATCCACGAGATCCCATCTTGGGGCCTGTTGGAGCTCACGGAGGGGCATCCACCACGGAGGGCTTCTACATCAACATCATAGCCTCTCCGATGAAGTGTGAGTAGTTTACTTCAGACCTTCGTCCATAGCTAGTAGCTAGATGGCTTCTTCTCTCTTTACGGATCTCAATACAATGTTCTCCCCCTCTCCCGTGGAGATCTATTCGATGTAATCTTCTTTTTGCGGTGTGTTTGTTGAGATCGATGAATTGTGGGTTTATGATCCAGCTTATCTATGAATAATATTTGAATCTTCTCTGAATTCTTTTATGTATGATTGGTTATCTTTGCAAGTCTCTTCGAATTATCCGTTTGGTTTGGCCAAATAGATTGGTAGTTCTTGCAATGGGAGAAGTGTTTAGCTTTGGGTTCAATCTTGCGGTGTCCGTACCCAGTGACAGAAAGGGTTGCAAGGCACGTATTGTATTGTTGCCATAGAGGATAACAAGATGGGGTATTTATCATATTGCATGAATTTATTCCTCTAGATCATGTCATCTTGCTTAAGACGTTACTCTGTTTTTAACTTAATACTCTAGACGCATGCTTTGGATAGCGATCGATGAGTGGAGTAATAGTAGTAGATGCGAGAATCGTTTGATCTACTTGTCTTGGACGTGATGCCTATATACATGATCATACCTAGATATACTCATAACGATGCTCAATTTTGTCAATTGCTCAACAAGAATTTGTTCACCCACCATAGAATACTTATGCTCTTGAGAGAAGCCACTAGTGAAACCTATGGCCCCCGGGTCTATTCTCATCATATCAATCTCCATCACTTTTATACTTGCTTTGTTTTTACTTTGCCTTTTACTTTTCACTTTGCATCTCTATATCAAAAATACCAAAAATATTATCTATCATCTGTATCAGATCTCACTCTCGTAAGTGATCGTGAAGGGATTGACAACCCCTAATCGTGTTGGTTGCGAAGAGCTATCGTTTTGTGCAGGTACGAGGGACTCGCGCGTGGCCTCCTACTGGATTGATACCTTGATTCTCAAAAACTGAGGGAAATACTTACGCTACTTTGCTGCATCATCCTCTCCTCTTCGAGGAAAACCAACGCAAGCTCAAGACGTAGCAAGAAGGATTTCTGGCGCCGTTGCCGGGGAGTCTACGCAACAGTCAACCATACCAAGTACCCATCACAATCCCTATCTCTCACATTACATTATTTGCCATTTGCCTCTTGTTTCCCTCTTCCCCACTTCTCCCTTGCCGTTTTATTCGCCCTCTCTTTCCCAATCTCCTCCTCTTTTTTCCGTTGCCTTTTCCTCGTCCATTTGTTTGCTCGTGTATTGGATTGGTTATTTGTCGCGATGGCTCAAGATGCTACCAAATTGTGTGACTTCACCAATACCAATAATAATGATTTCCTTAGCACTCCGATTGCTCCTCTTGCCAATACTGAATCTTGTGAAATCAATACTGCTTTGTTGAATCTTGTTATGAAAGATCAATTCACCGGCCTTCCTAGTGAAGATGCCGCTACTTATATGAATAGCTTCGTTGATTTATGTGATATGCAAAAGAAAAACGATGTCGATAATGATGTCATTAAATTGAAGCTATTTCCTTTTTCGCTTAGAGATCGTACTAAAGCGTGGTTTTCGTCTTTGCCTAAATATAGTATTGATTCTTGGAACAAGTGCAAAGATGCTTTTATCTCTAAGTATTTTCCTCCCGCTAAGATTATCTCTCTTAGGAACGATATTATGAATTTTAAGCAACTTGATCATGAACATGTTGCACAAGCTTGGGAGAGAATGAAATTAATGATACGTAATTGTCCTACTCAAGGTTTGAACTTGTGGATGATTATACAAAACTTTTATGCCGGATTGAATTTTTCTTCTAGAAATCTTTTAGATTCGGCCGTGGGAGGCACTTTTATGGAAATCACTCTAGGAGATGCTACTAAACTTCTAGATAATATTATGGTCAATTATTCTCAATGGCATACCGAAAGATCTACTAACAAAAAAGTGCATGCGATAGAAGAAATTAATGTTTTGAGTGGAAAGATGGATGAACTTATGAAATTATTTACTACTAAGAGTATTTCTTCTAATCCTCATGATATGCCTTTGTCTACTTTGATTGAGAATAATAACGAATCTATGGATGTGAATTTTGTGGGTAGGAATAATTTTGATAACAACGCGTATAGAAGGAATTTTAATCCTAGGCCTTATCCTAGTAATCCTTCTAATAATTATGGAAATTCCTACAACAACTCTTATGGAAATTTTAATAATATGCCCTCTGAATTTGAGAGTAGTGTTAAAGAATTTATGAATTCACAAAAGAATTTTAATGCTTTGCTTGAAGAGAAATTGCTTAAAGTTGATGATTTGGCTAGGAACGTTGATAGAATTTCTCTTGAGATTGATTCTTTAAAGCTTAGATCTATTCCTCCTAATCATGCTATCAATGAGTCTCTCAAAGCTATGAGAATTTCCATTGATGAGTGCAAAGAAAGAACCGCTAGGATGCGTGCTTCCAAAGATGCCTTTATTAAAGTGTGTTCTTCTAATTCCTATGAAAATAAAGATGAAGATATAAAATTTATTGATGTGTCCCCCATTAAATCTTTGTTTTGCAATATGAATCTTTATGAAACTGGATATGATCTTCATTTACCTAGAAGCGTTCTATGAATTCGGAGTTTTTAGATCTTGATGATGAAATTGATAAAAGTGGGATTGAAAGAAATAAAAATCTAGATGTTGCTAAACCCACTATATTGGATCTCAAGGAATTTAATTATGAAAATTTCTATTTAATTGATTGTGTTTCCTTGTTGCAATCCGTGCTAAATTGTCCTCATGCTTATAGTCAAAATAAGGCCTTTACCGAACACATTGTTGATGCCTTGATGCAATCTTATGAAGAAAAACTTGAGTTGAAAGTCTCTATCCCTAGAAAGCTCTATGATGAGTGGGAACCTACTATTAAAATTAAAATTAAAAATTATGAGTTTAATGCCTTGTGTGATTTGGGTGCTAGTGTCTCTACTATTCCCAAAACTTTGTGTGATTTGCTAGATTTCCGTGACTTTGATGATTGCTCTCTAAACTTGCATCTTGCGGCTTCCACTATTAAAAAACCTATGGGAAGAATTAATGAAGTTCTTATTGTTGCAAATAAGAATTATGTGTCCGTAGATTTTATCGTTCTTGATATAGATTGCAATCCTTCATGTCCTATTATTCTTGGTAGACCTTTCCTTAGAACGATTGGTGCATTTATTGATATGAAGAAAGGGAATATTAGATTCCAATTTCCCTTAAAGAAGGGCATGGAACACTTCCCTAGAAAGAAAATAAAATTACCATATGAATGTATCATGAGAGCCACCTATTGATTGCCTACCAATTATGGCAATACCTAGATCTATCCTTGCTTTTATGCCTAGCTAGGGGCGTTAAACGATAGCGCTTGTTGAGAGGCAACCCAATTTTATTTTTAGTTTTCTTGTTTTTGCTTCTGTTTAGGAATAAATAATTCATCTAGCCTCTGTTTAGATGTGGTTTTATGTTTTAATTAGTGTTTGTGCCAATTTCGACCAATTGGATCTTCTTGGATGATAGTTATTTGATCTTGCTGTAATTTCCAGAAACTTTGCGCTCAGTGCCCGAATTATTAAAAATCACCAGGATATGATAAAATACCGATTCCAATTGCTGCTGATCAATAAACAAATTGTCTAGGTTGTCTAATTTTGGTAGATTTTTTGGAGTTCCATAAGTTTGCGTTAGTTACAGATTGCTACAGACTGTTCTATTTTTGACAGATTCTGTTTATCATGTGTTGTTTGCTTATTCTGATGAATATATGGCTAGTAAAATAGTTTATAATCCATAGAGAAGTTGGAATAAATTAGGTTTAACACCAATATAAATAAAGAATGAGTTCATTACAGTACCTTAATGTAGTCTTTTGTTTTCTTTCTCTAACGGAGCTAACGAGATTTCTATTGAGTTTTGTGTTGTGAAGTTTTCAAGTTTTGGGTGGATTCTTTTGATGGATTATGGAACAAGGATTGGCAAGAGCCTAAGCTTGGGGATGCCCATGGAACCCCCAAGATAACCCAAGGACACCAAAAAGTCAAAGCTTGGGGATGCCCCGGAAGGCATCCCCTCTTTCGTCTACTTCCATCGGTAATTTACTTGGAGCTATACTTTTATTCACCACATGATATGTGATTTGCTTGGAGCGTCTTGTATTATTTGCGTATTTGATTATTAGTTTACCACAATCATACTTGCTGTACACACCTTTTGATAGAGCCATACATGAATTGGAATTTGATAGAATACTCTATATGCTTCACTTATATCTTTTGAGCTTGATAATTTTGCTCATAGTGCTTCACATATATCTTTTGAGCGTAATAATTTTTGCTCTAGTGCTTCACTTAGATCTTTTAGAGAACGATGGTAGATTTGTTTTAAAGAAACTATTGATCTCCCATGCTTCACTTAGATTATTTTGAGAGTCGTTAGTAGCATGGTAATTTGCTTAATATTAATATACTTGGTATTCAAGATATGTGAAACTTTCTTTTGAGTGCGTAGAATACTAAGAAAAGTTTGATGCTTGATAATTGTTTTGAGATATGAAGATGGTGATATTCGAGTCATGCTAGTTGAGTAGTTGTGAATTTAAGAAATACTTGTGTTGAAGTTTGTTATTCCCGTAGCATGCACGTATGGTGAACCGTTATGTGATGGACTCGGAGCATGATTTATTTATTGATTGTCTTCCTTATGAGTGGCGGTTGGGGACGAGCGATGTTCTTTTCCTACCAATCTATCCCCCTAGGAGCATGTGCGTAATACTTTGCTTTGATAACTTCTAAATTTTTGCAATAAGTATATGAGTTCTTTATGACTAATGTTGAGTCCATGGATTATACGCACTTTTCCCATCCTTGCACCATAGCTAGCCTCTCTAATACCGCGCACTTTTCACCGGTATCATACACCCACCATATATCTTCCTCAAAACAGCCACCGTAACTACCTATCATGGCATTTCCATAGCCATTCCGAGATATATTGCCATGCAACTTTCCACCGTTTCGTTTATTATGACACGCTCCATTATTGTCATATTGCTAGCATGATCATGTAGTTGACGTCGTATTTGTGGCAAAGCCACCGTTCATAATTATTTCATACATGTCACTCTTTATTCATTGCATATCTCGGTATACCGCCGGAGGGATTCATATAGAGTCATACTTTGTTCTAAGTATCGAGTTGTAATTGTTGAGTTGTAAGAAAAATAAAAGTGTGATGATCATCATTCATTAGAGCATTGTCCCAAGTGAGGAAAGGATGATGGAGACTATGATTCCCCCACAAGTCGGGATGAGACTCCGGACGAAAAAAGAAGAAGAAAAGAGGCCATAAAAAAGAGAAAAGGCCCAAATAAAAAAATGAGAGAAAAAGAGAGAAGGGACAATGTTACTATCCTTTTACCACACTTGTGCTTCAAAGTAGCACCAAGATCTTCATGATCAAGAGTCTCTCATTTTTTCACTTTCATATACTAGTGGGAATTTTTCATTATAGAACTTGGCTTGTATATTCCAATGATGGGCTTCCTCAAATGCCCTAGGTCTTCATGAGCAAGCGAGCTGGATGCACACCCACTTAGTTTCTTTTGTTGAGCTTTCATATACTTATAGCTCTAGTGCATCCGTTGCATGGCAATCCCTACTCACTCAAATTGATATCTATTGATGGGCATCTCCATAGCCCGTTGATACGTTGATGTGAGACTATCTTCTCCCTTTTTGTCTTCTCCACAACCACCATCCTATTCCACATATAGTGATATATCCATGGCTCACGCTCATGTATTGCGTGAAGATTGAATTTTTTTTGAAAATGTTAAAGTATGAAACAATTGCTTGGCTTGTCATCGGGGTTGTGCATAATTTAAATATTTTGTGTGGGGAAGATTAAGCATAGCCAGACTATATGATTTTGTAGGGATAACTTTCTTTGGCCATGATATTTTGAGAAGACATAATTGCTTAGTTAGTATGCTTGAAGTACTATTATTTTTATGTCAATATGAAATTTTTGTCATGAATCTTCCGGATCTGAATATTCATACCACAATTAAGAAGATTTACATTAAAATTATGCCAAAGTATCACTCCGCATCAAAAATTCTCTTTTTATCATTTACCTACTCGAGGACGAGCAGGAATTAAGCTTGGGGAAATATCTATAATTTTTGATTGCTCCATGCTACTTTATCTACTGTTTTGGACTATATTGGGCTTTATTTTCAACTTTTATATTATTTTTGGGACTAACCTATTAACCGGAGGCCCAACCCAGAATTGTTGTTTTTTGCCTATTTCAGTGTTTCGAAGAAACGGAAAATCAAACGGGGTCCAAACGGAATGAAACCTTCGGAAGCGTGATTTTCTCACCGAACATGATCCAGGAGACTTGGACCCTACTCCAAGGGACAACAGAGGCGGTCAGGAGGGTGGGGGCGCCCCCCTGCCTCGTGGGCCCCCTGTTGCTCCACCGACGTACTCCTTCCTCCTATATATACCTCATTGCCCCAAACGATCGAATCTTGAGCCAAAACCTAATTCCACCGCCGCAACTTCATGTATCCACGAGATCCCATCTTGGGGCCTGTTAGGAGCTCATGAGGGGGCATCCACCATGGAGGGCTTCTACATCAACATCATAGCCTCTCCGATGAAGTGTGAGTAGTTTACTTCAGACCTTGGTCCATAGCTAGTAGCTAGATGGCTTCTTCTCTCTTTTGGATCTCAATACAATGTTCACCCCCTCTCTTGTGGAGATCTATTCGATGTAATCTTCTTTTTGCGGTGTGTTTGTTGAGACCGATGAATTGTGGGTTTATGATCCAGCTTATCTATGAATAATATTTGAATCTTCTCTGAATTCTTTTACGTATGATTGGTTATCTTTGCAAGTCTCTTAGAATTATCCGTTTGGTTTGGCCAACTAGATTGGTAGTTCTTGTAATGGGAGAAGTGTTTAGCTTTGGGTTCAATTTTGCGGTGTCCTTACCCAGTGACAAAAAGGGTTGCAAGGTACGTATTGTATTGTTGCCATCGAGGATAACAAGATGGGTTATTTATCATATTGCATGAATTTATTCCTCTACATCATGTCATCTTGCTTAAGGCGTTACTCTGTTTTTAACTTAATACTCTAGATGCATGCTGGATAGCGGTCGATGAGTGGAGTAATAGTAGTAGATGCAGAATCGTTTCGGCCTACTTGTCTTGGACGTGATGCCTATATTCATGATCATACCTAGATATACTCATAACTATGCTCAATTTTGTCAATTGCTCAACAGTAATTTGTTCACCCACCGTAGAATACTTATGCTCTTGAGAGAAGCCACTAGTGAAACCTATGGCCCCCGGGTCTATTCTCATCATATCAATCTCCATCACTTTTATACTTGCTTTGTTTTTACTTTGCCTTTTACTTTCCACTTTGCATCTCTATATCAAAAATACCAAAAATATTATCTATCATCTCTATCAGATCTCACTCTCGTAAGTGACCATGAAGGGATTGACAACCCCTAATCGCGTTGGTTGCCAAGAGCTATCGTTTTGTGCAGGTACGAGGGACTCGCGCGTGGCCTCCTACTGGATTGATACCTTGGTTCTCAAAAACTGAGGGAAATACTTACGCTACTTTGCTGCATCATCCTCTCCTCTTCGGGGAAAACAAACGCAAGCTCAAGACATAGCATCGGAGCATGAACCTTGGCGGCTGGGCCGCGTGCTGCCACCTTAGGAGCACTTGCCGGGGCTTCGGGGGTAGCCTCCTCAGGAACGTCGGGCGGCACCTGCTCACCAGCTACTACCTCAGGAGCGTCGGGTCGCACCTGCTCACCAGCAGCCTCCTAAGGAGCGTCGGGCCGCACCTGCTCACCAGCGGCCGCCTCGGGAGCGCTCGTCGGAACTTCAGGAGCGGCTACCCCCGGAGCACCTGACGACATCTGCTCCCCAGCGCTCACCCCAGGGGTACTCAGTGGCGTTCGTCCCCCTACATCCACATCCGAGGCGTGCGCCACAGGGTCAGCGAGCACAGGAGCCACCAAGACAGGATTTTCGCGAGGCCCTTAAAGGCCCTCCGGGCGCAGCCCCCACTCGTCAAAGAGGGGCATCTGCTTAACGAAGTCCTCTTTGTTCGAGCATTGGTACAAGAGGTAGCCCTCCTCCGGAAGCGTTGCAGGTGCTATGTTGCCCGCATGAGCTCGAGCATCACGCGTAGCGTCTTGGAAGGGAGCGAAGGCACCTAGAGCCTCATGGGGTCCTTGGGGCCAGTGAAGGCCCACATTGGGCGAGAATGGCGCTGGAGCAGGGCAATGCGCTGCCGGGCGAACTCCCTCACCACCATCGGCGCCGTCACCCACGTCTTCAACTTGGCTAGCCTGGACCAGATGTGGGAGAGCCGATGGTCGACGAGCTGGGTTTTCGACCAGATGTGGGCTAGCCTGGACCAGATGTGGGCGAGCCGATGGCTACGCGACCGCTGTGTTGGTCCTCATCTACCTCTGCACCTTCAGCTTCAGTCTGTCGTGGGCACCGCTCAGGTGGGTCAAGCCGGCCGAGATCTACCCGGTGGAGATTCGATCGGCCGGGCAGACCTTGAGCATCTCTATCGAGCTGCGTCTCTCCTTCGTGGAGCTGCAGGTGTTCATCGCGCTACTCTGCGCCATGAAGTACGGTGTCTTCCTCTTCTACGTCGTCTGGCTTCTTGCAATGACCATCTTCGTGGCGGTATTCCTCCCGGAAACCAAGGGCGTGCCACTAGAAGCAATGCAGTCAGTGTGGACTGGACACTGGTACTGGAGGAGGTTCGTGAAGCAGGATGCCAACCATGATGCAACCCAAATCACCGGTGTGTCAACTAATTAGTAAGTGTAGATAAGACTGGTTTGAACGTGAGATGTAATTTATTTCAGCAAAGCATGCCTTAGAAAAATGTATTGTATTATTACCAAAAATGAAGATGCAATATAAGAGGGTGTTGGGTTAGGCTTAAGACCTCTCCCGATTCCCAAAGAAAATTTACGTATTAGAAGAGTTGGACTAAAAAATACCTTATTTCTCCTTTGGTGACCACCAAACAATATCCTAATTAAAAGCATCTCCAACCGGACCCCCTACCCCCCTCCTTAAGCCAGGGCAGACAGCTCAGACAAGGTCCGAACGAGAAAACGTCACCCGGTCCGAACCCCTATATGCTGGAGCTGGGTTTTCACCGGCCTTCATGCGGGAGGCGAGGAGGGGCTGAGTGTGGTGGCGTCCACATACACCCACTGCTTCCGGAATCCATTGACATCCGGGCGGAGTGTGAATTCGATGCCTGAGCCAGCTGTCACCGCCATGGCCTGGAATGCCACGCATCCCGAGCACCGGTGGTCGTCGACCAGGTGGAGCGAGAAAAAATGGCGGAACAAGGTGAAAGACGGGGCAATGCCCACCATAGACTCGCATAGGAAGGCGAAGGCGGCGAGGAGGAGGATGCACCGGGGGTCTAGATGCAGTGCTTGGATCTGATAATGCGAAATTATGGCATTGAAGAAATCAGGAAAGAGGGGGAGCCAAAGGTGAACACGGCGGGCAATGATGGCAAAGCTACGCTTGCAACAGGCATCCTTCAAGCCTGGTAGTTATCGATGTTGCATGGGAAAGTGGAGGCGCCTGAGGGAGTCCCAGACTAGGGGGTGTCCGGATAGCCGGACTATCGTCATGGCCGGACTCCAAGACTATGAAGATACAAGATTGAAGACTTCGTCCCGTGTCCGGATGGGACTTTCCTTGGCGTGGAAGGCAAGCTTGGCGATCTGGATATGTAGATCTCCTACCATTGTAACCCGACTACGTGTAACCCTAACCTATCCGGTGTCTATATAAACCGAAGGGTTTTAGTCCGTGGGATGAACAACAATCATACCATAGGCTAGCTTCTAGGGTTTAGCCTCCTTGATCTCGTGGTAGATCTACTCTTGTACTACCCATACCATCAATATTAATCAAGCGGGGTAGGGTATTACCTCCATCGAGAGGGCCCGAACCTGGGTAAAACATCGTGTCCCTTGTCTCCTGTTACCATCCGCCTAGACGCACAGTTCGGGACCCCCTACCCGAGACCCGCCGATTTTGACACCGACATTGGTGCTTTCACTGAGAGTTCCTCTGTGTCGTCACCGATAGGCCCGATGGCTCCTTCGATCATCAACAACGACGCGGTCCAGGGTGAGACTTTTCTCCCCGGACAGATGTGACGCCCGGATAATTAAGCCACAGTAACCCTCCGCAAATGATGCCACGTCACCTCGATTACTGTTGCTAATCCCGCGTTAGTTCGAAACCGATTCGAATTTCAAATTCAAAATCGAGCAAACAATAAAAGTTTTCAAATATTAAAAATTTAAATGTTCGGAGTGAACCAAATAATACATAGGTAATTATGGCGATGAAACCACATTTTTATAAAATGTTTAAATGCTCAAAGGAAAATAAAACAGCAGCAAAAGAAAGTAATTATATGCCTTTTGTATTTTGTAAAATATTAAACTAGTTTATTTAGCTGTCCAAATTAATGTGGCAAGTATCTTTAACATACCATATTTAGGTGTTGTTCTCACATTCTTCAAAATTGAAATAAATTAATAAGTTAATAAAACCGAAAGGAATAAATAAAGAAAAGGAAAAAGAAAACAAAAGAAGAAGAATAAAGAGAGAAAGAACCCCCCCTTTGGGCCACGGCCAGTGGCCTCTGAGCCAAACAGGCCCGGCCAGGCGCCTATAGCCCCACAGGCGGCGGAAACCCTAACCCGTAACCCCCCATTCCCCATTCCCCCCACGCTTTCTCCTCCCCCGATCCAATCGGGATCGGGCCGACGCCCGGCGACCGTCCCCATCGCCGATCCGCTTCACGGCGACGGCCCCACTACCTCGCGCCCGTGCCACGGCCTCCCCCTCACCAGACCCCGCACGCCTCTCTCCCCTTCCCCGTCCGGATCGGGGTAGAGGGCCCCGACCCCCCAGCGACGCCACCCCTCACGCCGTCCCCAGCGCCCGTGGGCCGGCCTGCTCGCCGCTCGGCGCCGCCCGCCGCCAGAACCTCCTCGCCGGACTGCTCCTCTCGCCGTCGTCCCGTCACCCCCTCACCCCCCTGCCCGTGCCCTACTCCCCGGCGTGAGCTCCCTCCTTCTCTTCCTCTGTCGCGTCGTCCTCCCCCCCCCATGGCGCCCGCGTCTTGGAGCTCACGCTCGGGCCGCCCTCACCCGCCGCCCACGCCAAGCCAGCGCCCGGGCTGCGACCCTTCCCGGTGAGCTCACTGCCCTCGCTTCGCTCGCCGTCGCCGCCAACCGTGGCCCCGACGGTCGGCGCCCGATCCGGCGCCGGGGCTCTGCCCACTTGGCGCTCAGTCGATACAGGCGCCCACACCCGTTACCATCACGGCCGCCCGGTCGGCCTCTGAGCCAGCAGCGTGGGGCCCCACACCCTAAAATGAAATTTAAAAAACTGAAAATAAAAGGTTTTTAATAAAATTATTAATTAGTTAATTAATTAATTAGTAAATTAATTAAGTTAACTAATCATGCTTAAATAATCTAATTAATTAGATAATTTAATTAAAACAGAAATTAATTAGCTAAACCCTATTTAAACTAAACAGTGTATGACATGTGGGACCCACACGTAGTTTGACCCAGTCAACTGCGATTATTTCTTGATGTCGACATGATGTCATCTTGGCGTCATCTTCAACTGATACGGATAATGTTGAAATAAATAATTAAATTCCGAAATTAATAAAATCTTTAGAAAATCATATCTTTTAATCCGTAACTTTCGGTTAAAATATTTTCAACATGAAAGTTGCTCGAGCAGACGAGGACGAATCCGGATACGCAGTCCGTTCGTCCGCCACACACCCCTAACCTATCGAAACCGCAACTTTCCCCTCCGGCTCCTATGCTGAAAACACGAAACCCGGGATATTTTCCCGGATGTTTCCCATAACGGTACCACCTCATACCACGTTACGGAACGCATAGCATAGTTACTTGTCTTGTCATGCATAGATATGCATCTGTTTAATTGTTATTCATTGTTTCTTCCCCCTCGTCCCTCCGGTAGACTCCGAGACCGGCCAAGCTGCTGCTTGATTCGACTACGGAGTTGGCGACCCCTCTCTCTTGCCGGAGAAACCAGGCAAGCCCCCCTTGATAACCAGATATCGCCTATTCTACTCTATACCGCTTGCATTAGAGTAGTGTAGCATATTCTTGCTTTCATTATACCTATCCTGATGCATAGCCTGCCCTTGTTACTACTGTTGTTACTTTACCTGCAATCCTACATGCTTAGTATAGGATGCTAGTGTTTTCATCTGTGGCCCTACATTCTTGTCCGTCTGCTGTGCTATACTATCGGGTCGTGATCACTCGGGAGGTGATCTCGGGTATATACTATATACTTATACATGATACATGTGGTGACTAAGGCAGATTGGTGGTGGAGCACCCATGAGTGGATCTTTGTGGCGGAGCGACAGGCAGGTTGAGACCGCCTAGGAGAGAGGTGGGCTGGCCCTGTTCGGCGTCCGCGGAGACTTAACACGCTTAACGAGATCTTGGTATTTGATCTGAGTTGGCTACGAGCCTATACGCACTAACCATCTACGTGGGAGTAGTTATGGGTATCCGGGCGTCGTGGTATCAGCCGAAGCATTTCGTGACGTCGGGCCGACCAGCCTTGGGCCGGATTGGTGGAACACCACTAGGCTAGGTCTGCCTTCCGGCCGCGTCATAGCGTCTTGGTGTGCTTTCGAGGCGATGGGCCCGGACCCTGCTGGCGGCTTAGGTTTAGACCGGCGTCTTTGGCCTCTCTGTTGAGCCTAGGTAGGGCTGTGGCGTGTTGATCTTCCACGGCGGGCATGACCGAGGAAAGTGTGTCCGGCCAAATGGGATCAAGCGTGTTGGGTAAGTTGGTGCACCCCTAGTGAAGTTAATCTATTGAATAACCGTGATCTTGATGGCAGGGCGACTTGGAGTTGTACCTTGACCTTATGACAACTAGAACCGGATACTTAATAAAACACACCTTCCAAGTGCGGATACAACCGGTGGTCGCTCTCTCTCGAGCAATGAGGAGGAATCGCCGGTAGGATTATTGCTATGTGATGTTACTTGGAGGACTTCAACCTACCCTCTTCTACCTGTTGCAAGGCGAAGGTGACCGAGCGTAGTCTTCGATAAGACTAGCTATCCCCTCTTATTACGGCATTCTGCGATTCGGTCCTTGATATGGCCCTTTACACATATATCCATGCATATGTAGTGTAGTCCCTTGCTTGCGAGTACTTTGGATGAGTACTCACGGTTGCATTGTTTCCCCCTTTTCCCCCTATCTCTACTCGATTGCTGCAACCAGACGATGGAGCCCAGGAGCCAGACGCCACCGTCGATGACGACTACTACACCGAGGTGCATACTACTACGTGCAGCCACCGGCGGCGACGAGGAGTAGTTTAGGAGGATCCCAGGCAGGAGGCCTGCGCCTCTTTCGATCTGTATCCAGTTTGTGCTAGCCTTCTTAAGGCTAACTTGTTTAACTTATGTCTGTACTCAGATATTGTTGCTTCCGCTGACTCGTCTATGATCGAGCACTTGTATTCGAGCCCTCGAGGCCCCTGGCTTGTATTATGATGCTTGTATGACTTATTTATGTTTTAGAATTGTGTTGTGATATCTTCCCGTGAGTCCCTGATCTTGATCGTACACATTTGCGTGCATGATTAGTGTACGATTGAATCGAGCGTCTGAAGTTGGTATCGAGCCGACTTTGTAGGAATCCCCCTTCCACACTCCTTGGCCGAAGTCGAGTCTAGACATTGCAAAAACTTTTACTAACTTGGCTGTGTGCCTTACGGGCCCACGTCGCCATTGGGTGGTATTAGGATCTTTTACTCCTCGATCTTTACTCTGGGACTCTGAGCTCTCTTCTATTCGGGTTAAATGATTTTGCTAAAAACAAAACTAACTATAGGCTCTACATAAGTACTTTCTCCCGGAGAGCCACTTGTTACCGATGACCGCTTTCTTTGCACGGAAGATTCCGAAGGTACTCTATGATGTGCTCTCGAGACTATGTGCCATCGCTTATGCCATTCACTTCCAACGATAAATCCCTCCGGATAACTACTTACACCTATCGTTCATATTGTCATCCCCAGTTGCTCTTGTTATTACAAGATGTCTGAAATACTCTTGATATTCGAGAATTTTTACGCTTCTTCGCCTGCAGTTCCTTACTGCATGAATACCCCTACGGATAAATACTGCGTGCTTGCCGAGTATCCGTTAAATCAAAGTTGTTCATGTGTTTCACGAAAATACATTCAAATACTACCCGATCTTCCAAAAATCACGGCAGCCTATTGCTCTTGAAATTCTTGCTTGCTCGCATTATGGTTAATCCCATAAGTCTCGTAGTCTTATTGACATTCCTTGTCATTATCATTTTGGGTCTATTGACTCAATATGTTTTGCGAATACACGCAATCATCATTGATCCTTATAAATTACCTTTAAAATTTGAGCTGCCATTCTTTTAACTGGAATTGGTTCTCGACCAATCCAATTGTCGTTGATTGTACCCCTAAGTCTATTCAGCTTATCCATTCTTGATCAGAGCATTTGCTCCTGGTCCCTTGATTTGAAAATCATAATTACTTTGCTAATTAAGCGCTGAACTATTCAGCTGTTCTATAAACCGATGCATTTGCAATCTTTCTTCCTCTGATTGGGTATCGATACTCATATCAGCCCCATTGAGGATCGCCATATCCACTGTTGGATTATTATCCGACGTTGTCCTTCATAATTAATCACTTTGTGAGTTCTTTCTCCTATACATAATGCCTTTGGTAAATTGTATCCTTTCCTTTTGTCAACCATGCTCTACTTTCGGGCTTGTGTTATTTACTTTTGAAACTTGTGGTATATGTTTCTAAGAAGCCCCTATGGGTTGAACATATGCCTTCTCTAAACCGTGTGAACCCGAAAGTTTTCACGAATCATACTCTTCTGGTGCTTCGCCAGATAAAATTTCAACACTGCAACTTCATCGAACGTGAGAAGTAAATGAAAGGTTATGCATTGGAGAAGTGGGAGTCGACCTTGAACTTGGTGTTCATGCCCATGGATGCGATGTATATCCTATCATGGAAGCTTCTTGTAATAATAACTATTTCCTTGATAACTAACATATGGTATCTGTGAATTGATCCCTTGCAACCGTGGTTCCAACCATGATTGTTCTTCTTTGATTCCATTTCTCGGACAAGTTAAAACAATTGTCTCCTATGGATCAATACACCGGTCCAACCTTTACTTTGATCTTGTGTCGAGTAATACCCCTGGTATCTCGAGATTATCATGGAACCGCATAACTTCTTATGAGTTCTTCATCAAGTGCTACCTTCCCACTGATTCCAATTTTTCACGGGCTTTGAGTTATTAAACACTCAAAGACACCGATAAGCGAACCGAGTCCGCACTACGGTTCAACAACTCTTCGATAGCTTCTATAACTACGAGTTTGTACCCGGTCCGCCATTCCTAGCCTGTTTGACTATATCATAGTCGTGGCAGTTCTAAGCATGCTACACGGTCCTTATTCTCGGAGCACCAATTTGCGACAATAGCTAAGCTTACGACGATTTTCCTCGTCATACCCTTTCACCTTAAACAACAATCTTGAGTTCGAGTTTGTGTAAATCGTGGTTCCAATAACCTCTTGCTTCATCATTCCTCCGACTTGATGTAAATGGCTGGTTGATTACATCTGCATGAAATCTCTCGACAATTGTGTCGTGATCATCATCAACCTTATGAGCTCTTCCGAGAATTCAATTGAATTCATGATGGATAATACCATCCTTGCCCTCGATGATTCCTGTTCTCATCGACCACTTTATTGCCTTCCGTTCAACACAAACTTGTTCGTGTTTTGCGTAAACCTTGAGATCCTTACTATCCAACATTTGTTCTTCTTTAGCTTGGAGTATTACCCTCTTTTATGACAAGAATGTCATGAGGATTACTCCACCTCTTGAGAATTCTTGACATAGAAATACTTCTCACAATCACCATTCTTTCTTGGTCCCCGTGTTAATTCCAACAAGTGAACGGTGTTGTTTGGATTCTTTCCTTCTAGCAACCCTATTTCTTTGAAGTTAATGGTCGAAAGTTCATTCTTAGGCTATTGATTATGGAATCACGATTCTGACATTGGTCGTGCAACCCAACCCATATTTCGGGCACACCTTTCAACCAATGTTTAATTGTGTATGTTTTCCTCGAGCATACTTCCTTATATCATTTGATCTGACAAATGTTATCTCCTTGTTCACTTAATTGTGGAAATCCATCTTTTGGGAATCTCGATGAATTGCCGATGAGTTCACCAAACACCTCCTTGTCCTCTCCTTGGGTTAATGATGGACTCTTGTTAATGGAAATCACTTCATAGTTCATTTCCCCGAGAATCTTACAATGTCACCTCGTCAATTTGTGTTGCCCCTTTTCTTCTCGGACATCCTGAGTCTGAGGTATCATGACACCAATCGGATCTGAATCTCGGTCAGATATGATGGTTGGGGCAACCTTCCAAGAGTTATGTTGTTGGCCCTTTGATGACCTGGTAACAGGATGTCATGCCTAACACCCCCCCCCCACGGCTGGAGGACCTATCATTATTATTTCTTTTGCAAGGATAACCATTCCTCCTGGAGGAAATTGTAGGACTTATTTTACAAGTTACTCCTGATGGATCATTGGTGTATCCGAAGTCTGGCCCTTGATTGAAGCACCATATCATTGCTACCTGAAGCATGTCTGTGGTACTCCGTTCATCACCAAGAACATTTGAAGCACAATGCTAAATTCTCTTTACCAATTACCCAAACACCGATGTATGGGTAATGTCATGAAAATTTTCTCCCCTTACCTAAAGGGTTTTATACATTATATCCTGTCATGGATATCATGCTCTGCTTGTCATTGGGAAGGTTATACTCCTGAAATATGTGTTTAAACACATTTTCCTTTCAATTATTCTGTTTAATCTGATAATGATACTATCCTTTCCATTGTTTTGTTTAACCTTTCCAGTAACCAGACTTAACCGAGCAGTGATAATTCCCTGCTTAGGTAAGCACCTCGTTGTACCACTCTGTAAGTAAGACCCTGTTACTATTGTTGATGACTTCTGGTAACCGCCGATGGACGAGAACTTTGCCTATTGGTCTGCCTCGTTCAACGGCGGAAAATGGTTCTCTTCGTCCCTCGCCCTTGGTACCTATGTTGTTGCCGACATGACCCTCAGACTCTCCTCTGACATGCCTTGCTTACATGATCCTGCAAGATGTCATCGACCTTCCTACTTTTAACCACATGGTGGGCCCATAACCCACAGTTTCCACGGGATCGAAACTGACTCTCCTGTACACCCACATGGCCCAAGTTATTCCTCGTGCTTGACTTCGTATGTAATTCACGGGGTCACCTTCCTAGTAATCTATTCTGGTATCAGACACAAAACTTATTACCATTACTCAGGACCCCTTTTACACTTTGTTTCAGGCATCGAATGATTGCCTACCCGCTTGAAACTTCTCATGGTACCTTCTTACTTTGCTTTCGATATTTTCTTAAGTTCCAGTTCGAGAGTTACTTTCCGCCACCTTCCCCGATGTTAGCTACCAGATAGTCAACCTGGCAGAGGTTCGTTCTGCCGGAATACCCCCCTTACCTATTCGTAAGTACGTTGGAGTTCCCGAGATAAAGGGGGGCATCACCATGATGACCTGTAGCAGAGAAATGAAGATGTCAAGGTAATGGATCGACCTCTTCAAGAAGAGCAACCAAGACTGAGAAGATTCGTTAGGATTTCGTAACTGCACCTTTCCCCTTACTCCCTCTTAAATCTTGGGGCGAGATTTCTTGTAGTGGAGGAGAATTGTGGCCTTGGGATAATTAAGCCACGGTAACCCTCCGCAAATGATGCCACATCACCTCGATTACATTGCTAATCCACGTTAGTTCGAAACCGATTCAATTTCAAGTTCAAAATCGAGCAAACAATAAAAGTTTTCAAATATTAAAAATTTAAATGTTAGAGGAACCAAATAATACATAGGTAATTATGGCGATGAAACCACATTTTTATAAAATGTTTAAATGCTCAAAGGAAAATAAAACAGCAGCAAAAGAAAGTAATTATATGCCTTTTGTATTTTGTAAAATATTAAACTAGTTTATTTAGCTGTCCAAATTAATGTGGCAGTGGTATCTTTAACATACCATATTTAGGTGTTGTTCTCACATTCTTCAAAATTGAAATAAATTAATAAGTTAATAAAACCGAAAGGAATAAATAAAAGAAAAGGAAAAAGAAAACAAAAAGAAGAAGAATAAAAGAGAGAAAGAACCCCCCCACTGGGCCACAGCCCAGCTGGCCTCTGGGCCAACCAGGCCGGCCCAGCCGGCGCCTATAGCCCCCCCTGGGGCGACGGAAACCCTAACCCGTAACCCCCCCATTCCCCCACTCCCCCCACGCGCTTTCTCCCTCCCCCCCGATCCAATCGGGATCGGGCCGACGCCCGGCGCCCCGTCCCCATCGCCGATCCCGCCGCCCGCCGGCGACGACCCCCCTCCCTCGCGCCCGTGCCACGGCCTCCCCCTCACCAGACCCCGCACGCCTCTCTCCCCTTCCCCGTCCGGATCGGGGCAGAGGGCCCCGACCCCCTCCAGCGACGCCGCCCCTCCCGCCGTCCCCAGCGCCCGTGGACGGCCCGCCGTCGCCACTCGACGCAGCCCCGCCGCCAGGAACCTCCTCGCCGGACTGCTCCTCTACGCCGTCGTCCCCGGCCCCCCCCCCGCCCCCCGCGGCCCCGTGCCCTACTCCCCGACGTGAGCTCCCTTCTTCTCTTCCTCTGTCGCCGGCGTCGTCCTCCCCCCCCCCACAGCGTCTGGGAGCTCATGCTCTGGGCCGCCCTCGCCACCAAGCCACGCCCGACAGCGCCCGGCACCGCGACCCTTCCGGTGCGCTCACCCCTTGACCAGCTCGCTGTCGCCGCCAACCGTGGCCCCGACGGTCGGCGCCCGATCCGGCGCCCGAGGCTCTGCCACTTGGCCTCGGTCGGCCCAAGCCAGGCGCCCACGCCCGTTACCATGCACCGCCCAGTCGGCCTCTGAGCCAGCAGCGTGGGGCCCCACACCCTAAAGCGAAATTGAAAAAAACTAAAAATGAAAAGGTTTTTAATAAAATTATTAATTAGTTAATTAATTAATTAGTAAATAAATTAAGTTAACTAATCATGCTTAAATAATCTAATTAATTAGTTAATTTAATTAAACAGAAATTAATTAGCTAAATCCTATTTAAACTAAGCGATTGTATGACATGCGGGACCCACCGTGGTTTGACCCGATCAACTGCACAGTTGATCGCTGATGTCGACATGATGTCATCTTTGGCGTCATCTTTCACTATTACGGATAATGTTGAAATAAATAATTAAATTCCCGAAATTAATAAAATCTTTAGAAAATCATATCTTTTAATCCGTAACTTCCGGTTAAAATATTTTCAACATGAAAGTTGCTTTCGAGAATGGCGAGGCGAATCCGGATCGCGGTCCGTTCATCCGCCACACACCCCTAACCTATCGAACCCGCAACTTTCCCCTCCGGCTCCTCTTGCCGAAAACCACGAAACCCCGGGATATTTTCCCGGATGTTTTTAACCGGTACCACCTCATACCACGTTAGGGCACGCCTAGCATCGTTACTTGTCATGTCATGCATCGATATGCATCTGTTTACATGGTATTCATTGTTTCTTCCCCCTCTTCTCTCCGGTAGACTACGAGACCGACGTTGTTGCTGCCCAGTTCGACTACGGAGTTGGCGACCCCTCTCTCTTGCCAGAGCAACCAGGAAAGCCCCCCCCCTGATCACCAGATATCGCCTATTCTACTCTATACTGCTTGCATTAGAGTAGTGTAGCATGTTCTTGCTACATTATACCTATCACGATGCATAGCCTGCCCTTGTTACTCTTGTTGTTACCTTACGCAATCCTACATGCTTAGTATAGGATGCTAGTATTTTCATCTGTGGCCCTACATTCTTGTCCGTCTGCATGCTATACTATCGGGCCGTGATCACTCGGGAGGTGATCTCGGGTATATACTATATACTTATACATGATACATGTGGTGACTAAAGACGGGTCGGTGGTGGAGCACCCATGAGTGGATCTTTGTGGCGGAGGCGGCAGGGCAGGTTGAGACCGCCTAGGAGAGAGGTGGGCCTGGCCTGTTCAGCGTTCGCGGATACTTAACACGCTTAACGAGATCTTGGTATTTGATCCGAGTTGGCTCTGAGCCTATACGCACTAACCATCTACGTGGGAGTAGTTATGGGTATCCGGCGTCGTGGTATCACCTCGGTGCACTTCGTGTCGTCACGACCGAGCGGCCCGTCTTGGCCGGATTGGACCGAATGCCACTAGGCTAGGTCTGCTTCTGACGCGTCACATAGCGTGCGGTGTGCTCGAGGCGATGGGCCCGGACCCCCCAGCGCTTAGGTTTGAACCGGCGTGCTGTCCTCTCTGTTGAGCCTAGGTAGGGCTGCGGCGTGTTGATCTTCCGTGGCGGGCATGACCCAGAAAGTGTGTCCGCCAAATGGGATCAAGCGTGTTGGGTAAGTTGGTGCACCCTGCAGGAAGTTAATCTATTCGAATAGCCGTGATCTTGATAGCAGGGCGACTTGGAGTTGTACCTTGACCTTATGACAACTAGAACCGGATACTTAATAAAACACACCCTTCCAAGTGCTAGATACAACCGGTGGTCGCTCTCTCTCGTGGCAATGAGGAGGGAATCGCGGGTAGGATTATTGCTATGTGATGTTACTTGGAGGACTTCAACCTACCCTCTTCTACTGTTGCAAGGTAAGACGAAGGTGACGAGCGTAGTCTTCGATAAGACTAGCTATCCCCTCTTATTCTGGCATTCTGCAGTTCAGTCCACTGATATGGCCCTTTACACATATATCCATGCATATGTAGTGTAGTCCCTTGCTTGCGAGTACTTTGGATGAGTACTCACGGTTGCATTGTTTCCCCCTTTTCCCCCTATCTCTACAAGATTGCTGCAACTGCACGATGGAGCCTGTGAGCGACGCCACCGTCGATGACGACTACTACACTGGAGGTGCCTACTACTACGTGCAGCCCGCTGACGACGACCAGGAGTAGTTTAGGAGGATCCCAGGCAGGAGGCCTACGCCTCTTTCGATCTGTATTCAGTTTGTGCTAGCCTTCTTAAGGCTAACTTGTTTAACTTATGTCTGTACTCAGATATTGTTTCTTGCGCTGACTCGTCTATGATCGAGCACTTGTATTCGAGCCCTCGAGGCCCCTGGCTTGTATTATGATGCTTGTATGACTTATTTATGTTTTAGAGTTGTGTTGTGATATCTTCCCGTGAGTCCCTGATCTTGATCGTACACATTTGTGTGCATGATTAGTGTACGATTGAATCGGGGGCGTCACAACAGATCTTCGTATTCGGCGGCTTTGCATCAGGCCAATTAAGCAGCCATCTGGAAGCGGATCGAAAGCTACGCCTGGCCATCAGGTCAGATTTGGAAGTTTGAACTATACGGCCGATATCCGCGGAGACTTGATCTTCGACGGATTCGAGCCGCAGCCAGGCGTGCCGCACTGTCTCGATGGGCATGATCTAGCTCTGTAGCCGAACAGTGCCCTGGAGGCCGCACCAGTATCCGCTCCGACCCTTAATCCGGAGCCGGATTCCCCGATTGAGGACGAGTGGTTGGACACCGCCTCGGGGGCAATCTCTACGGCAATCGAGCCGAACTCCATCCCTGTCCTTTGCGAAGACCTCGACTCCAGGGTGCCGGACTCCTCCCCGGAATCCGAACCCCCCGCGCCCCTGCCAATCGAATCCGATTGGGCGCCGGTCATGGAGTTCACTGCCGCGGACATCTTTCAGCACTCCCTTTGGCGACATCCTGAATTCACTAAAGTCTCTCTCTTTATCCGGAGAGCCCTGGCCGGACTACGGACAAGAAGGTTGGGATGCGGACGACGAAGAAATTCAACGCCCACCCACCACCCACTTTGTAGCCACTGTCGATGATTTAACCGACATGCTAGACTTCGACTCCGAAGACATCGACGGTATGGACGACGATGCCGGAGACGACCAAGACCCAGCACCTACAGGGCACTGGAAGGCCACCTCGTCATATGACATATATATGGTGGACATCCCAAAAGATGGGAACGGCGATGGAACAACGTAGGATGACCCCTCCAAGAAAGCGGCCGGAAGCGCCCGGCGTCGTGGCGCCCGCTCTAAATCCCGCCACAATAAAAGCGGTGATTCCGGCACAGAGATAATAACACCCCGGACAAGGTCGAAGAGAACCCCTCCAAAGGACTCGGCACAGAGGAGGGAGAAGCAAGTCCGCACGACGGTCTGCAGTAAAAGAGAGGTCGAGGGCGATAATTACGCGCCTCCCTCTGAAGATGAGGCAAGCCTCGACGACGACAAATTTGTCGTGCACGAGGATCCCGCCGAGCAGGAGGCGTTTCAAACGCGGGCTTATAGCCACGGCAAGCAGCCTCAAGAAAAAGCGACAGCTTAGAGCTGATCAAGACCTGCTAGTGGCGAGATGGAATGAAGTCCTTGCAGCCAAGAGTATGAACTCGAGCGCCCTCCAAAAGCTACCCCAAACGCAGGTCGTTGCCTTAACTAGAGGAGGAAGCACCCAAGTCACCAGCGCACGACATGGCAGACCGGCCACCCCGTGGCCGCGATAGAGAAGCCTCTCGGCCCTCCGCTCAAGCCACAACCCGACGCCGCTCAAAAAGTACCAAGGCACAGGAAAATGCGCTGGACTTGCGAGATATATTGGAGGATAAGGCAAAACATACAAGATCGATCTATGGATCGCGTGGGCGGCCAATGACGTGGCTTGATTACCGTCGCGCCGGATACAGCAAACCCGGTCGGGCCGAACACAGTAGACAAAGCTCATATGAGCTACGTCGTGATATAGCCCAATACATGCAGGCGCCAAGACACCCACTATGCTTCATAGACGAAGTAATGGATCATCAAATCCCGAGGGCTTCAAGCCCGTAAACATCGAATCATACGATGGTACCACAGATCCTGCGGTCTCGATCGAGGATTATCTCCTCCATATCCACATGGCCCGCGGTGATGATCTACATGCCATCAAATACCTCCCACTCAAGCTTAAAGGACCAGCTCGACATTGGCTCAACAGCTTGCCAGCAGAATCAATTGGTTGTTGGGAGGACCTGGAAGCCGCATTCCTTGATAACTTCCAGGGCACATATGTGCGACCACCGGACGCCGATGACCTTAGCCACATAATCCAGCAGCCAGAAGAATCGGCCAGACAATTTTGGACACGGTTCCTCACAAAGAAAAATCAAATCGTTGACTGTTCGGATGCAGAGGCCCTTGCAGCCTTCAAACATAACATCCGCGACGAGTGGCTTGCCCGGCACCTAGGACAGGAAAAGCCGAAATCTATGGCAGCCCTCACAACCCTCATGACTCTCTTTTGTGCGGTAGAGGACAGCTGGCTAGCTCGAAGCAACAACTTGGCCAAACATCACGATAGCCGGATACCAAGGACAGCAATGGCGGTCGGCGTCGCCCAACAGAACAAAGCGCCGCGTGATTAACGATTTATAATACTGAAGATACGGCCGTCAATGCCGGATTCAGAGGCTCTAAGCCCGGTCAGTGGAAGAAGCTATTCAAAAGAAATACCCAGGGCCTGTCCAACTTGGACCGAATACTCGATCGCTTGTGCCAGATACATGGCACCCCCGAAAAACCAGCCAATTACACCAACAGGGACTGTTGGGTGTTCAAGCAAGCAGGCAAGTTAAGTGCCGAACTCAATGACAAGGGGCTGCATAGCGATGACGAGGAAGAGGCCCGGCCGCCGAACAATAGAGGATGTAAGGGTTTTCCCACGCAATCAAGGACGGTGAACATGATATCGCAACCCATATACCCAAAAGGGAGCGGAAGCGTGCACTAAAGGGATGTATATGCGATGGAGCGATCGCCCGAAGTTCAACCCATGGTCTTCCTGCCCGATCACCTTCGATCGAAGGACCACCCCACTAGCATCCGTCACAGCGGTTTCGCGCATTGGTTCTTGACCCAATTATCGACGGATTTCACCTCACCGTAGTCCCGATGGACGGCGGTAGCAACTGAACCTCCTTTATCGGGATACGGTCGCCAAAATGAGCATAGACCCCTCAAGGATTAAACCTACAAAGACGACCTTTAAAGGCGTCATACCGGGTGTAGAGGCCAGTTATGCGGGCTCGATTACACTCAAGTGGTCTTCGGATCTCCGGATAACTTCCGGCGAAGAGTTAATCTTCGACATCGTCCCATTCCGCAGCGGCTATCATGCACCTTTGCTCGGACGAACCGCATTGCAAAGTTCAATGCGATGCCGCACTACGCATACCTCAAGCTCAATATGCCAGGCCCTCGAGGAGTAATCACGGTCAATGGAAACACCGAGCGCTCTCCGAATGGAGGAGCACACGGCCCCTCGCGCGGAGGTACAAAGCAGCCTCTCACAGCAACTCTCGAGTACGGCCATTAAGCGTCCGGACACGGTCAAGCGCTACCGAGTAACCTACAACAAGACCACACAGCACGATTCAAGCATCGCCAGAGTAACCCGGCCCCACCCCACCCTCGCGAAATTGCACAGCTAGTATTACGCGTAAATAATTACCCTCTGGAGATACCATGGGCATATGGGCAGGGGCAAGACCACGGCAAGCCAAGAATGCGGCTCGACCGCACTAGGGGCTCCCGATTGTGTCACTCTTTTTCTTTTTTTCCTTTTTCTTCCTTTTTCTTACTTTCAGGACTCCGTCTTTCAGAAGTTCTGTCTGGCACCAGAATCGCCGAACTCACGATGCAACAGCCAGAAAGCGAAAGCCACGTCAAGTGTCCAGTGGTCTCTATTACGAGCATTATACCCGCTTTACATACCATCCCACAGCTTACCCTGGAGGGGGACATGTTAGATAGTCCCATCCCTTGCTTATCGCACTATTTGTATCGTTACGCTTCCATTGCGGTACCTTTTGAATAAACAATACATAGCTCTTGCTTATTATTGCTATACTTCCTTTATATATACATATGTTCATTTCACGACATGTTGCAACAGTACACTTTGGTACGGCCTACACACCAGGGGCTTAAGTATCCCAAAATTATGGTGTGATAAGTCCGAACACTTTCACAAGTGCGGCACCCCGAACTTATAGCATTATATGAATTGGATCGGAATCATGTCTTGGGTCAATAGTTGGGTTTGCCCGGCTCCCGTGTTTTGGTACCTTACGTTCCGCTATATCGGCTAAGGTAGCAGGAGAACCATCGCGATTGTGCCCCAGTTGAGCTGGGTCGAGCACCTCGGTGGAGAAAGCTAAAACTGACCGTCATGATAGGGAGAGAGCCGATCGCTGTTCGAGAGGTTTTTTCGGTCCCTAAAGACTTATGCCGCTTAGAGCGAGGAACCGGAATTGTCCAGACCAAGGCGTGGATAAGCGCCCAAAATCGGTCTTCGAATACTAGGGGCTTCGCGAAATTTAATATTATAGAATTCTATGGCTAAGTGAGAGTGTTCAAGCATTATAAGTCCGGTTGCCTTGTTCGTTGTGTTGAGCGCCTCCTAGATGGACCCAAGAATGGGAACAAGAGTTCTCAAGTTTATCCCAACACCCCGGCACTGCGTGGCATGGGGGCTGAAATAACGACTTGCCATCTCTCAAATTTGATAAACGGCCGCCTGAAGGTAATATTTTAAATTAATAAGCGTTGCTTAAGCGCATATGAACAACTTTTCAGCGTCTGGGATAACAAATGCGAGTTTATTCAAAACTACATCCTTGGAGCCCTCATCCGCTTATTCGGCGGGCACCCTTCAGAGGCCCTCATAGTACATTTCGGGCGCGTCGATGCTCATGGCCCTTCGGTGGCCCGTCCGTCACAAGCCTCTCCGCATCCAGCTTGCCCCAGTGCACTTTAGCACGGGCAAGGGCCCAACGGACACCTTCAATGCAGACGGAGCGCTTGATGACTTCAAGCCGCGGACAGGCATCCACCAGCCGCTGCACCAAGCCGAAGTAGCTCCCGGGCAAGGCCTCCAATGGCCACAGCCGCGCTATAAGGCCCTTCATGGCCTGTTCGGCGACCTTGTGGAGCTCGACCAGCTGCTTCAACTGGTCGCTCAGGGGCACTGAATGTTCGGCCTCAGCATACTGAGACTAGAACAACTTTTCCGTCGAGCTCCCCTCCTTGGCGCGGTAGAATGCGGCAGCATCAGACACACTACGGGGCAAATCTGCGAATGCTCCTAGAGAGCTCCGAATCCGGGTAAGTAATAGGTAATTCACTTTCACATGCTTGCTTTGCATAAAGAATGGCTTACCCGCCGCTATCTTCTTTAACGACTCAAGTTCTTGGAGGGCTTTTTGGGCCTTGGCCTTAGCAGCTTTGGCACTCTCAAGAGCCGAGGCGAGCTCGGACTCTCGAGTCTTCGAGTCACGCTCCAAACCCTTGTGTTTTTCCACGAGAGCTTGGAGCTCTTGCCGTACCTTGGCTAGCTGCGCCTCCCCCTTCTCTCGCTCGGTGCGTTCCGCAACTGCTTTGTTTTCGGCCACGGACACCACCTCCTTCAGGGTCGCCACCTCGTTCGTGGCCCCTGTAGTACCCAAGTTATTCCTATTATTTTTTGCAGCCAAAACCTTTTCTATAAGGTATTTCTTTCATAAGGTATTACTTACCTTCCTTGTCCTCGAGCTGCTTCTTGGCTTGTCCGAGCTCGTTCTCGGACCGCTCGAGGTTCTGCTTTAATGCATTGACCTCCAGCGGTCGGTCTTGGCAGAGGTCAAGAATGCAGCCTTCATTCCTATATTGACATACTTATGTTAGACTCCTGCGTATATCTTTTTAGATCCTTAGTCCGGTTTTTCTTTCCGAACACCGAACTAAGCATCAGGGGCTACTGTCTATGCGGTTATATTTTTACATATTCTAAAACTTACCTCAAAGCCTGTTAGAAGGCTGGTACAGGCTGGCCAGTCCGCTCTTGGCGGATCGAACTGTCGGATCACCGCACTCATAGCAGTCGGTGCTCCTCCTTGATGGAAGCGCCGTTAAGCGCCTCCAGTAAGCTATCCGGTGCCTCCGGTTGGACGGAGGACACCGGCGTCTTACCCTTCTTCCGAAGGGTCCGCTTGCCGGACTCCGGAACCACTGAAGGTTCCGGCATGGAGACCGGACAAGGGTCGGGCCTAGAGCCCTTGGGGGTCTACCCCCCGTGCGCCTGGAGTCCGGGAGGTTGCCTTGTGGCACCTCCTGCGCTACCTCCTCTTGACCAAGCCCCTCTTGGGGCCCCTTGTGACATCGTCTGCAGCGTGAAAGCGAGGAGACGGTCGAGCGAGGTACTCTCCATTTCGACGAGCCTGTGGACTCGCTCGATGAATCGGCGAACTCGCCCTTGGGCGGGCTGCACGATTGTTCGACATTAGAGAACACTCTGCAATAATAAAAAGCCATGGGTATCCGGACACTTCCGATCTCGCCAGGGGCTTGTCCCTTGTAGGCCAATCCTCCTCGTCGTCATCGACGTTGGTGGAGAAGACCGGAGGAAGGGTTCTTCCCTTCTTGTACCCTCCGGCCTCCCCAGTCGGGGCGGCCTTCCTTTTCTTCTCCTCCCCCGCTGGGGGAGGAGCTTCTTCTTCTTCCTCCTCGTCTTCAGGAGAAGATTCCGCTTCAGAATCTGACAGCACCTGCGTCGGGAGATCCTTCGAGTTGCCGTGGCCTCCTTCTTGGCCTTCTTCTCCGGCACCACATGGGGTGCCGAAGCCAGCAGCCCCGTCAATCGGGCGTCCGCTGGGTCTTCTGGCAAAGGAGCCAGGCAGTTAATCTGTCCGGACATCTTCAGCCAGTCCTGTCAAAGAATAGGGAGTTTTTAGATCCCACATAGAGTCAATCTATGAAAAAAGAGTCCCGTAAAGGGTAAAATAACTTACCTCGCCGGCTGGACGCTGCGAGCTGTATCCGCGATCTTTGTTAGCTGATGCTGGGGCTTCTGCGCCCTTGAACAACACCTTCTAGGCATCTTCGTACGTAGTGTCGAAGAGCCGGCTCAAGGTTCGGTGCTGTGCCGGATCAAACTCCCACAAGTTAAAGGCCCGTTGTTGGCAGGGGAGAATCCGTGGATGAGCATCACCTGGATTACGTCGACAAGCACTGAGATTCTTGTCCATCGTGTTTTCGGACACATGTTTGGAGTCCGGATAGCTCTTCCGAATTCCCCCACGTCAGGCCCATCTCTTTCCATGACGAGAGCCGTGTGGGGAAGCCAAATCTAAATTCGGGGGCCGCCACCCATTCGGGGTCGCGTGGCTCGGTGATGTAGAACCACCCCGATTGCCACCCCTTTATTGTCTCCACGAAGGCGCCCTCGAGCCATGGGACTTTGGCCATCCTGCCAACCATGGTGCCTCCGCACTCCGCTTGAGGCTGCCCACTACCTTCGGTCGGGCATTGAAGATCTTCAGCCATGAGCCGAAGTGGGGCTGGATGCAGAGGAAGGCCTCACACACGACGATAAACGTCGAGATGTTGAGGATGAAGTTCGGGGCCAGGTCGTGGAAGTCCAGGCTGTAGTAGAACAGGAGCCCTGGACAAATGGGTGAATTAGAAAACCTAGTCCGCGGAGGAAGTGGGGGAGAAACACCACCCTCTCATGGGGCCCGGGGGTTGGAATGAGCTGCCCCTCATCGGGCAGCCTGTGCGCGATGTCGCTGGACAAGTATCCGGCCTCCCGTAGTCTTGTGATGTGCCCCACCGTGACGGAGGAGGCCATCCACCTGCCTCCCGCTCCTGACATGGTTGGAGAAGGTTGAGGTGGGATGTGCGGACTTGGGCGCCGGAGCTCGAGTGCGCGGAAATGGAGAAGCAAAGGAGGAAGAAGGCGTAGGTGAAAAGGTGGATCCTTATCCCCTTATATGGACGGACGGAGCTATGCGTCCCCCACCAGCCTGGTAAAACTCGCTTATCTCCCAAGCGCCGTAATCAATGGCGCGGATGGGTTACCCACGTTTGTATTGATGAGATTCCCGGAATAAGGGGGGCATGATCTATGCTTTGATAAGACGTGCCAAGGAAACCGCCTCGCTAAACGCGCTAAGGTGGAACGGTAAAAAAACGATTCATATAAAGGCCTGGCCGTGGTGTGATGTCACGCCGCGGAATACGTCAGCAGATCTGTGCAAAAATTATTCTCTCTACGGTGTTATGTGGAACTTGTTTTGCAGAGCCGGACACTATCCTTGTGTTCATAACCTTCTATGAAGTATTCGGAGGAGGAACCCGCCTCGCAATGCCGAAGACAATCAACGCGTCAGACTCATCGTCATTGAAGCCTGGTTCGGGGGCTACTGAGGGAGTCCCGGACTAGGGGGTGTCTGGATAGCCGGACTATCGTCACGGCTGGACTCCAAGACTATGAAGATACAAGATTGAAGACTTCGTCCCGTGTCCGGATGAGACTTTCCTTGGCGCGGAAGGCAAGCTTGGCGATACGGATATGTAGATCTCCTACCATTGTAACCGACTCTGTGTAATCCTAACCTATCCGGTGTCTATATAAACCGGAGGGTTTTAGTCCATAGGACGAACAACAATCATACCATAGGCTAGCTTCTAGGGTTTAGCCTCCTTAATCTCGTGGTAGGTCTACTCTTGCACTACCCATATCATCAATATTAATCAAGCAGGAGTAGGGTATTACCTCCATCGAGAGGGCCTGAACCTGGGTAAAAACATCGTGTCCCTTGTCTCCTGTTACCATCCGCCTAGACGCACAGTTCGGGACCCCCTACCCGAGATCCGCCGGTTTTGACACCGACAGCGCCCACGTCCCATCAAGCACCATGCGTCGGCCGGGCCCGCAGGCGGTTGGGGCCCGCGGCGCTCCGCCCTTGCCCTTTGGTTTAGACTCGAAGCCAAGTCCGAGCGCGCCTTGGGCCCGGGGGCTACTGCTAGCGTTCTGGGAACCAGGGCACCCAGACTTTCCGGCCTGCAGCCTGCGGCGTGGCTCCATCGACAGCCTGGTACGGCCCATCTTCAGCACCAACAACGCAAGATCCTCGCGAGGCGGACGACTCCAAGACCTCCAGAAGGAGCGCCCTGATACATCTCCGTCATATCTACTTTTCCAAACACTTTTGCCCTTGTTTTGGACTCTAACTTGTATGATTTGAATGGAACTAACCCGGACTGACGCTGTTTTCAGCAGAATTGCCATGGTCTTGTTTTATATGCAGAAAACAAAAGTTCTCGGAATGACCTAAAACTCCACGGAATATCTTAGAATAAATAATAAAAAATCCTTGCCAAAGATGAAGGCCAGGGGGCCCACACCCTGTCCACGAGGTGGGGCGCCCCCCCCTCTGGCGCGCCCCCTACCTCGTGGGCCCCTCGACACCTTCCGACGCCAACTCCAACTCTATATATTGGCTTTCGGGAGAAAAAATCAGAGAGAAGAAATCATCACGTTTTACGTTGGAGCCGCCCAAGCCCTAATCTCTCTCGGGAGGGCTGATCGGAGTCCGTTCGGGGCTACTGTGAGAGGATTCATCGTCGTCGTCATCATCAACCATCCTCCATCACCAATTTCATGATGCTCACCGCCGTGCGTGAGTAATTCCATCGTAGGCTTGCTGGACGGTGATGGGTTGGATGAGATTTATCATGTAATCGAGTTAGTTTTGTTAGGGTTTGATCCCTAGTATCCATTATGTTCTAAGATTGATGTTGCTATGACTTTGCTATGCTTAATGCTTGTCACTAGGGCCCGAGTGCCATGATTTCAGATCTGAACCTATTATGTTTTCATGAATATATGTGAGTTCTTGATCCTATCTTGCAAGTCTATAATCACCTATTATGTGTTATGATCCGACAACCCCGAAGTGACAATAATCGGGATACTTCTCGGTGATGACCATAGTTTGAGGAGTTCATGTATTCACTATGTGCTAATACTTTGTTCCGGTTCTCTTTTAAAAGGAGGCCTTAGTATCCCTTAGTTTCCAATAGGACCCCGCTGCCACGGGAGGGTAGGACAAAAGATGTCATGCAAGTTCTTTTCCATAAGCACGTATGACTATATTCGGAATACATGCCAACATTACATTGATGAATTGGAGCTAGTTCTGTGTCACCCTATGTTATGACTGTTACATGACGAACCGCATCCGGCATAATTATCCATCACTGATCCGGTGCTTACGAGCTTTCCATATACTGGTTCTCGCTCATTTACTTTTCCGTTGCTATTGTTACAATCACTACAAAATACCAAAAATATTACTTTTGCTGTCTTTCCTTTTATTACCGTTACCACCACTATCATATTACTTTGCTACTAAACAGTTTGCTGTAGATAGTAAGTTTCCAGGTGTGGTTGAATTGACAACTCAGCTGCTAATACTTGAGAATATTCTTTGGCTCCCCTTGTGTCGAATCAATAAATTTGGGTTGAATACTCTACCCTCGAAAACTGTTGCAATCCCCTATACTTGTGGGTTATCACGCCCTCCTCGGGCCGGCACCTGAGGGGCGGAGATCTCTATGCAAGCCCTCACCTTGTGAGGCTCAATGACGTGAGCCATGATGACCAAGGCCAAGCGAGTGCCGGCAGGCACAGGAGAGCAGTTTCCTCTTTGGTGCTAAGGAGGCAACCGCAGGCGCGGATTCCCGAGGAATCAGCCAAAGTTTTCCATTTCCATGCAACGAGACCAAGACCGCCAGGACGGCAGGACGGAAATCAGCGCTGAGCCCACCATGGTGTCACGACCAGAGGCTTTGCAGGTGAAGACTACCTTTTGTTAGGATAAGATCTACTAGTTGTCTCCCTTCGAATTTGGACATTGTAGGATCCCTTCCCGCCTTCATTTTGGGAAGTGGACCAAGGCCACTATAAATAGAGCCTAGCCACCACCGTAGGAGAGGATTTAGACCTAGTCCATCCTCACACTCACCAGCTCACACAAACACAAGAACACACCTCCTAACGATCTTCTTCGACTGTACTAGTTCATCCTCAGCCCACCTCGAGGCTAATCCACCACAAAGCAGGAGTAGGGTATTACACCGCAAGGTGGCCCGAACCTGGGTAAACGACTATGTAACTTTTCTTCCAGTTCATCGAGCTAGGCCGTGGAATGACGAGTTGGCATACTGGAGAGGTTGAGTTCTTCACACGCACCCTAGAGTTTGAATCTATCTAGGGTCTGCAGAGCCTAGAATCCGACAGTATCAACTACGTTATATATATGTGATCAGATCACATGTTGAACTCCTATTTACCCATGTGCCTCACAACTCTATCTCCTTGTAGGTGAACTGTTCAAAGAACAAGGCCAACCATACGAAAGTGAAATTACAACAGACGACATGATCTCCTAGCTATGTTGCACACTGCGTGGCTCTTGTAACTAGCTGCCGTTTCACTCTTTTCGCTATGCCATATTATCATATCTATATTGACTTATTGCAAATTCAATGGAAAGCCCGCAAGGACCAAAAAGTACATGAACCAAATGCTATGGAAATCTTGAAGGACTGGCAAACCAGCAAGAGGAAGGGCATGACTACACCAGTCAAAGCTGCTGTTGTAAGTCCTTAATCCTCATGCGTTTTAACTACTACTTACTCTGACTTATGCATTGAACTGCGCGGTTTGCAGCCAATGTCTATTACTCTTTTGAATTTTATACAAAATTTTCTTAGCGTATCATTGCACCTTACAAGGTTTAAAAGAGAGGAGTGATGTTCCTTTGATCTTGATCTGTAATCTAGTTCCGTGCTGGACTTGCCCACACAACATTACAATTGCTTGTTTGTCTGTTCTCAGTTGTTTTGTGATATGAATGATGTCATACTATGCTTATCGTAATATAAACTTTGTCTCTTTATCCTTAGCTGTCAATAGAATGTGAAGAAATAGATAATACATTAGCCATGGTACATGGTCATATGTTTGGAACCTTGTTTTACTATTCTGTTTGGTTTTGCTGCCTCCTTAATATCTTTTTTTCTTGTACTACTAATGTACAAACTCAACTTTTTAGAAAGCTATGGAAAAAATGGTGGAACCGCCACCTTCTGAACATGACGAGGCAACGATAACTGCAATGTCACCTATTGCTGCAGTGGGTCAGTACCTGTCCACAAAAGCACGTTCCTGTGTAATATTGGGTTGGTTGTTAAGGCAATCTCGTCCAAACTACCTCATGATCAAGATATGCAAGCTCAAATTATATCTGCAGTCTAGATACAAGTCCAATCCCTAACAGAGACCCTTTGTGAAACAAGGACAACCATTGTTCGATGTCGTCAAGATATGCATGGTTTTGAAACCAGACTATCAGATATTTGCTATTTTATTCAGGAGCCTATGAGAAATTAAGGCGAATGTTATGGTCCTATATCGGACAGTACAACATGAAAACTTAACAGTCAGGTCAAATGAACTGAGCTTCTGAACTTCTGGTGGTGCATTTATCTGCCGGACTACTAACTTTTATGCCAACCTTCCTTTTGTTTTATGGTTTTAATTTGTTTTGTTGCTATATAAATTTTGTTCTTAACTTGTGGCGGCCGGCTAAAGAAAACAGCAAGCCATTTCTGTGTAGTGTAGGGTGTTCCCTATATTTGCACTGGTGGCGAACTTTGATGCCCAGTGGATGTAATCTGTGCAATTGCCTTAATAGCCTAGCGTTAGTTTCTGGCTTATTTATTTCCCTAGTCTTCTTTTTCCCTAGTTTGCTAGTGGCCGCAACAACGGTGGGCCAGATATGGACCATGGTAACCTTGAGCCTGCTACGGGCTGTAGGATCAATCGGCCTCCTACGGGCCGTCGAATGAATGGGCCTTCAATGTGCAATAGAATCAATGGGCCTCCTACGGGCAGTCAGATAAATGGCCTGACATGGGCCGCAAACGGTCGCAATTGATATCAGGCCAGCACGGTAACGGGCCATTAACAGGCCAGAAGACAGCATAGGCTTAATTCTATCATAGGCATAGCGAATTATTAATGGGCTAGAATAGATGACGGGTTGGAAATGGCGCAACGGGTTAACAGGACACAAACGGGCCGATTCTAACCATGGGCTGAAGTTGGCCCATTAGGAGAACAGGCCAGTAACAGGCTGGAAGTAATCGAGGGCCAGAAAGGAGCCCAAGAATGTATGGGCCGTCAATAGGCCGAAAGCTAACACGGGCTGGAAATGGCCCATGTGAATCATGGGTCATTAATGAGTATAAAGGAATTTACTGTTTATTATGGGCCAGAGTCACTGCGAGCCACTAAAGGGCCCAAAGATACGGAAGGCCTCATATGGGGCGAAAGATGCCATGGGCCATACATGGGCCGAAAGTGAAACGGCTGGTATTATACTGGACGACCCACATGACGCGGTTGGGCCAAATTCGGGAACGCCATAACGAGTTGTGAGTTAGCGGGCCATAAAGTGGGCTATATGCGAACAAACCGTTAACAGGCTTTTCATGGGCTGGCCCGCTAGCTTTTGACCAAGTCAAACGGGTCGTCCTTTGTAAGCTAAATGGGCCACTGTTCGGCCGTGCCACGTGTCGACATATCATGGGCGCCTCTCTGTCCCAATGATGAGTTGGCACGTTGTTCCTCGCGAGTGAGAATTTTAGACGTGGAAAATCCCCGTTGGTCTGGGCTATTAACGGGTTATCGGGTCCAAACCGTACCCCGATAGCTTAACAGCGACCCGTTACGGTGGATTCCATGTGTCGGTTACCATTGAGAAAAACACTTCCATGACGCGACATTTATCATCATGGAGTGGACACTTCCGTGATGATAATTTCAGTATTGTCATGGAACACTTCTACGACAACACATGTATGACTATCTTGATTCTGTCATAAAATCGTCATGGATGTACATGCATGAAAGAAAACATGACCTACTGTGACGAACACGTATCATCATGAAAGTGGTCTTTTTTAGTGTCTACATTGACGACATCATGGTAAAATCCAAACGAGGCTCAAGCCTCCTCACCAATCTCCAGTAAACCTTCGACAACCTGCACAACTTCAATATGAAGCTAAACCCTGACAAATGCGTCTTCGGGGTCCCCACAAAATAACTGATGGGGTTCACTTTATCCCAATGAGGGATAGAAGCAAACCAGAAAAGATAAAAGCCATAGTGGACCTCGAGCCCCCTTAGACAGTACGCAACATACAAAAGCTCGCGGGCTGTGTGGCAGCCTTGAGCAGGTTCATCTCGAGTCTAGGAGAGAAGGTCCTGCCGCTATACCGCCTTCACAAAAAGGGCGACAAATTATACTAGAGTGACGAATCCAAGCAATCTTTCTCGACCTCAGAACGTTATTACAATCAAACCCGCTTATGTTCTCCCCAGCCCAATCCGAACCCATGTTGCTATACATTGTCACAACAACCCAAGTAGTCAGCATGGTCGGCGTTGTCGAACGAGAGGATGCCAAAAAGATATACTTCGTGCTAGACCTTTACTACGTCAGTGAGGTACTTACGCCTTGTAATATAAGGTACCCACACTATCAGAAGATCACATACAGAGTGTTCATGGCTGTAAGAAAGCTCGGCATTACTTGCAAGCCAACCCAATAACTGTGGTCGGCCATGCGCCGCTATCCGACATCATTAACAACAAAAACGCAATAGGCCACGTGGCGAAATAGGCAATGGAACTCTTCTCCCGTGTACGACAGTGAAATCTCGGGCCCTTGTGATCCTCATAGAATGGAAAGAGGCCCAGCAGGCCCCAAAAACATCGACCTTGAGTATTGGACAATGTACTATGACGGGTCAATGATAGTGCAAGGACTGGGGGGCAGGAGTAGTCCCCGTCTCCCCTAGAGGCAAAAAATGAACTAAGTCCTTCAACTACATTTTTGGGACTCCAACAATGTAACAGAATATGATGCCCTCCTGCACGGGCTCCGGATCGATGCCTCTTCTGCCGAGGCGACTTCAACCTCGTGGTTCATCAGGTCATGAGAACATTTGATACAAAGGACCCTAAGATGGCAGCACACCGTGGCGCCGTCCGGGCATTCGAAGGAAATTTGACGGACTCTAACTACATCACATCAAAAGAAGCATCAACATCACATCCGGTAACCTCGCATAAGTCGGATCTTCTAGAGAACCAATGCCAGACGAGACCTTCCTACAGATACTACACCAACCATATATCCATCAAGATAAAAGACATCGGCACGGCAATAACGGGCCCGGCAGAAAGCACAGTCCCGACAGTCACCCCACCACCCTTGGCCACATCAGAGGAGGTCGTGATGGTGATTCAAACCTAAGACTGGATACAACCACTGCATGCCTACATTACCAAAGGCTAGCTGCCCCAAGATAAAATAGAAGCATGACGCATTGTCTGCCACTCCAAGGCCTACACGATCATGAACGATGAGCCATACAAACGCATACAGGTGGGCATTTTCCAGCAACGTGTCTCAAACGAAGAAGGAAAAACCTCCTTGAAGAAATAGACGCTGGGGCTTGTAGCCATCACAAAGTCCCCAGAAAAATTGTAGCAAAGGCCTTTCGACAAGGTTTCTTCTGGCCTCACACAATGCATGACGCTGATGAGATCGTTCGCAGCTGCGAGGGCTGCCAACGATTTGCCAACAAAACACACATGCCGGCTTCAGCTCTAAGAACGATCCCACTAAAATGGACATTTGCGGTATGGGGGCTGGATATGGTTGGCAAGCTCATGCCCTCGCCGGGTGCGACAAATTCTTATTTGTGGCCACCGACAAATTCACCAATTGGATTGAGGCTAAACCAGTGGCGAACGCAAAGGTTGACATAGCGGTCAAGTTCGTTTCCGGTGTCATACACCACTTCGGCATCCCGCACAGTATCATCACTGATAACGGGTCCGACTTCACCACCTTGGTGTTCAAAGATTTCTGCCACCTATGGAGCTAACGACCTAATTACGAAAGGCCTCGGGCCATGACTCATCACACCGCTCGTTTGGGCGAAGGGAAACTGGGTGGAGGAGCTCCCATCCGTCCTCCGGAGTTTGCGCACAACCCTGAATAAGTCCATTGGCTACAACCCCTTCTTTATGATCTACAAAACAGAGGCAATGCTCCCATCAAATAGCAATACGACTCACCAGGAGTGCGGGCGTAGGACGAGGAGGTCGCCAAAGAAAATAGGAAGGATGACATCACTTCTAAGGAACAAGCGCACCTCCTCGCCATCGAACGCACCAACATATATCACCAGAAACTAAGACAGTATCAAGGCCGGCGCATCAGGGCATGTGAGTTCAATGCCGGCGACCTCGTCCCACGGCTCAACTACAAGCCAAGAAAGAAAAAGATGTCTTCCCCATAGGAAGGCCCATTCGTCGTCCACGAGGTCCTCAACAACGGAGCCTACTACCTCCGTAACAGGAAAACAGGTCGAATCACATCACAACCTTGGAATGCCGACCATCTCCACCAATTTTACGCATAGACCTCTATGTATGATGTACATTTCTGCATAAACCTGTTTTGTGGTTTATGCAGAACTGATTTTTCATGTACCTTTAGCTCAAACAATATCAGGTGGGAAAATAAGGAGGTCACAATTCCCCCCGCCCCCATATACACACTTTTTCATGTCCCTTCTAGATTGCTAAATGTAACATGACACACATCTATTCAGCAACAAAATGCTTTAAAGAAACTCCTTGGGATAGATAAGTTGCGTAATAACAAACGACTTTCTTTCTTGAGGGACTCGCCCCCCCCCCCCAACTCTACCCGGAGGCTGCATCATACATTCCTGCTCCTTGATCCGAACCCTTGTGGTTTTTTCTTCAGCCGACCTCCCACAACCTAGTGCTGCGGGTCTGTATCGAAGCAATTTTATTGGTAGTCCTTCCTCTAAGGAGAGCAACCATCAAGGATGTCGGACGCCTGAATGAGGCATTCTGGTCACGCTAAGCCCCACTAAATACGCCTACAACGTCAACATGCACCAAAGGGGATCTCTGCTCCTAACCCGGTTGGAGGCACTTCACCGCCTCAACGGCATACATGTAACACATACACCTCATTTTTAACACCAACGAAAAGCACATAAAAAAGGTCATATTAATAGGTATCTCAAAAAGAGTTGCGGTTTGCTTTATTTCCAGGCTACATAAATTAGGCTTCTCGACGACTACAGTCAGCAGCAAACGCCGTTGCCGATTCTACATCCCCATAAGGCTAGTCATAGTGGGAGTAACTTAGGTAGTAACATAGCGCACTTCAAGAATTTTTTGCTTATGTGGCAAGTAGTTAATGAGAGATGGTAACATAATGTGTTACTGTAACATAGCGCTTCCCAAAACAAGATGAGTCTACAAGCTATTAAATGAAACCATCTATGACACTACTTCTATGTTACTTTGCACTATGAAGATAGTAAATTAGACTAGTGACATATGCATGACCCTAGTATAAGTTACTCCCCACTATGACCAGCCTAAAAGTTCTGCGTCGTCCTGGCCTCCAGCTAGGTGGTCCCCAAGTCATGGACGGACCACTCCATTTGGCACGCTGGCAGCGTCACAAGACGCATCTTGAGCACCCGCTGTCGTGGCGACCTCACGGAGATCCGTGAGACGCTGGGACGCTTCTGGCACGCGCGCAATGCACTGAGCAAGGTGAGCGGCCTCTACTATCCACAAGACTCTGGCGGCTTGCGCCAAAGCCTTGGAAATCCTGTCTAAGGTCAACGCCATAGTGCCAAGGCGAGACGAGGCCGATGGGCAAATCATGCCCGGTAGCACAGCTGCACGCAAAACAGATACTGCACAACATGGTCAAAGAAGGTGGAGAGGGCGGAGTCAAAGTGGAAAGACAAAAATGGCTTTACCGCCCACGGCGACCTCCAAATGTTTTTGGCATGAACACTGCTCCTGGAGGTCCTCCGCAACACATGTTACGGCCTCAGCTGACGAGTCCTCGCGCCCTCTGCACTGCAACCCTCAACACGGGACTGGGCGTCTACAACACGTGTTGTTGTCACCCTCTCTCTCGCCTCTGCACTCGCCTTGCACTCAAGGAAGAAGAGGACTGGAGGAGGAAGAAAGACACATAGACACAAGGACTTTCCCGGTGCATGAACGCCCCTCGAGCACATACTCGATTTTCCTTGAGCACAAACTCAACACCTGACTACATGGCTTACAACACAACTCCCCGGTCTCAACCATCACGCGGTCTACAGGATTTATACCCGGGCTGGCGCACGCACACGACTCAGCCCACCCCACCCCACGCGCACGACCTGCATGCCTGGTCGCATGCGCCCACGACGCGCTCACCACGGCCGCTTCCAATGCATTGCTAACCACCTAGCTAGATCACATAGTTGTACCACTACGCCACACACACACACGCTCAGGCGCGCACACACACGCACTAACTACCACTATGACTCACACGGCGCCAGGACTCAGCTGGTCCACTCGCAACGGCCGCGTGCATGCCATGCACTAACAACCCACAAGCATCGGATCAGCTTAGCCACGTCCTGCAAGTCAAGATTAAGGCTAACATTGTCCCCCCTAATCTTGACTTGTTCATCGTCGTAGTCGTTGTAGCTCTCGTCATTGTGGTCGTCGTCGTCAAGACCGTCGCGCCGCGCTGCTGCGGCCTCCGCCACGCAGCACCCCACGTCCCGCGCTCCCAGGCACGTGTACATGACGCGCACGCACGCAGTCGCCACGGCCCGAGTCCAGCGCCCCAACGCGGTCACTACTCCGCTGCATTCGCCACGCCACGCACTCCCCGGCCGGCGCACCCGTCGTGCTCCTGCGGTCACGACGCGCCCTACGCATCTACTGTGCACCCTAAACACACACCGGTCACGCCCGGCTCGCCGCCGCGGCTTATTGCCCTGCACCGCTGCACCGTCAACCGCAGCGCAGCGCATCCACGGTCGTCGCGCCGAGCAGCCGCGGCCTCTGCGACACCACACAGGTCCTCCGCGACCTCCTCGTCTCCGCGACCGCCGCTGCTCGTCGCGCGCATGGCATCACGCCACACCGCCGTGGACTTCGCCGCGTTGCCGACGCCACGCGCTTGCCACGCGCCCGGCATCACGCCACACCACCGTGGACTCGCCGCGCGTTGCCGACGCCACGCGCTCGTCGCGCGCCGTTGCCAAGACCTTCATTTCCGCCGTGCACCGCGCGCGCCACGGACGCCGCCGCATGCCATGATGGCCCCTCGAACCCGGTTGCTCTGATGCCAATTGATGTTGCCGCCCTCTCTCTCACCTCTACACTCGCCTTGCACTCGAGGAAGAAGAGGACTGGAGGAAGAAGAAAGACACACAGACACAAGGACTTTCCCGGCGCACGAACGCCCCTCGAGCACGTACTCGATTTTCCTTGAGCACAAACTCAACACCCGGCTACATGGATTACAACACAACTCCCCGGTCTCAACCATCACGCGGTCTACGGGATTTATACCCGGGCTGGCGCATGCACACGACTCAGCCCACCCCGCCCCACGAGCACAACCTGCATTCCCGGCCGCATGCGCCCGCGACGCGCTCACCGCTGCCGCTTCCAGCGCATTGCTAACCACCTAGCTAGATCACATGGTTGTACCACTACGCCACACACACACACATACACGCTCGGGCACGCACAAAGACGCACTAACTACCACTATGACTCACACGGCGCCAGGACTCAGCTGGTCCACTCGCCATGGCCGCATGCACACATGCACTAACAACCCACAAGCATCGGATCAGCTTAGCCACGTCCTGCAAGTCAAGATTAAGGCTAACAACACGACCATTGGCAGCCTCCAACCATCATCGTAGGTCGGCTTCAGCCTCCTGGCTCTCCCTTAATTGCGAATGAAGGCCCCTGGTGATACCCTGGTTAGACCATCTCCACTAGGCCCCTAAGAGCACCCCCAGGACCACTTTTTTAGCCCTGGCGGTAAAAACATGTTCCACTCACGTCTCAAAGGCTTGTTTTTCGCCGGATTTGACTAAATTTAGCCCCAGCAATCCCACCCCAAATCCAGCCCGGGCACTGGGACGCCTGGCGCCACCTTTTTGCCTCGTGTGGCCCACCTGCAGCCACATCTCCCCCCACATTCTCTACCCCCATCGCTTTATCCTCGTAGAGCCCCCATCTTCTCTCTCCCCAACCGCTTCTCTCTCCCCGTGCTAGCTCCGCCCGCGTCCCGGCCGCCCGACCCCGCCCCGGTACCTCCGCTCGGCATCGCCCGGCCTCCCACTGCCCACAGCCCTCTGCGACCAGCGCACCAGCGTCAGCCGCCGCCTTGACCTCCTGCGACCAACAAATGGAGAGCTCACGAGCTTAGCAAGGCTGCGCTCGAGCGGCGGCTGCTGCTATTTCGCGCTTAACACGTTGAACGCGCAGAAGGAGGGTGTGGCGGCTGTGCTGGTGGCGGACAATACTGACCATGGACACCCCGAAGGAGGAGACCCATTGTCGCGACCACCCCTTGCCGCGGCGATGGCTAGCCACCAGCTACGCCTCTTCCAGCTGGTGCTGCTACTGCTCTCGTCGGCTTCCCACGCCCGGGACACCATATCGCCGGGCCAGCCGCTCTGGGGCAACGACACGCTGGTCTGGGCCGGTGCCAGCAGCTATGTGCTCGGCTTCTTCACGCTGCTAGGCTCCAACAACACCTACGTCGGGCTGTGGTACACCAAGGTCTACATGCTCGCCTGGGTCGCCAACCGCGCCGACCCCGTCCCGGGCCCCGTGGAGCGCAACGCCCGCGCCACCCTGTCCGTCTCCGCCGATGGCACACTCTCCGTTGCCGATGCCAACTCCACCGTCATTTGGTCGGCCCCTCTGGCGCCGGGTGCGGGCGCCGGGAATTGCACGACACGGTTGCTGGACAGCGGGAACCTCGTCGTCTTCGATGCGACCAGCGCCGTGGCGTGGCAGGGGTTCGACCACCCCACCGACACTCTGATTCCGGGGAAGAGGGTGGGGATGGACTTCGGCACCGGCGCGAACGTGACATTGACAGTGTGGACGAGCCCCTCCGACCCGTCCCCGGGGCCGGTGGTCGCCGTCATGGACACCACCGGCGACTCGGAGGTGTTCATCTGGAATGAGGCGGAGAAGGCGTGGCGGTCGGGGCCCTCGACGCGCAGCAACGATGAGTATGAGCCACGGTGCGACGAGCAGGCGGCATTCCGCGGCCACGCGCAGCTGCTGGAGAAGGCCGCAAGCTGACCTCAGACGGGGCGGCGCTGCGCGGCGAGGTGCGGCGCTGAACCCGGCCGCGAAGCGGTCGAGCGGGCGCTGACCTCGGACGGGCAGCGTGGTTGCCGGGCGAAATCTGACGGCCTCGCTTGGGGGAGGATACGGCTGGAGATTTATTCATTCCCATGCCAAAATTCTCGCCAGCAGCCCCCCAAGCGGTGAAAAAAACGCTGGAGATGCTCTTATCATCCAGCAGGTCGCCGTCTGACTTGAGCAGCTCTCGACAGGTGCGGGCTTCGGCACCCTTAACACTGGCCACAGCCCGCACCCGCGTCGCAGCCCTGTGATCAGAATCAACTTGGGCGCGCAGCCGCTGAAGCTGCTCAAAGGCTGCACACCCGGCATACAACGGAGCGGTCAAATACAAAATCATTGTGCAAACAACTAGCTACAGGCTGGACAAGTAACACCAGATGTTTGCCTGCAGCCTCTATAAGCGGGCGACCTACACTTCCTCTGCACCGACTTGCAATTCCAATTCATGGACCCGCAGGTCCAGATGAGATGCACGACTCGTTGGTACCTATAGTAAACCTCAAGCACATTGAGAATCCAATCCGTTGAGTCCCGAGGGTTACTGGGAGGAGCTAAGTAATTTCACGTTTGTCTCGACCTCAAACTCAAGTAGGAGGTCGGAAATCAAGGCCTGCAAGGCCAGATTTGAGGACTGACCAGGCCGAAGGGCATCTTCCAGCCGACGGAGCACCAGAGGATTGCCCGGCGCAACCCTAAGGGGCGCGATCGACAGATCAGGGGCACTGCTCGCACATTTTCTGAAAAACAAGCTTCACCATGTGACTCCGAAGCATTGTACGCCACTGCCCCAAAGGAAGCAAGATTGCGGGCGATTGAGGCGCTCGACGGTTTGCAACTTTCACAGGTCCTGTCAATGGGATCTCATCGGAAGCTTCAGAAAAGCCACTGGGAGGTCATCTAACGATCCACCTAACCTTTTCTCTTTTATCCTCTCCTCCAACGCCATGACCTCTACAAACATGGCTCTTGGAGGGACACCAAGGCCCATGCCGCTCGGAGCCCCGATCGCGGCAGGCCTGTAGCTGGCTTCTGACATATGCATGTGTCGCACAGCAAACAACATCGCTGTGGGACCTCACAGTTGAGGATTGTTAGACACGAGGCCATTGAAAACTTGCAAAATAAACACAGTCAGAAAATATCCATAGATTGCTCAGGCTAGAAAGGACATGACACAAGACAGCCAGTACGGCACCTTACATGTGTTCGGTGGTTCAGCAGACTAAAGGGCTCAAAGGTGACCCCATTTGTATCTCTCCAAGGGGGAGGCCGGTCACGAAGTGCATACGAGCCTCAACTTCACTTTTAAGGAGTTCTCTCCAAACGAGGCAGTTTTGGTCATCCAGGACTCGGTATTCGAACATAAGGATGTCCTAGAACCGAGGGGAGGAACGTTTCTCTCCATCCACATCTTCGCGAGCTGGACATCAGCCAAGCCCCTCTCACACATCTTGTCGTGGATATGGAACATGGGTGACCTCACAGAGGAAGAACATGGCCCAACCCGGGGGTGGCCGAGCAAGCAAGTTCCACCTGTTTGAATAAGACCAAATCGCTACTAGCTTGTAATAAAAGATGAGACTAGTATGTATCCTTCTAGGACTAACATGTAAGCCTGCCCCTTCAACTTATATAAGAAGGGGCAAGGCGTCCCAAGAGGGGCAAGTTAGAAGATCTAGAATCTAGACGTCTAGACACAACTAGAGGAGAGCCGTCTCATATGACAAATCGCTCATGAGCATACGGAATAAGAGCTAGCCATAAACAACACATAGGGTTATAACCGGATGATGTTTCCCGGGGCCCGAAGTTATCTGAACCTTGGCCCTCGTGTGCTAACCCACCTCGACAATGTCCAAGTGTACTAAGCACCATAATCATCGTCGGTTGATACGTGCTGGTAAACAACATAGACACCTCCCCTCCTTGGCCGGCGCAAGGGGCGGAGTCCTTCTACTCCTCTTGGCTGTCCTCCTCCCCTCCCAACCTATATATACTTTAGGATTTCTGCTCTTTCGGATACACAAGTTTTGAGCCTCCTCTAGTTCTAATTCTAGTTGGTCCTAGTTGACTAATTAGAGCTAGAATAATCCTCTAATCATCATAATTAGAAGCCCCATGTGGTTACAATCTCCTCCCTCTAATTCTTCGGCAATGATTAGCTCTGGACCGTGAAGCACTGCCAGATCGAGAAGGTGCATGCTTGCAAACAAGTAGAGAGGTCATCTCTTGGTCTTCGGTTCGAGGGACTGTTCATGAGCGGTTCACTGGACCCCAAGTACGATATACACCGATACATTCCTTCTTCTGCTGCCACTCGGTGATGGTAATGATCATCATCCCAACCCGAGATGCATCTTCATAATTATCTTGGGTTTGTGCAGGCATGAATATTTATTGTTTTCTACCACATTACCCAACAGTGGCATCATGAGAAATTATATGAGTACGTGCAGGTTGCGATCTAGATCACATGTGGATGTGAGGGTTGATGTTCTTCCTATGCTTTCCTCGAGTGTTGCTTCGGGTCAATTCATTGACGACATGATGAGGCTCTTTACAAAGTTCTAACAATCACTCGGCTCTGGCTGTAGACGATCTGCTCACAGTTCTTTGGGCCTCATCATAGTAGAGAATAGTGAACCATTGCATACACAAGATGGTGCCGAAGATGGACGATCTTCTAGGGGGTCACGCGTATTTGAAGAAGTTTAGTGTCGGGCTAGAGATTTTTAATTAAGTCTCTTATTTCACACACCCCGAAACTTAATCTAGAATCAAGAATCATCGCATATGTTGTGGACATAGATTGGTAGTATTATGTGCTAAAACTGGTTAATCGCATGATTAAAATTTGCTATAATCAATTAGACGACGTCTAATTTGTAAAGTATGCATATGATGTGGTATATATAGCCTTCATCAATATAACGAGTTTATGTACAACATGGTTATATGTTGTGATGTTAAGTGGCCTGCCCATCACGGCATGATGGCTGGAGCCATGCTATTGCCATGTTAATGTAAATATCATAGAAATAGTTTACATGTTATAGGTGATGATGGCAAAATGGACACGGAGGACCCCGACATGGAGAAGGTGTACTAGGCGCGGGATCATGAGCTATAATTTTGTGCCACGATAGAATTTCTCAATTTGGTGCCGTGACAGCATTTTCTGAAATGGTCGCCGCAGCTACGTTTTCTGAAATTGCTTCCATGGCACCGTTTTTGGAATGATTGCCACGGCAGTGAAATATTGGCTGTCACGACGCTTCAACAGAATATTGAAGATGATCACGGAGAATTCCAAGTGCCCAGGGCTATACCATATCATGCATTTATGAATTGCCTGATGTGCTTATCATTTGTTGTTTGCACCCTTTGATTGCACAGTGGTCAATTATTAGGGTGATCTCTCATTGTAAATATCAAGTTATCATGTGCTCTCCCAGCGTTGCCATGGTCTATAACGTGTGGCCATTCAGAGTATTACCTGCTACCATGAGTACAAATTAGAAGTGAAGTGTAAGACGGGTGAGGTAGGACTTGAAGTTCTAGCAGAAAAGTTCTAAGCTCTAAGCATGAAACATCGAAAGATTAACAAGCGTCATATGGAGATATAATTGGCAAAAGATTGCCTATTAGTTGAAATTCAAATCACATGAGATGCTACCATCCATGGGTGTGAATGAGATGGGGATCTTGAATCACTCACTTTCAATTATGAGAGATATTGATTTGAGTGGGAGTGCATGCACTTTATATTAAAATATTAAACACTGGTGCAACATTAATTATGAATAAGTGTCTAAATGAATCTTGTGTTTGTTGTTGTAGATTAATAGCTTCTAATTTTAAATTTATCACTCTTGTTTGAGAAACAAAAGTTGGCTACAAATGGTGGAAACTATGAGGAATGGATCCACACCTTGAGATATGTTCTCAAAGGTGCTAAGAAAGAATACATGCTTGATCAACCACTTGGTGACTACCTGGCACGAGGAGCATCTCCAGATGTCATCAATGTGTTCATATCTCACAAGAATTATTTCAGTGTGTCAAAAGTATTATGCTATCTTGCATGGATCAAGTGGTACAGAAACGTTTTGAACATCTAAGTGATGTTGAAATTTTCTAAGCACTAGAAGTTTTGTATCATGAAGATCCAGCTAATGTTCATGATATGACTAAAGCATTGGATGAATGCAAAATAGCTCAAGTTGGTGAGAAAAGTGTTAGGCTTACAATCTATTATGAAAGTATCAACGCAATGGAAATAGATTTTCCCAAGACACCGGAAAGTGATTTGATCCTTTCATCACTTCATGAAGCGATGCTCAAAACCAACAGACCGGGTTGCAGAACTAGCAAAAGTAGCTTGTGAACAATACAAAGAGTTTCAAAAGAAAAAGCAACACCAAGAAGAACAAAGCTGGAGCTTCTTGCGAGACTATTTGTTTTTACTGCAAAGAGAAAGGACACAAGAAAAGAAATTGTGTGAAGTATCTAGCAGATAAGAATAACTCATCTTCTGGTAAATGTATACAAGTTATACAAGTTAAAGTTGTTGATCTTCTACTTGATAAAAATTCCAAGCCTTAGGTATTTGATACCGGGTCAGTTGCTCACATTTGCAACACCACACAGGGACTACAGAAATTTCACAAGCTGGGAAAGACTGAAGTCATGATGCGTGAATGAAATGGTGATTGGATCTCCGCTCACGCCGTCGGGTCATGTCATTAAGTTTTACCTTCAAGATTTATCTTAGAACTAAATAATTGTTACTTTGTTCCAACTTATGTAAGAACATTATATCTGGATCATGTTTGATAAATGGCGGTTATTCTTATAAGTAATGGTTGTTCAACACATTATAAACATATACTTTATGTATTTGCACCCATGATTGGTGGATTATTCATATTAGATCTTGAATGCGAGAAACAAGTCTATAACGTTACTGCTAAACGTCTTAAGAAGACTGATAATACCACTTATATGTGGCACTGCCAGGTTGTTCATCATAACAAAAAGGAACATATGAAAAAACTTCAAAAAGATGGAGTGTTGACATTGTTTGATTTTGAATCATTTGATACATGTGAAGCCTGTCTAGTGGGTAACATGACCAAGACATAGTTCACTACTCATCCTGAATGGGCGCTTGAAGTATTGGATATAATACATAGTGATTTATGTGGACCAATGAGTGTCCCGACGCGCGATGGATACTTATACTTCGTTACCTTCAATAATGTTTTGAGTAGATATGGGTATATCTCTTTAATGAAACATAAGTCTGAAACATTTGAAAAGTTCAAAGAAGTTCAAAACGAATTTGATAATCATCATGGCAAGAGGATAAAATTTCTACGATCATATTGTGGAGGAGAATATCGAAGCCATGAGTTTAGCAAGCATCTAAGTAATTGCAGGATTGTCCCACAACTTACCCCTCCCGGAACTCCACAAAGAAACGGCATGTCAGAAAGGCATAATCGAATGTTGTTAGACATGGTTATGTCAATGATATCATTTACCGATCTACCTTTATCATTCTGGGGATATGCACTTGAAACAACAATATATACACTAAAGAAAGCACCGTCAAAGTCTGTTGAGACGACACCCTATGAGTTCAGGAATGGCAAGAAACCAAATTTGTTGCATCTCAAGATTTGGGGTTGTGAAGCTTATGTAAAACGTTAACAGCCAAACAAGCTTTATACCAAAGCAGACAAGTGCTACTTTGGAGGTTATCCCAAAGAAACATATGTGTATTCCTTATACCAAAATTCCAGCGACAAAGTGTTTGTTGCAAAAGGTGGACACTTTCTCAAGGATGAGTTTCTCGCTAAAGACGTAAGTGGGAGGACAATATAGCTTCGCGAGATTACTGATTCTCCAGAAGTGAATAGGACTGACATACGGAATTTGTTCCAGAACTTGTCCGCACAACTGAACCAAAATTTACCACATCTCCTGTAGAAAATCCAGTTAAGACTGTAACTGAACCACGTAGGTCAGGAAGAGTTATCAAACCTCCTAAGTGGTTTCATAATGAAATATTCATCTTAGAAGAAGATGAGCCTGCGCACTACAAGGAAGCAATGGTGGTTCCCAGCTCAAAAGAATGGCTGAAAGCCATGCAATTCATAATGGAGTCCATGTACGAGAATCATGTTTGGAACTTGGTCGATCCTCTAGAGGGTGTAAGACCCATACAATGTAAATGGATCTTCAAGACAAAAACATACAGAGATGGTAATCCATCCATCTACAAAGCAAGGCTAGTTATGAAAGTTTTTTTGCAAGTTGAGGGAGTTGATTATGATGAGACTTTCTCTCTAGTAGCAATGCCAAAGCCTGTACGGATTATGATGGCTATAGCTGCATATTTCGAGTACGAGATATGGTAGATGGAAGTCAGCATTGCTTCCCTAATTGGATATTTGAAAGAGCATGTATACATGATACAACCAGAAGGTTTTGTCGATCCAAAGGATTTCCGAAAGGTGTGCAAGCTTCAAAAGTCAATCTATGGTTTGAAGCAAGAATTAAGGAGCTGCAATCAACATTTTCATGAAGTGGTAAAAAAGTTTGGCTTCATAAAAATGATGAAGAAGCTTGTGTATACACGAAGTTTACTGCGAGCTCTATGATACATCTCCAAAGTATCTATAATTTATGAAGTATTCATGCCATGTTTACAAGAATTTTATATGGTTTTGGTGCACTTTAATATGATTTTTATGGAACCTATTAACCTAGTGCCAGTTGTTTTTTGTATGTTTTTGGTTTTCTCGAAAATCCATACCAAACGAACTCCAAATGCCAGAAAATTTTACGATGATTTTTTTGGAGCATAAGAGACCCTCGAAGTACTGGAGGTGCACCAGACGAAGTCTTGGGGAGCCACGAGCTCAGGGGCACGCCCTCCCCCCCTAGGGTGTGTGAGTTGAGCTCATGGCCCCCTAGGTACTCCCCTTGACATGAGAATGACGCCAAAAATTCTTATAAATACCAAAAGCCCAAGAAAGATACCTAGAACTTCTACTTCGCTGCCGCTAGCCTCTGTTCTAAAGCGATATCATCTGTAGGCCTTCTCTAGCACCTTGCCAGAGGCGGAAATCATCATCGGAGGCCATCCTTATCATTCCGATAGTCTCCATGACGAGGAGGGAGTAGTTCACCCTCGGGGCTGAGGGTATGTACGTAGCTATGTGTTTGATCTCTCACTCATGATCTTGATGTGGCACAATCTTGATGTATCGTGAGTTTCATGCCCATGGGGCTGGGGGTACCCAGGCCCGTCTACCTGCGGCCCATTGCCTGGCGTCATCAGAAGGCCTGACATGGCCCAGCGTCAAGACTTCACGAGCAAGACCCTTGCGAGGGCCCCTGCCTCGCAAGGTGAGCATTGCCAGGGCCTCTCGTGGCCCCTTGCGGGGCGTATATCTCCAGGCTCGCCACCTTGCCACGAGCTGCATGTTGGTGACACGAGGCACGATGAGCAGAGCCAGAAGGGCGCCAGCGGGCGCAGACCATGATGATTTCCTCCTTGGTGCAAAGGGAGCAAGGATGACACGCAGGTTCCCAAGGGAATCCCCAAAGCTTACCATTCCGGTGCTAGAAGACCAGGAGCGCGGACCCGCCAGGACGGAGGTCATTATCGAGCCCACAGACACATCATGGCCAGAAGCTTTATCATACGAACACTGATTTTGCCAGGATGAGATGTACTCCTGTCCCGCTTCAAAATTCGCAGTTGTGGCATCCCTTCCTGCCGAGAGTCTTCGGGGGAAGAGGACTGGGCCAGTATAAGTATAGGTTAGTCTCCACCGTAATGAGGGGGCGATCTTTGAGCCTTCTGGAGGCAGTTCATCCATGTACACTCATACTCATCCACCTCTTGAGGCAATCCACCACAAAGCAGGAGTAGGGTCTTACACTGCAAGGTGGCCTGAACCTGGGTAAAACATCATGTTCCTCCCTTCCTCCCTCTCGCTCGAGCACGTCGGAGCATCGCCTAGAGGCAGTGAGCAGCGAGCTGTAGCCTAGTTGAGTTCTCCGCGCACACCCTAGAGTTCGAACCTTACCTTGGGTCCCCAGAGCCCCGATTCTGACAGTTGGCGTGCCAGGTAGGGGTGTGTCGAAGTTCTTCCACTTTGTTCTGTCCCCGCTCCATCATCTCCATGGCCAACACTCATCGTGTTTGTGTTGAGCACCGCGTGGCTCACATCGCCCAGATGGAGTTGGCGGGCCGTGGCGGCCGCCACCTCTCCCCGCCAGCCGCAGCCAATGCCGCCACTAACCTGGCTGCTCACGAGCAACAGGACTCTTCCCTGCCGCCCTCCGTGCAGCGTGACAGCCGCACCGCCATGCCTTCTCTCACTCCGGCCATAGCTTCATCTTCCCATACTCACCGCGGCCCGGCAAACACGCAGGCTGCGCTACTCATGGCGCTCGAGCTCCTGCGCTACCGCTCCACCAGCGAAGGCAACGACACCTGGCTTGGCCGCATCACTGAGCTCGTCAACACCGCGGGCGAGGCCCTGCTACTTCTTGAGCTTGCGTTGATTTTTTCCTTGAAGAGGAAAGGGTGATGCAGCAAAGTAGAGATAAGTATTTTCCTTAGTTAAGAACCAGGGTATCAATCCAGTAGGAGGCAAGAGCAAGTCTCCAATCTATGTGCCTACACAAACTAACAAACACTTGCACACAACATGAAAAATGGCTGTCAATCCCTTCACAGTCCGGAACAAGAGTGAGATCGAATGGAGATAGGTATAAAAGATACATGAAAAAGCAAACTAAAGTAAATATAAATAAATTACAACAAGGTATTTTTGGAGTTTTTGGTATATAGATCTGAAAATATATGATGGAAAATAGACCCGGTAGCCATAGGTTTCACTAGAGGCTTCTCTCCTGAAAGAAAACATATGATGGGTAAACAAATTACTATTGAGCAATTGATAGATAAGCGCAAAGTTATGATGATATGTAATGCAATGATCATGAATATAGGCATCACGTCCGTGACAAGTAGACTGACTCCTGCCTGCATCTACTACTATTGCTCCACACATCGACCGCTATCCAGCATGCATCGAGAGTATTAAGTTCATAAGAACGGATTAACGCCTTAAGTAAGATGACATGACGTAGAGGGATAAACTCAAGAAATATGATGAAAACCCCATCTTTTTACCCTTCATGGCAACAATAGAATACGTGCATCGCAACCCCTACTATGTCACTAGGTGAGGACACGACAATATTGAACCCAAAACTAAGCACCTCTCCCATTGCAAGAAAAACCAATCTAGTTGGCCAAACCAAACTGATAGTTTGAAGAGAAATACAAAGATATCTTAAACATGCATAAAAGAGTTCAGAGAAGACTCAAATAATATTCATAGATAATCTGATCATAAATCCACAATTCATCGGATCTCAACAAATGCACCGCAAAAGAGTATTACATCGGATAGAACTCCAAGAACATCGAGGAGAACATTGTATTGAAGATCAACGAGAGAGAAGCAGCCACCTAGCTACTAGCTATGGAACCATAGGTCTATGGTAAACTACTCACGCTTCATCGGAAGGGAAGGAAGGTTGATGTAGAGGCCCTCCGGGGATTGAATCCCCTTCCAGCAGGGTGCCGGAAAAGGCCCCAAGAAGGGAACCCACGGGAACAGAGGCTTGCGGCGGCAGAAAATTATTTTGCTGGACGCTTCTAATGTTTGGGGAATATTAGAGACTATATAGAAGTGGTTTTAGGGTTTGAGGATTCCCGAGGGGCCCACAAGCCCTCGGGGCGCCTCCCTAGGGCGCCCCCCTGAGGCTTGTGGCCTCCTCGGCACTCTTCTGGCCCTCTCTCCAAGTCTCGTAGGTGTCTTCTGGTCCAAAAAAAATTACTGTAAAGTTTTATTCCGTTTGGACTCCGTTTGATATTCCTTTTATGTAAAAGTCAAGAATTAGGAAAAACAGAAACGGGCACTGGGCTCTGGGTCAATAGGTTAGTCCCTACAATAATGTAAAATAGAATATGAATCCATATAAAACATCCAATACAGATAATATAATAGCATGGAACAATAAAAAATTATAGATATGTTGGAGACGTATCAAGCATCCCCAACCTTAATTCGTGCTCGTCCTCGAGTAGGTAAATGAGAAAAACAGAATTTTTTATGTGGAATGCTACCTAACATATTTATCAATGCAATCTTCTTTATTGTGGCATGAATGTTCAGAGCCATAAGATTCAAAACAAAAGTTTAATATTGACATAAAAGCAACAATACTTCAATCATACTAATAAAGCAATCATGTCTTCTCAAAATAACATGGCCAAAGAAAGTTATCCCTACAAAATCATATAGTCTGGCTATGCTCCATCTTCATCACACAAAGTATTTCATCATGCACAACCCCGATGACAAGCCAAGCAATTGTTTCATACTTTTTCAACTTTCATGCAATACATGAGTGTGAGCCATGGATATAACACTCTAGGTGGAATAGAATATGGTGGCTGTGGCGAAGGCAAAAGGAAGGAGAAAGTCTCACATCAACTAGGCGAATTAATGGGCTATTGAGATGCCCATCAGTTGATATCGATGCAAGTGAGTATGAATTGCCATGCAACGGATGCACTAGAGCTATAAGTGTATGAAAGCTCAAAAAGAAACGAAGTGGGTGTGCATCCAACTTGCTTGCTCTTGAAGACCTAGGGCAATTTGAGGAAGCCCAACACTGGGATATACAAGCCAAGTTCTATAATAAAAATTCCCACTAGTATATGTAAGTGACAAAATAGGAGATTCTCTATCATGAAGAACTTGGTGCTATTTCAAAGCACAAGTGTGTAAAAAGGATAGTAACATTGTCCCTTCTCCCTTTTCTCTCAATTTTTTTCTTTCTCTTTTTTTTGTTTGGGCTTCTTTGGCCTCTTTTATTTTTATTAAAGTCCGGAGACTCATCCCAACTTGTGAGGGAATCATAGCTTCCATCATCCTTCCCTCACATGGGACAATGCTCTAATAATGATGATCATCACACCTTTATTTACTTACAACTCAAGAACTACAACTCGATACTAGAACAAAACATGACTCTATATGAATGCCTCATACAGATGAGAACAATATGACAATGATGGTATGTGTCATAATAAACGGAACGGTGGAAGTTGCATGGCAATATATCTCGGAATGGCTATGGAAATGCCATAATAGGTAGGTATGGTGGCTGTTTTGAGGAAGGTATATGGTGGGTTTAATGCACCAGCAAAAGTTGATGCGGTACTAGAGAGGCTAGCAATGGTGGTAGGGTGAGAGTACATATAATCCATGGACTCAATATTAGTCATAAAAAACTCACATACTTATTGCAAAAATTTATTAGCCATCGAAACAAAGTACTACACGCATGCTCCTAGGGGGGTAGATTCGTAGGAAAAGACCATCGCTCGTCCCCGATCAACCTCGTAAGGAAGGCAATCAAAGAATAAATGATGCTCCGACTTCATCACATAACGGTTCACCGTACGTCCATGCTACGGGAATCACAAACTTTTAACACAAGTATTTCTACCAATCCACAATTACTCACTAGCATGACTCTAATCACCATCTTTATATCTCAAAACAATATGCAAGGAATCAAACTTCTCATATTATTCAATGCTCTTATATAAAAGTTTTTATTATATCCCTCTTGGATGCCGATCATATTAGGACTAAATTCATAACCTAAGAAAATTACCATGTTGTTTAAAGACTCTTAAAATAATCTAAGTGAAGCATGAGAGTTCATCAATTTCTATAAAATAAATCCAGCACCGTGCTCCAAAAAGATATAAGTGAAGCACTAGAGCAAATTGCCTAGCTCAAAAGATATAAGTGAAGCACATAGAGTATTCTAATAAATTCACGATTAAAGTGTGTCCCGCTAAAAAGGTGTGTATAGCAAGGATGAATGTGGGAAACTAAAAAGAAAAGACTCATGCCATACAAGACGCTCCAAGCAAAACACATATCATGTGGGGAATAAAAATATAGCCTCAAGTAAATTTACCGATGGATTGAAGACGAAAGAGGGGATGCCATCCGGGGCATCCCCAAGCTTAGATGCTTGGTTGTCCTTGAATATTACCTTGGGGTGCCTTGGGCATCCCCAATCTTAGGCTCTTGCCACTCCTTATTCCATAGTCCTTCAAATCTTTACCCAAAACTTGAAAACTTCACAACACAAAACTCAACAGAAAAATCGTGAGATCCGTTAGTATAATAAAATAAATCACCACTTTAGGTATTGTTGTCAACTCATTATAAATTTATATTGGTGTTATATCTACTTTATTCCTATTTCTCCATGGTTCATACCCCCTGATACTACCATAGATTCATCAAAATAAGCAAACAACACAAAGAAAAGAGAATCTGTCAAAAAGCGATGCAGTAGTAATCAGAACTTCAAGTTATACGTAACTCCAAACATTCTGAAAAATTATGGCAACAGAGGCAATTCATATATCAATCTTGTGTAAAAAATTCAGAATTTTTCCATGTTCCAGTGAATTTAAACAATTCTGTTACTGGACGCAAAAGTTTCTGTTTTTCAACAAAACCAAATCAACGATATACCAAAGTATCCCAAAGGTCTTACTTGGCTCAAACACTAACTGAAACACCAAAACACAATTACTACAGAGGTAATAATGCATATTCTTCTAAAAATAAAAAATAAAAATATTTGGCTGGCTCCCAACAAGCACTTTTCTTTAAAGCCTTTTTGCTAGGCGTTGGCAATTTTAATGATGCTCACATGAAAGATAACAATTGAAACACAAATAGAGCATCATGTAGCATGAGAAACAAGTTTAAGTCTAACATACTTCCTAAGCATAGGCATTTTGTAAGCAAACAAATTATCAAGACAAGCAAAAACTAACATATGCAAGGAAGAAGAAAGATACAATAGCAATCTCAACATAACAAGAGATAATTTAGTGACATGAAAATTTCTACAACCATATTTTCCTCTCTCATAATAATTACATGTGGGATCATATTCAAATTCAACAATATAGCTATCACATAACATATTCTCTACATGATCCACATGCATGCAAAGTTGACACTCTTCCAAAATAGTGGGATTAACATAGAATAAAGTGATTACTTCTCCAAGCCCACTTTTATCACTCCAAAGTAGTGGGATCATTATTTCCTAAAGTTTACACTCTTCCAACCCACTTTAAATATTATTGCAAACATTATTATCATCAGACTTAAATAAATTTCCAAGATCATAAGAAGCATTATCACCCCAATCATGATCATTGCAATAAGTAGTAGACATAGCAAAATTAGCATCCCCAAGCTTGGGGTTTGGCATATTATTAGCACAATTGACATTAATAGAATTTATAATAACACCATTGCAATCATGCTTTTCATTAAAGGAGCTATCGTGAATCACTTCATATATTTTTTCTTTTAACACTTCATCACAATTTCAGATTCACAAATTTCAAGCAAAACTTCATAAAGATAATCTAGTGCACTCAACTCACTAACAATTGGTTCATCATAATTGGATCTTTTAAGAAGATTAGCAAGTGGATGAGGATCCATAAACCTTTTTCTTCCTGATTTTCAATAAACACACAATTATACCAAGGGAACGAGCAAACAAACCAAGTAAGACATAAAGGCAAACGAAAAGATGAAATAAAGAAGAGCGAATAGAAAAGGCAAATATTTTTGTCTTTTTCTGAAACCATTTTAGAAGTGGGGAGAGGAAAATGAGAGGCAAATGGCAAATAATGTAACTGCAAGAGATGAGAATTTATGATGGGTACTTGATAGGCTAGATTTAGAAATTCTTCCTACTACTTCTTTAGCTTGCGTTGATTTTTCCCTTGAAGAGGAAAGGGTGATGCAGCAAAGTAGAGATAAGTATTTCCCTCAGTTAAGAACCAAGGTATCAAACTAGTAGATGGCACAAGCAAGTCTCCAATCTATCCACCTACACAAACTAACAAACACTTGCACAGAACGCGAAAAAGGGGTTGTTAATCTCTTCACGATCATGAATAAGAGTGAGATCTGATAGAGATAGGTATAAAAGATAAATAAAAGATCAAACTGAAGTAAATATAAATAAATTGCAGCAAGGTATTTTTGGGTTTTTTGGTTTATAGATTTGAAAATATATGATGGAAAATAGACCCGGGGGCCATATGTTTCACTAGAGGCTTCTCTCTTGAAAGAAAACATATGGTGGGTAAACAAATTACTGTTGAGCAATAGAGAGAAAATCACAAAATTATGATGATATCTAAGGCAATGATAAAGAATATAGGCATCACATCCGTGTGTAGCGATCAGACCTCAAATAGAGTGCAATCACACACTTATTACATCGAATGTCTCAAAGAGAGTACTTATTACAATAATATGGCTGAAGGCCATCTAACTAAGATAACTGCGGAAGCTTAGAGGGTAAATGAGGCCACCAACTCCAATGGCATAGCTGAGTGCATGTCAGCGACCTAGCACACCTTACTCTTCGTATGAAAACTCTACGACATAATACGTTGCAGCCTGTATAGGTCAGCACATGGAATATGCTGGCAAGATAACACTATAGAGCAATGAACAAGTAACAGCTATAACTATATGCATATATGGCTAGTGGAGGCTCTATGGTTATTATTTCTGCGAAAAGCCAATTTTTTCCTACAACAAAGGAATATATTTTAGTCAACTACAAAGTTTGTTGAAAACATTGAGAATGGTAATCCCCACCTCAATCCCAAATTAATAATCAATAACCCCATAGATTTATTTAGTAAAGTGATGAGATCAACATAGTAATTCAAACGCCAGATACTCAAGATGTCCATAACCGGGGACACGGCTAACCATGCTTAGTTTATACACTCTATAGAGGTTTGCGCACATTTCCCCATGAGACTCGATCTCCTTCGTTGTATTTCTCGCACTGCATGGTGTTTGAGAAACGGATGACCGAGACACAGTCTTTCCGAAGAGGTCCCCTTAACCGATAGATAGGCTGGTACACCTACAATCCCCTACATCTGCTAGCCCATCATGGAAAGGTTTCCCCCAACTTACTCAACTATGCCAGAGCCCATAATGGCTTGTGGCTGCACACGGAAGTTTCCAGCATGAATAACATAATGATCCCTTTGAGCCTGGGTGGCGAACCATAGGAAAAATCACACGGATAACCCAGGATTCTCCTTGGACAACACTGGATTTCCCCAGGTGCCCACAAAACAATCCACCCAGATGTGTGTTAAAGTAGCCACCTTAAGTAATCCCTTAGTTCATAATAATACTCACAACTATCATGAAACACTCAAACCAAACCACATCAACGAGCATAGCATAGCAAAGTATAATAAGTGTAATGTAGTAACTCCCAAGGTTTGTATGAAAGGGCAATAGGTACTACCTCAACAACTACTTCCCAAATACCGACATGTTAACAGATCCTACTCATGCAATGTTTGAGGATTGAAACTAATGCATAAAAACTGTGTAATAAGGGATATGATCAAAGTGTTACTTGCCTTGCCGACGATCTAAAAATCCTAGTGACTCATAGAAGCACGCTTCGCACTCTGGAAACTCTATCATAAACAAACAATGGCATACATAAGCACTCAAGCATAAGATACAAGGGTAAAATTCAAGGGAAAAGATCCAACTGAATGTTCAGCTGAAGAGCCTCTATTTGCAAAAAGAATCAATCGAAACGGGGCTACGAAACTCAAACTACGATCAAAAGAAGTTCGAAGTCAAATCTGCTTGAAACCAAATTTTAATTTGTCAAAACCATGTTCAAGTTAATGATCTGGAAAGAAGGGAACAAGACGAAGATTTTGCCGTTGGTTTCACTGGATTTGGACAAACGAGCAAAAAGTAGCGAGGGTTTGAATCAGGGATTAATCCATGATAAAAGTATTCGCGGATAGGTCCCTGGCCGGAAATTAAAATAAAAACGTTCGCTAACAGAACTAAACCGATGAAAACGTTTGCTATCGTGGATTAATGGAGAACGTCCGCTAATTAGATCCGATCGAAAAAACGGAGAAAAAACCTTAAACCCTAAAAAACCGAAAGAAAATCAAGGAAACCGAAAAAAAAAGATTGCTCTTTTACCGGTCAATGACGGCGACGGGATCAACGGAGGCGGCGGGATCCGGCAGCTCCGACGAGGCGAGGCGGGGCTCCGGCGGCGGCGGGCGGTGCATGACAGCGGGCGGCGGCGGGTGGCGCGATGCGGCTGCGGCGGCGGGAGGAAACGGCGGGCTGCGGTGGCGGGGTGAGGAGGAGGCGGCGGGGCTGGCGGGGCTTATAAAGGGGCCGAGGGGGGGCGACTTGCGGCAGGGGGCGGCGATGGGGAGTCCGGCTCGGAATCCCTAGACAGTTTGCGGCGGTGGGAGTCCTCCCGCGAGGAGGAAGGCAGTGGGGCGATGCCGGCCGGCCTGGCTGTCGGGGAGGCTGATCGTACCCACGGACACCTATGGGGCCGGGCGGACTGTGCCCCTTGTGGTTCGGAGGGCGGAGATCGCACGAAGAGCGGATCGAGGCGAGGCACACTGAGCAGTTACCCAGCTTGAGCTGTCCAGGAGAGATAAAACTCCCTCTGCTGCTTGTTTGATGTATTGTGTTCTTGCTAGGGAGCGATGAGAGCTACAAAACCTAGCATGAGTGTATCTGGTCTCGAGTGAGTCGAGCGAACCGAACCCCTTCTACGTTATGCATGGGCCTCCTTTTATATGCTCAAGGGTCTCCGATTGGTGGCAACATAGGCGGGGTACAAATGTAAAAACAGGAGTTGGTACACCTACTCGAGCGATTGTACAAGCAAAATACCTAACTCGACGGCAAGGGACAAAAGCAATAAATGCCCGTCGGTGTCGCCCCAAACAAAGGCAACAGAGACCGTCAGTGCGCCTCGCTTCGCCACGATGGCAAGCTTGTCGGCCGCTTATCGCTGCTCTCCGCTGGCTGCACTGACCGCTCGACATCTTGGCGCATGAAGCGGTCCCATGGCGACACGCCGCTGGATGAGCTGGGCGGAGATGGAGAGAGGTTGCTTGCAGCGGCAAGCGCCTTGCAGCAAAGCGCCTTGCCGCGGCGAATCCTGTCGGCGTCCGGAGGCTTGTCGCGCTCCGAGCCTTCCCGGCAAGCTCCTCTTGCCGGGGCCTTGTCTTCTGCATGCCTTCAGTGGCCTTCCCGACAAGCTCCTCTTGCTAGGGCCTTGTCTTCTTAATCAAACACTTTGTTCTTGAATGGCTCCAAAGGAGCCACGGAGGATCTTGGCGGTGACGAGGCAAACCTTGCCGCGGGGTGCTACAACTGTCCGTGCACGAGTACGGGATACTAGGGTACCCCTACTCTAGTACACCGATAGAGCCCCGGCTGGGCCGTACACGGTGCCGAGCGCTGTCGGGCCAGGCCCAAAACAGTGCACGGGCACACGTGGCCTCGACCACTCGCCCCGGACCCACCACGATCCCCACTAACGGCACGCACAGGGCGCGTGGCGTCGTGCGAAGATCGTGGGCGCGGTCGTGGGGTTTCTTTATTAGTATAAGCGGAACGTCCGCCTCCCCTCTTTATAAGCGGAGGAAGCGAGGGGCAGGCCGTCCACTCGCCATCGCTGTCTTGTCAAGAAAACCACTTGCCGCTCCCTCTTCTTCTCCGGTGCGAAGAGCGGCGCCCGCTCCCTTCGCCACGCGCTCACCGCCGTCGGCCTCCTCCGCCGCCCTCGCCATGGCTCCGAAGCCGACAAGGAGAAGGGCGTCAAGTTGGCCGAGGCGCAGCGGCTCAGCGGCGATGCGCAAGGAAGCGGGCCATCTTCCCCGCAGCTCGGCGCAAGGGAGCTGCGGGCGTCTTCTACCTCTTACGGTCGACGGAGACTGCGTGCGCATCCGCGCACGAGGGTACTCCCGCCTCCGCCTCGATTTGGCACCAACAGGGTACCCCTTTTTCGCCCTTTTCTTCTATTGCGGGCTTTGCCCGCCCTTTTCCGAGTTCTTCTGCGACATCATGAACACGTTTGGCCTCCGCCTCCTTGATTTCACCCCCAACGCCGTCTTGACCATGGCAGTTTTCGCGCATTTGTGCGAAAACTTTGTCGGAGTCCACCCAAATGTGGCACTCTTCCGCCACTTCTTTGTGCCCCGCGTCGAGAGAGGAGAGCCGCTTGCCGGAGGGATAGCCTGGGTCTCTAGGATCGGCAAGAAAGAGGCCTACCCGGAAGGAGAGTTCCGCAACAAGTGGGAGGAGTGGAGAGCCAATTGGTGTTGGGTCGTGAGGAGAACCCGCAGCCCTTCACCGCCGTCGCCAAACCCCAATAGTGCGCGGCAGATTGGAATAACTTGGCGCCAGAGGATGCGGTTGAAGATAGTCATGACCCGGATTTTGCGCCTCAGGCTTGCCGGGTTGACCGTAGGCGCAGATTTCCTTCGTCGTCGCATCGCTCCCTTGCAGGAAAGGAGGAGGCCTGCTTGGGAGTTTCAAAATGCGGCAGACATTATGAGGCTGCGCCCGGGCCTGAACTGGAACTTCACCGTCTTGAGTGGGCGTGATGCTGCTCGAGCTGTTCAAGAACGACCTCGACCACCCCGAGTGGTTTAGGTTGCCGCTGAAGTCGCCCCATTGTGCAACAACTCGGCGCCGACCGCATCCAGCGCTTATGATGCCGTTAATGCGATTCCCTTGGGATCGTTCCAACCTGGCAGGAGCCCCCCGACGAGGTCGTGCAGCAGTTCTTCGACGACTTGGAAGAAGTGCCGATCGGCTCCGACGAGCAGAAAAGGCTCACCCGCGACACCACCGACGAGGAGATGGCGCGGATTGCCACCAGGGTGGAGGCGGCGGCAGCAGCCGCTGCCGCTGGAGCCGTCGGGGTCACCGTGGAGGAGGCGGACGCGGCGACGGCGGCAAGCCTTGCCGAGCGAGGGGAGGCCGTCGGTGAGGACGAGCTGGTCGCGCCCGAGGCCGGGCCGCGCGCCCCCGCCGCGGGCGCTTCTTCTCCACCACCCAGCGACTTGCCGCCAGCGGAGCTCCCGGCTCCACCGAAGAGGCGTCTCCACAAGGTTGGAGACGAGTCGGGGCGGCAGATCGCCCACAGCAAGCGCGCGACGCTGCTTCACCGCGCAAGCGAGGTTGCCGGAGCGCCCCACACCGCTGCGACAACCGGGCGGGATCTTCTCAGCCACCGCCGACGCCTCCGCCAAGCGGCCAAGAGAGCCCACTCCCCCGCCTCGTCGCACCGGAGGCAAGCCGGAGTTTGGCTTCTCCGCGCTCAGCTCCGAGGAGGAAGGCGAAGAGTAAGCTCTTGAGATTTGTGCTTGTATTTCTTCATTTTTATTGCTTCATCTTGAATCTGATTTGCTTTGTTCTGGACTCTTTCCTTTTCAGGACGCTGGCCCAGAGGGCGTCGAAGAGGGCCAAGATCCCGATGGTCGTCGTTGAGGATGATTCTCCCGTGGCGACAGGGGACGCGTCCGAGACCGCCTTGCCGGACCCGGCAACCCTTCCTCAGAGCAGCCCCCAGCACAGCCCCCAGAGTAAGTGTGCAATTTTCTCCTTACTATTAGGCGTGGAGGGGTGCCCTTTCTTCGTTGATATCTGACTGTGTGCTTGTGTAGGAGCAGAGCAGCCTCATCAGGAGGGCTCGGAAGCCGCCCCCGAGATCTTGTCTGCTGCCACTACGCCGCCAAGGGAGGAACCTCCGGCAAGGGAGCACCCTCTGACAAGGGAGGCCACTCCGACAAGGGAGGCTACCCCGGCAAGGGAGGCTACCCCGGCAAGGGACAGCGCCAGCGACCCTCCAGTGGTCGAGGCCATGGCTGCGGATCCCGTTGCAGGTAATTTCCTTACACGAAAATCTCCCTTGGGCTTGCTTTCTTTTGTTTCTTTTTTTGAACATCTGCTTGATCGCTCTTTCTTCGTCGGCGTAGAGCCGATGGAGGTCGAGGCCGCCCGGCGAGGAGGAAGCCAAGGCAACACCGACGAGGCCGCCGTCGAGGAAGAAGAGGTCGTTGTTGTGGAAGAAGAGGCCGCCGACGACGAGCCTGTTGGCGAGAGGGAGGCCGAGGCTGCCGACGCGAATAGCCGGGCGAGGGGTCGGGCGATCGTCTTGTGACGGCCCGAGGCGCAGGAGCGATAAGCGCTTACACCGACAGCCGACTCCCCGCCGCTGCGGCGGCAGGCTCGAGGAGCCCAGCCCAGCGCCTACGAAGGCCGGCGAAGGCGTCTTCATCAAGCTCCTCAGGAACCGAGCCTGTGGCGCCGGTCGAGGGAGAGACCTTCGATGGCGAGCTACTGCCTCCGCTGGCCGACGCTGGTGGACGCGCTAAGCAAAGCAGCCGTGGCGAAGTCTGAGGAGGAGCAACTTGAAGAAGCTGCTGTCGCTCTACCGCGCCCGGCAGGCCAAGTTGGAGACCCGGGAAGCACTTGTCGCGAGGGCAGGAGCGGACATGGAGAAGCACGTAGAGGAGCTCCGGAGCGCCAACCAAGAAGCTCTCCGCGACGTAGCAGAAGCGCGGGGGTATCTTGCAGAAGAGCGCACGGCCTTCATCCTTGAGAAGGTCGCAGCTGAGGAGGAGCAGCGGCTGGCTGCCGAGAAGCTCTCTGCGCAAGAAAGCGAGTTGGCGCAGCGAAAGGTCAATCTGGACAGCCACGAAGAAGACCTTGCCGCGCGCGAGGAGTCACTTGGCTGGGCGCTCAAGGAAGCGAAGGATGCTGCCGCAGCTGCCGAGGCCGCCAAGGATGAGCTGAAGGCGAAGGTGGCACAACTGGAGGCCAGCCTCAAGAAGAGCGGCGAAGAGCTTGCCACGCTCAAGCGTGAACGCGAGAAGGACGCCTACACTCTTGGCGAGCTGCAGAGTCGTCTCGCTGATAGAGGCAAGGAGCTCGGCGCCGCCAAGGATTCCAAGGCGGATCTTGAGCTGAAGCCGACCATCCCGACGCAGACGTTGGGACGGTGCCGAGAGGCGGGAGGTGGGCTTGTTGGAGGCGATCAAGGCCAAGGAGGAGCTGGCTGGCGAATGTTGCCTCCATCCAGAGCACCTTGAGGGAGAGCGTGGAGCACTGGATCAAGGTCTTGTGGACACCGCCACGACATCCACAACGAATGATGGAGCCGGGGATGGCAGACCTTGCATACTCCTCCGACGAGCATCTCCAACCCAGCGCCAAACTCAGCTTATTCTTCAAAGGCGTGGTGACGGGTCTCCAGCGACTCCGAGAAGAGGTCCCGAAGCAGCTGGCCAAGGAATCGCGCCAGATCTGTGCAGGATCCCTCGAGAAGGTGTTGATAAAGGTGGCCTTCCACAATCCGGGCCTCAACCTTAACGGCGTCCTCAGATCCTTGCCGCCAGATGCCAACATGGAGGAGCTCAAAGCCCTTGTCGCACCCATTGTGGACAAGGTGAACAAGATCAAGCGGATTGATGGCGACCGCGTAGACTAGGCCGCCAATTTTATCTTTCCCTTGTCGCTGCTGATCATGTTTAGAACACTTTGTTAGATCAGCGACAAGTTATTTTTTAATATACTCTATCTTAGGCGATCAATGCAACATTATTCCCTCTACTTGATTCCTTACTTTGTATGTTTCTGCCTTACGCATTTGGGGGACTTGTCGGTGCGGGCACTTTTGTCATGAAAGCGCCGAGTGCGAACGTCACAGCTTCTTTGGCGATGCCGCCTCAAACAAACAACCTTGTCGCGACTAGCTGCAGCTCACTTAAGTTGTTGAGCGGACTCGAAACAAAGTAAGGGCGCGACTAGCCGGCGAGTTGGTTCCTCTGCGCACAGGTTTCCCATACAAGGTACTATCGTTCGAGGAAGATAACTTGAAAATTTAAAAATTGATTGCTCAAACTTTGGAAACTTAGCTTTTCTGTCTCTTGCTTCCCGATGAGGTGAAACTTCCTCGAGCGGTGCCTGGTCAATAGTATTATCTCCTCCTCCCCTGGTTAACTTGTGCGCGAGGGAGCCTTCCTTTCTTTGAGAAAAGAAAAAGAAGAGGAAATAACGTTATGGAGCCCAAATGGACTCGATTCTGCTTATCGGGTGTGGTTGCCGCACAAAGTGTTAGCCAAAACATGCAATAAAATGATGAAAGCATGAATTTGACAAGTTGTGCGCAACACATGAGCTTTCTTGATGCACGGGTCTGCGCCCGGCTTTGTACAAAGGATTACATGCAACAGCGGCAAGACTTGTACAAAAGGTGGTTGCTTTAGCAGGTTCCGACAACCGCGCCCTATGGTAAAACTTACGAAGATGCTCAATGTTCTAGGAGTTGCTCACCGGAATGCCATCTTCGGTCTCAAGGCGGACAGCGCCAGGCCTAGTGACTCATTTCACCCGATAAGGGCCTTCCCACTTTGGCGTCAACTTGTTTGAATTCTTGGTGGACTGAGCGCTACCGAAGAACAAAGGTCGCCATCCTCGAGACTTCGCACTAACTCTGCGGCTATGGTAAAGACGCAAAGCTTCTTTGGTAGCGAGCAGCTCGCATAGCGGCTCGAAGACGATCCTCCTCAAGGAGCGGTAGCGTCATCTTGTCGCAGCTGCTCTTGCTCAAGCTCATCATAAGCGAGCACTCGAGGCGATCCGTATACGAGTTCCATGGGGAGAACTGCCTCAGCTCCATAGACTAGAGCAAAGGTTGTCTGGCCGGTGGCTCGATTTGGCGTCGTCCTGATCGACCAAAGAACCACCGGCAGCTCCTCGATCCAGTTTCTTCCGCACTTGTGCAGCCGGTCGAAAGTTCTGGTCTTGAGCCCGCGCAGCACTTCAGCATTTGCCCTCTCTGCTTGACCGTTGCTTGTCGGGTGAGCCACGGAAGCAAAACAGACCTTGGCGCCAAGATCTTGGACGTACTGCATGAAGGTGCGACTCGTAAATTTGTGCCGTTGTCGGTGATGATCCTGTTAGGGATTCCGAAACGGCAAACAATCGACCTGAAGAACTTGACTGCTGACTGTGCCGTCACGTTCCTCACTGCTTCCACTTCCGGCCACTTTGTGAAGTTATCGATGGCGACGTACAAGTACTCAAAGCCCTCGATAGCTCGGGGGAAGGGGCCGAGGATGTCGAGCCCCAAGACCGAAAATGGCCAGGATAAAGGGATCGTATGGAGAGCTTGAGCTGGCTGGTGTATCTGTTTGGAATGGAACTGGCACACTTCACACTTGGTTATTTGTGCAGTTGCATCCCCGACAAGCTTGCCGGAGCAAGACTTGTCGGAAGCGTCTGCTTCAACGAAACAAACCCTGGGGCCTGTTGGAGCAGACTGCTCCTCAAAGATCAACCTGTTGAGCTTGGGGACCTTTTGCAACGACGGCCGGGAAGCTCTGCATGGAAAGTAGTCACCGGAGGTCAACTTCCTCTTCTTGCTTTGTCCAGTTGATGGTGTTACGGTTGGCTGAGTCGACTTGAGCAAGAAAATCCCTGGTTCCATTGTGCAACAGAACTTAAGTGCGGCGCACTTTGACAGGCCGTCAGCAATATCATTCTGAGCTCTTGGAACATGTTCCATTTGCAGGCCATCAAAGTGCTCTTCTAGCTTCCTCACTTCATCGACGTAGGCTTCCATCAACGGACTCTGGTAATCTTTGTTCACTTGGCGGACGAGAAGTTGCGAGTCACCCCTGACAATAAGCTTTTTGATCCCAAGGTCCACTGCGATCCACAGAGACCGGCAAGCAAACCTTCATACTACGAAGTATTGTTCGTCAGCTTGCTCCTTGGGAAGTGCATCCGGACTACGTGCCATTTGAGGTGCTCTCCGTGGGTGCGATAAGCGCAACGCCGCACCGCGCGCTTGCAGCGAGAAGGCACCATCAAAGTACATCAGCCACTCTTTGCTTGCTTCCTTGACGGGAATGCTCGTCTCCTAATCTCTTCATCCGTGTTGGTGTCCATTCTGCTATGAATTTCGCCAACGCTACGCTTTGGATAGTTGATGTGCTTTCAAACTTGAGACCAAAGCTTGACATCTCTAACGCCCACTCGACAATCCTGCCCGTTGTACGGATTCTGCAGATCCTCTTCAGCGGAAAGCGAGTGACAACTGTGATCTCATGTGCTTGGAAGTAATGGCGCAGCTTTCTCGAGGCCATGAGGAGGCCGAAAGCAATTTCTGCACACCCGAGTACCTTGACCTAGCCCCTGCAGGAGGGAACTCGACAAAGTAGACTGGCGCCGCACCATCCTTTTCTCGCATCCTGGTCATGTGTCTGCGGATTCGTCCTTGTCGGGACCCGAGCTTGTCGGCGAAGCCCACGCTTGTCATTGGATGTGCTTGCCGTGGTTGCTGGCTCGTCGTCCGCCTCCCTCTCCGCCACTAACGCAACACTAACCACTTGATTGGTTGCCGCTATATATAGCAGCAACTTCTCTTGTGGCTTAGGTGCGACAAGTGTTGGAGTGGAGGACAGGTATTTCTTTAAGTCTGCAAGCAGCCTCCGCTTCGGGAGTCCATTTCATTGGACCTGCCTTTTTCAAAATTTTGAAAAGCGGGTATGCTGCGTTCAAGCAGAACCTAGAAATAAACCTGCTGAGAGTAGCCACACAACCGGCAAGTCTTCGTACATCCTTGACGCGCTTTGGTGCTTCAATCTGCTCAATGGCCTTGATCTTGTTGAGATTAGCTTCAATCCCTCGTTGAGACACGAAGAACCCGAGAAGCTTGCGGAAGGGACTCCAAACACGCACTTCTCGGGGTTGAGCTTGAGGTTGATCTTGCGCAGATTTGTAAAGGTCTCGTCCAAATCTTGAACCAGAGTTGCTTTGTCCTTGCTTTTGACCAATATGTCATCCATGTAGGCTTCTACATTTTTGTGCATCTGCGGCTCAAAAGCGTCATGGACTACCCTTGCAAATGTTGAACCAGCATTCTTCAAACCGAAAGGCATCGTATGAAACAGTACGTGCCACATGGTGTGATGAATGCAGTCTTCTCCTCATCTTCTTCAGCCATGAAGATCTGATGGTATCCTGAGTATGCATCAAGAAACGAAAGCAAATCACATCCAGCCGTGGAGTCAACAATCCGGTCAATGCGCGACAAGCGAAATGGATCTTTGGGACAAGCTTTATTAACATATGTGAAGTCAATACAAAGTCTCCATTTTCCATTTGCTTTGCGCACGACTACAGGATTGGCCAACCACGTAGGATGGAGCACTCCTCTGACAAGGCCTGCTGCTTCCAGTTTCTTGATCTCTTCGCTATGAATTCTTGGCGCTCCACTGCTTGCTTCCCGACTTTTTGCTTGACGGGCCGCGCATGAGGACAAAGCGGCCGAGGCGGTGCTCAATCACTTTCACAGGAACACCGGGGATGTCGGACGGTTGCCATGCAAACACGCCGACATTCGCCCGCGCAGAAAGCAATGAGCGCCGCCTTCCTATTTAGGGTCGAGAGGCACTGATGGTAAAGGTACCACCAGGGCCGCCCTCCTTGGCGGGCACCTTCTTGCTCTTTGGCGGAGCCACCATCTTCTTGCACTTGCCGGTGGAGCTCGATGGTGCGTCCTCGACGGTAGCGCAGCACTCCGAAGAGGTGCGCTTGCCGGAGTGAGCATCAGAGCTCTTGCCGGACTTGGCCTGAACGCGTCAACGAGTGGAGGGCCACTATCCAGAGCCTCATCGGCTTTGCCAACGGCGACGCTCCGCGGCAACCAACGCCATCGTTGCCGCGGCGAGACGACAAGGCACGAGCCGGTGGCGACGAGACTGTCGGAGGTGCAACCACCGTGCACTCTCCGCCACGAAGGCCAAGATCGCCGACTCACCGGATCCACCTCGACAGCGACTCCACCGCGTCGTCCGATCCGCGAGCTCGCCGCGATCAGCGCCAAGTTCTTCATGAGCGACAACAGGAGGACGCCGAACTTCGCGCCAGCGCCCGAAGAGAAGCGCGACGTCAGCCCGACAAGAGCGCTGGGCCTTCGTTGACATCTGCGCTACCGGAGGAGCCGTGCGACTTGCCGTCTGTGATAGGTTGCCCTGCGTTCACTCATGAGCCGTGGCAAGTCCGATGGCCAGCCGTAAAAACTTCAAACCGGGCGTGCCGGAGAAGTATGATGGCGGGGCGCATCCGTCGGAGTTCCTCAAAGCATCTACACCATCGCGGTGCGAGCTGCGGGGACGGGACGACAAGATCCTCGCCAACTACTTCCCGCTCGTGCTCAAGTCCAACGCCGAGATCTTGGCTCATGCACTTGCCGGACAGCTCCATATCCTCTTGGGCAGATCTGTGCCATCGGTTTGTTGGCGCCTTCACAGGTGGCCACAAGCCTCATGGCCAAGAGAGTGACCTTCATCTGCTCGCCCAGAAGGAAGGAGAGTCCCTGCGCAAGTTCATTCAGAGATTCAGCCGTGTGCACTACGAATCCCAGACGACCACCCTGCCGCGGTGATTAGCGCATTTCATCAGAATGTGCGGAACCGCGGGATGAGGGAGGAGATGGCGATGTGCAAAGTCAATGACGTCAGTGAGCTGTACGCCTTGGCCGACAAGTGTGCACGCTACCGAGGAAGGAGGAGACTCCCGGGGAGAATGCGGAAGCAGGATCTCGACAGTGAGGACACCGCCCCGGCAAAGAAAGGCCGGCGGCGAGGCAACAGGAAGAAGAAAGGCAGAGAAGTGCTAGCAGTTGAGCAGTCCGGCAACGGAGGTGGCGACAAGAACGCCAAGGCTGGTGGCTCCGGCAAGGAGGTTGCCGCTGACGCCAACCACCAGTCGGTGGCGGCCGCCGACAAGCAGGACAGCTCCAGCAAGCAGTACTGCAAGATCCAGCGCACCAAGGGCCACGACCTCCAGAGCTGCAAGAAGGTCGAGCAGCTCGTCGAACAGCAGAGAGCTGAGTATGAGCGGCGCGACAAGGAGAAGGCCCTGTGAAGGTCTTTGGGAGCAAGCAAGAAACATCCGGCGGGGGGAGGGGCCCGGCAAGGCCAAGCAGCGGCAAGGAAACAGACCTCCCCGCGGCCGCGACAAGGACGAAGATGATGACGGCGACGAAGATATGGAAGACGATGACGCTGATGAGCAGGAGTTTCAGAAAGCCACAGAGGTCCTCTGCGTTGACGGAGGTGCTTCCCTGCATACCTCCCACCGCCAACTCAAGCAATGGATGCGGAGGTCAATGCAGCGGAACCATCCGTAGAGTCACGCAAGCCTCTGAAGTGGTCCAGCACGCCTATCATTTTTGATATTGAGGACCACCACGATCGCATAATCATGCGGTCGGGTGCTTGCCGATGTTGGTCTAACCAACCATCCGCAACCTCAAGGTCACCAAAATGCTAGTTGGCCAGTGGGGCGGCTTGAATCTGATCTCCTCCGCGGTGCTCCGAAGCTTCAAATCCGACAATGAAGCTCGAAGAGACCGGCACTTTCCAAGGAATCAATCCGGAAGGAGCAAGCCAAAGGGGAAGATTACGTTGCGGTAACATTTGGCAGCGAGCTGAACTTTAGGACTGAGAGGGTCACATTCGACGTTGCCGATTTCCCATTGCCTTACAATGGGATACTTGGTCGTCCAGCACTCGCCAAGTTCATGGCAGCCTCTCACTACGCCTACAACCTACTCAAGATGCCAAGCCCGATAAGCGTCATCTCTGTCCATGGCGACAAGAAGGATGCCCTTATCTGTGCCGACAAGATCTACCGGGATGCAAGAGCCGCATGACAGTTGCCGCACACTAGCCAGCTGAAGCTCCGGGGAAGAAGACAAAGTCCAAGTCCGGCAAGAGCTCTGATGCTCACTCCGGCAAGCGCACCTCTTCGGAGTGCTGCGCTACCGTCGAGGACGAACCATCGAGCTCCACCGGCAAGTGCAAGAAGATGGTGGCTCCGCCAAAGACCAAGAAGGTGCCCGCAAAGGAGGACGGCATTGGTGGTACCTTTACCATCAGTGCCTCTCTCGACCCTAAATAGGAAGGCGCGCTCGTTGCTTTCCTGCGGGCGAATGTCGACGTGTTTGCATGGCAACCATCCGACATCCCCGTGTTCCTGTGAAAGTGATTGAGCACCGCTGGCCGTTTGTCCTCATCGCGCAGCCCTGTCAAGCAAAAAGTCAGAAGCAAGCGGTGGGCGCCAAGAATTCATAGCCGAAGAGATCAAGAAACTGGAAGCGGCGAGGCCTTGTCGGAGGAGTGCTCCATCCCTCGTGGTTGGCCAATCCTCAGTAGTCGTCGCCAAAGCAAATGGAAAATGGAGACTTTGTATTGACTTCACGGATGTTAATAAAGCTTGTCCCAAAGATCCATTTCCCTTGCCGCGCATTGACCAGATTGTCGACTCCACGGCTGGATGTGATTTGCTTTTCGTTTCTTGATGCATACTCAGGATACCATCAGATCTTCATGGCTGAAGAAGATGAGGAGAAGACCGCATTCATCACACCATGTGGCACATAATCGCTTCATACGGATGCCTTCGGTTTGAAGAATGCTGGTTCAACATTTGCAAGGGTAGTCCATGGCGGCTTTTGAGCCGCAGATGCACGTAAATGTAGAAGCCTACATGGATGACATAGTGGTCAAAAGCAAGGACAAAGCAACTCTGGTTCAAGATTTGGGCGAGACCTTTGCAAATCTGCAAGATCAACCTCAAGCTCAACCCCGAGAAGTGCGTGTTTGGAGTCCCTTCGGCAAGCTTCTCGGTTCTTCGTGGTCTCGGCCGAGGATTGAAGCTAATCCCGACAAGATCAAGGCCATTGAGCAGATTGAAGCACCAAAGCGCGTCAAGGATGTCACGAAGACTTCTGCTGGTTGCGTGATCGCTCTCAAAGCAGTTTATTTCTAGGTTCTGCTGAGCAGCTCGCCGTTTTTCAAGATTTTGAAAAAGGCAGGTCCAATGAAATGGACTCCCGAAGCCACAAGAGAAGTTGCTGCTATATATAGCGGCAACCAATCAAGTGGTTAGTGCTGCGTTAGTAGCGGAGAGGGAGGCGGATGACGAGCCAGCAACCACGACAAGCACATCCAGCGACAAGCAGGGGGCTTCACCGACAAGCTCTGGTCCCGACAAGGACGAACCCGCGCAGACACATGCCCAGGTGCAGAAAAGGATGGTGCAGCGCCTAGTCTACTTTGTCAGTTCCCTCCTGCAGGGGGCTAGGTCAAGGTACTCTGGTGTGCAGAAATTGATTTTCGGCCTCCTCATGGCCTCGAGAAAGCTGCGCCACTACTTCCAAGCACATGAGATCACAGTTGTCACTCGCTTTCCGCTGAAGAGGATCTTTGCGAGAATCCGAAGCAGCAGGCAGGATTGTCGAGTGGGCGTTGGAGCTGTCAAGCTTTGGTCTCAAGTTTGAAAGCACATCAACTATCCAGCGGAAGCGTTGGCAGAATTCATAGCAGAATGGGCGCCAACGCCGGATGAAGAGATTCCGGAGACGAGCATTCCCGTCAAAGAAGCAAGCAAAGAGTGGCTGATGTACTTTGATGGTGCCTTCTCGCTGCAAAGGCGCCCGGTGCTGGCGTCTTTGCTTATCGCGCACCGGAGAGCACCTCAAGTACGTAGTCCGGATGCACTTTCCCAAGGAGCAAGCAACAAACAATACCGCAGAAAGTACTGAAGGTTTGCTTGCGGTCTCGAGATCATGATGGACCTTGGGATCAAAAAGCTTATTGTCGGGTGACTCACAGCTTGTCGTCCGCCAAGTGAACAAAGATTACGAGTTCGTTGATGGAAGCCTCGTCGATGAAGTGAGGAAGCTAGAAGAGCACTTTAATGACGGCACCGCAAATGGAACATGTTCCATGAGCTCGAGAATGATATTCTTTGACACATGTCAAAGTGCGCCGCACTTAAGTTGCACAATGGAACCAGGGATTTTCGTGCTCAAGCTGACTCAGCCAAGCGTAACACCATCAACTGGACAAAGCAAGAAGAGGAAGTTGACCTCTGGTGACTACTTTCCCACAGAGCTTCCCGGCCGTCGTCGCAAAGGTCCCCAAGCTCAACACCATCAAATCTTGAGGAGCGATCTGCTCCCTGAACCCCGTGGTTTGTTTCAATGAAGCAGCGCTTCGGACAAGTCTTGCCCGGCAAGCTTGACGGGAGCATCAAGCTCCCAGTGTCACGCAGTTCTTGCCGTGGAAGTTTATGTTCCCAAGAAGAGATTTGCCTTTAGTCCTTGTTGTCGAGTCATAGCTCCGGCATGGGCGCACAGCAGATTGTCCATTTCCTTCAGACATGAGAACTTCCGAAGAGCAAGAAGAAGCGGAAAGAGTAGCCCGGCGGTCAAGTATGTACCAGTTTGTCGACAAAGCATCTTGCATGTAAGAAGACTCAACGGTGTGAAATTGAAGTGTATTCGAGGAAGATGGACGAAGCTGTTGGCGAAGAGATACATGGAGGCATATGTGGTCACCACATTGGCGCGAAGAGCACTTGCCGGCAAAGCTTTCCGGCAAGGTTTCTTCGCCAACAGCCCTCCAGGATGCAAATCGCACAAGTAACCAAGTGTGAAGCGTGCCAGTTCCATTCCAAACAGATACACCAGCCAGCTCAAGCTCTCCGGGCGATCCCTTTATCCCGCCATTTTCGGTGCAGGGCTCGACATCTCGGCCCCTTCCCCGAAGTTGCCGGGGGCTTTGAGTTCTTGTACGCCGCCATCGACAAGTTCACAAAGTGGCGGAAGTTGAAGCGATGAGGAAGGTGACGGCACGGTCAGCGGTCAAGTTCTTGGTCGATTGTTTGCCGTTTCGAATCCCTAACAGGATCATCACCGACAACGGCACACAATTCTACGAAGTCGCACCTTCATGCAAGATGCCCAAGATCTTGGCGCCAAGGTCTGTTTTGCTTCCGTGGCTCACCCGAGAAGCAACGGTCAAGCAGAGAGGGCAAATGCTGAAGTACTGCGCAGGCTCAAGACCAGAACTTTCGACAGGCTGCACAAGTGCGGAAGAAACTGGATCGAGGAGCTGCCGGTGGTTCTTTGGTCGATCAGGACGACACCAAATCGAGCCACCGGCCAGACACCCTTTGCTCTAGTCTATGGAGCAGGCGGTTCTCCCCATGGAACTCGTGACACGGATTGCCTCGAGTGCTCGCTTATGATGAGCTTGAGCAAGAGCAACTGCGACAAGATGACGCTATTTGCTCCTTGAGGAGGATAAATCTTCGGGCGGCTGCGAGATGCTCGCTACCAAAAGCTTTTCTTTGCGTCGCTACCATAGCCGCATGAAGTTAGTGCCGAAGTCTCGAGGAAGGCGACCTTGTTCTTGGTAGCGTTCAGTCCGCCAAGAATTCAAACAAGTTGGCGCCGAAGTGGGAAGGCCCTTATCGGGTGAAAGCGAGTCACTAGGCTCAAGCGCCGTCCGCCTTGAGACCGAAGATGGCATTCCGGTGAGCAACTCCTGGAACATTGAGCATCTTCGTAAGTTTTACCCGTAGGGCGCGGTTGCCGGAACCAGTTACGGCAACCACCATTTGTACAAGTATTTCCGATGTTGCATGTAATCCATTGTACAAAGCCCGGCGCAGACCCGATGCATCGATAAAGCTCATGTGTTGCGCACAACTTGTCAAATTCATGCTTTCATCATTTTATTGCATGTTTTGGCTAACACTTTGTAAAGCAGCCACACCCGAAGTAAGCGTAATCGAGCCGTTGGGCTCCATAACGTTATTTCCTCTTCTTTTCTTTTCTCAAAGAAAGGAAGGCTCCCTCGCGCACAATTTAACCAGGGGTGAGGAGGAGTTAATACTTTGGACCAGGCGCCGCTAGAGGAAGTTTCACCTCATCGGTAAGCAAGAGACTGTAAAGCTAAGTTGCCAAAGTTTGAGCATTCAATTTTAAATTTTCAAGTTATCTTCCTCGAACGATAGTACCTTGTATGGAAAACCTGTGCGGAGGAACCAACTCGCCGCTAGTCGCGCCCTTACTTTGTTTCGAGTCCGCTCAACAACTTAAGTGAGCTGCAGCTAGTCGCGACAAGGTTGCTTGTCGGAGGCGGCATTGCCAAAGAAGTCAGCCGACGTTCCGACTTTTCGGCCTTTCATGACAAAAGTGCCCGCACCGACAAGTCCCCCAAATGCGTAAGGCAGAAACATACAAAGGAAGGAATCAAGTAGAGGGAATAACGTTGCATTGATCGCCTAAGATAGAGTGTATTACAATATAACTTGTCCTGATCTAACAAAGTGTTCTAAACATGATCAGCAGCGACAAGGGAAAGATAAAATTGGCGGCCTAGTCTACGCGGTCGCCATCAATCCGCTTGATCTTGTTCACCTTGTCCACAATGGGTGCGACAAGGGCTTTGAGCTCCTCCATGTTGGCATCTGGCGGCAAGGATCTGAGGACGCCGTTAAGGATGAGGCCTGGATTGCGGAAGGCCACCTTTATCAACACCTTCTCGAGGGCTCCTGCACAGATCTGGCGCGATTCCTCGGCCCGGCTGCTTGGGACCTCTTCTCGAGTCAGCTGGAGACCCGTCAAGACGCCTTTGAAGAATAAGCTGAGTTTGGCGCCGGGTTGGAGATGCTCGTCGGAGGAGTATGCAAGGTCCGCCATCCCCAGCTCCATCAGCTCGTTGTGGATGTCGGCGGCGGTGTCCACAAGACCTTCACCCGATGCTCCACGCCTCCCTCAAGGTGCTCGATGGAGGCAGCATTCGCCAATGACTCCTCCTTGGCCTTGATCGCCTCCAACAAGCCCACCTCCCGCTCTCTGGCGCCGTCCAACGTCTACGTCAGGGTGGTCAGCTTCAGCTCAAGATCCGCCTTGGAATCCTTGGCGGCGTCGAGCTCCTTGCCTCTATCAGCGAGATGACTCTGCAACTCGCCAAGAGTGTAGGCGTCCTTCTCGCGTTCACGCTTGAGCGTGGCAAGCTCTTCGCCGCTCTTCTTGAGGCTGGCCTCCAGTTGTGCCACCTTCACCTTCAGCTCATCCTTGGCGGCCTCGGCGGCCGCGGCAGCATCCTTCGCTTCCTTGAGCGCCCGCCAAGTGACTCCTCATGCGGCAAGGTCTTCTTCGTGGCTGTCCAGATTGACCTTTCGCTGCGCCAACTCGCTTTCTTCTTGAAGAGCTTCTCGGCAGCCAGCTGCTCCTCCTCAGTGCGGCCTTCTCAAGGATGAAGGCCGTGCGGCTCTTCTGCAAGATACCCCCGCGCTTCTGCTATGTCGCGGAGAGCTACTTGGTTGGCGCTCGAGCTACTCTGCGCTTCTCCATGTCCGCTCCTGCCCTCGCGACAAGTGCTTCCCGGGTCTCCAACTTGGCCTGCCCGGGCGCGGTAGAAGCGACAAGCAGCTTCTTCGGCAGCTGCTCCTCCTCGTACTTCGCCCGCTGCTTTGCTTGGCCATGCGTCCACCAGCGTCAGCCCAATGAAGGCGAGTAGCTCGCCATCGAAGGTCTCTCCCTCGACCGGAGCCCCGAGCTCGGTTCCTGGGGAGCTTGATGAAGACGCCTTCGCCGGCCTTGGTAGGCGCTGGCCGGGCTGGGAGCTCCTCGGGCCTGCCCGCCAGCAGCGGCGAAGTCATTGTCGGTGTAGCGCTTGGCGCTCCTGGGCCTCGGGCCGTCGGTCTGTCGCTCACCCCTCGCCCGGCCTGCAGGTCGGCAGCCTCGGTGGCCTCCTCGCCAACAAGCTCGTTGGCGACGGCCTCTTCTTCCACAACCACGACCTCTTCTTCCCCGACGGCGGCCGCGTCGGTGTTGCCGCGCGCTTCCTCCTCGCCGGCGGCCTCGACCTCCATCGGCTCCGCGTCAGGCGAAGAAAGAGCAGTCAAGCAGATGCTCAAAAAGAGAAACAAAAGAAAGCAAGCCCAAGGGAGATTTTCGTGTAAGGAAATTACCTGCAACGGGATCCGCAGCCATGGCCTCGACCACTGGAGGGTCACTGGCGCCGTCCCTTGCCGGGGTAGCCTCCCTTGCCGGAGTGGCTTCCCTTGTCGGGGGGCGCTCCCTTGCCGGAGAATCCTCCCTTGGCGGCGTAGTGGCAGCGGGCAGGATTTCGGGGGCGACTTCCGAGCCCTCCTGAGGAGGCTGCTCTGCTCCTACACAAGCAAACAGTCAGGTATCAACGAAGAAGGAGCGCCCCTGCACACCTAATAGTAAGGAGAAAACTGCACACTTACTGCAGGGGCTGTCTTTGGGGGCTGCTCTGAGGAAGGGTTGCCGGTCCGGCAAGGCGGTCTCGGACGCGTCCCACTAGCCATGCACGGAGAATCGTTCTCAACGACGACCGTCGGGATCTTGGCCCTCTTCGACGCCCTCTGGGCCAGCGTCCTGAAAAGGAAAGAGTCCAGAACAAAGCAAATCAGATTCAAGGTGAAGCAATAAAAATGAAGAAATACAAGCACAAATCTCAAGAGCTTACTCTTCACCTTCCTCCTCGGAGCTGAGCGCGGAGAAGTCAAACTCCGTCTCGCCTCCGGTGCGACGAGGCGGGGGAGTGGGCTCTCTTGGCCGCTTGGCGGAGGCGTCGGCGGTGGCCTAAGAAGATCCCGCCCGGTTATGTCGCGGTGTGGGGCGCTCCGCTGCAACCTCACTTGCAGCGGTAGAAGCGCGTTCTGTGGCGCTCTTCTTGTGGGCAGTCTGCCGCCCGACTCGTCTCCAACCTTGCGGAGACGCCTCTTGGCGGAGCCGGAGCTCCGCCGGTGGCAAGTCGCTGGGTGGTGGAGAAGAAAGCGCCCTCGGCCAGTCCGCTCGACCGGCCTCGGGCTCGACAAGCTCGTCCTCACCGACGACCTCCCTCGCTCGGCAAGGCTTGCCGCCTTGGCAATCCGCCTCCTCCACGGTGAACCCGAAGGCTCCAAAGAAGCTGCTGCCGCCTCCTCCACCCTGGTGGCAATCCACGCCATCTCCTCGTCGGTGGTGTCACGGGTGAGCCTTTTCTGCTCGTCGGAGCGGATCGGCACTTCTTCCAAGTCATCGAAGAACAGCTGCATGACCTCGTCGGGGGGCTCCTGCCAGGTTGGAACGATCCCATGGGAATCGCACAAAGGCATCATGGCGCGGATGCGGTCGAGCGCCGAGTTGTTGCACAATGGGACGACCCCCCACGGCAACCTACACCACTCAGGGTGGTCGGGGTCGTTCTTGAACAGCTCGAGCAGCATCGCGTCCAGCTCCATGACGGTGAAGTTCCAGTTCAGGCCCGGGCGCAACCTCATGATGTCCGCGCATTACGGAACTCCCGGGCAGGCCTCCTCCTTTCACGCAAGGGAAGCGATGCGGGCGACGAAGGAAATCTGCGCCAACTGCCTCCTACGGTTAATCCGGCAAGCCCGAGGCGCAAAATCCGGTCACAACTATCTTCACCGCATCCTCCGGCGCCAAGTTGCTCCAATCTCTGCGCGCACTATTGGAGTTTGGCGCCTGCGGTGAAGGGCTGCGGGTTCTCCTCACGACCCAACACCAATTGGCTCTCCACTCCTCCCACTTGTTGCGGAACTCTCCTTCCGTGTAGGCCTCTTTCTTGCCGATCCTAGAGACCCAGGCTATCCCTCCGACAAGTGGCTCTCCTCTCTCGGCAGGGCACAAAGAAATGGCGGAAGAGTGCCACATTTGGGTGGACTCCGACAAAGTTTTCGCACAAATGCGCCGAAAACTGCCATGGTCAAGATGGCGTTGGGGTGAAATCGAGGAGGCGGAGGCTAAACGTGTTCATGATGTCGCAGAAGAACTTCGGAAAAGGCAGGCAAAGCCCGCAATAGAAAAAGAGCGAAAAAGGGGTACCTGTTGGGGCCAAATCGAGACGGAGGCGGGGAGTACCCTCGTCTTGGCGGATGCGCCGCACGCGTCTCCGTGAACCAGAAGAGGTAGAAGATGTCTCACAGCTCCCTTGCGCCGAGCTGCGGGGGGAAGATGGCCCGCTCCTTGCGCAGCGCCGCGAGCAGCTGCGCCTCGGCCGACTTGACGCCCTTCTCCTTGTTGGCTTTCGGAGCCATGGCGAGGACGGCGGAGGAGGCCGACGGCGGTGAGCGTGCTTGTGGCGAAAGGGGGCGGGGCGCTGCTCTCTTCGCACCGGAGAAGAAGAGGGGAGCGGCGGTGGTTTTCTTGACAAGACAGCGATGGCGGAGTGGACGGCCTGCCCCTGTTTCCTCCGCTTATGAAGAGGGGGAGGGGGGGGCGGACGTTCCGATTATACTAATAAAGAAACCCCCACGACCGCGCCCACGATCTTCGCCGCAGCGCCACGTCCGGTGCGTGCCGTTAGTGGGGATCGTGGTGGGTCCGGGGCGATTGCGATGTGGTCGAGGCGCGTGTGACCGTGCACTTTATTTTGGGCCCTGGCCCGACAAAGCGCTTCGGCACCGTGCGTCGAGGCCGGGGGCTCTATCGGTGTACTAGAGTAGGGGTACCCTAGTATCCCGTGCATTGCAGCAACAGAATCTGACACCCAGCGGCAAGGTTTGCCTCGTCACCGCCAAGATCCTCCGTGGCTCCTTTGGAGCCATTCAAGAACAAAGTATTTGATTAAGAAGACAAGGCCCGACAAGAGGAGCTTGTCGGGAAGGCCCTCGGGCATGCAGAACACAAGACCCGGCAAGAGGAGCTTGCCGGGAAGGCTCAGGCGCGACAAGCCTCCGGGACGCGACAAGGATTCGGCGCGGCAAGGCGCTTGCAGCGGCAAGCAACCTCTCCATCTCGCTCCGGCTCATCCGGCGACGTGTCGCCATGGGACCGTTCATGCGCGCGTGTCGGCGGGCTGCAGCCAGCGGAGAGCAGCGATAAGCGGCGCCGACAAGCTTGCCATCGTGGCGGCGGAGGCGCACTGACGGTCTCTGTTGCACTGTTTGGCGACACCGACGGGCATTATTGCTTTTGTCCCTTGCCGTCGAGTTAGGTATTTTTGCATCTACACCTTTGTTCGAGTAGGTGTACCAACTCCTGTTTTACATTTGTACCCCGCCTATGTTGCCACCTGCCGGAGACCCTTGAGCATATAAAAGGAGGCCCATGCATAGCGTAGAAGGGGTTCGGTTCGTTCGACTCACTCGAGACCAGATACACTCACGCTAGGTTTAGTACCTCTCATCGCTCCCTAGCAAGAACACAATACATCAAACAAGCAGGAGTAGGAGTTTTATCTCTCCAGAGAGCTCCGAAGCTGGGTAAACTACTCGTGTGCCTCGCCTCGATCCGCTCTTCGTGCGATCTCCGCCCCTCCGAACCACAAGGGCCTGGTCCGCTTGACCCCATAGGTGTCCGTGGAGTGCGATCAGCCTCCCCGACATCTTTGGCGCGCCCGGGTAGGGGCGTCGAGGCCGTGTGAATCTGATCCGGCGTTCACCACGAGCAGCGTCATCAACATCTTCCTCAACATGCCACCAAAGAAGAAGGCTTGGCGGCAGCAGAGCCGTCCGCGTCGTACCCACCCTCACCGCAGCAAGCGGGTGGTGGGGCGGACGCTGGCGGAGGAACGGCGCCGACGAAGGTGCTCGCGACGTTGCCAAGTCCAAGGACAAGGCCCGCAAACCTCGGCGTCCGCGCATCCCCCGCGCCCATCTCAGGAGGCGCGGGACCAACAACGTCATGGCGTTCACAACGCCATACGTTCGTTGGATCGAGACCCTCAAGACCAGCATGCGGCGCCAACATGCTTGCACGAGTGAGATCTGATGCGCTGGGCGGGGTGCTGCTCCTTCTAACGTGGTTAGAAGTCCGAGCCTATCCGCTCCTCGCACCGTTCGCCAATGCCACCCACTACTCCAGCGAAGCTCTGGCGAGAGCTCACCTGCTCCTCGATTACCCTCCAACGGCCGACAAGGTCGGCGAGTGAAGGCCACTATCCGAGCCTCATCGGCTTTGCTAACGGGCGATGCTCCGCGGCAACCAACGCCATCGTTGCAGCAGCGAGACGACAAGGCACGAGCCGGTGGTGACGAGACTGTCGGAGGTGCAACCACCGTGCACTCTCCACCATGAAGGCCAAGATCGCCGACTCACCGGATCCACCTCGACAGCGACTCCACCGCGTCGTCCGGATCCGCGGCTTCGCCAGCGATCAGCGCCAAGTTCTTCATGAGCGACAACAAAGAGCACGCCTCGAACTCTCATCGGCGCCCGAAGAGAAGCGACGTCGATCCGACAAAGCCGCTGGGCCTTCAGTGACATGCAGCGCCCGGAGGAGCCAGCGACTTGTCAGACGCTGTAGGTTGCCCTGCGTTCACTTTCGTGAGCTGCGGCAAGTCCGATGTGGCCCAGCGTAAAAACTTCAAACCAGACGTGCGGAGAAGTATGATGGCGGGGCGCATCCATCGGAGTTCCTCGGCATCTACACCATCGCGGTGCGAGCTGCGGGGGGCGGGACGACAAGATCCTCGCCAACTACTTCCCGCCGTGCTCAAGCCCAACGTCGAGATCTTGGCTCATTTACTTGCCGGACAGTTCCATATCCTCTTGGGCGAATCTGTGCCATCAGTTTGTTGGCGCCTTCACGATTGGCCACAAGCCTCATGGCCAAGAGAGTGACCTTCATCGCTCGCCCGAAGGAAGGAGAGTCCTGCGCCAAGTTCATTCAGAGATTCAGCCGTGTGCACTACAACATCCCAGAGCGTCCACCCCCGCGGTGATCGGCGCATTTCATCGAGAATGTGCGGAACCGCAGGATGAGGGAGGAGATGGCGATGTGCAAAGTCAAGGACGTCAGTGAGCTGTACGCCTTGGCCGACAAGTGTGCACGCGCTGAGGAAGGGAGGAGACTCCTAGGGGAGAATGCGGAAGCAGGATCTGACAGTGAGGACACCGCCCCGGCAAAGAAAGGCCAGCGGCGAGGCAACAGGAAGAAGAAAGGCAGAGAAGTGCTAGCAGTTGAGCAGTCCGGCAACGGAGGTGGCGACAAGAACGCCAAGGCTGGTGGCTCCGGCAAGGAGGTTGCGGCCGACGCCAACCACCGGTCGGTGGCGACCGCCGACAAGCGGGGCAGCTCGACAGCGATCTTGCCAAGATCCACCGCACCAAGGGCCACGACCTCCAGAGCTGCAAGAAGGTTGAGCAGCTCGTCGAAACAGAGAGCTGAGTACGAGCGGCGAGACAAGGAGAAAGGCCGGAAGGTGCTGGGGAGCAAGCAAGAAACGTCCGGCGGGGTGGACGCCAGGCAAGGCCAAGCGGCGGCAAGGAGACAGACCTCCCAGCGGCGCGACAAGGACGAAGATGATGACGACAGCGAAGATATGGAAGACGATGACGCTGATGAGCAGGAGTTTGAGAAAGCCATAGAGGTCCTCTGCGTTGGACGGAGGTGCTTCCTGCATACCTCCCACCGCCAACTCAAGCAATGGATGCGGGAGGTCAATGCAGCGGAACCATCCGTAGAGTCACGCATGAAGCCTCTGAAGTGGTCCAAGACGCCTATCATTTTTGATATTGAGGACCACCCTGATCGCATAATCTGCTTCGGGTGCTTGCCGATGTTGGTCTCACCAACCATCCGCAACCTCGTGGTCACCAAAATGCTAGTTGACGGCAGGGCGGCTTGAATCTGATCTCCTCCGCGGTGCTCCGGAAGCTTCAAATCCACGGCAGCGAAGCTCGAAGAGACCGGCACTTTCAAGGAATCAATCCGGGAAGGAGCAAGCGAAAGGGAAGATTACGTTGCGGTAACATTTGGCAGCGAGCTGAACTTTAGGACTGAGAGGGTCACATTCGACGTTGCCGATTTCCCATTGCCTTACAATGGGATACTTGGCCGTCCAGCACTCGCCAAGTTCATGGCAGCCTCTCACTACGCCTACAACCTACTCAGGATGCCAGGCCCGATAAGCGTCATCTCTGTCCATGGCGACAAGAAGGACGTATGGCGTTGTGAACGTCATGACGTTGTTGGTCCCGCGTCTCCTGAGATGGGCGCGGGGGATGCGCGGACGCCGAGGTTTGCGGGGCCTTGTCCTTGGACTTGGGAACGTCGCGAGCACCTTCGTCGGCGCCCGTTCCTCCGCCAGCGCCTGCCCCACCACCCGTTTGCTGCGGTGAGGGTGGGCATGACGCGGACGGCTCTGCTGCCGCCGAAGCCTTCTTCTTCGGTGGCATGTTGAGGAAGATGTTGATGACGCTGCTCGTGTGAACGCCGGATCAGATTCACACGGCCTCGACGCCCCCTACCTGGCGCGCCAAAGATGTCGGGGAGGCTGATCGTACCCACGGACACCTATGGGGCCGGCGGACCAGGCCCCTTGTGGTTCGGGGGGGCGGAGATCGCCTGAAAAGAGCGGATCGAGGCGAGGCACACGAAAGCGGTTACCCAGCCGGAGCTCTCCCAGAGATAAAACTCCTCACTGCTGCTTGTTTGATGTATTGTGTTCTTGCTAGGGAGCGATGAGAGCTACAATACCTAAGCGTGAGTGTATCTGGTCTCGAGTGAGTCGAGCAGCCGAACCTCTTCTACGTTGCGCATGGGCCTCCTTTTATATGCTCAAGGGGTCTCCGGCAGGTGGCAACATAGGCGGGGGTACAAATGTAAAAACAGGAGTTGGTACACCTACTCGAGCGATTATGCGATGCAAAATACCTAACTCTGACGGCAAGGGACAAAAGCAATAAATGCCCGTCAGTGTCGCCCAAACAGTGCAACAGAGACCGTCAGGTGTGCCTCCGCTCGCCATGATGGCAAGCTTGTCCGCGCCGCTTATCGCTGCTCTCCGCTGGCTGCACAGCCGCTCGACACGCGCGCATGAAACGGTCCCATGGCGACACGTCGCTGGATGAGCTGGAGCGGAGATGGGGAGAGGTTGCTTGCCGTAGCAAGTGCCTTGCCGCGGCCGAATCCTTGTCGCGTCCGGAGGCTTGTCGCGCTCCGAGCCTTCCCGGCAAGCTCCTCTTGCCGGGGCCTTGTCTTCTGCATGCCTTGAGTGGCCTTCCCGACAAGCTCCTCTTGCCGGGCCTTGTCTTCTTAATCAAATACTTTGTTCTTGAATGGCTCCAAAGGAGCCACGGAGGATCTTGGCGGTGACGAGGCAAACCTTGCCGCGGGGTGCTACAACTGTCCGTGCACGAGTACGGGATACTAGGGTACCCCTACTCTAGTACATCGACACTGGCTCGGCTGGGCCTTTGGCCCAAACGGGCGACAGAACTTTTTTTTATAAAAAATTAATTTCGCCCGAAAAAATCCTAATAAAATATAAAAAAATCTAAAAAATACCACAAACAATTTTCACCGTCCAAACCTAATATTTAGGACAAGATGAACATTTTTCTGGCCTAAATGCAATTTTTAAAAATGCATATCTTTTTCAAATTCAAATAAAATAGCAAATAAGATCCAAATAAAATTTTAATTTGATTTTAAATTTTCTTTCTCCAATATTCCTTTCATTTGAATAAGTCGTTTTATCTTCTCTCTTTTATTAGAAACAATTGGAGAGAGAAAATTAAAATCAAATTTGATCCTCTTTTCAAATTTGAAAAATAAATTCAAACATGAAAATTTGTGAAACCTCCAACTCTCTCCTTGGGTCCTTGAGCTGCTTAAGATATCTAGGATCACAACCAAAATGCAATTAAAATATGATATGCATATGGTGACCTATGTATGACATCCAAATTGAAAATTGGGATGTTACACCGTGACAAGTAGACCGACTCCTGCCTGCATCTACTACTATTACTCCCCACGTCGATCGCTATCCAGCATGCATCTAGAGTATTAAGTTCATAATAACGGATTAACGCCTTAAGTAAGATGACATGATGTAGAGGGATAAAATCAAGCAATATGATGAAAACCCCATCTTTTTATCCTTGATGGCAATAATAGAATACGTGCCTCGCCACCTCTACTATGTCACCAGGTGAGAACACCGCAAGATTAAACCCAAAACTATGCACCTCTTCCATTGCAAGAAAAACCAATCTAGTTGGCCAAACCAAACTGATAGTTCAAAGAGAAATGAAAAGATATCTAAAACATGCATCAAAAGAGTTCAGAGAATACTCAAATAATATTCATAGATAATCTGATCATAAATCCACAATTCATTGGATCTCAACAAACGCACCGCAATAGAGTATTACATCGGATAGAACTCCAAGAACATCAAGGAGAACATTATATTGAGGATCAAAGAGAGAGAAGAAGCCATGTAGCTACTAGCTATGGACCCGCAGGTCTGTGGTAAACTACTCACGCTTCATCGGAAGGGCAACAATGTAGATGTAGAATGCCGGAAAGGGCCCCAAGATGGGATCTCATGGGAATAGAGGCTTCCGGCAGCGGAAAAGTATTTTGGTTGATGCTTCTGGTGTTTGTGGAATATTTGATAATATATAGGAGTAGTTTCAGGGTTGGAGGACACCCGAGGGGCCCACAAGCCCTCAGCCCCCCCTAGGGCGCACCACTAAGGCTTGTGGCCTCCTTGGAACTCTTATGGTCATCTCTCCATGTCACGTAGGTGTCTTGTGGTCCAAGAAAAATCATCGTAAAGTTTTACTCTGTTTGGACTCGTTTGATATTCCTTTTCTGTAAAGGTCAAAAATAAGGGAAAAACAGATACTGATAGTGGGCTCTGGGTTAATAGGTTAGTCCCAAAAATAATGTAAAGTATCATATTAATGCATATAAAACATCCTAAACGGATAATATAATTGCATGGAACAATAAAAAAATATAGATACGTTGGAGATGTATCAGGCCCTAGTGCTCTGCCACTCACTCCGTCCTTCGCCCTCTCGTGCAGGCGACGTGGCACATGGACCACCTCCGCCTCCTCCCCTGCACGACGACAACGCCGAGCCCCGGCATGACGCATGGCCGCACGGCTCATCGCATGGAACACAGGTGCCGACTCGAGACGAGGCCAGTTGCCAGATTGTACATCAGCCACTGCGCGACGCGCATGCGCCTCCAGCACCACCACGTCAAATCCAAGACCGAGTTGTCCAGGAAGCCGTGGTGCATGTGCACCGGGACCACGCCGCTCGTGACCGCGTTGCTCCCACGTGAGGGGCGCCGGTGAGCACTGCCGGCTGCCGCACCCTCACCCGTGAGCTGCGTCGGGTGGTCTCGCCGCTCAAGTTCAAAAGCTGCCCCCGCGCTACGACGGCATCCCCGACCCCATGAAGTTCCTCTAGCTCTACGCACTGACCATCGAGGCGGTGAACAGCGATGGCAAGGTCATGGCGAACTAGTTCCCCATGTTCGTCAAGGATGGTGCATGTTCCTGGCTCATGAACCTTCCTGAGGGTAAATTTCCTCACGGGACGAGCTTCACGAACGGTTCATCACCAACTTCCGAGGCACTCGCGATCGCGGCCTCACCATCAGTGATCTGCGGTGCATGGAGCACCACCCTGGCGAGACCCTCCGCAAGTACATCCAGCGCTTCACCCAAGTGTGCCTCAAGACATCGAAGGCCTCGGGCGAAGCCATCATATCGGCGTTCACCAAAGGCATCACAGACGTCAGGACGAACGAGATGCTCACAATCAACGATGACCTGTGCATGGTGCTGGAGTTGTTTAACCTGGCTGAAAAGTGTGTGAGGGCGGAGGAAGGCCGCCTCTCCCTCCTCAGCAACCCCGACGTCGAGCCTGAAGCCAAGATGGCCAACACTACAAAAAAAGACACATCCATGACATTTTGGCCGAATGAATTTTTTCTGTCATGCTTATGACACTTCTATGATGATAATTGTGACAAAACCATGTGTCATCATAGATGTGGTGGGCTCCTACTTCTATGACAAAATCATGACAGGATATGGGCTTTTCGTCATGGGCATGCCGGGGACGCACCTGCATGACATTCTTTGGGCCGTCCATGACGGAAAAATCATGGTAGAAGCGAGGGCGGGGAGATATCCGGGAGTTCCTAGTTACGGCGGGTGGTCGGGGCCGAGCGATGCACGAAGGTTTCGGCATTTCTCTCGTACACGTATGCGTGTGTGTGCGAGGCATTGGGCTCTTACTGAACCCGACCGAGGCGTTCACTTAATGAACCCGAGCGTTTGCACTAGCTATGTTATTAAACCCGAGCCATCGATCCCTTGGCTGTTAACTGAACCCGAGCGATTCCTTCACTACTGCTGCTAACTGAAGCCGATTGAACTTGTTGCCTCTTGATGAACAGTGACCGTTGTTGGGGGTTGGATGAATAGTTCCCTGTGGGGGCTGGATGAACAGGGCCTCGTGGTAGTAGTAGTAGGCCGTTGCCGCCGGATGAACAGGACCCCCATAGAGGAGGTCGGCACACCCGAGCCAGTTGGGGGTGGATGAACAGGACCCCGTGGAGGCTCCATGAACAATAATCGGTGGAGGCTGGATGAACAGTAGCTGGTCGAGGCTGGAGGAAGTCGATGATGGATGAACAGTAGCCCGTGGAGGTTGGAGCGAGGCACCAGACGGTGGATGAACAATAGCCCGTGGAGTCCCATTTTGCTGTATGCCACACCCCTCTCGATGAACAGGACCCCATTTCGACTGTAGGCGCTCCAACACAAGTCCGTTTCTTCCATTTTGGGGTACACCACAACCCTCCTGATCAATAGCACCCTGTTTCGACCGTAGGAGCTCGAACAGAAGGTCATTTCCTCCGTACTGTGGTACACCAAACCCCGTTTCGGTTGTTCCGTCGAAGTCGGATGGCTCCCGATGAACACGACGCATTATGTTTCCTCTGATGAACACGACACAGTTTCTCCATTCCAACCTAGCCGATTGGCTTCTGATGAACATGATGCCATTGTTGTCATCCGTTGCCACTCCATGTACACGTGCCCAGGCCATACGTATGCGCGAGTAGCTAGGCTTTAGAGACCCCGCCTGTATGTACGTACGTGGCTGTATTTTTTGGCATGTGGATGTATGTACATGTACAAGGTTTAGAAGGGACTGCCTGAACTGTTACGTCAGTGGCTCTACTACTACACATGTCGCTGCTTTCTCAGTCAAGGTTCATCGTTGCCGACAGACTGATCGACCAGTATGTACGTACACGTTCGCAACCAGACAGAAAACTCTACGTACACTTCGACCGGGTGGGTCCCAGCTGTCAGGGAGGATAAGGACGCACTTCCTTGCATGCGAAGATAGAGCTGGTGGTGTCAGGGGGAAGAATCATTTTTTGCCCGTAATAGGGACGCATTTCCTTGCGTGCGGAGATGTAGCTGGTGGGTCCATCCGTCAGCCTCACTGCGTATAGTCCTCTTTCGATGACTATCGTTCATTGACCACATTGGCCATGCTACGCGGACAGCACCCAGGCGGTGGACGACGGCGAGGCTGTAAGTGCATCTAGCACCCCTTAGTGATTTTGGTGTATTGAAGACTTATAGGTTAAGGGACTAATGTGTTTATGAGTGTACACAGGTCTATAAGTTTGATATTTACAGAGAAAGTCGACCCCTAAAAATGAAGTTCTTCGACTGAAGACTTTGATATTCTGAAGACTTTTTGAAGACTTTGAAAGTGAAGAAATTGGTGTGACCTTGAAGACTTGGTATTAATTTGAGGAACATGAAGCATGAAGACTTTTGTTTTCGTAGTTTCGTTTTCTATTTCTTGAGTCATAGGAAACACCCGTCTTTGTTAAAGGGGTTAGGAAATACTAAGGAAAAATTTCCATATGATGCTCAACTCAAAATCCTACACCTACCAATCCCTTGAGTGAAGCCATTGGAAATCTCATACAGCTCGATCAATTTCTTGATGTGAGACGAAGTTCTTACAGTGTTGAGGAATTTGTTTCGACTAAGGAGTTAGGAATTCGCCAAAGGTCTGATTGCCTACAGTGAGGAACATGATAGCCCGAGGAATTTGAGAGTGAAATTTCCGACCGTTCTTTGTCTTCTTGGCCTTGACTGTCCCAAAATATCTTATCCACCTAACGGTCATATCATTGAAGGGCATTTATGTCTTATCATGTCGGGCTGCTCCCTAGGCTATAAATAGCCGCCCCCTACGACCACTAGCTGGTTGGCTGCTCCGAGAGAACATGACACTTGTCATTTGAGAGCAACCCATCCTCCGAGGACTTTGAGCGAAATCATCGAGTGAGGAAAAACCCAAAAACCAAACCCCTACAAACCCAAAGTGATTGAGCATCACTGAAGAAATTGATCCTGCGTGGATCCGACGCTTGTTACCTTTGAAGACTGTGCTTCTTCCAGACGGTTAGTCGTCATGGTCTAGATCATCCAATAGGAATTGTTGATCGCCGAGTGAACAATTCTGTGAAGTTTTGGAAGTCACTTGAAGACTTACCACGAGTGTTTGGACGATGTCTGTGTGACCTTAGTTCAATGAGAATACGGTGAGGACTTGGTGTGTCACGAGCTACGTGCTTTCGGCCCAGGTGTCCGGGGCTGTGTGTCCTCGAGTTTAAATACTCGGCCGCTCAACCAGACGTACAAGCTGAGACAGCGGTTGGAACTGGTCTACCAAATCATTGTCTTCACCGACCTAACTGGTTCTATTTCCTTAACTCTTTCATTTCCTCATTCTTTGTGTTGAGTGTTCGTTCATATCTGTGTTTGAAGACTTTGACGAAGACTTTCTCAATTTCCTCGGTTGAATTTCTTGATCATTTGTCTTCATCTTGTGCTATCATGTGTTTACGCTTTACATACTCTTTGATTGTCTTCATTTCATCATGATGACCATGCCCGCATTCTCTTATGCTTACTTCCGAGTACTTATTCCGCTGCAAGTAGTTCTTCGCTAAGGAATTTCCTCACCGGCAAATTCCTCAGTGAAGAATTCATAAAAATCGCCTATTCACCCCCCTCTAGTCGATATAAAGCACTTTCAATTGGTATCAGAGCAAGGTACTCCCTTGTTCTGTGTGATTTTGGTTTAACCACACGGAGTTTTAGTTATATGGGCCGCAGTATGATCAAGGTCTCGGTGGAAGAACTACCCCAATCGGAAGAACAAGATGCGAATGCATCTTGAGGCAATTGACAACGATCTACGGTATGTTGTGGAAAATGGTGTTCCCTCTGTCTCACCCTCCTTTGAGCGCTGCCGATGTGAAAGATTCAAGCAACTCGATTCTCAAGCGAAGAATATCATATGTGACCATCTGAGCAAAGGACAATATGGAAGAGTGAGTGCTTTGGAAGCTGCTAAGCTCATACGGGACAGGCTGTCCAAAGTAAATGAAGGAGTCTCAACTCAGCGTGACTCTCGAGTTGATGTTCTTTGCAATCTCTTCAACCGCTTCAAAAGACTCGACAATGAAAATGTTCAACAAACCTTGATCGCCTCCTTGACATCTCAAATGAGCTTCAAGCGCTTGGTGCCCTTGACATCACCGACCATGAGGTGGTGAAGAAATTGTTGAGATCGCTTGATTCCTCATTTGACACTCGCAGCGCGATGATACAAGAGCGTCTTGACTACAAGTCACTTGATCCAGGTGATATCCTCGAGAGGCTAAATACTCATGAGTTCCGACTTCTTTGAAAGAGAGATCTCTATGGTTCTAGCTATGGAAAATCGCGTGCCCTGAAGGCCAAGGCTGTGTATGAATATGATTGTGAAGACTCTGGTAGTAGCCTTGGAGATCTTGAAGAATTGAGCCAGGAGCTAGCACTGCTCGTGAAGAAATTCCAGAAGTTCTCAAGACATGGTCGCTTTGGAAAATCCTCAAGGAGCAGTGATTCCTCATCCAGTGACTATAAGAGAAGACTATGCCACAAATGCAAGAAACCTGGTCACTACATTCAAGATTGTCCTTAGTGGGAAAATAAATTAAAGAAGAAGAAATACAAGGATTATAGTTCTGATGACGCTAAGAAGAAGAAGAAATCATCGAAATCTTCATCATCAAAATCCTCAAAGTCTTCTTCTCACAAGAATAGCAGCTCCAAGAAGGCTCGGGAATTCATTAGCAAGGAAATGGACTCTGAAGCTGAATCTGAGGAACATGAGGAAGAGGAGGCATCGGAAAGAATCTGAGTCAGTGTGGCGAGTCTGGCTCTCGCTCGCTTTCGTCAGCAAGACCATATTCTACTCTGAAGAAAATGACCTCACCAACAAAGCTGATGAAGATAGTGATGACTACGCTCCCACCTATTGCCTCATGGCAAAGGGTGCCAAGGTACTCAAATATACCTCCCCTGAATCTAGTGAAAATGAATCTGATAAAGATCTCAAGCCCAGCTACTCAAAACTTGCTAAGATTGCTGTAAAACAAGAAAGGGCTTTTGAAAAGGTTCAAAACATGCTAGACAAAAGTGATGATATGTTGGGTGAAGAAATGGATCGCACTAAAGCCACGATCGAAAATCTTCAGAGACTTCTCTAGGCTTGACAACCTTCAAGGTCATCATAACACTCTCTTATCGATCATGAGAAACTTTCTTATGAATTTCTTCAAAGAAAGAAAGATCTTGAGAAGCTAAGAGTGAGTTATGAAGATCTTCGAAGAAGAGCACGATTCATTGCTAGCTCAACAAATCAAGCGCTTCTCGTGAAGAATTTGTTCCTCCATGCTTAAAGTGCATTGAACGTGAATCTGCTAATTCTTCACCTGAATGTTCAAATGCTTCAACAGTTACAAATTCTTCACCTGCCTCTGCTATCACTAATTCCTCATCTGAGGACATTGCTAGTAGCACTGACAATGCAGGGCTGAAGGAATTGTACATGACAGGCATGTACAAAAGCCTCAAAGGGCATCGAGACTCTTTGTGATGTGCTTAAAAGCAGATTCTCAACAGGACCCTAGGAAAGAGGGTATTGCCTTTGAGAGGAAACTCAATGCTGATGGAACATATTGGAAGCCTGAGCAGTACCCCAAAACCTCATGGGTTGCTGCAAAGGGACCTCCAGTTGATCCATCTAACTTATCTGGCTTTTCATGTGAATCTCCTCATTCTTCTGATGAGTCATTTGACTCCAACTATAAACTGTTCAAAAATCAGAATGGTGAAGTATTTGCTAGATATGTTGGCACTAACTGCAGGAATGGTTCTCCTATGAAGAAAATCTGGGTTCCCAAGAAGTGCCTTGAAAGTCTTGGTGAATGTCCTCATGACACCACACATGAAGAATAGGAACCCCATATCAAACTCTTCATATGGACCAAATTCTTCATATGGATCCAAGTCCTCATACGGACCAAATTCCTCACGTGGATAAAATTCCTCAAATGGATCAAAGTCCTCATATGATTATCATCGTGCTAACAACTCTGTTTCGCAGGGTAGAGCTAAGGGCTATGAATATGTGCATTATTCTTCAAACCAATATGTTCATAAGTTCTTGAAGAATTTCTCTGCTTATTCATATGCTTACCCTAACCCCTCTTATGTGAAACAAAATGGATTGGCCTCTATGCCACCATTCTCATATGGAGCTCGTAGAGTGATGAACTCTTTGCCACCCCTTCAGATGTGGGTGGTGAAGAAAAAGAACTAATCTCTTCTGCAGGGTCAGGCCTCCAGACGTGCTTTAACATCTGAAGAATTTGCTGGGGGCCTAACAAAATGCCTGAAAGGACGCAGGCTAATCATGAAGAAATGAACTTTCATTTCACACGTCCTCCTACGGCTTATCTGTTATAATGCCTGATGAAATTGATATCATATTCTTCACTGATGAAGTATATGAGATCGTAATTTGCACTAATTCATCTGCGGGATGATCAACCCAAAGCCAATGAGTGGGTCCTCGATAGTGGATGTACAAATCACATGACTGGTGACACGAATCTATTGATGGATGCTCCCTTATCACCATCACATCTGAAGCATATCATCTTTCTTTGACAAAGGCAAAAGTCAGGTATTGGGTCTTGGTAAGGTTGCGATCTCTAAGAGCATACACATGGACAAAGTCATGCTTGTTGAGTCCTTAGGATACAACCTCATGTCAGTCTCAATGCTTTGTGATCTTGATATGGTTGTTGTCTTGGGCAAGTATCGTTGTGTTGTGATCATGGAAGCTGACAATTCCAAAGTCTTCGAAGGCTTTAGGAGAGGAGACTTGTATATTGTTGATTTCTCTCTGAGGACCACAACCAGCTGTGTGTCTACTTGCAAAAGCTTCAGAAGGCTGGCTATGGCATCGACGACTTAGTCACGCAGGCATGAGGAATTTGCACACGCTTGCAAAGAAGAAGCATGTCATTGGCATTGAGAATGTCAAATTCCTCAAGGATCACTTGTGTGGAGCCTGTGAAGCTAGAAAAATGACCAAGGCCAAGCATCCAGCGAAGACTATCATCACCACTACTCGTCCATTCGAATTGCTTCACATGGACCTCTTTGGTCCCAATCATTACTCAGCAGTCACTAATGATGCATCTCTATATGGCTTTGTTATTGTTGATGATTACTCTCGTTACACATGGGTACACATTGTTACTTACAAACATGAAGTGCGTGAAGTCTTCAAACGATTTTCCTCGTGGGCTTCAACCAACTTTGGTGTGAAGACCAGGCACATCAGGAGTGACAATGGAACTGAGTTCAAGAATTCCGGTCTTGATGACTATCTTGATGAACTTGGTATTACTCATGAGTTATCTGCTCCCTATACTCCTCAACAAAATGGCGTCGTGGAGCACAAGAACAGAACTCTTGTTGAGATGGCTCGCACTATGCTTGATGAATACAAAACGCCTCGTCGTTTTTGGATTGATGCAATTGATACCGCGTGCCACATCATCAAGCAGTATATCTTCACAAATTCTTCAAGAAGACTGCCTATGAACTCCTCACCGACAAGAAACCCAATGTGAGTTATTTCAAAGTCTTGATTGCTAAATGCTGGATTAGAGATCCTCATCACAATGCTAAATTTGCACGAAAGCACATGAAGGTTTTATGCTTGGTTATGGAAAGGACTCGCACACCTACAGAGTCTTCAACAATGTTCTTTACAAGATTGTTGAAACTGTAGATGTCTTGATTCGATGAAACTAATGACTGCAAAGAGAGCACCTACCTTCGTGATAGATGAACCAGCACCAGAGGAATCTATCAAGTTCAAGGCGATCGAGGATGTAATTCCCCTTTGAAGAATCTGGTGAAGAATTCATTCACATCTGTGAAGAACGTCGAGCTGTTGCACTGAAGAAAATGTCAAGAAAATGCTGATCAAATTCCTCGGCGACAACCAGCTCATCCTCGCGTTGCAAAAAGAAGTGCAAGTTGACAAGATCATCAATGACATTGAAGCGCCAGTCCTCTCACATGCTCAAAAGCTTCACATTTATCTAACTTTTGTGGGCACTATGCTTTTGTCTCTATCGCAGAGCACACTAAGGTAGATGAAGCATTTCTGGAGCCCGAGTGGATTCAGGCCATGCAAGAAGAATTACATCAGTTCAAGCTCAACAATGTCTGTGAACTGGTCAAACCTCCAGATCCTCGCAAGCATAATATCATTGGCACAAAGTGGATCTACCGCAACAAGCAAGATGAAAATGGCCTTGTGATGAGGAATAAGGCATGACTTGTAGCTCAAGGCTACACACAGGTTGAAGGAATTGATTTCGATGAAACTTTTGCACCTATTGCTAGACTTGAGGCTATTCGCATATTACTTGCTTATGCTAACCATCATAATATCACTTTATATCAAATGGATGTGAAAAGTGCATTCCTCAATGGTAAGCTTGAGGAAGAAGTATATGTTGCTCAACCCCTAGGTTTTGAAGATCTAAAGAATCCCGACAAAGTCTTCAGACTCAACAAGGCCCTCTATGGCCTCAAATAGGCCCCACGGGCGTGGTATGATACATTGAAGGAATTCTTCGTGAAGAATGGCTTCACACTTGGTTCACTCGACCCTACTCTCTTTACTAAATCATATGATGGTGAACTGTTTGTGTGCCAAATATATGTTGATGATATTATCTTTGGTTGTACTGACCAACGTTATAGTGATGAATTTGCCTATATGATGAGTGAAGAATATCAAATGTCTATGATGGGAGAACTGAAATTATTCTTAGGTCTTCAAATTAAGTCAACAACACAATGGCATATTCATATCTCAGGAGAAATACCTCAAAGATGTTACGAAGAAATTCGCATGCAAGATTGCAAAGGCGTCAAAATTCCTATGCCGACAAATGGCCATCTATGCCTTGATGAAAATGGTATTGACTTGATCACAAGGTATACCGCTCCATGATTGGTTCTCTATTGTACTTATGTGCATCTAGGCCAGATATAATGCTTAGTGTTTGCATGTGTGCCCGATTTCAAGCTACACCGAAGGAATCACACCATAAAGGCTGTGAAGCATATTCTTCAATATCTAGCTCACACACCAACCTTTGGGATTATGGTACCCCAAGGGCTCTACTTTTGATCTAATTGGATATTCGACTCGACTATGCCGGTGATCGTGTGGACCGCAAGTCAACATCTGGTACTTGACATTTCCTTGAGCGATCTTTGGTCCATTGGTCCTCGAAGAAAGCGAACTGCGTATCACTTGTCTCTGCGGAAGCTGAATACATTGCTGCTGGCTCTTGTTGTGCTCAATTCTTTGTGGATGAAGCAAACTCTCAAGGACTACGGCATCAACGTGAAGAATGTGCCTCTCTACTGTGACAATGAGAGCGCCATCAAGATTGCTCATAACCCAGTTCAGCACTCGAAGACAAAGCACATTCAGATTCGTCATCATTTTCTTCGTGATCATGTGTTAAAGGGAGACATCTCCATCGAGCATGTGAAGACTGAAGAACAGCTAGCTGATATCTTCACAAAGCCCTTGGATGAGAAGAGATTTAGAAAGTTGCGGTGTGAGCTAAATATCTTAGAATCTTTGAATGTTCTTTGAAAAGGACACACATCCTGACACTTATGCAAAATTGATGACTTAGATGTGCAACACATGAACTTCAATCAATGAAGAATAACACTCTAAGTGTGAAGAAATTAATGAAGAAATTGATTCTCGAGAACCCTCGACAATTATGCAGCGGTGTCTGAAATCATCATTCTTATCTGATTGGGTCACGCCACCACCAAAGTTGAAAATCTTCAATTTGAGTTTTTCCTCGCTTTTGAAATTCTTCATTTTTTCAAAATCTTAAACTGTGCAAAATCTTCACTCTATCCGCCGTCTTTCTGCATTGTCTATATCTATATATATATATATATATATATATATATATATATATATATATATATATATATATATATATATATATATATATATATATATATGGGTTTATGTCCTCTACATCATTCACTTATGGCTATTTCTTCAAGTTGCTTTTTCTGCTAAGTGAATGGGATCGGACCCTTCCCCCTCTATGCTATACTCAACCCAAGCTATTCACAAATTCTTCATGTGCATTCTATTTGAAACTCGTTCCGCATCCCACGATAAACTTATCTATTCACGCACAATCTAACACAATCTCCACTTTTCAGTACGTGGGTGACACATGTCAAGCGAATGAGAAGGGTCAGGGGCACGTTCGTCCAAAATCTTTGAGCGAATGGTTTTTCACCGTGGCTATATATACCCCCTCTCCCCTTCCTCACTTCCTTTACTCCGCTCGACCGCTCTCTCTCACTCGAGCTTCTCAAACCCTAGCGCCGCCGCTACTCCATCGTCGCCGGTGAGGAAGAGCTTCACTGCCTCGACCTCGTCGCCGTCGTACTCGCACCGACCGCGGAAATCTTCACTCCGCCACCGCCATAGCTGTCTTCCTCCGCCGAGTTAGAGCATGGGAGATCTGAATCCATTTAACTTCTAATCTACACCTCTCGGTTAAATCGTGTTCTTGATTCGAGTAATTAAAAGTTACTTTTATTACTTGCTTTGATTCTCAAACCTTCCTGAAAATCTTCAAAGGTGTTTATTCTTCAAATCTTCACACATATGAACACCTCAAGCGAAATATGCTCTTGATTCGTTTCTCTAAGCAATGATTTTTCTTCAAGATTCCTCAATTGTGTGGATCCTCGATCTATACAACTCTGGAACCTAAGACAAAGATCGCTTAGTGAAATTCTTCAAGACTCATCTGGTCAAATTCCTCAAACTAGTTCTTTTTGAAAAACATTCTGAGAACGCATATGACCTCTCCAAATTCCTCGCAACCATACTACTCTGTTCACGGTACTCATGTCCATTGCTGAATCACTAGGTTCTCATCAACTTAACTCATTTGCAGCGTTCCTCGAAGAAAAGTTGCATACTTCTTGAGAGAATTCGATTGTTCAAATTCCTCACCAAGAATATGGCGGAAGGAAAGAAGCCACGGAAAGGAGGAAAGAGGCTGAGGTCATGACTGCTTCGAGATACTGAGGATATATCTGGACTATTGCACACCAGATGAAGCCAAGTTTGGCAAGGAAAACAAAAATCAGCGCAAGGTGCGCATTCAGAGGATTGAAAGGAGATGGGCAAGGGAATGGAGGGAGTACAGATATGTTACTCCAAAGTACATGGAGAAATTTGCACTGAATCCTCCATGCCCAAGAGCTCCATTGGCACCTGATCAAGAAGCTGACCCCACCAGCATCAAGCGTGGTGAGGACTTTCCTGAAGAATGGGCCAAGCGCCAAGCCAAGTTGGCGAGACAAGCCAAAGAAGTAGTGAGGAAATTTAATGAGGACTCTGCTACTGCTGCTGCCACTGAGGCCCCTGTTCAGCCCAGAAGATACATGGCAAAGAAGCCAGCGCACAAGCCAAGTGCTTCTCCAACAGTGCCCTCATGGCCAAAATCCTCAGCAATGCCCTCACGGCCAGAATCTTCAATGCCCTCACGGCCAGTTCCTCATGCGGCTCCTGCTCCCAAATCCTCAGCTCCTACAAAGTCCTCAGCATCTGTGCATCTGGCCACGTGCCAAAGGACTGCAGGCATCTCTATTGCCTCTGGTGTCTCAGCAAGTTCCTCAGCTGCACTAAATTCTTCATCAGGCCCCTCTCTTCTGAAGAAAAAGGCAACTGCTGGACGAGGTCCTCGGCCAAGTCCCAAGAAGAAACAGGTCGCTTTGCAAGTGCCATCTGACGATGAAGCTGATGATGATGAACTTCCGGAAATCATCAAATATAGGCAAGAAAGGGCCGCTAGAGCCAAAGGCACACCTGTTCCACTGCTTTTGGATCCTAAGATGATCCTCGATTACATTGATCTCTAGCACAAGGACCCAAACACACCTATGCCTAATTTTCATCTGACACCTGGACAAAGTCACATGCTGACTCATTTCATCCAAGAATAAAAATGGAAATTTGAAAAGGCTAGGCAGATCAAGAAAGCTCAATTCAGGAAAGAGAAGTTCCTGAGGAAAAACGTTGTCAGTATGACACCTGAGCAACTCCTCAAGGTCTAGACTGAAATTCAAACCCTCAGCAAAGACTTTGATGCTTATTATGCTGATTGGCAAGGAGCCAAAGTCAGATTCGTCAACCTGACGAAGTTCACAAATGTTGCAGCCCCAACGCAACAAGAAATTCCTCAGGCTGGAGCCTCTGCTCAACTATTTGAAGAACATGCCAAGCACCGCTGATTATTTTCAACTGCTGAAGACAATGCTAGTTCGAGGCTGATGACTCCATTCCAGCCATTTGAAGAAATTGCCGTGGCATCCACTAGTGGTGCGTCTGAAAGCCCAGAAGAAGTCGAGAATCAAGCTGCGTCGATTCATGAGGAAATTCAACCAGATTCCTCAGCTCCTCCCGCGCCTACACCAACTCCAATCCTTCCATCTGCATCTGATGTGAAGAAGACCAAGGCTGCAGAGCGAGCTGCAGTGAAGAAAAGGAAAGCATCAGCTGTGTCAAATTCTTCGGCTGCGAAGAAAATGAAGCCAATGACCACCTCATTTGAAAATCCTATTGATGTTGTTCCAATTTCCTCCATGCCATCAAAGGACCTTATTCCTTTTGGAGAAGAGTATGAGATCCCAAGCGGATCTGATGAAGAAAATCATTCTGCTGCTTCGTCAGAGCAGATTGATGAAGAAATTGAAGTGGAAGCGATCCCTTCTACTCCTGTTGTATCCTCACCTATGCCTCAGTTCACAGCTGAAGAGGCTGGTGTGGAGGAAATTGAAGACGAAGATGTGGATATTGGAAGCACAACACGAGTGATGAACGATGACTTTTGGGAAAGTCTGCATCCCAATTCTCCACTCTTCACCCCAATCCAACAGATTCCTCAGTCCCCTGCACCAACTGTTCAACTAGGCTCTGAAGAAACTCATCCCACTCCCTCTGTGCATGAAGAAATTCCAGCCGCTAGTGCTAAAGAACCTGCTGCTGCTGATCCTATGAACACGCAGACTGCATATGAAGAGGAACCAGAAATTCCTCAGCCTGAAGAACCTGAGATTGCGATTCCTGAGGTCGTGATGCAACTCACTGACACTCCACTGCTAAAGCCAAAGAATCCATTCTCAACGAAGCAAAAGTTCAAGGCTGAAGATTTCTTCAGCGAGCATGTATTCTTCACTGACTACAACCCATATGACTTTGCTCACATAAGGAAGAGGCGGTTCTGGACTGCTAGTCAAGCCAACTTCTATTCCTCTGTGCTTTTCAACAAAGACAAAGTCTTCGATCACGCACATATTCCTCATGTGGACATGGAATCTCTGCCAGGCTTTGAGCCAGTCCTAAGTGTTCTTCACGATGCAGGACTCCTAAATTTCTGCACTGACATCTGTGATTGGAATGAAGAACTTATTCTTCAATTCTATGCGACGCTGCATATCACTGGAGACGCTGAAGATGTTAACTCATGGGTGTTGGACTGGATGTCTGAAAATACTCACTACAAGGCACCACCCTTTGAATTGCTTCGTGTCCTTCCTCTCGGTCCTCCCTTGACGGTGCACGTTGCATCTACAAAGGACCTGAATCGACAAATCACTATATGCAAGTCTTGATGAAGCCTTTGAAGCCGTGGCAGGCCCCACAGACCAAATTCTTCGTCAAGGAATTACTGTATGTGCCTCGGACTGTCTATCGCATTCTGACGAAGACTATGAGTCCTATCAAAGGCCACGACTCAAATGATGAAGAAGTCGTTGGCATCATGAAGAATATGCTTTTCAATATCATTCATGGCGTTCCCGTCAACTTCCATGATTTCTTCATGAGGACTCTGGCAAACATTTCTATGTCACCTTTTGAGCTGAAGCCTTATGCACCATGGAATATGAGGTTCATCAGGACAAGGTATTCACTCAATTACAAGGCTGATACTCTAAATCACTGCAGCTACTTGCCTCCAATTGAAGTCCTCAAACGGACATTTTCCTCAGCTGATGACAAGGGCAAGGCAACTGTTGTGATAGATGAAGGCATTCGTCCATTGGATGGTCAATTTCGCAAAGCTGCATCCTACTCCACCAATGATGACTCGCCACTCATAACTCGGCGCCAATACCTCACCAAGCAAAATCCTCAAGCCACAAAGACCTGTGGTGATGACTCGATCGTGAGTTACTCCTCAGTCTTCATCAGAAGGTTGATCGCAATCATAAATGGGTCAATCGTCGGTTTGGTTCAAATCTTCACAACATGACCTCAACACACAATGCAGTGAAGAAAAACCAATACTACCTCCATGAAACCTTCAACCGCACATGGGCTGTTCTTTCTAATGTCTACAGCGCAGAAGAACTGAAGACAATGGGTCTCAAGGAAGAATTTGACTGGTCTGCACCTCCGCCGAAGAAATTCAAGAAGGTCAAGGTTCATTCCTTGGTAGCCGGCTCCTATTCTTCATCGCGTGACACTGATGAAAATGAAGACTTGGACGACACTGCAGCAGGCCCTACTACGACAACCGACCCCGACAACGCTGGCGCTCCTCCATCAACTTGATATTCTTCAGGGGCGTTAGTCCTTAGTTTCAATCCTTTTGGTCATTTGATGAGAAAGGGGGAGAAATGTGAGTTAGTCTTCAAGCAGGTCTACCATATACAACATTTTTTTTGCTAAGTTGCAACTCTCGTTCTTCTGAAACTTTTATTGGATCGAGTTGTAAACTTAAACCGGATGGTGCTCTGATACTTTTGATGTGTTCCTCTGCATGCTTATTCCTCATTATATGTTAATGCACGCATCTTTGAACTACATCAGTCACCATATTTCATCATGCATTTCAAATTCCTCATATTATATGTCAAATGCGTGTATGAATTACAAGTTATAGGGGGAGATCTCCATGATTCAACTCTTCAAATGTGCATTGCCTCAAAAGCAAATTCCTCACCATGCACATCTTCAGGGGGAGTTCTTCTATATCTTGCAATCAAATTCCTCAATATCAGTATTTACACTTCATATGTTTATCCTCGTTGAAAACTTAACCTATATTGTCATCAATCACCAAAAAGGGGGAGATTGTAAGTGCATCTAGTGCCCCTTAGTGATTTTGGTGTATTGAAGACTTATAGGTTAAGGGACTAATGTGTTTATGAGTGTACACAGGTCTATAAGTTTGATATTTACAGAGAAAGTCGACCCCTAAAAATGAAGTTCTTCGATCAAGACTTTGATATTCTCAAGACTTTCAAGACTTTGAAAGTGAAGAAATTGGTGTGACCTTGAAGACTTGGTATTCATTCGAGGAACATGAAGCGTGAAGACTTTTGTTTTCGTAGTTCCGCTTTCTCTTTCTTGAGTCATAGGAAACACCGTACTGTTAAAGGGGGTTGAGGAAATACTAAGGAAAAATTTCCATGTGATGCTCAACTCAAAATCCTACACCTACCAATCCCTTCGAGTGAAGCCATTGGAAATCTCATACAGCTTAGTAAATTTCTTCAGTGACATAGACGAAGTTCTTTTGGTCGCTGAGGAATTTGTTCTGACTGAGGAGTTAGGAATTTGCCAGTGCGGATTGCCTACACAGTGAGGAACATGATAGCCCTGAGGAATTTGAGAGTCAAATTTCCGACCGTTCTTGTCTTCTTGGCCAACTGTCCCAAAATATCTTAGCCACCTAACGGTCATATCATTGAAGGGCATTTATGTCTTATCATGTCGGGCTGCTCCCTAGGCTATAAATAGCTACCCCCTACAACCACTAGCTGGTTGGCTGCTCCGAGAGAACTTGACACTTGTCATTTGAGAGCAACGCATCCTCCGAGGACTTTGAGCGAAAATCATCGAGTGAGGAAAAACCCAAAAACCAAACCCCTACAAACCCAAAGTGATTGAGCATCATCAAGAAATTGATCCTGCGTGGATCCGACGCTTGTTACCTTTGAAGACCTGTGCTTCTTCCAGACGGTTAGGCCTCATGGTCTAGAGCATCCAAGAGGAATTGTGGATCGCCGAGTGACCAAGTCTGTGAAGGTTTGGAAGTCGCTCAAGACTTACCACGAGTGATTGGACGAGGTCTATGTGAACTTAGTTCAAGGAGAATACGGTGAGGACTTGGTCTCTGAGCTGCGTGCTCAAGAAGCTGGGTGTCCGGGACTGTGTGTCCTCGAAGTTTAAATACTCAGACGCTCCAACAGACGCATAAGCCGAGACAGCAGTTGGAACTGGTCTACCAAATCATTGTCTTCACCAACCTAACTGGTTCTATTTCTTCAACTCTTTCATTTCCTCATTACTGTGTTGATTGTTCGTTCATATCTGTGTTTGAAGACTTTGACTGAAGACTTTCTCAATTTCCTTAGTTCAATTTCTTCAGTCTGTTTGTCTTCATCTTGTGTTATCCTGTTTTTACGCTTTCAGTACTCTTTGATTGTCTTCATTTCATCATGATCACCATGCCCGCATTCTCTTATGCTTACTTCTGAGTACTTATTCCGCTGCAAGTAGTTCTTCACTTAGGAATTTCCTCATCGGCAAATTCCTCATTGAAGAATTCATAAAAATCGCCTATTCACCCCCCCTCTAGTCGATATAACGCACTTTCAGAGGCCTAGGAAGGGAACGATGCGGAGCCAGGAAAGACGAGGCAGGTGGATGCCCACGTGGAGGGGAGTACGAGGGTTCGCTGGCTCGGCTGCGTTGTGAGGCTGCTGTCACCGGAGAATAACCGGAGGTGTTGGTGAGTAGATGAATGGCCTGGACAGCGATGGGAGTAGGGTGGGCCGGTGAGTCCTGCATGGCAGCACAGCCGGCCACGGGGGGCGGTACCGCCGATGGTGGTTTGGGTGGCTGAAGCAAGAATATCCGAGATTGAAGAAGAAGCACGACATCCATTGGATGGACATCCAACAACCACTGCTGCTAGAACCATGTGTTGACAGTAAGTTTACAAAGCCTTGCATACGCGTCAACTTAGTAGGCCCACAAGTGTGTGGCAGAGAACCTATAGCCCATTTGCTATTTGTAAGAATGTACGGCCCATTTTTGAATTCTAATGGAATTTACTACAGCCCATTTATAGTTTGTTAAAATTACAGCCCATTTTCTAGCTAGGACAACGACTAATAATTTCAACCAAACGCTCAAAACAGAATTCAATAAAATTTCCCACATTTTGATGGGATCCAAAATATTTGTATGCTAAAATTTCGAGTCATATTAAATATAATTTCAAAATAAATTTGTATTACGTAAAAATCCAACAAAATATTGTGCGCGCAATAAGTATTGAAATTAGAATTTTCAAACTCCAAAAATAATATTATTTTTAACTAATTATGTGTCTGGTGCATTCTTTATAGTTAGAGCCCAGATTTTATAATTACATCCCATTTATTATTTCTTAAAGCTCATTTTCTTGTAAGCCTAATGCATCCCTTCTAGGAAAAATTTGCAGCCTCGCGGGGCGGAGAATAACAAGTTGACCTGGACTGCGTATTCCCCAAAAAAAGTATAGCTAGGCTAGCCATTTTCAGCTTGAAAAAAATTAATATCTGGGCTGGATATTTGGTCGACATAAAATAATAGCATGGGCTAGATGGGCCATAGCCCGCCCAGTTGATACCCTGCTCCTCTGAACAACAAAAAAACGTCGCTCAGAAAAACTCTACTCGCACCTAAAACACAAATACTACTCGAGCTGCTGGGTCGCAGCTGTCAGCGGTTCCTTGTGCAATTCTCTCGTTTATTGACTATATAGGTTGACAATAGTGTGGCACTGTGATGCCAGGAAACCAAGAGGAAACAAAAAAATTATAATTGAATATAATAAGGAGGCACTTGTGCACGTGCGGCTATGGCCCTGGTGGGTCCCCACTGTCATCCTCTCTAATTAAAGTCATCTCCTGATTCCTCAAGTTCGTTACCATGTTGACGACGTGAGACGGCGGCGCCACGGGGAGCGCAACAACTCGAAGGATGACGGAGAGGGCCTCGCAGTCCCTACGGATGGTCTGATACAGCACCCGCTGTTCATTCAGGAAGCCAGGATCATAGGGCCACATGTCCGCGACGGCATTGTCGTTCGCTTATTCGCCGGCGATTCGTCCTTCCGCGAGCCGGTGCTCCTTGAGGAGACGGAGGTTGCAGCACTGGTCCTCCTGCGCTGGTAGCTCTTCCACCATTAGGGCGTCGAAGTGCGGCCGCACCTACTCTATGGTGAACCCACATTAGCCAGCTTGGGCGGTGGCGCTGGCTCCTGGTAATAAGCCACGTCCATCGTCTGATTGTTGTTGCTCAGCTTGGCGAGCTCGCTGGCGAGCCAGCATGTCCAACTGCTGGAGCGGACCGCTGCCAAGCATGAGTCTAACCGCCCTGGCCCACCCAGACCCCCTCACTTGCCCGCGCGTGCTTTTCGCCCGATGTTAGCGCCGCCCGCGCCACTTCCTAGTGTAGGCGATTGCTACGTGTTCAAACGACACAAGTGTTGTTTGTCTGTCTGTCTGCTGCCCACATAAATGATACGCGGTTGCCGAGGCGGTTACTCCGGCACCACCAGTTCGTCCCTCCGCCGCCCACCATTGTTATATAAACTGTTGCGCCGGCAATAGCCGTAGTCATCCGCCTTCGTTCCCTTTCTCCTGTCCACACCACTCCAACATGGCTTCCTCGCGCTCTTCGGGACGGGCATACGATGGACCAGAAGGAGATGGCAGCCATTGTTGCTGACTGGCTAGTTGGTAGGCAGCCGGAGGCCGACGACGTCCCAATGGAGAACGTTGTAGTCGATGATCCGGCGCCAACCCCCTCCTCCGCGCCATCCTCGCTGGTGCATTGCACCATGACCATTGGCGAGGCATGTGCCCAATACATGGACATGGTGAGGCAGAAGTGTGAGGAACAGTTCCGGGAGGCGCAGGCTGATGCCACCTACAACCACCATGTCCTCCAGGAGCACCTGCAAGCGGAGGAGCAGATCACCATGGAGCGGGCGGAGCAGGAGGCGTTGCTCGAGTCGCACCGCTCCGCCCGCAAGAGCCGCCTCGCGCGCTGGCGGTACTGCATGCGGGTGGCGGAGGTTGCGGCCGCCTACAAAGAGGGCAGTGAAGCGGGCGAGGCGATGTTTGGCGAGAACAACGACGAGGTGGAGGACAATGCCGGCTCCGCCGAGGCCTCGCCCCACCGGCACTGAGGAGGAGGACTTCGCTGGCTTTGGCGAGGCCTCGCCCTGCCAACAACGAGGCAGAGGACATCACTGGCTCCGTCGAGGCCCTGCCCTGCCGGCAACTGATAACCCACAAGTATAGGGGATCGCAACAATTTTGGAGGGTAGAGTATTCAACCCAAATTTATAGATTCGACACAAAGGGAGCCAAAGAATATTTGAAGGTATTAGTAGCTGAGTTGTCAATTCAACCACACCTGGAGATTAATTATCTGCAGGAAAGTGATCGATAGCAAAAGTAGTTTGATAGTTTTGATAGTAGTGACAGCGATAAGAATGGTAATGATGATAGCAGTAATTTTGTAGCAAGTGTAACAGTGATGATATCAGTAGTAACATAGCAAGAACAATATAGGATAAATTCGTAGGCATTGGATCGGTGAATCTTGGGATGATATTCCTCATGAGACAGTTATAACCTAGGGCGATACGGCAGTAGCTCCAGTTCATCGCTATAATGTAGGCATCTATTCCATAAATAGTCATACATGCTAATGGAAATAACTTGCATGACATCTTTTGTCCTACCCTCCCGTGGCAGCAGGGTCCATATTGGAAACTAAGGGATATTAAGGCCTGCTTTTAATAGAGAATCGGAACAAAGCATTAACACATAGTGAATACATAAACTCCTCAAACTACGTTCATCACCAGAAGAAGTTCCGGTTTCTATCACTCCGGGGTTACCGGATCATAACACGTAGTAGGTGACTATAACTTGCAAGATCGGATCTAGAACATGGATATAATAATGATAACATAAACGGTTCAGATCTGAGTTCATGGCACCCGGGCCCAAAGTGACAAGCATGAAGCATGGCAAAGTCATAGCAACATCAATCTAAGAACATAGTGGATACTAGGGATCAAGCCCTAACAAAACTAACTCGATTACATGATGAATCTCATCCAACTCCTCACTGACCAGCGGGCCTATGAAGGAATTACTCACTCCCGGTGGGGAGCATCATGGAATTGGCGATGGAGAAGGGTTGGTGATGACGAAGAACGAAGATCCCCCTCTCCGGAGCCCCCAACAGACACCAGATCTGGCCTCCTGATGAAGAACAGGAGGTGACGACGGCTCTGTCTCGTGGACCGCGATTATTCTTTCTCCCTGGTTTATTTGGAAAAATAGGGTTTTATAGCGTCGGTTTCATGGTCCGTGGGGCCACCAGGTGGGGAGAACCCACCTGGGCGTGCCAGGAGAAGGGACGCGCCCTGGTGGGTTGTGCCCACCCAGGGCCCCCTCTCCGGTAGGTGTTGGCTCCATAAATTCTTATATATTACATAAAAATTCCTTGCAAAGTTTCGTTCCATTCCGAGAACTTTTATTTCTGCACAAAAACAACACCATGATAGTTCTGCTGAAAACAACATCAGTCCGGGGTTAGTTTCATTCAAATGATGCAAATTAGAGTCCAAAACAAGAGGAAAAGCGTTAGGAAAAGTAGATACATTGGAGACGTATCAACTCCCCCAAGCTTAAACCCTTGCTTGTCCTCGAGCAATTCAGTTGATAAACTGAAAGTGAAAAAGAAAAACTTTTACGAACTCTTTTGCTCTTGTTTGCATAAATAAGCTTAAACAGAACCCAGGTTTTCACCCAACATTATAACTAACTATGCCGACAATAACTCTTATAGATTATATTAACTGATATCTATGACATAATCAGCTAGCGAGCAATAATAAGATATCGCAAATAGCAACAAGTTGTCAAAACAACCATGATATAATATGACAATAGTGGTATCTCGCTAGCCCTTGCTGAGATCGCAAAACATAAATGCAGAGCACCTCCAAAGTTCAAGCAGCGACTAAACATTGTAATTCATGGTAGAAAAGATCCAGTCATGATCCACCCAACATTAGCTACACACAATGCACAACTCATGACAGCTGTGCTCTCAGGTTCTAGTGCTTGTTTAAGAAGGTGATGACACAATATAAAAGTAAATACATAGTCCCTTCGCAGAGGGAAGAAGTGATTTGCAGAGGTGCCAGAGCTCAAGTTTTTAAAACAGAGGTGAATGATATTTTGAGACATGCACCCTTCTCATTTACTTCACGACCGTCAGCTATCAATATCTTCCATGCTAAGCACGCTAGTGGCGGTTCCCAAGCGATAAAAGTAAAGATTTTGACTCCATTGGGAGTTTTTGTTTGATTATTTATGAGATTAAATCTTATTCAATTTGCAGTTTGGGACTGGGCATCCCTATTACCGCCCTTCTCTCGTGCGATGGCGAGTGAATAAACACTCGACCTGAGAATAACCTGCTTAGCATGGAAGATACCGACCACCTCCTATCGTTCCATGAACGATCCGAGCACCTAAAACCGATATTTATTTAGAAGTTTTTAGAGGTGGCACATGCAAATTTACTTAGGACGGCATGGTAACACCGCATATAGGTAGGTATGGTGGACTCATCTGGAATAACTTTGGGTTAAGGATTTTTGATGTACAAGCAGAATTCCCACTTAGTACAAGCGAAGGCTAGCGATAAGATTGATAAGCGGCCATCTAGAGAGCAACAACGATCATGAACATGCATTATGCATAAGTAACATTGGACACAAGCATGAGTAGGATATGAACACCATGAACATAAATATCATAGAGGCTATGTTGGTTTTGATTCAACTACATGCATGAACATGTGCCAAGTCAAGCCACTCGAACATTCAGAGGAGGATACCATATATCATCATACTACATCACAATCATTTTAACGCTATGTTGATATCCAAGATAAATCATTATCCACTCCCAGCTTCTTATGCATGGCATGAGGAACTATAATCTCTAAATGTCATTGCAAACTTGTTTAATCATAATGGGCTGAATCAAGGATACTAGGTTAAACATATTTGCACAAACAGAACAAGTCGAGTTCATATCAATTTCTCTTTGACAGCCAGTTCATCGAATATCGTCATTATTGCTTTTCACTTGCACGACCGAATGATATGAAAATAATAGTTGTGCAAGAGTGCCGTGGACTAAGCTGGAATCTGCAAACATTTTATTCTAAAGGAGAAGACAAGGTAAATGGGCTCTTTATTAGTTCAACAATTATTCATATGAGTGCCACTCAACATTTTCATCGTGGTCTTCTCCCCGGTACAACTCGGATAAAAAGAAAAGAACTTCAGGGAAACACAGTGTAACACCCTCGATGCGGCTATATCTCCCACGTGTCGAAGCACGACTTAGAGGCATAACCGCATTGAAAGCAATGTCGCAAGTGAGGTAATCTTCACACAACCCATGTAATACATAAGGGAAAGAGATACATAGTTGGCTTACAATCGCCACTTCACACAATACATGAGTAAAGCATTACATCATACAGATACAATCAAGGTCCGACTACGGAACCAAAATAAAAGAAGACTACCCCAAATGCTACACATATCCCCGATCGTCCCAACTGGGCTCCACTACTAATCAACTGAAACAAAACAACACAAAGAACAAGATCTTCATCGAGCTACTCCTTGAGCTCGGATGCGTCACCTGCACGGTTTCATCGACACCTGCAAACTGGTTTTGGAAGTATCTGTGAGTCACGAGGACTCAGCAATCTCACACCCGCGAGATCAAGACTATTTAAGCTTATGGGAAGGGGAAAGGTATGAGGTGGAGCTGCAGCAAGCGTCTAACATGTATGGTGGCTACCATACGCAAAAGAGAGCGAGAAGGGGAGGCAAAAGCACGGTCGAACAACTATGATCAAGAAGTGATCCTAGAACAACCTACGTCAAGCATAACTCCAACACCGTGTTCACTTCCCGGACTCCGCCAAGAAGAGACCATCACGGTTACACACGCGGTTGGTGTATTTTAATTAAGATAAACTTCAGGTTTTCTACAACCGGACATTAACAAATTCCCATCTGCCTCATAACCGCGGGCACGGCTTTCAAAAGATAATACCCTGCAGGGGTGTCCCAACTTAGCCCATTATAAGCTCTCACGGTCAACGAAGGATATTCCTTCTACCGGAAGACCCGATCGATCTCGGAATCCCGGTTTACAAGACATTTCGACAATGGTAAAACAAGACCAGCAAGACCACCCTCTGTGCCGACAAATCCCGATAGGAGCTGCACATATCTCGTTCTCAGGGCACACCGGATAAGCTAAGCGTACAGGTACCGACGTAATCCAAGTTACCAAGCAATGGTCCCGCACGGTGCTCTAGTTTGGACCAACACTCGGAGGAGCACTGGCCCGGGGGGTAAAATAAAGATGACCCTTGAGTCTGCAGAACCCAAGGGAAAAAGGCTTAGGTGGCAAATGGTAAAACCAAGGTTGGGCCTTCTTTGGAGGAGTCTTATTCAAAGCAAACTGTCAAGGGGTCCCATAAATCACCCAACCGTGTAAGGAACGCATAAAATCCGGGAACATAACACCGGTATGACGGTAACTAGAGGCGGCAAGAGTGGAACAAAACACCAGGCATAAGGCCGAGCCTTCCACCCTTTACCAAGTATATAGATGCATTAATTAAATAAGAGATATTGTGATATCCCAAAATAATCATGTTCCATCATGGAGCAAACTTCAACTTCACCTGCAACTAGCAACGCTATAAGAGGGGCTGAGCAAAGCGGTAACATAGACAAACAACGGTTTGCTAGGAAGGGTGAAAAAGGTTAGACGCTGACATGGCAATATGGGAGGCATGGTAAGCAAGTGATAGGCATCGTAGCATAGGCATAGCAAAAAGACCGAGCAATTAGCAAGCAAAGATAGAAGTGATTTCGAGGGTATGGTCATCTTGCCTGAGATCCCGCAAGGAAGAAGAATGAGTCCATGAAGAAGACAAACGAACGTAGTCGAATGAATCCTCACAACTCCGGAACGAAACCGAAGCTAACGAGAGTAGCAACCCGGAAAGAAGCAAACAACATGGTAAACACACAAGCATAAACATGTCATGATGCACAAACAAGTATGATGCATGTCCGGTTTAATGAGGCATGGCATGGCAATATGCACAAACAACACTACAAGTTAAGTGGAGCTAAATATGCAACGAGTTCCATATTGACGAAACACCACATCAATTATTTAGTTCTGTCTCGTTTAGGAACACAACAAAATTGCAAGTTGTTATAAACATGGCAAGAGGTGAAACATAATTAAACCACTTATCTAGGCAAGTTTAAGTGAGGCCGGAAACAACAAACAACAATTCCGGAAAATCCCCATATGTTATTTAGCAATTTAACGCAAACAACAATTTTAAACATTTTAATTGTTGTTATCATGATGCGAATGACATATGCAAGTTTTAAGCAATTTTATGAAAATGTTGACATGAGCATGATACGAGGCATTTGTCACTATGGCAGAAGGAAAAGGGTGCCACGGCGACGAATCCAAAAATGATGCCACGGCAACATATCGGTTCCGGTAGCTCATGGAGATACCGGTGCAAAAGGAAGCGTGCGGATGTGCGGAACATGCTAGATATGGTGGGGTGCTCCCGACTACCGGGCTCCGACGGGTTAGTGGCATGAAAACGAGTGACAATTCGGACACGGTGCAAGCACAAGCATCTCATACAACATGCATTCGGTCCACGACGGTCATCTCAGCGGTTATACCTTCGAAGCGTTCAAATGGGACGGTGCAATGTAGAGGAATTAGTTGTTCTCGTGACGGTAGGGGAAGTAGGGGTACACGTTCGTCGTGGAAGTAGTCGTTCACGGCGACGGTAGAGGTACTCGCGATCTTGGCAACGGTAGTCGTACATGTCCAGGGAGGAACTTGTCGTATCTATGTAGTCGAACTTGGCGCATCCAAGGGGTACTTGGTGAATCAATGTAGTCGTACACAGGGTCGTGTGTAGTCGTACTCGGTGTCCTCGGGGCATCGGCTGTAGTCATGGTACTTGGCGTGCATCAACTGTTGACCAACAGTGTACAGGAGGCAAAGAGGTCTCTTGCGGTCTTGACGTCAATAGAGCTAGGCAGCGCAGAGTACGAACAATGTGGCATGGCAGCAACGGGTCGGCCAAAGGAGGCACGAGGCCATGGCGCCATGGATGAGCGGTGACAGCGGATCCGGGTCGCGGAGGGCGGATCCAGTGGCGCGACAAGCGAGGCCTGATCCAGCCGGAGTCGGGACGGCGGCGATCTCAGCAGTGGGACTTGGCGGCGGGTCGGCCGAGGAGACGGGCGAAGCGCTTGCGCGCAGGCGAGGAGAAGCCGGGCCAACGGGAAGGTGCAGAGGCGAGGTATGGGCGAGCAGGTCGCCTCGTCTGGATGAAGCGAAGGACGCAGGGCGCTGGCAGCAAAGTGAACGCCCATGGGCGTCCGGCAGTGAGGCTTGGCGTCGGGCGAGGAAGGCCAGGACGGCGGGGGTTGTGAGGAAGCAGAGGCCGTTAAACAAGCTTGAGGACGACGGCTGGCGAGATCCGGCGGCGGTGTCAGGTAGACGAGGAGGCGGGGACGAGGCAGCAAGGCGGCGGGGTCGCTGAGGGCGTGGCTACGCTTGGCGGCGGAGGGAGCAAGGCGCAGAGGCAAGAAGGCCGGCGGCCATGGCCTCGGCGAGGGGTCGGGCACGAGGCTCTGCTCCTCTCTCTTTCTCTGTGGGAGGCGGTCTGAGGGAGGAGACGAGAGGAGATGGGGATCGAGGCGATGGGGAGATGGCGTGACTGGAGGAAGGGATCGAGGGAAAGAGAGGGGGTCGATCGGCCTAGGGTTAAGCAGGTGGTGAGGGCGGCTGGGCCTTGGGCCATCTCGGTGAAGAGGGGAAAAGGCCAGAGGAGTTGGGCTTTGGATCTCTCTCCCCCTTAATTCTTTCAAAATCTTTTCCAAAAAACAGAAATCGCAATGAAAGAAAGGAGAGAAAGAAAGATGGTTAGGGGAAGGATTTGGGCAAGAGGTTAATTTCCCTGGACTCACAACACTGAGTTTGATCCCAGGAAAATAGAAGTGGGCATGATTGCAAGCTTAAATTCAAACTCATTTGAATATAATTCGAATGGGTTTGAACTAGGACTTGCTAAAAGGAAGGTCCAAAAATGTTGTGAATTTTGGTCGAGCTTGGGAAAGCGATGAAAGAATATATGGCAAGGTTGGAAACCAAGAATTAAGATAACAAAGGTATTGGGATAATTTGCAAGTGTGTTATGGTGATTTCCAAATTAAAGAAATATTTAATATAGCTCCCTAATATTGGGACGATATGTTATAAAGAGAAGTCACCCGTCCCTCGATTTAAATAGATCAAAAGATCTATGCAAATTATTTAGTTGAGGTCGAGATGCAATGGTTAATGACATGATGGCATGATGACATGATGCAATGAAAAAATAAAAGAGCAAGCACAAAAGAAACACATGGCGAAACTCGGAATAGCTAGAAGTCTTCTGGAGCGTCGGTCTCGGGGTGTTACAACACTCCACCACTACAAGAGGATCTCGTCCCGAGATCTAGGATGGCACCGGAGAGAGACGGGAGAGGAAGAGGTAAAACAAAGTCGCTTCTTTGACAAACGAGTGAAACCACGAACCTTGAGAGGTTGAGCAGTGAAAGAAAGGATACAATGAAGATGAACGAGATTGCAAACACTCCGTTAACAAAGAGGAACAAGGAACATTACAAGAACCTTGTAGGTTAAAAGACATAAGAAAAAGGGTTGCAATGGACAAGAACTACATGCAAGCACTCCGGTAGAAAGCGAGGTGTACAAGGAACGATAAGGATCAATTACGACAACACTCCGGTTGGAAATGGAAGATAAAGAATATGAGCTTGGCAAAATGAAAGCACTTGGATGAGACTCCGGTTAGAAGAGGAATGATAGACAGAACCCTCCGGTTAAAACAAGATAGAGAAGGAATAAGAATGATATAATTTTTGCAGCACTCCGACTGTAAATGGAAGGAATTGAACATGAACTTGAGAAGATGGGATGATACTTGATGAAATTAACAACACACTGCCTCTGGAACTATTGAAAGAATGGCACAAGGGGTAAGAAGGATTTCAGACAGCACTTAGGTTGAAAAGAGAGGCAAAACTTGATATATGAAAGAACTTGAGCAGAGGACATAACACTCATGCTAAATGGATAAGCAAGGAAAAGAACATGATATTTACAAATTGAGATGATGGGTCGAAGAGAGTTACAACACAATGCCTCCGGAACGAAAGAATAGAAGCTAGATGGTTGGGAAGAAAAGAACAGAGAAGAAAATGCCAGCTTCTACCACAAATGAGCTTGGAAAGCACCCTTCCAAGAAGGTTAGAACGGAATTGTTGGAAAACCAACAACGAAAAGAACAAGCTTGTAGTGGGCTTATGGAAAACTTCTCAAAATTGAGGCGAAATACTGCCACTATGGAAACAAATAATATAATTGATAACACAAACGAGATGAAAAATTTCTTCCACCAAGATGATGGAGAGATAATTCGGGTCATTGATAAACACCACAATAGCAACATTCCTTAGGGAATACTTTAGGTGCAATATGACACAAGATAACTCCAACGAAGAGATTGATGGTTGAAAAGATCTCTTGAACAAAGATAAAATGATGGATTTAAATATGTCACTCTTGAAAATCTGTGAATCATGAAATGCGAAGGAAAATTATCAACAATGACATAACACCATCTCAAAATATAAGATAGAGAGAATTGCACTTTGGAATGCAAGATGAAGAATACTTGAGCTCCTCAAAACAAAACATGTGTTGAACACCATGTTTATTTTTGAGTATAGCTTGGCAGGTCATAACTTCGAGAGAAATCTTGAAGAACTATTGAAGAATGAAAAGAATCCTTGATGAACCACCATGTAGAGCCTCCATGATGAACTCCGGTAATAAAAGGATGATAGAAAGAAAGAGAAGTTGACCACACAAGGTGAAACCTTGCAGTGATAAGATGAAGCTTTGAAATGATATAACCGAGAAAACTTGGAACTCCGAAAGAAAGATGAACAAATGAAATAAAGAATTTTGATGAACCTCCGAAATAAGGAATTGAATTTACTCGATGGAACAAGAATAAGAATTACATTATGCTGATCCTTCACCAATTAAATTGATGGCAAGCAATGTATTTGGCATACTACTTATTCTCGTGGAGAGGATTAAGATAGATATGGCGCAAACTTGGGAAGGTCTTCAACGAACCACCGGTAGGATTGGAAAGAACGAATGAATCTATATGATAACGAAGGAAGAGAACTCTTGAACAAACCACCGTAATAACTTGAAAACAATTGAAGAAAAGAAGAGCGAATCGCCGGGAAGAATTAGAAAAGAACGAAGATGCTTGAGAGAATTTAGATATAAGAGATTGAAGAGATGACAAGCTGACTAGAGAATACTGGAACGATGCACCGATAAGATTTGGAGAACGAGAGCTGAAAGCTAGAATGAATAATTCTGAGATGATGGGCTGAGAAGAATCAAACTGAAAAGACTTCTGAATTGCTCCGGATGGGTGAAAATAATTCTCACAATCAAAACAATTATGAGGATGGCACGAAGCTCGAACCATGAATCTTGAAGAGAATGGAGCAAGATTAAAGAGAAACTCTTCTTCGGTCTTCAAAATTCGAGAATGACGACGAGAAACACCACCATGAATTGTTGAGGCACTCCGGAATGAAAATTAGAAAGGTTGAACCAAAGATGAAAAGAATTTGAAAGATCTTGGAGAAAGCCATGACTGATGAAAACCCATTCTTACGTCAAACTTAGAAAAGAATTTTAGAAGCTCCGGAAAAAATTAGAAGAGTCAGGTAAGATCCTGGAAAAAAACCTGTGGGTTAGGGCCCACTCAAAAGAACCACCATTGAACAATTGTTTGAAAAGAGAGATTGCACCGGTTGAATTAAATGGCTCAAAAGGGATAACAACTACGAGAAATCTTGCACGGATTAGGAATGAAAACACGAATCTTCTGAGATAATCTTTAGCACTCCGGAAACAAATGAATAACAAGAAGTGAAAAATTAAGAGGTGCACCGGCATGAGAAAACATTTGAAACGAGGAAGGGAATATGATCAACACTGAAAACTTGACTTAAATCCACCGGAGAAGAAAATTAGAATGGAACAATGATAAGGTTGAAGCTTCCTTAGCGTCTTCATGAGAAATCACCGGATAAAACATTGACAGAAAAGAATGGAGAGACTTCCCATCAATAAAAGGATACTTGATTAGGAAATCTAAGTCCTTGAAGAAAAAGGGTGGGAGGGCGGGAAAACAAAGACAACTTGGGACGGAAGAAGCAAGCACCGTTGCAAAGAACTGAGAATTGATCTCGCGAATGGGGAGAATGATGGGATCATCTTGAAGAGAAGCGCACGGTGAGAAGAAATTGAGATGACAAACTCGATTATCAAGAAGGATTATTATTCACATAGAAATATGAGAACACCATTTAGGAAAGGTATGAAAACAACACTTGACATTGAAGAAACTCTAATACCACAAATTAAAACAAAAAAAAGGATTGGCTTGCGAATAAGCCGGAAACAAACATATGATAGATCCCATATCGTATCATGTGTCTGTTGGAAAGATATCCTACGAGATACTTGAATTCCCACTTATAAACTCCCGAAACTTTCTGGTTATGCAATCAGGTGTTGGGGATACAGTGGACAAAAAATATATCACCCAAACTAACAATACCTAGATCCAGCTGTATCCATCCTTCAGCACATAACCAAGAAACCTTCGGAAATCGTTTACCTCAACCTTCGAAAAGCATCCGTTATACGAGTTATGGCAATACTCTCGAGCTCGCCCCCCTCTTTGGGTTATCGAGGTTATCTCACCAACAACTGCATAAAAGAGATTTTCGATGTCGGCAAAGCTCGTGTATTCCGTAACTGCAACGATAAAATTGTGGCGACAACACCTCGGAGCTCAACTCCCGGGACACTGCCACAACCCCTAAAGGTCAGGAGGCACCAAGAACAATGTTCTCGTCACAAAACCATCGGAACGATTCCAAGATACCCGCGTGATCCTAAAAAATTATTAGTGAAATTTGAGGAGAGAAGAGTCAAAACTTCTACGCCAGGAGACCTCACCAGAGCGACGAAGGGACTGAGGAGTAAAAAGAATCCTACTCTAAGATATATAATCCTAAGACTCAAAACATTTTTGTTCTAGACTCAACAACGCCATGACAAACAATCAAGCGAGGGCTCCTAAGTCGGGATGGCTCTCATACCAACTTAGCGCCCTCGATGCGGCTATATCTCCCACGTGTCGAGAAGCACGACTTAGAGGCATAACCGCATTGAAAGCAATGTCATAAGTGAGATAATCTTCACACAACCCATGTAATACATAAGGGAAAGAGATACATAGTTGGCTTACAATCTCCACTTCACACAATACATGAGTAAAGCATTACATCATACAGATACAATCAAGGTCCGACTACGGAACCAAAATAAAAGAAGACTACCCCAAATGCTACAGATCCCGATCGTCCCAACTGGGCTCCACTCTCTTGATCAACTGAAACAAAACAACACAAAGAACAAGATCTTCATCGAGCTACTCCTTGAGCTCGGATGCGTCACCTGCACGGTTTCATCGGCACCTGCAAACTAGTTTTGGAAGTATCTGTGAGTCACGAGGACTCAGCAATCTCACACCCGCGAGATCAAGACTATTTAAGCTTATGGGAAGGGGAAAGGTATGAGGTGGAGCTGCAGCAAGCGTCTAGCATGTATGGTGGCTACCATACGCAAAAGAGAGCGAGAAGAGGAGGCAAAAGCACGTTCGAACAACTATGATCAAGAAGTGATCCTAGAACAACCTACGTCAAGCATAACTCCAACATCGTGTTCACTACCCGGACTCCGCCGAGAAGAGACCATCACAGTTACACACGCGGTAGGTGTAATTTAATTAAGATCAACTTCGGGTTTTCTACAACCGGACATTAACAAATTCCCATCTGCCTCATAACCGTGCGCACGGCTTTCGAAAGATAATACCCTACAGGGGTGTCCCAATTTAGCCCATTATAAGCTCTCACGGTCAACGAAGGATATTCCTTCTACTGGGAAGACCCGATCAGTCTCGGAATCCCGGTTTACAAGACATATCGACAATGGTAAAACAAGACCAGCAAGACCACCCATTTGTGCCGACAAATCCCGATAGGAGCTGCACATATCTCGTTCTCGGGGCACACGGATAAGCTAAGCGTCACAGTACCGACGTAATCCAAGTTGCCAAGGAATGGTCCCATACGGTGCTCTAGTTTGGACCAACACTTTCGGAGGAGCACCGGCCGGGGGTAAAATAAAGATGACCCTTGAGTCTGCAGAACCCAAGGGAAAAAGGCTTAGGTGGCAAATGGTAAAACCAAGGTTGGGCCTTCTTTGGAGGAGTCTTATTCAAAGCAAACTGTCAAGGGGTCCCATAAATCACCCAACCGTGTAAGGAACGCATAAAATCCGGGAACATAACACCGGTATGACGGTAACTAGGGCGGCAAGAGTGGAACAAAACACCAGGCATAAGGCCGAGCCTTCCACCCTTTACCAAGTATATAGATGCATTAATTAAATAAGAGATATTGTGATATCCCAAAATAATCATGTTCCATCATGGAGCAAACTTCAACTTCACATGAAACTAGCAACGCTATAAGAGGGGCTGAGCAAAGCGGTAACATAGCCAAACAACAGTTTGCTAGGAAGGGTGAAAAAGGTTAGACGCTGACATGGCAATATGGGAGGCATGGTTAGCAAGTGATAGGCATCGTAGCATAGGCATAGCAAAAGAGCGAGCAATTAGCAAGCAAAGATAGAAGTGATTTCGAGGGTATGGTCATCTTGCCTGAGATCCCGCAAGGAAGAAGAACGAGTCCATGAAGAAGACAAACGAACGTAGTCGAACGAATCCTCACAACTCCGGAACGAAACCGAAGCTAACGAGAGTAGCAACCCGGAAAGAAGCAAACAACATGGTAAACACACAAGCATAAACATGTCATGATGCACAAACAAGTATGATGCATGTCCGGTTTTATGAGGCATGGCATGGCAATATGCACAAACAACACTACAAGTTAAGTGGAGCTCAATATGCAACGAGTTGCATATTGACGAAACACCACATCAATTATTTAGTTCTCTCTCGTTTAAGAACACAAAAAAATTACAAGTGGTTATAAACATGGCAAGAGGTGAAACATAATTAAACCACTTATCTAGGCAAGTTTAAGTGAGGCCGGAAACAACAAACAACAATTCCAGAAAATCCCCATATGTTATTTAGCAATTTAACGCAAACAACAATTTTAAACATTTTAATTGTTGTAATCAAGATGCGGATGACAAATGCAAGTTTTAAGCAAATTTATGAAAATGTTGACATCAGCAAGATACGAGGCATTTGTCGCTATTGCAGAAGGAAAAAGGGTGCCACGCAGCGTGAATCCGAAAATGATGCCACGGCAACAACATATCGGTTCCGGTAGCTCATGGAGATACCGGTGCAAAAGGAAGCGTGCGGATGTGCGGAACATGCTAGATATGGTGGGGTGCTCCCGACTACCGGGCTCCCACGGGTTAGTGGCATGAAAACGAGTGACAATTCGGACACGGTGCAAACACAAGCATCTCATAGAACATGCTTTCGGTCCACGGCGGTCATCTCAGCGGTTATACCTTCGAAGCGTTCAAACGGGACGGTGCAATGTAGAGGAAGTAGTTGTTCTCGTGACGGTAGGGGAAGTAGGGGTACACGTTCGTCGTGGAAGTAGTCGTTCACGGCGACGGTAGAGGTACTCGCGATCTTGGCAACGGTAGTCGTACATGTCCGGGGAGGAACTTGTCGTATCCATGTAGTCGAACTTGGCGCATCCAAGGGGTACTTGGTGAATCAACGTAGTAGTACACAGGGTCTTGTGTAGTCGTACTCGGTGTCCTCGGGGCATCGGCTGTAGTCGTGGTACTTGCCGTGCATCAACTGTTGACCAACAACGGTGTCTGAGAGGCAAAGAGGTCTCTTGCGGTCTTGACGTCAATAGAGCTAGGCAGCGGAGAGTACGAATAACAGCGCATGGCAGCAACGGGTCGTCCAAAGGAGGCACAGGCCATGGCGCCATGGATGAGCGGTGACAGTGGATCCGGGTCGCGGGAGGGCGGATCCAGCAGGGCGCGACCAGCAGGGGCCTGATCCAGCCGGAGTCGGGACGAAGGCGATCTCCGGCGGTGGGACTTAGCGGCGGGCCGCACGAGAGCAAGCGGCGTCGGGCGCCGAAGCGAAGAAACCGCCAGCAGGAAGGTGCGGCGGTATGGGCGGCAGGCGCCTCGTCTGGATGAAGCAGAGGGCGCAGCGCTGGCAGCAAGTGAACGCCAGGCGTCCGGCAGCATGAGGTTTGGCGTCGGCGGTCTGCGAGAAGGCGACGGCGGGGGTTGTGAGGAAGCGAAGCCGTCAACGAGCTTGAGGCCGACGTGGCGAGATCCGCGGCGATGTCGGTAGACGAGGAGGCGGGACGAGGCAGCAAGAGCGGGGTCACGCGCAGGCGTGGCTTACGCTTGGCGGCGGGAGGGAGCAAGCGCAGAGGCAAGAAGAGCGCGGCGGCCATGGCCTCGGGGAGGGGGTCGGGCGCGAGGCTCTTCTCCTCTCTCTTTCTCTGTGGGAGGCAGCGCGAGGGAGGAGACGAGAGGGAGATGGGGATCGGGCGATGGGAGAGATGGCGGCGCTGGAGGAAGGGATCGAGGGAAAGAGAGGGGGTCGATCGGCCTAGGGTTAAGCAGCTGGTGAGGGCGGCTGGGCCTTGGGCCATCTCGGTGAAGAGGGGAAAAGGCCAGGAGGAGTTGGGCTCTTGTTGGATCTCTCTCTCCCCTTAATTCTTTCAAAATCTTTTCGAAAAACAGAAAATCGCAATGAAAGAAAGGAGAGAAAGAAAGATGGTTAGAGGAAGGATTTGGGCAAGAGGTTAATTTCCTGGACTCACAACACTGAAGTTTGATCCCAGGAAAATAGAAGTGGGCATGATTGCAAGCTTAAATTCAAACTCATTTGAATATAATTCGAATGGGTTTGAACTAGGACTTGCTAAAAGGAAGGTCCAAAAATGTTGTGAATTTTGGTGGAGCTTGGGAAAGCGTTGAAAGAATATATGGCAAGGTTGGAAACCAAGAATTAAGATAACAAAGATATTGGGATAATTTGCAAGTGTGTTATGGTGATTTCCAAATTAAATAAATATTTAATATAGCTCCCTAATATTGGGACGATATGTTATAAAGATAAGTCACCCTTCCCTCGATTTAAACAGATCAAAAGATCTATGCAAATTATTTAGTTGAGGTTGAGATGCAAAGGTTAATGACCTGATGGCATGATGACATGATGCAATGAAAAAATAAAAGAGCAAGCACAAAAGAAACACACGGCGAAACTCGGAATAGCTGGAAGTCTTCTGGAGCGTCGGTCTCGGGGCGTTACACACAGTGAAATATTTCTGGAGTTTTTGGTTTTCTTGAACAAGGAAATAAAAGGGAAAATCAAAAATGAGAAAAACTATTTAAACGGGAAAGCTCCTAACAAGCAAAAGAAGAACAAGGAAATTTTTTTGGGTTTTATTTTTAGTGCTACTACTAAACATGCATAGAAAGTAAACTAACTACAACTAATTTTTTTGGTTTTTCTAAGGTTTTTCAAACACACAAGAGGAAAGCAAGAAAATAAATCTAAGCATGGATGATACAATGAAAAAGTGTGAACAACGACTATGAAAAATAACTAGACATGAATGTAAAGTCTGTGAGAACACGTACTCCCCCAAGCTTAGGCTTTTGGCCTAACTTGGTAGTCAATCAGTAGTCTGGATGGTAGTAGGGGTGCTGAGGAGATGGCATCCACTCATCCCACTACTGAGGCTCCTGTGCTGCCTCCGCAGCAACCTGAGCGTTCTGGTAGGCGATGATGTCCGCAGGCATAATCCTATATCCGTCCCTGTCAACAGAATCAAACAAAGCAGGAGCGGGCAATGGAATAACATCCCGAGTCCTCACACCAAAAACTAGGTTATACAGAATAGGGATGTGATGAGATTCGATATCCGTAAAATGGTGGTGATCCATGGCTGCGCGGTCTAGGTAAACCTTGGTCAGAGGGTAATCATGAGGGCGTAACCAAACATTAATTTGAGCCGCCAAACGAGTAGCGTAAATCCCACCATGTATTTTGCCCTGGGATTTGTTAAGGTGGAGGCGACGACCCACAATAGGCCCCAAGCTATAAGTGTTGTCGCCCTCCAGTGCGCGGCATAAAACAGCAAGGTCTGGTAAACTAAGTGCACCCACCTTCTCCCTAGCAAACAAGCATTTTGTAATGAGAAGTGCAAAGTAATGAACTTCAATAAGTGTTATCTGATGGTTTTCAGCATATAAATGAAAGCTCACTTCAGGAGGATTATTCCTAGGCAGGTAAGTAAAACTTTGAACAAAGATGTTTGTGAGGATTTGATGCTATTCACACTCATCTGCAATGAAGTCGGTGAGGCCGGCATTAGCAGCATATTGCATGAACTCCTAAAGGATTCCATCCTCTTCCAGGAACGGGGTGTGCGGCCATTCACATGGTCGTACTTCCGCCAACCCCTGAGGATGGAGATCACTATCAGATGACTCCCCAATAACACCCTTGGAGTTCTACTTGGATCCAAACTTCCTAAAGATATTCATGGTTTTCCTAAAAATTCTGAAATTTATTAGCCCATAACATTTTCTCAACAAAACTTCACAAAATTGATAGCAACTACTCATAGGGATACATAGGGCCCATAGCAAGCATTCAAACTACTTAGAACTCTAAAAATTTAACATGCAAGCTCATATACAGCAGCACCAAGAGTAGCTAATTATTCAAAATATAAACCCCTAAAACAAAAACTAATTGGATAAACAGTAGAGTCACATACCAAGCAACAATCCCCCGAAATAGTTTCAGAAACGGAGCGTAGAGCAAAGAGATCGAAATCCGCGGGTTTGAGAGCAAGAATACGGGAGAGAGAGAAATGGAGATTTTTTTTCTGGAGGTAAGTGATGATGTGGGATGAAGGGATAAGTGAGGGGGCCCACGTGGGGATCACAACCCACCAGGGCGCGCCTAGGGGTCCTGGCGCACCCAGGTGGTTGTGCCCACCTGGTGCACCACCCTCTGATATTATTTGCACCAGAAATTCTTAAATATTCAGAAAAAAATCATATTAAATTTTCAGAGCATTCTGAGAACTTTTATTTTTGGGTCATTTTTTATTGCACTGGAAATTTAGAAAACAGACAAACATGGCACTTTATTTTATTTAAATAATAAAAATAGAAAACAAATAGTAAGTACAGAAGGTAGTGCTTACTAAATTCATCAACTTCATACCGCTAAAAAATGATTCATTAATAAGGTCGATCAGGTCTTATTAACAACCACTTTCGATTAGCATGAAACCGAAGAACTTTCGTAAATCACTAAGTTACCTCAATGGGAATATGAATGTCCCCAACAATAAGCATTTCATATTCTTTTTACAGTAGGTAGAGGTATTTGAAAACTTCCAATAGTGATTGTCGGAGATTTTTCAATAACATTAATACCATTCACTTGGAATTGTTTCTTCGAAAAGTGCACCGTATGCTCATTACCATTGATATGAAAAGTGACCTTGCTTTTATTGCAATCAATGACAGCCCCTGCAGTATTCAAGAAGGTTCTACCAAGGATAATCGACATGTTGTCGTCCTCAGGCATCTCAAGTATAACAAAGTCAGTCAAAATAGTAACATTAGCAACAACAACGGGCACGTCCTCACAAATACCGATAGGTATGGCAGTTGATTTGTCAGCCATTTGCAAGGATATTTCAGTAGGTGTGAGTTCATTCAAGTCAAGTCTTTTATATAAAGAGAAAGTCATAACACTAACACCAACTCCTAAATCACACAAAGCAGTCTTCACATAATTCTTTTTGATAGAGCAAGGTATAGTTGGTATTCCTAGATCTCCAAGTTTTTAGGTACTCCGTCTTTAAAAGTATAATTAGCAAGCATAGTGGAGATTTCAGCTTCTGGTATTTTTCTCTTATTTGTGATGATGTCTTTCATATACTTTGCATAAGGAGGCATTTTCAAAATTTCAGTCAAGCGAGTACGCAAGAAGACTGGCCTCAACATTTCAGCAAAGCGTTCAAATTCTTCATCATCTTTCTTTTTAGTTGACTTGGGTGGAAAAGCCATAGGTTTTTGAACCCACGGTTCTCTTTCTTTACTGTGTTTTCTAGCAATGAAGTCTCTTTTATCATACCTTTTATTCTTAGGTTGTGGGTTATCAAGATCAACAGGTGGTTCTATCTCACCATCATTGTCTGGTTCTTTATTATTTGTTTAAGTGTCTTCATGAACCTCATCATTATATTTTTCATTATCACTAGGTGAGTGTTCATTACCAGATTGAGTTTCACCATGAGAGATAGAATTTTCATTAACATTATCAGGAGGTTTTTCCATTTCAGGTTCACTAGAAGTGTGCAAAGTCCTATCATTTTTCTGTTTCTTTCTAGAAGGACTAGCTCCATCAATGTTAACTCTTTGTCAATCTGTTTCTATTCTTTTAGGGTGTCCCTCAGGATAAAGTGGTTCCGGAGTCATTTTACCTCCTCTAGTTGCAACTCTAACAGCAAAGTCATGCATATTATTATTCATTTCATCAAGCAATTCTCTTTGTGATTTATCAACTTGTTCTAATTGAGTTTGAACCAAAGAAGCATGTTTTCCAACACCACTCACATAATTTGATATTCTAAATAAAAAGTCACTCAAGCGAGCAATCATATCAGAATTATATTTCAGTTTTTTCACAACATTTGCATTGAAGTGATCTTGTTTTCTAATATAGTTTTCAAACACATAAAGACATTGGCTAGGATGCATATTGTGAGGATTATCATTATCATTGAACTTCATTAGAGAATTTACCTCTACCACCTCAGGAAGTGGTGGTGTATTAAGCCCATGTATTTCTTCAATAGGAGGTACATCCTCAGCTTTAATACCTTTTTCCTTCATAGATTTCTTTGCCTCTTGCATATCTTCAGGACTGAGATATAATATACCCCTCTTGTTTAGAGTGGGTTTAGGCGGTGGTTCATGAAGAGTCCAGTCATCATAATTTTTCGATATGTTATTCAATAATTCTTCAGCTTGTCCAACATTTCGTTCCCTGAAAACACAACCAGCACAACTATCTAGGAAATCCCTAGAAGCATCAGTTAGTCCATTATAGAAGATATCGAGTATTTCATTTTTCTTAAGAGGATGATCAGGCAAAGCATTAAGTAATTGGCAAAGCCTCCCCCAAGCTTGTGGGAGACTCTATTCTTTAGTTTGCACAAAGTTAAATATTTCCTGTAAGGTAGATTGTTTCTTATGAGGAGGAAAATATTTTTCAGAGAAGTAATAAATCATATCCTGGGGACTACTCACACAACCAGGAGCAAGAGTATTGTACCAAGCTTTAGCATAACCCTTTAATGAGAACGGAAATAATTTGAGAATAAAATAGTAGTGAGTTTTCTCATCATGAGTAAAAAGGGTGGCTATATCATTCAACTTAGTAAGATGTGCCACAACAGTTTCAGTTTCATAACCATGGAAAGGATCAGATTCAACCAAAGTAATTAACTCTGGGTCGACAGAGAATTCATAATCCTTATCATCAATAAAGATGGGTGAAGTAGCAAACTTAGGATCACATTCCATTCTAGCAATTTAGAGATTTTTCCTTATACTTGCATAATAATTTCTCTAGATCATCTCTATCCTTACAAGCAAGAATATCTCTAGTTGTCTCCTCATTCATAACATAACCTTCAGATAACTTACGCAATTCATATCTAGGAAGGCTAGTTCTAGCAGGCGTTTCAGGAGTTTCAGTTTCAAGCTCTTCATCAGACTCAACAACATCATGTTGTATTACTCTAGAATTTGTGCATCAAGAAAATCACCAAGTGGCACATCATCATTATCAAGCAAGGTACTAGCATCATCATAAGCATCATTCATAGTAGAAGTAGCATCATCAATAACTTGCGACATATTATAATGGAGACCATGTGGTGGTGTTGCAAGTTTACTCATAACAGAAGGTGAATCTAAAGCAGAACTGGATGGCAGTTCCTTACCTCCCCTCGTCTTTGAGGGATAAATCTTAGTCTTAGAATCCTTTAGATTCTTCATTTGACAATATGATAATAATCCCATGTGACTCAAAAAATATAGCTATGCTCCCCGGCAACGGCACCAGAAAAAGGTCTTGATAGCCCACAAGTATAGGGGATTGCAATAGTTTTTGATGGTAGAGTATTCAACCCAAATTTATAGATTCGACACAAGGGGAGCCAAAGAATATTTGAAGGTATTAGCAGCTGAGTTGTCAATTTGACCACGCCTGGAGATTAATTATCTGTAGCAAAGTGATCCGTAGCAAAGTAGTTTGATAATTTTGATAGTAGTGACAACACTAACAGTAACGGTAACAGTGATAGCAATAATTTTGTAGGAAGTGTAACAATGATGATAGAAGTAGTAACTTAGCAAGAACAATATAGGATAAATTCGTAGGCATTGGATTGGTGACTCGTTGGATGATATTCCTCATGAGACAGTTATAACCTAGGGCGAAAAGGCACTAGCTCCAGTTCATCGAGATAATGTAGGCATATATTCCGTAAATAGTTATACATGCTTATGGAAAGAACTTGCATGACATCTTTTGTCCTACCCTCCCGTGGCAGCGGGGTCCATATTGGAAACTAAGGGGTATTAAGGCCTGCTTTTCATAGAGAACCAGAACAAAGCATTAACACATAGTGAATACATGAACTCCTCAAACTACGGTCATCACCGGAAGAAGTCCCGGTTTCTGTCACTCCGGGGTTACCGGATCATAACACGTAGTAGGTGACTATAACTTGCAAGATCGGATCTAGAACATGGATATAATGATGATAACATAAACGGTTCAGACCTGAGTTCATGGCACCCGGGCCCAAAGTGACAAGCATGAAGCATGGCAAAGTCATAGCAACATCAATCTAAGAACATTGTGGATACTAGGGATCAAGCCCTAACAAAACTAACTCGATTACATGATGAATCTCATCCAACTCCTCACAGACTAGCGATGGATATAATGATGATAACATAAATGGTTCAGACTTGAGTTCATGGCACCCGGGCCCAAACTGACAGGCATGAAGCATGTCAAAGTCAGAGAAACATCAATCTAAGAACATGGTGGATACTAGGGATCAAGCCCTAACAAAACTAACTCGATTACATGATGAATCTCATCCAACTCCTCACAGACTAGCGAGCCTACGAAGGAATTACTCACTCCTAGTGGGGAGCATCATGGAATTGGCGATGGAGAAGGGTTGGTGATGACGAAGAACGAAGATCCCCCTCTCGGGAGCCCCAAACAGACTCCAGATCTGGCCTCCCGATGAAGAACATGAGGTGACGGCGGCTCTGTCTAGTGGATCGTGATAATTCTTTCTCCCTCATTTTTTTTCTAGAAAAACATGATATATAGCATCGGTTTTAGGGTCTGCGGGGCCACCAGGTGGGGACAAGCCACCTGGGCGCGCTAGGAGAGGGGGGCGCGCCCTGGTGGGTTGTGCCCACCCAGGGGCCCCTCTCCGGTAGGTCTTGGCTCCAGAAATTTTTATATATTATATAAAAATTCCTCGCAAAGTTCAGTTCCATTCCAAGAACATTTATTTCTGCACAAAAACAACACCATGGTAGTTCTGCTGAAAACAACGTCAGTCCGGGGTTAGTTTCATTCAAATCATGCAAATTAGAGTCGAAAACAAGAGGGAAAGCGTTAGGAAAAGTCTATACATTGGAGATATATCAGAAATGAGTGGGAGGATTTCCCTCGCTCCGCCGAGACGCCGCCCCGCCGGCAACGAGACTGAGGACATCGGCCTCTGTCGAGGTCCCGCCCTGCTGCCAACGAGGCCGCGCCACACAGAAAATGAGGAAGAGTAGAACACGGTAGGTCGCCGCCGCTCGGGTCCAAGTAGGGCCACCGCTGCTACCCTCCGGTTGAAGCCAAGCTTGGTGGGTTGAACATTGATGGCCGATTTGCTTTTTGGTGGCAACATGCAGTTGGAGAGCTGTGCTGGAGAATAAACTTCAGTTCGGCTCAGTAGGACACGGGAAATGGGCGTCGGACATCATAGATTAGGTTAATTAATTATACCTCCAGCAATGAATTTAGTTCGATTAGTTCGAATTCTTGTATCACTGGCATTGGATGAACATGCAAAACAATACGTACTAGCATTATTCCCAGGACGCACGGTGATCACCTCGTTTGCTGCAGTTTCACACGTAAAAAAAATTTGAGCAACTTTTTAGCGTGCATGTACATTGCAATCAAACTCACAGGCCTGGCAATTAATAGATAACATTCAAAACAATCGATGATTATGCATCTCAGTGATTCACATGTCAGCGCCAATATTTACTTCACAAGTAAAGAATAAATAAAAATCGATCGATGCTGCTGACAGCAAAGGCGTCCCATTCAAAAATATCAAACACATGTCTTCTTGCAAACATCAATGTGAAAAATTTGGCAAGGTTGTCCCATTCCAAAATATCAAATGCATGTCTTTGCGTACATCAATGAGCAAACTTTGAGAAGGTTTTCCCATTCCAAAATATCAAATGCCTACGATTGTGGAATGGGCGGGGTTTGCCATCAGTTTGGACATTGACATGTCACCTCGTGCTAAATAGACCAGCTGTTCTGTAGCGACCCGGCCTCAAACGGTCAAGTCTCTGTGCTTCCGTGTCATCCCTGGATCGGTAATGCTGACACACACCATACTCGAAGGATTTATAACAGAGTAGCAATCACACACTTATTACATCGAATGCCTCAAAAGAGAACTTATTACAGTAAATATGGCTTAAGGCCATGTAATACGATAACGGCGGAAGGCTTGGAAGATAAAGTGAGTCCATCAACTCCAACGGCATAGCTGAGCTGCACGGCAACGGCCTAAGAACCTTACTCCTCGTCTGAAAAGTCTGCAACATAATACGTTGCAGCCCGAAAATGGGTCAGCACATGGAATATATTGGCAATATAACACAGTAGAGCAAGAACAGAATAATGCTATCACTACATGCATATTTGGCCTGTGGAAAACTCTATGGTTATAGTTTTTGCGAAAAGCCAATTTTTCCCTACAACAAAGGAATAGATTTTAATTTAACTATCATGGTAGTTGAAACATCATTGAGAAGGTTCCTCCAACTCAATCCCAATTAAAGTAGTTATCAGCCCAACAATATTAATTTAGAGTGATGAGATACTTAGGATACTCCAAGTACTAGATACTCAAGATTGTCCATAACCGGGGACACGGCTAACCATGATTAGATTATACACTCTGCAGAGGTTTGCGCACTTTTCCCCACAAGACTCGATCGCCTCCGTTAGATTTCTCGCACTTCATGATGTTTGAGAAACGGATGACCGAGACACAGTCTTTCGGAAACATTAACTCTCTACTCCGGGCAGACCATACCAAACCTACAACCCTCTACCTTCTGATCCACCTCTTCAAGAGCTTCACGTAACTTACTCAACTATGCTAGGGCCCATAATAGCTTGTGGCTGCACACAGAAGTTTCTAGCATGAAAATATCTCAGTTCCCTCTGAACCTGGGTGGCGGTCCATAGGAAAATCACACGGAACCCCGGGATTTCCAAAAATACAGGCAACACTAGATTCTCCAGGTGCCTCAATCAACCCAGATGTGTATTTAAGTTGCCACCTTAAGTTGAACCATTAATTAACAATCTCACATCTATCATGGATTTCACTCACCCAAACCACGTCTACGAGCATAGCATAGCAATATAAGCAATACGTAGAAGTAACTCCCAAGGGTTTGAATATAACAGGGCAATAGGTTCTACCTCATCAACTACTTCCCATCCAACATGTTAATGACATCCTAATCATGCAATGTTTGAGGATTGAAACTAATGCATAAAAACTGGGTATGGAAAAAGTATGATCAATGTGTTACTTGCCTTGCTGACGATCCGCGAAACCTAGGGACTCGTAGTAGCACGCTTCGCGCTCTGGGAATTCTATCGCAAATAAAAAATAGCATACATAAGCAATCAAGCAAAGATGCACGGGAAAAACTCAAATAAGAAGAATTGACTAGAAAGTTCAACTTAAGAACTCCGGTTTGCGAAAAGAATCAAACCAAACGAAGCAACGAAACTCAAACTGCGAAAGAAACAAGATCCGTTTACTAATCTGAACTAAAGTCAAATTTTATAGTACCAAAATCTTCTTTAAGTTGATTAAACAGAAAGAGGATTTCGATACGAAGATCTAGTGAAAGTGCGTTATATCGACTAGAGGGGGGGTGAATAGGCGATTTTTATGAATTCTTCACTGAGGAATTTGCCGGTGAGGAAATTCCTTAACGAAGAACTACTTGCAGCGGAATAAGTACTCGAGTAAGCATAACAGATTACAAGCATAGTCATCATGATGAAATGAAGACAATCACAGTCTGAAAAGCGTAATCACAGGATAACACAGGATGAAGACAAAGCGGTGAAGAAATTGAGCTGAGGAAATTGAGAAAGTCTTGATCAAAGTCTTCAAACACAGATATGAACAAATACTCAACACGTAATGAGGAAATGAAAGGGTTGAGGAAATAGAACCAGTTAGGTTGGTGAAGACAATGATTTGGTAGACCAGTTCAAGCTGCTGTCTCGGTTATGCGTCTGGTTGGAAGCGGCTGAGTATTTAAACTCGAGGACACACAGTCCGGACACCCGATCCTTGAAAGCACGCAGCTCGGGACACCAAGTCCTCACCGTATTCTCCTTGAACTAAGGTCACACGGACCTCGTCCAATCACTGCGTGGTAAGTCTTGAGCGACTTCCAAACCTTCACAGACTTGGTCAATCGGCGATCCACAATTCCTCTTGGATGCTCTAGACCATGACGCCTAACCGTCTGGAAGAAGCACAGTCTTCAAAGGTAACAAGCGTCGGATCCACGTAGGATCAATTTCTTGATGATGCTCAATCACTTTGGGTTTGTTGGGGTTTGGTTTTGGGTTATTCCTCACTTTTGGGTTTTTCCTCACTTGATGATTTTCTCTCAAAGTCCTCGGAGGATGGGTTGCTCTCAAATGACAAGTGTCAAGTTCTCTCGGAACAGCCAACCAGCTAGTGGTTGTAGGGGGCGGCTATTTATAGCCTAGGGAGCAGCCCGACATGATAAGACATAAATGCCCTTCAATGATAATGACCGTTAGGTGGATAAGATATTTTGGGACAGTGGCCAAGAAGACAAGAACGGTCGGAAATTTGACTCTCAAATTCCTCGGGCTATCATGTTCCTCATTGTGTAGGCAATTCGCCTGCGAATTCCTAACTCCTCGATCAGAACAAATTCCTCGGCGACCGGAAGAGCTTCGTCTACATCCTTTGAAGAAATTGACCGAATCTGTATGAGATTTCAAAAGCTTCACTCGAAGGGATTGGTAGGTGTAGGATTTTGAGTTGAGCATCAAATGGAAATTTTTCGTTAGTATTTCCTCGACCCCTTTAACGAAGACGGTGTTTCCTATGACTCAAGAAAGAGAAAATGAAACTACGAAAACAAAAGTCTTCACGCTTCATGTTCCTCAAATGAATACCAAGTCTTCAAGGTCACACCAATTTCTTCACTTTCAAAGTCTTCAGAAAGTCTTCAGAATATCAAAGTCTTCACATGAAGAACTTCATTTTTAGGGTCGACTTTCTCTGTAAATATCAAACTCCTCATAGACTTATAGACCTGTGTACACTCACAAAGCGCTTTAGTTACTTAACCTATAAGTCTTCAATACACCAAAATCACTAAGGGGCACTAGATGCACTTACAATCTCCCCTTTTGGTGATTGATGACAATATGGGTTAAGTTTTCAACGGGATAAACATATGAATTGTAAATACTGATAATGAGGAATTTGATTGCAAGATATAGAAGAACTCCCCCGAAGATGTGCATAGTGAGGAATTTGCTTTTGAGGCAATGCACACTTGAAGAATTGAATCATGGAGATCTCCCCTATATCTTGTAATTCATACACGCATTTGACATATAATATGAAGAATTTGAAATGCATGATGAAATATGGTGCTTGATGAAATTCAGCATGAGGAATCATAACACATAAAGTATCGAGCACAAGTAGATTTGCTATGAAGCATAGTGCAAAATCATAATGCATCAAAAGTATCAAAGCACCATAGGGTTTAAGATTACAACTCGATCCAATAAAAGTTTCAGAAGAACGAGAGTTGTAACTTAACAAAAAAGATTACTGTATATAGGCAATAAACTAGACCCGCTTGAAGACTAACTCAAATTTCTCCCCTTTGTCATCGAATGACCAAAAGGATCAAAACTGACGAATAGGATAACGAACGAGCGTTCGTTGTCTGTAACTATCGAGCGAAAACCGTTCGTTAAAACGAACGTACGGACGAACGTCCGCTAAGTAGCTAAACCGAGAAAACCGGTGAACCGATCTAAAAACGAACTATGGTTTCTAAAAAAACCTGATCGGTTTTCTTAAAAAAACCGGGCAATAGCGGCGTTACCTCTAGCGAGGCTGCGGCGGCGGGGCTGCGGCGGCAGGGCGATGGCGGCAAGGCGGCGGGGCGAGCTGCGGCGGCGGGATTGGGTGGTGGTGGCGGCGGGGTTTGGGGGTATTTAAGGAATGGGGCGGCGGCTTGGAGGAGGGGGCAAGGCGCCGGGGAAACTGAGTCCCGGCCGGACTCCTCGTCCGAGGCGGCGTCGGAGCGGTCTCTAGGAGGGAGACGGCGGCGCGGGGGAGCGGGACGGCTCGGCTGGGCTTCGGCCCAGACGGGCGCTGATTTTTTTTTAAATAATTCCGCCGAACCAAAAATAAATCCTAGAAAATAAAATAAAAACCTAAAAATGCCAAAACAAATTTTCACCATCTAAATAAAATATTTACAGCGATATGAACATTTTCTTGGCCCTAAAATGAAATTTTGAAAAAACGTGCAATTTTTCTGATGCAAATAAAATTGCGATAAAATCGGAATAAAATCAAATATTTGATTTTAATATTTTTCCTCCAATATTTCATTTATTTTGGAGAAGTCTTATTATCTCCTCACATATATTTTAACATGAAATATTTTCGGAGAGAAAATAATTAAAATCAATGATCCTCGTTTCAATATTTGATAAAAGTCAAATATGAAAACCGGGAAATCCCCAACTCTCTTTGAGGGTCCTTGAGTTGCTTAGGATTTCGAGGATCGCGAAACGAAATGCAATAAAATATGATATACATGAATGATCTATGAATAAAATTCCAAATTGAAAATTTGGGATGTTACATGTTCTTTTTGTGCAGTTCCACTAAAATCACTTCGCCCGTAGCTTGTATCATTTCGCCTTTATATGTTGCAACGCCTTGAACATATCCGCACCTCCTTTCTCGTAGCTAATTTTGTGGCAGGAGGCGGAAATGAATGATTTGAGAACATTCGACGTATTGTGCATGATGAAGTATAATGGTGGGCACGAACCATCAGAACATTTTCTGCAGTTCCCATTGAAATCAAGCTGAGCATCCCTGTTTGCATAAATACAAAAAAAGTGATTAGTATAAAGCAAACTGTACTATGAATTGATAGTTTAAACAGACAACCACCATGATCCATGCAGAACACACATTTAAAAAAATGGAACTCACCGGAAAGAATTCTAAAACAACATTGTATTGACCATCACAGCAACAAAGATGGAGATCCGTGGGTCCTTCTGAGTGAAGTTAGTTTGTTCCTGTGGGCAGTAGTGTAACCATCCTTCAGTTGCTCCCTTCTGATAATGTCGGGGAGGCTGATCGTACCCACGGACAGCTATGGGGCCGGCGGACCAGGCCCCTTTGTGGTTCGGAGGGGGGCGGAGATCGCACGAAGAGCGGATCGAGGCGAGGCACACGAGCAGTTTACCCAGCTTCGGAGCTCCCCGGAGAGATAAAACTCCTACTGCTGCTTGTTTGATGTATTGTGTTCTTGCTAGGGAGCGATGAGAGCTACAAAACCTAGCGTGAGTGTATCTGGTCTCGAGTGAGTCGAACGAACCGAACCCGAACCGGACCAAACCGAACCGAACCCCCCTCTACGTTGCACATGGGCCTCCTTTTATATGCTCAAGGGGTCTCCGACAGGTGGCAACATAGATGAGGGTACAAATGTAAAAACAGGAGTTGGTACACCTACTCGAGCGATTATGCGATGCAAAATACCTAACTCGGACGGCAAGGGACAAAAGCAATGAATGCCCGTCGTTATCGCCCAAACAAAGGCAACAGAGACCGTCAGTGCGCCTCCGCCGCCACGATGGCGAGCTTGTCGCCACCGCTTATCGCTGCTCTCCGCTGGCTGCACAGCCTCTCGACACGCCGCGCATGGAACGGGTCCCATGGTGACACGTCATTTGGATGAGCTGGAGCGGAGATGGAGAGAGGTTGCTTGCAGCGGCAAGCGCCTTGCCACGCCGAATCCTTGTCGCATCCGGAGGCTTGTCGCGCTCGAGCCTTCTGGCAAGCTCCTCTTGCCGGGCCTTGTCTTCTGCATGCGTTGAGTGGCCTTCCCGACAAGCTCCTCTTGCCGGGCCTTGTCTTCTTAATCAAATACTTTGTTCTTGAATGGCTCCAAAGGAACCACGGAGGATCTTGGCAAGGATTTAGGCAAACCCCTGCCGCTGGTGCTACAACTGTCCGTGCACGAGTACGGGATACTAGGGTACCCTACTCTAGTACCCGGACAGAGCCCCCGAACTGGGCCGTACAGTGCCAAGTCTTTGTCGGGCCAGGCCCAAAAGCAGTGCTGCACACGCGGCCTCGACCACCTCGCCTTCGCCCCGGACCCACCACGATCCCCACTAACGGCACGCCTTGGGCGTGGCGCCGTGCGAAGATCGTGGGCGTGGTCGTGGGGGTTTCTTTATTAGGAAAAGCGGGCGTCCGCCCCTCCCCCTCTTTATAAGCGGAGGAAAGCAGGGCAGGCCGTCCACTCTGCCATCGCTGTCTTGTCAAGAAAACCACCGCCGCTCCCTCTTTTCTCCGGTGCGAAGAGAGCAGCGCCCGCCCCTTCGCCACAAGCACGCTCACCGCCGTCGGCCTCCTCCGCCGCCCTCGCCATGGCTCCGAAAGCCGACAAGGAGAAGGGCGTCAAGTCGGCCGAGGCGCAGCGGCTCGCGGCGCTGCACAAGGAGCAGGCCATCTTCCCCCCGCAGCTCGGCGCAAGGGAGCTGCGGGATGTCTTCTACCTCTTCTGGTCGACGGAGACGCGTGCGCATCCGCGCACGAGGGTACTCCCCGCCTCCACCTATGATTTGGCACCACCAGGGTACCCCTTTTTCGCCCTTTTATTCTATTGCGGGCTTTGCCCGCCCTTTTCCGAGTTCTTCTGCGACATCATGAACACGTTTGGCCTCCGCCTCCTTGATTTCACCCCCAACGCCGTATTGACCATGGCAGTTTTCGCGCATCTTTGCAAAAACTTTGTCGGAGTCCACCCAAATGTGGCACTCTTCCGCCATTTTTTTGTGCCCCGCGTCGAGAGAGGAGAGCCACTTGCCGGAGGGATAGCTTGGGTCTCCAGGATCGGCAAGAAAGAAGCCTACCTGGAAGGGGAGTTCCGCAACAAGTGGGAGGAGTGGAGAGCCAATTGGTGTTGGGTCGTAGAGGAGAACCCGCAGCCCTTCACCGCCGTGCGCCAAAGCCCAATAGTGTGCGGCAGAGATTGGAGTAACTTGGCACCGGAGGATGCGAAGCTGAAGATAGTTGTGACCCGGATTTTGCGCCTCAGGCTTGCCGGGTTAACCGTAGGCGCAGTTGGCGCAGATTTCCTTCGTCGCCGCATCGCTCCCTTGCAGGAAAGGAGGAGGCCTGCACAGGAGTTCCAAAATGTGGCGTACATCATGAGGTTGCGCCGGGCCTGAACTGGAACTTCACCGTCTTGGAGCTGGATGCGATGCTGCTCGAGCTGTTCAAGAACGACCCGACCACCACCTGAGTGGTTTACGTTGCCGCTGAAGTCGTCCCATTGTGCAACAACTCGGCGCTCGACCGCATCCGCGCCATGATGCCGTTGTGCGACTCCCATGGGATCGTCCCAACCTGGCAGGAGCCCCCCGACGAGGTCGTGCAACAGTTCTTCGACGATTTGGAAGAAGTGCCGATCCGCTCCAACGAGCAGAAAAGGCTCACCCGCGACACCACCGACAAGGAGATGGCGCGGATTGCCACCAGGGTGGAGGAGGCGGCAGCAGCCGCTGGATCCTTCGGGTTCACCGTGGAGGAGGCGGACACTGCGAAGGCGGCAAGCCTTGCCGAGCGAGGGGAGGTCGTCGGCGAGGACGAGCTTGTCGAGCCCGTGGCCGGGTCGAGTGGACCCGCCGAGGTCGCTTCTTCTCCACCATCCAGCGACTTGCCGCCAGCGGAGCCCCCGGCTCCGCCGAAGAGGCGTCTCCGCAAGGCTGGAGACGAGTCGGGGCGGCAGACCGGCCCACAGCAGCAGCGCCGCGCAACGCGCTCTACCGGGCAAGCGAGGTTGCCGCGGGAGCGCCTCACACTGCTGCGACAACTGGGGCGGGATCTTCTCAGGCCACCGCCGACGCCTCCATGAGCGGCAAAGAGCCCACTCCCGCCTCGTCGTGGGAGGCAAGCCGGAGTTTGACTTCTCCCGCTCAGCTCCGAGGAGGAAGGCGAAGAGTAAGCTCTTGAGATTGTGCTTGTATTTCTTCAATTTTCTTGCTTCATCTTGAATCTGATTTGCTTCGTTCTGGACTCTTTCCTTTTCAGGACGCTGGCCCAGAGAGCGTCGAAGAGGGCCAAGATCCCGACGGTCGTCGTTGAGGACGATTCTCCCGTGGCAACCCTTCCTCAGAGCAGCCCCCAGCACAGCCCCCAGAGTAAGTGTGTAGTTTTCTCCTTAGTATTAGGTGTGCAGGGGTGCTCCTTCTTTGTTGATACCTGGCTGTTCGCTTGTGTAGGAGCAGAGCAGCCTCATCAGGAGGGCTCGGAAGCCGCCCCTGAGATCCTGTCTGCTGCCACTACGCCGCCAAGGGAGGAATCTCCGGCAAGGGAGCGCCCTCCGACAAGGGAGGCTACCCGGCAAGGGGACGGCGCCCGATGACCCTCCAGTGGTCGAGGCCACGGCTGCGGATCCCGTTGCAGGTAATTTCCTTACACGAAAATTTCCCTTGGGCTTGCTTTCTTTTGTTTCTCTTTTTGAACATTCGCTTGACTGCTCTTTCTTCGTATGACGCAGAGCCGATGGAGGTCGAGGCCGCCGGCGAGGAGGAAGCGCGCGGCAACACCGACGAGGCCGCTGTCGAGGAAGAAGAGGCCGTTGCTGTGGAAGAAGAGGCCGTCGCCGACGAGCCTGTTGGCGAGGAGGCCACCGAGGCTGCCGATGCAGAGGCCGACGAGGGGTCGATGACGACCGACGGCCCCGAGGCCGCAGGAGCGCCGCAAGCGCTACACCGACAAATGACTCCCCGCCGCTGCATTGCCAGTTCGAGGAGCCCCAGCCCAGCGCCTACCTGAAGGCCGGCGAGGGTGTCTTCATCAAGCTCCCTTGGGAACCGAGCTCCAGGGCGCCGGTCGAGGGAGAGACCTTCGACGGCGAGCTACTCGCCTCCGCTGGGCTGTCGCTGGTGGACGCGCCAGCAAAGCAGCGGCGAAGTCTGAGGAGGAGCAGTCTTTGAAGAAGCTCTTGTCGCTCTACCGCGCCCGGCAGGCCAAGTTGGAGACCCGGGAAGCACTTGTCGCGAGGGCAGGAGCGGACATGGAGAAGCCTTGAAGAGCTCCGGGCGCCAACCAAGAAGCTCTCCATGACGTAGCGAGCCTTGGGGCAACTTGCAGAAGAGCGCACAGCCTTCATCCTTGAGAAGGCCGCAGCTGAGGAGGAGCAGCGGCTGGCTGCTGAGAAGCTCTCCGCGCAGGAAAGCGAACTGGCGCAGCGGAAGGTCAACCTGGACAGCCACGAAGAAGACCTTGCCGCGCGCGAGGAGTCACTTGGCGGGGCGCTTAAGGAAGCAAAGGATGCTACCGCAGCCGCCGAGGCCGCCAAGGAAGAGCTGAAGGCGAAGGTGGCACAGCTGGAGGCCAGCCTCAAGAAGAGCGGCGAAGAGCTTGCCGTGCTCAAGCGTGAGCGCGAGAAGGCCGCCTACGCTCTTGGCGAGCTGCAGAGTCGTCTGTTGATAGAGGCAAGGAGCTCGGCGCCGCCAAGGATTCAAAGGCGGATCTTGAGCTGAAGCCGACCACTCTGGCCTTGACGTTGGACGGCGCCCGAGAGCGGGAGGTGGGTTTGTTGGAGGCGATCAAGGCCAAGGAGGAGCTGCTAGCGAATGCTGCCTCCATCGAGCACCTTGAGGGAGGCGTGGAGCACTGGATGAAGGTCTTGTGGACACCGCCACGACATCCTAGCAGTGATGGAGCTGGGGATGGCGGACCTTGCATACTCCTCCGACGAGCATCTCCAACCCAGCGCCAAACTCAGCTTATTCTTCAAAGGCGTGGTGGCGGGTCTTGGCGACTCGGGAAGAGGTCCCGGCAGGTGGCGAGGAATCACGCCAGATCTATGCAGGAGCCCCGAGAAGGTGTTGATAAAGGTGGCCTTCCGCAATCCGGGCCTCAACCTTAACGGCGTCCTCAGATCCTTGCCGCCAGATGCCAACGTGGAGGAGTTCAAAGCCCTTGTTGCACCCATTGTGGACAAGGTGAACAAGATCAAGCGGATTGATGGCGACCGCGTAGACTAGGCCGCCAATTTTATCTTCCCCTTGTCGCTGCTGATCATGTTTAGAACACTTTGTTAGATCAGCGACAAGTTATTTTGTAATATACTCTATCTTAGGCGATCAATGCAACATTATTTCCTCTACTTGATTCCTTCCTTTGTATGTTTCTGCCTTATGCATTTGGGGGACTTGTCGGTGCGAGCACTTTTGCCGCGAGCGCTGAGTGCGGAACGTCAGCAGCCTGCTGGCAGTGCCGCCTCTGACAAGCAACCTTGTCGCGACTAGCTGCAGCTCACTTAAGTTGTTGAGCGGACTCGAAACAAAGTAAGGGCGCGACTAGCCAGCGAGTTGGTTCCTCTGCGCACAGGTTTTCCATACAAAGTACTATCGTTCGAGGAAGATAACTTAAAAAAATTAAAAATTGATTGCTCAAACTTTGGCAACTTAGCTTTTCTGTCTCTTGCTTCCCGATGAGGCGAAACTTCCTCGGCGGTGCACGGTCCATAGTATTATCATCCTCTCCTTCCCCACAGTTAACTTGTGCGCGAGGGAGCCTTCCTTTCTTTGAGAAAAGAGAAAGAAGAGGAAATAACATTATGGAGCCCAGCGGCTCGATTTTGCTTACCGGGTGTGGTTGCTGCACAAAGTGTTAGCCAAAACATGCAATAAAATGATGAAAGCATGAATTTGACAAGTTGTGCGTAACACATGAGCTTTACTGATGCACGGGGTCTGCGCCCGGCTTTGTACAAAGGATTACATGCAACAGCGGCAAGACTTGTACAAAAGGTGGTTGCCGGAACGGGTCCCGGCAACCGCGCCCTATGGGTAAAACTTACGAAGATGCTCAATGTTCGTGAGTTGCTCACGGAATGCCATCTTCGGTCTCAAGCGGACAGCTCCGAGCCTAGTGACTCGTTTCACCCGATAAGGGCCCTCCCACTTTGCGTCAACTTGTTTGAATTCTTGGCGGACTGAACGCAGCGAAGAACAAGGTCGCCTTCCTCGAGACTTCGGCACTAACTCTGCGGCTATGGTAGCGGCGCAAAGCTTGCCGGTAGCGGCGGCTCACCTGACAGCTGAAGACGATCCTCCTCAAGGAGCAGCGCGTCATCTTGTCGCAGCTGCTCTTGCTCAAGCTCATCATAAGCGAGCACTCGAGGCGATCCATATACGAGTTCCGTGGGGAGAACTGCCTCTGCTCCATAGACTAGAGCAAAAGGTGTCTGGCCGGTGGCTCGATTTGGCGTCATCCTGATCGACCAAAGAACCACCGGCAGCTCCTCGATCCAGTTTCTTCCGCACTTGTGCAGCCTGTCGAAAGTTCTGGTCTTGAGCCCGCAGCCTCTTGATGTTGCCCTCTCTACCTTGACCGTTGTTTCTCGGGTGAGCCACGGAAGCAAAGCAGACCTTGGCGCCAAGATCTTGGACGTACTGCATGAAGGTGCGACTCGTAAATTGTGTGTCGTTGTCGGTGATGATCCTGTTAGGGATTCCGAAACGGCAAACAATCGACCTGAAGAACTTGACTGCTGACTGTGCCGTCACCTTCCTCACTGCTTCCACTTCCGGCCACTTTGTGAACTTGTCGATGGCGGCGTACATCGTACTCAAAGCCCCGACAGCTCGGGGAAGGGGCCGAGGATGTCGAGCCCCGGACCAAAAATGGCGAGGATAAAGGGATCGTTTGGAGAGCTTGAGCTGGCTGGTGTATCTGTTTGGAATGGAACTGCACGCTTCACACTTGGTTACTTGTGCAGTTGCATCTGGAGGGCTGTCGGCCGTAAGAAACCTTCTTGCCGGAAAGCCTTGTCGGCAAGTGCTCTTGCGCCAATGTGGTGACCACATATGCCTCCGTGTATCTCTTCGCCAACAGCTTCATCCATCTTCCTCGGAATACACTTCAATTTCACACCGTTGAGTCTTCTTACATGCAATATGCTGTCGACAAACTGGTACATACTTGACTGCTGGGCTACTCTTTCCGCTTCTTCTTGCTCTTGGGAAGTTCTCTGTCTGGAGGAAATGGACAATCTGCTGCGCCCATCTTTGGAGCTTGCAGCTCGACAACAAGGACCAAAGGCACATCTGTTCTTGCGGGAACATCGGCTTCTCTGGCAAGAACCTGCGGCTCTGCCGAGCTTGATGTTCCCGGCAAGCTTCTTGGAGCAAGACTTGTCGGGAGCGTCTGCTTCAACGAAACAACCCGCGGGGCCTGTCCGAGCAGACTGCCCTCAGCACTGTTGGTGTTGATCTTGGGGACCTTCGCAACGGCGGCTTCGGGAAGCTCTGTCGGAAAGTAGTCACCAGAGATCAACTTCCTGTTCTTGCTTTGCCCAGTTGATGGTGTTACGGTTGGTTGAGTCAGCTTGAGCACGAAAATCCCTGGTTCCACAGGCAACTTAAGTGCGGCGCACTTTGACAGGCCGTCAGCAATATCATTCTGAGCTCTTGGAACATGTTCCATTTGCAGGCCGTCAAAGTGCTCTTCTAGCTTCCTCACTTCATCGACGTAGGCTTCCATCAACGGACTTTGGTAATCTTTGTTCACTTGGCGGACGACAAGCTGCGAGTCACCCCTGACAATAAGCTTTTTGATCCCAAGGTCCACTGCGATCCTGAGACCGGCAAGCAAACCTTCATACTCTGCAGTATTGTTTGTTGCTTGCTCCTTGGGAAAGTGCATCCGGACTACGTGCTTGAGGTGCTCTCCGGTGGGTGCGATAAGCAACGCCGCACCGGCGCCTTTGCAGCGAAGGCACCATCAAAGTACATCAGCCACTCTTTACTTGCTTCCTTGGCCAGGAATGCTCGTCTCGGAATCTCTTCATCCGTGTTGGCGTCCATTACGCTATGAATTCTGCCAACGCTACGCTTTGGATAGTTGATGTGCTTTCAAACTTGAGACCAAAGCTTGACAGCGGTTCCAATGCCCACTCGACAATCCTGCCCGTTGCTTCGGATTCTGCAGATCCTCTTCAGCGAAAGCGGTGACAACTGTGATCTCATGTGCTTGGAAGTAATGGCGCAGCTTTCTCGAGGCCATGAGGAGGCCGAAAAGCAATTTCTGCACACCAGAGTACCTTGACCTAGCCCCCTGCAGGAGGGAACTGACAAAGTAGACTGGGCGCTGCACCATCCTTTTCTGCACCTGGGCATGTGTCTGCGCGGGTTCGTCCTTGTCGGGACCAGAGCTTGTCGGCGAAGCCCCCTGCTTGTCGCTGGATGTGTTTGCCGTGGTTGCTGGCTCGTCATCCGCCTCCCACTCCGCTACTAACGCAGCACTAACCACTTGATTGGTTGCCGCTATATATAGCAGCAACTTCTCTTGTGGCTTAGGTGTGACAAGTGTTGGAGTGGAAGACAGGTATCTCTTCAAGTCCTGCAGCGCAGCCTCCGCTTCAGTCCATTTCATTGGACCTGCCTTTTCAAAATCTTGGAAAATGGCAGGTATGCTCAACAGACCTAGAAATAAACTCTTTGAGAGCAGCCACGCAACCGCAAGTCTTCGTACATCCTTGACGCGCTTTGGTGCTTCAATCTGCTCAATGGCCTTGATCTTGTCGGGATTAGCTTCGATCCCTCGTTGAGACCACGAAGAACCCGAGAAGCTTGCGGAAGGGACTCCAAACACGCACTTCTCGGGGTTGAGCTTGAGTTGATCTTGCGCAGATTTGCAAAGGTCTCGTCCAAATCTTGAACCAGAGTTGCTTTATCCTTGCTTTTGACCACTATGTCATCCATGTAGGCTTCTACATTTCTGTGCATTTGTGGCTCAAAAGCGTCATGGACTACCCTTGCAAATGTTGAACCAGCATTCTTCAAACCGAAAGGCATCCGTATGAAATAGTATGTGCCACATGGTGTAATGAATGCGGTCTTGTCCTCATCTTCTTCAGCCATCAAGATCTGATGATATCCAGAGTATGCATCAAGAAACGAAAGCAAATCACATCCAGCCGTGGAGTCAACAATCTGGTCAATGCGCGGCAAGGGAAATGGATCTTTGGGACAAGCTTTATTAACATCCGTGAAGTCAATACAAAGTCTCCATTTTCTGTTTGCTTTGCGCACGACTACATGATTGGAAAACCACGTAGGATGGAGCACTCCTCTGACAAGGCTTGCTGCTTCCCGTTTCTTGATCTCTTCGGCTATGAATTCTTGGCGCTCCACTGCTTGCTTCCTGACATTTTGCTTGACGGGCCGCGCATGAGGGCAAACGGCCAGGCGGTGCTCAATCACTTTCACAGGAACACGGGGATGTCGACGGTTGCCATGCAAACACGTCGACATTCGCCCATGAGGAAAGCAACGAGCGCCTTCCTATTTAGGGTCGAGAGAGGCACCGATGGTAAAGGTACCACAGTGCCGTCCTCCTTAGCCGGGCACCTTTTTGGTCTTTGGCGGAGCTACCATCTTCTTGCACTTGCCGGTGGAGCTCGATGGTGCGTCCTCGACGGTAGCGCAGCACTCCGAAGAGGTGCGCTTTCCGGAGTGAGCATCAGAGCCCTTGCCGGACTTGGACTTCGTCTTCTTCCCCTCGGGAGTGATCGTACCCACGGACACCTATGGGGCCGGCGGACCGGGCCCCTTTGTGGTTGGGAGGGGGGCGGAGATCGCACGAAGAGCGGATCGAGGCGAGGCACACAAGCAGTTTACCCAGCTTTGGAGCTCTCCGGAGAGATAAAACTCCTACTGCTGCTTGTTTGATGTATTGTGTTCTTGCTAGGGAGCGATGAGAGCTACAAAACCTAGCGTGAGTGTATCTGGTCTCGAGTGAGTCGAGCAGACCAAACCCGACCCGACCAGAACAGAATCGAACCCCCTCTATGTTGCACATGGGCCTCCTTTTATATGCTCAAGGGTCTCCGACGGGTGGCAACATAGATGAGGGTACAAATGTAAAACAGGAGTTGGTACACCTACCGAGCGATGTATGCAGTGCAAAATACCTAACTCTGACGGCAAGGGACAAAAGCAATAAATGCCCGTCAGCGTCGCCCGAACAGTGCAACAGAGACCGTCAGGTGCGCCTCCGCTCGCCACGATGGCGAGCTTGTCAGCGCCGCTTACCGCTGCTCTCCGCTGGCTGCACAGCCTCTCGACACGCGCCCATGGAACGGCCCCATGGCGACACGTCGCTGGATGAGCTGGAGCGGAGATGGCGAGAGGTTGCTTGCATGGCAAGCGCCTTGCCTCGCCGAATCCTTGTCGCGTCCGGAGGCTTGTCGCGCTCCAAGCCTTCCCGGCAAGCTCCTCTTGCCGGGGCCTTGTCTTCTGCATGCCTTGAGTGGCCTTCCCGACAAGCTCCTCTTGCCGGTGCCTTGTCTTCTTAATCAAATACTTTGTTCTTGAATGGCTCCAAAGGAACCACGGAGGATCTTGGCGGTGACGAGGCAAACCCTGCCGCGGGGTGCTACAACTGTCCGTGCACGAGTACAGGATACTAGGGTACCCCTACTCTAGTACCCCGACAGATAAGAAGAGAAGCTTGGCTTCTTCCTCCTGGCATAATCAGAACTAGGCACTTCACGTACTCCATATTCTTCTTCAGAGGAGGATGACCCTGTTGTGCAAAGACTAGAGAACAACTAAATGCTAGCATCCCTATTTTCGCAAAAAAAGGAAAGGAAATACTTAAAACATCACAGATGAAGCACTTCTCGAGGACAATACCACCTTCTCATGACAGTAGCTAAACATTAGCACAACACCAATAGAGATGACAAATCTCAATCATATGGATGAAATCCGTGGGCCGGTACCAACCTTTGTTAGGAGGCTTAGTGTGTAGAGCATATAGATGAAGCACTTCCCGGGAACCATCCATTATTATCTATTGTGGTTGCCATGCTTTCTATATACTCCTCGATTAGTTTAATTTTTCCAACATCTTCTTGTGCAATTCCACTAAAATATATGTTATCTTCAAAGAAGATCCCTATTTGCACAAGTAGAGATAATTACATATTACCTTAAGAGTGGCATCAAATCCGTGGCAAAACAGTTGCTCATCCCAGCATAGCAATAAATTAAGATTCAAAACTATATCATTACTTGTGTAATCATAGTTCAAGTGCTTCGTTACAGCACCGGGAGTTGATTTTTCTTTTTCTTCCGCTTGTTCTTCCCCTTCATCACTTGGTTCAATAACAGACAAGCTTCGCCTTCAATGTAAGATTTGGCATGTCAATTAGGGAGCACAAGTATAGAACTAAACAACGACACTAATTTTCTGATGACAGTAGCAAAATATAGGCCAACAGTTGTGAAATATCATTATCTTACCTCAATGGGATATTAAGGTGCACATACAAATTGGAAGTCTGGTCTCCATTTGTGCAGTTCACTAAAATCAAGCAACATTACCATATAAGTAGCACAACATATGAAAGCACACTGCACAATCATGTTAAAGAAGGCCAGTACTGGCCTCTCATGACACAGAATTCAAACAACTCACAAGAAGAAGATCTGAAACAAATTTGCCAACAGGGATAGGAAGTCGGATCTCCTCTTGTGCAGTTCCACTATGATCAAGCAATCAAGCAACATTGTCGGTGTGACATTTTGGTTGAACTGCACAAAACACTCATAAAACAAAAGTGTTTTGTGCGATGCAACAAAGGTCACAGTAGCAACGAGGTGAAGTAGATAACCCTATTTACACAGAGGTGCAAAGGAAACAATTACTGGTGAATAACGGTGGATGACACAGACGCCCACAAAAAGAAGCATCTAACTTATCTAAATGGGAAAGAAAGCAAGATAGTAGCATTGCCCAAACAGTGGCATTGATTCATATTAACAGAAAGATTATATTAACAATAAAATTCATTAAACATGTAATTTGTTTTTAACTATGGCATTGCTTCAATTTTCCGATGGCATTAGATTAACAACAGCTAAAGAGTTGTATCGGACAGTGGATGCAAAAGCCCCATGTGCATCTAGCAATTTATAAAGGAGTGATGCATAGTCGGTTGCAACAAACAACCAAAGAGCATATTTGTGTTGGTCCCATTTTTGTTATCTTTAGACACCTTTCCCTATGTGAGGGCAGCAAGTCTAGTCCTTCTCAAACTATACAACCTTGTCCCCCACTCACAGAAAGATCAGTTCCTTACAGATGTGTGTACTACATTTTGTCATTCTTTTCCCTTTTCGACCAACATAGGTGTTGGATAGCTAGTCTGTACTACTTTCCCCCTTCCTTTCCTCTTTGAACCACGTCCTAGATTCATGCTATACAACTTTCCCCACTACTTTCCTGTTTGATCCAACACCTAGATTCGAGTGCAGAAGCGAAAAAATTCCACATGCAGCTAGAGCAATGCCTGTGGATTAAGAAAACTATACCTTAAGGTTCTCGGGGAGTGGCACGGTGGGTGGTCGGAGGACGATCTGCCCACATTATGTACGGCAGCGAGGAAGAAGGGGTCGAAGGCCCTCCCACACCACTGATGGGCGAAAGAGAATAGCAGCACCGGCAATGGATTCCCTCCCTCGCCGACGGCGACAGCCTTAAGCCTCCTTGCCTTCATAGACGGATAGGATCCCGCCGGCTCTTTAACTAGCAGTGAGGGGAGAGAGAGAGAGGAGAGGCCAACGCAGTCTTGTTTAGATTTGGATAGGGTGAGAGAGAGTGTACAGAGCAACTACAAGCGATGAGGCTCCAGCGTGTATATATAGTGGAGAGAGAGTGTGTGTGTGAAGAGATCAAACCCTAGAAAACAAGCGCTGAGGCTCTAGCGTATATAGTGGAGTGGTTTTCTTTTTCTCTCAATAAAATTCGTTTTAAATTGTGCATGAAACGGAAATATAACGTACTACTAGTGAATAAAAATACTAGAGCAAAGCTACTACATGAAGAAAATTTAACGCTCGAAGGAGTCAACTCGAAATTAATGTTCCATGCCTCCTGGTCGCATTTACTATCGTTCATGTGTGGTAGACGACCATCCATAGCAACAACTGAACCACACACGGTCAAAATATCGGAAAGGTGGGCTGCACCATCCTTGAATTTTAAATATTTTGGGCACTTGTATTCTGCCTAAGTCAGTGTGCCACCTTATGTACTAAGGGTTACAATGGGTGCTAAGAAACTAGGGCGTATTGAGAGTAATTGCCATGCCATTTGTTTGTAGGGTCACTTGCAAACTGCCAAACTCTATTCTCCTCTTATTTCATGGATGAGGCAATTTTGTCTCTGTTTCAAAAAAACAATAAATTCAATTTTAATTATTTTGTATGTACGCTTTGCTCTGTTCCAATAATTTTGGGCACTTGTATTCGGCCTAACTCAGTGGGCCACCATATCTCATACTATTCCCTCCGTCTAGGTGTATAAGTCACGTTAGAAGGTGCAGCGGGACCAAGGTGCAAGCAGATTGGAGGGGAAGGAGAAACTTGACCGGTCCTTCCTCCAATCAAAGCCCTGATTTCTCTCTCTAAATGCAACAATTAATCATAGCAATTAAGAGATGTCGTTTTAGCTGCCATGCAACTCGCATGCAAGCCGGCTTTGATTCCTTGACTAATCAACGCGTAGTTGCGCTTCATGCATTGGGTTTCTGGGGGAGATAACAAGCCAGAGTAAGTAACGCTCGCTAGCAACGAGGCTAGGAGAGGATTGAGATGCGAAGTTAATGGACGACGCCTAAACTTTTTGGGAATATCTGATTTTCGTAAGATGATTTAACACCTAGATGGAGGGAGTACTACCTCAGTCCAGGTTTTTACGCCACATCATATATTTTTTGTCAAAGTTTAACCAATTTTTTTAACTACTCACTACTTTCTGGTTTATAGGGCATAAATTTGAAATCTTATCAACCAAGGAAGATGATCAATGGACAAATGTAGTACTCCATCGAATAGTTCACAAAATTACTCAAACTTTAATCTGCATTAGTTAAAATATATTCATGGACGACCACTAAATGAGTAGGAATGGTTACATGCACTGGTTGGTTTCTTTAAATCCTTGCATGCATGAATTTAATGCACCTTGGAATGTGAACATGTGGTGGAAACAAGTGAAAATAAGACTGTTACGAAGAAAATGAGACGAGGCCAATAAACGAAGAAAATTCAGAACCAATGTAATTAATACGGCCACCGGTCGTGTGCACACATTTATTTTCCAGCACATTTCTTTATTTCATCAACGACATTTTGAAATAGGGAAGTACATTCACCAGTTCTTTGCTAGGAGAGCAAGACCAAAGAAATCAAGAAACACAATTAGACATTTTAAAATATATCCAATTTCCATAACTGCTGCCACTAATTGTATTAATATCTTCTCTATGTCTTCATTGCTGATCTGTGGCTTCTCGAGCTTGCACACTTCTTTCTTCTTCGATTCTAAAGAACTAGACGTTGCTTCACATCCAATAGCATCTCTACTATCATCTCTAGTCTCTATTCTAGGAAGGAGTGCACGAGCATCTACCAAATTTCGTGCTATTAATAGATCGATGTATTCTTCTTCCCAAAATGAAAACTTGCATCCATCCTGCACACAGGTTTGAGTATAAGCTGCCGAACATGCACCAAATAAGGGAGCACAACCGAATCAAAATAAGTACTACACACCTTTTCTTTATCGCACTTGATGAAAACCCATCCGAGATGTTGTGGCGTGGTCGAAACACGGCACGGGACCTGCCGCGGGCAGCCATCGCACTTTATGAGCGGCAACAGTGAACCAACTAGTCCCTGGGCCAGGGCCGAGCCTGGACGGTGGTCGGCCATGTCTTTGTCGGCGATCCGCCGACGGGATAGATCCAAGCGGCTAGATGTGGACTCAGTACCTACACGCGAGGTGGAGGCATTGCCATTGCTGTGTGATACGTCTCCAACGTATCTATAATTTTTGATTGTTCCATGCTATTATATTATCTGTTTTGGATGTTTTATATGCATTAATATGCTATTTTATATGATTTTTGGGACTAACCTATTAACCTAGAGCCCAGTGCAATTTCCTGTTTTTTCCTTGTTTCAGAGTTTCGCAGAAAAGGAAGACCAAACGGAGTCCAAACATAATAAAACTTTTGGGATGATTTTTGTTGGACCAGAAGACACCCAGGAGACTTGGAGTGCAAGTCATAAGAGCCACGAGGCGGCCACAAGGGTGGAGCGCATGCCCAGGGGGGTAGGGCGCGCGCCCAACCTTGTGGGCCCCTCGGTGACCCCCTAACGTAGAACTTCCTCCTATATATACTCAAATACCCCAAAAACTTCGAGTGGAGCCACGAAACCACTTTTCCACTGCAGTAACCTTCTGTACCCGTGAGATCCCACCTAGGGGCCTTTTCCGGTGTGCTGTCAGAGGGGGATTCCATCATGGAGGGCTTCCACGTGCCGGCTCGCACCCATACTACATCACCAAAGTCACCGCGCCACAAGTCGTACTGTTGTGCCCGCGAGCTCGAGCCGCCCGCTCGTTGGTTTGGCTGCGCCTCGACGTGCCTTTGGATGCCCTGCTAGCTCTGTTCGAGGCGCCGCCTCTTCGATTCTCTGGCCTCGCTCCGAGTCGCCATCGGGTTTCTGCAGCTGTCCGTGCTATGACTCTCGTTTCTGCGCTAAGTCGCCTTGTCTCGTACAAGAATTGCAGGGCTCTATCTCCACTGCCTTGAGCCGCCCGTGCTGGCTGGCCGACGCCTCCATGCTCAAGACGCTCGCCGGCTCGCTGCCCATGTTGGCCGCTTTGCTGAGCCACTGTGGTCCTTCGTCGAGTCGCTAGTGTGCTTCACTTCAGCCGTGGCCGAGTCAAACCGCTCTCGCCTTTGTAGTCCCAGCCCGCAAGCAGCCGCCACCCCCGAGACGCGGTCTGCCTAAGTCGTCCTCCTTTTAGCGCCCGCCGCTAGACCACCTGTTGATTCTGTTACTCCATCATTCAAAGGAGGATCTGAGAAAACTATGCATCAGCCAACGTTTGGACAGTCAGAGTCATTGCAAAGCAGACAGTCGTTCAAAATCTGATGCCAACACGGATCTGGAGCAGTTTATTAGTACTCCACAATGCTAGCTGAAGAAGAGTCCAAGCACCACTAGTATTTGCACACACAACGGGAACTGAAGATGAGTTGCTACAAAGATGTTTTGTTCATAAAAAAGGGGGAGGTTGACAAAGCATGGCACTCCTGGAAAATCATTATTCAAGGGAAAGAAAAGTACAACTCTACATGCAGTCCTTCTACCCACATGGAAATCAAGAAAAAGAAAAGGAGACCACGGGGTGATATAAGTACATCAGATCAGCTGAGTTAGACGTTTGTCCGACTACGTCTGGCATTATTCCAGCACCGGCTTCTGCGTTCATCTGATGAAAAATACCAGGTGATATCCATCCAAGTTTGTTTATTTACAATATATTGTTTTTGTCAAAGAATAGTTTATATTTTCCTTGGTCTGCAAAATTGTTTATGTAGGACAATTGTTCATTGCAAGAGCGATGACCGTGTCATGGATGTATAGCTTGCGTCACCATTATCATTCCCTAGCATCTGACCGTGCCATGATGCTCGACGAATATATATGCAAACCGCCATTTTTACGGCCCAATTTACATCAGCATGATGTTGTTGATTCGCCCGTCTGCGCAGTTTACCGCGCCTACAGTTGCCTCGCCCGAACGCGCTGGCTTACAACACCGTGGCCGGCTCATCTGTTTGCTCCTGCGGCTGACTCGGCTATGATTGATTTCAGCTTCACCGTGGTGATCATCAACTTTGCGGGCAAATTTTCTACTGCAAAAGTGACCGTCATATCACGGAGTTTTATTGAATAATTCATACCGGAAGTGTGCAATGAGTGTTGCGAAGATTGTCAATTCGCTTCGAACCTACGGTTTACATAAATTTCAGCATTCCGCTGTTCAACTATATGTCGGCTTATATCACGGCCAAGTATGAAGAATCTCAAGCCAACACCTCGAGTTGTCTTGAGACTGAGCGGCTACAATGACATGACTCAGCAGGATTGGCCGGTTTCAATGAATTCAAGAACTCCAAGTCATTGAAGGGAAAATAACCCGGTCCTAGAGGCTACTGTCATGTTGATAAAAATTTAAAGGCCGTTAGAAAATTTCTGGCTTAAAATGAAGGATTCCGGTTTAAAATCCGACTCAAGGGGTATCTGCTTTCTCATAAAGCTTTGAAGCTCTCCATATCCGGTTCAATATCTGGCTCAAGGGAAATCTATTTCTCACAAAGACTTGAGCTCTTAAATATCCGGCTTGATGTCCGGTTCAAAAAATATCCATCTCTTGAAAGTTCGAGTTCTCAGGAAAAATTAAAGGTTGCCAAAGAGAACTTGCTACCATGATGCGCGGTTCAAACATGGGTATCCTGCCTTATTGGCTTATCATCTTATTATGGTCACTTGGGGGCTTCCTTCTCGCTGAGCATAGCTATGATTACCCTTTTGATCCGGCTTGTACGCCATGATTGCAAAATACTTGGGGGCTTCCTACTCATTGAGCATAGCTATGATTACCCTATTCATCCGGCTTTTACGTTTGGAATGAAATATTACTTGCGGGCTCTTTGTTCAACGGACAAGAGTTTTTATGACCCTTTTAATAGGCTTGGAAGCTAGGTGTATTCACCTAAAAACCTGAGTTATCATGCCTTTTTAACTCTGCCACTCTGCCCAGATTGACTGGAATGACTCGCCGTACTTTTGACAGTCAATCTTATACATACCCTGAACTTGCGAAAGTTGAAACGACGACTGGTCATGTGAGGCCCGACTTATAAGGTTGCATGAAGGTTTAATAGCGGCTGTGCGGCCCTTTGAAAGCACTTGACTTGAAGGTTTGGCAGCCTGTGAAAGCCTAGTTTTTATCTTTTGATTTATATTTGATTTGAACATTTTTTGAGGTTCATCTCTTGTGACATGTTAATACATGGTTGACAACCGATGAGGGCTATGTTGCCTTATGGTTCATCTATGAATTTATCCAGCGTTTGAAAACCCGGCCGGGCTTTGGACTATAAGTCACCTGTGTATGATGATTTTATATACTTAGAAGCGTTGTGCTCTAAATTTTCAAATATTACCCCTCGCTGCATCCGGTGTTGAAAGCCGGCAGTATGAGTTGATTTCATAGGCCATGTAGCCTTGATTATATGGCTCATCATTGAGCATTTTTGGGTTTGATAAACCGCCCTGGCTATGGACTTTAAATCGCTAGTATCATTTGGATTGCGCAATTGGGATTATGCGCTTATAAATCTTTGGGATTGACACCCTCACTGGATGTGGCGATGTAAGCCGGCAATTTGAGCCAATCTTCCAGGTATTTTTAATTGTTGGATATGCAAGGTTTGATAATCCGCCTTGGTTTTGGACGTTAAGTCGCCAGTGTGTTTTGGATTGCGCCATTGGAATCATGCGCTTATAAATCATTTGATTGTTACCTCCATTGGATATGGCAATGTAAGCCAGCAATATAAATCAATCCTACAGGTATGTTTTCCTGGTTATATGAATATGCAAGGTTTGATATCCCGCCCTCGCTTTAAAACTTTAAAGTTGCCAGTATGTTTAGGCTTGAATGGCCTTAATGCTATTCTTTTCCATAATTGCATAAGACTATATTATGTTTGGGTTGTTACCCCCCTGGCTTTTGACGTTAAGTCACCAGGGCATATGTTGTTTAAACTCTGTGCAGGATTTGCAAAGCTATGACTTACATAAATGATTAAGTTCAAGCCCATCATCAAAAATTGAAATTGGTGTTTCATAAGGGTTATCAATTATTGATTTTCACAAAGGCTATAAGCCGCCGGATTACAAAAGTCCTAGAGTATAATGGATGTGCATTAAGTCACCATTGGCCAAGAGCCGCTGGGTATTGAACTCCGAATTTACTTGTCAACTGTTAAGGTATTCAAATCTTTAATAGCAAAACTTGGCTAGATTGTCATGATGATATCGAATGATTGAGGTTTTCATACCGGATTATATTATTCAAATCTTGAACAACCAACATGGCTAGATTTCTATTATGGTTATCAATAACCAGTATTTTGATTGAGGTTTGCAAAGTTGCTTCAGTGCAATGGCTATTATTTTATCACTAAATATGATTTATTCTACAATGGAAGGAATAGTCCCGCGTTGCTGCAGGCTTACGACCCGGCACTTGGGGGCTACAGTATTCAAATCATGATTATATCAAATATGGAAGTCCCATGTCGCTGCAAGCATGCACCATGACACTTGGGGGCTAATGCAAAGTCATTTTTTGCTCAACTTATTGAAGAGCCGACTCATCGCATTTGTAATGACCGACCCTTGGGGGCTACTAATTGCTCCTGTCAAAATTCAAAGTACACAAGCTTTAATCCATTATATTGAAGGGTCCATTGCTCAATTGGCAGAGCGCAAGGCTCTTAACCTTGTGGTCGTGGGTTCAAGCCCTACGATGGAGGCTACATCATATGATGTTATTTTCAATGAACTCTATATAAAGTCCTAGCTCATATTGTCTTGCTAAGCCGGCCCTTGGGGGCTACACCCTGCTGTTCAAGTCTACATGATCATATCTACAAAGTGCCTGCTCATTATTGCATAATGACCCGACCCTTGTGGGCTACACTGGTTGATGTTTTTATGAGCATAAAGCAATTTCAAGTCCCAGGTTGCTGCAAGCATGACAACCCGGCACTTGGGGGCTACATATGTGGAATATTCAGCTTTGACTAGTGACTGAGATGAACAACTTGGATTCCTTCAAGGTTGCAACATTTATATTGAAGCAAGTCTTAAGCTGTTACTACGCTCCCTTCTTAAGACTTGGGGGCTACAGGTGATATGCATATAAGGGAGGTACACTTTCAAGCTTGATGTTAGCAACAGTTATGACCCGGTGATGTCAATATTTACAAGCCGACAGTTTTGGCAATTATAAATCAGCAAGCTCTACATCTTCAAGCCTGCTGAGTATCAGTTGAATATTTCAAGACCAATATTTTTGTCAAGTAAGAGCATTGAAGGCCGACACAAATGGATTCTTTTTACAATATTTCTGCCACGAGCAAATTGACTATGAAATTAGTCTATTGACCTGGACTTTCCAAAAGGAGGAAATGACAAGGACTTAAGGATGATCGGGTGCCGGCTCAAATTTTTTTAATCCAGAGCACAACCTGTCAAATTTGTTCTTGAGTTATTTTGCAGAATCAGTTTAACATGGATAAATCCAAATTAAACTGGGGGCTAATGTCGGGGATATACACCGCAGTATGACCCGACCGGATATATGACCTGGCTGGGACTTGATGTTTCATTGGTAACCCGCCGGAGGATTGGCAACTCACGAGTCTGGCGGCTCACTGGTGTGACGACTCACGAGCCATGCGACTCAATGATGGCCCCGGCGGCGGGCCAGATAGAGGACTAGGCCCAAGGCCCAGAAGGCTAGCTCATCTAATGCTGGGCTGGCTTAAGAGGAAAGCGTAAGGAATATTCCCTTACAAAGGAAGCAAGACTCGGACTCCACTTGTAATAGAGTAATCCTAATCCTACTAGGACTAGTCATGCAACCCTCCCCTTCAACATATATAAGGAGGGGCAGGGCACCCCAAGAGGAGAGAAGCAATCGTGAAGGCTAGATACAACTAGAGGAGTGCCGGTTGATGCGGCGAGTCCCTCATGAGCATAATGAGACCTAGCCATAACAGCATGTAGGGCTATTACCGGATGATATTTCCTGGGACCCGAAGCTGTCTAAACCCTTGTCTTGTGTGTTAATCCGCCTCGTGTCTCTCATCCCGACTAACCCCTCTCAAGCTACCACTAGATGCGTTGGCCTCACGACTAAGTCCTCACACTAGGACATCTGCCGTGACAAATCTACGACACCTGGGGCAGGGACCAGTGACCCGCCCGTGGTGAACCAGGCTGTTGAGACGCCTGTGACCGAGCACCGGTTCAGCCGTGTGCTGTGGATCCGCCTCATTTGAATATGACTCCGCCTCAGCATGTTCCGACACCGTCGGGTCATTATTCTAACCCTCTGGATAATATGATTGCTGCGATGACACGATTGGCGGCTCTTCCCGTTGAAGGCGAGTCTCCAGCCTCGATGGAGATACGGAGGGCCGGAGAGCTTCTTTAGAAAGTGGTTGCTCAACAGGTGGCTTATTCGTACAGCAGTGAAAGGATTCATTCAACCCCTCATCCAAGTCAGAGTTATAGCAGGCACATTGACTCGCCAGTAGTTTCAAGCAGTGAGCGGCACCATAATCAACCTCGTAGGCATGACCCACCGCATGGTGGTAATGATGCTCAGATTTTGGTGGACCAGGGCATGTCGAGAGGCAGAGCTGGCATCTCAATTGGGGCGGCTCAACAGCAATCTCCGGCTTACCCATCGGCGTCCGTGGAGGCAGGAGTTACCTCTAGAACCCTTGGTGTGCCAAGTTTAGTGTCGGCTCTACCTAACGAGCGCCTGCCTAAGGATTTCAAGGGCCCCCGTAAGGTGCCTAACTACACGGCGGATCAACCCCCAGAGGCCTGGATTGAGAGCTATGAGATGGCCATGGAGATGTTGGATGTTAGTGATGATGTGCGCGCGAAATTCTTCACCATGATGTTGGATGGGCCGGCTCCTACTTGGTTGAAAGAATTGCTCGCTAACTCCGTTAGGTCATGGGCGGAGTTGAAGACGCGGTTTATCCAAAATTTTAAAGACACGTGCAAGTAGCCTATGCCGATTCTGGATTTGGACTCTTGTGTCCAAGGTGAGGGCGAGTCAACAACCAATTGGGTGCGCCGGATTTCAGCCATTATCCACTCATCAGATAGTATCAATGTCGGGTCAGTAGTCCTGATGCTAGAGAAGAATTGTTGCTTCCTTCCCCTTAAGCAGAAGCTAGGGCAACTTAAGCACCATTGCAACGATATGGGGGAGCTCATGGCGGCTCTTGTCAAATATGCTGACTCTGATAGTACGAAGGAGCCTGAGTTTGATGAGGAGAAGGCTGGCATGGGGAAGAAGAATGGCACTGCCAAGGTCAACACCATACGGCGGGTCAAGGTAGCAACGGTAAGCGCAAGGCCGATAATAATTCATACTTTGTGGCTAATACCAATGCGCAGAATAACAATCAGCGTCGTAAGGGGAAAGCGTCAACACCCCGGTTTGGAGGGCCAAAGTTTAACATTGAGGCGATGATGAATCAGCCTTGCCCAAAGCATGGTACGCAAGAGAAGCTGGCCAGTCATCTGTGGAAGGATTGCTTTATCAAGAGGGAGTATAGAAATTCCAATTTTTTCCAGAATAATCATGGCCCGAGTGACGGCTCAGGATCCGGCTCTCATGGACCTGGCTTTGGTGGTGGTGGCTCAAATTCCGTTTTCAGGGCCAAGGCAACCAAGGTGGTTTTAATCAGCAATCTAGTCAAGGGAATCAGCAGCAGCAGTCTGGTTATCAGAGTAATCCAAAGCAGCTCAATAGTGGTCAGTATCATGTGTTTACCACGAGTTTATGCAAACTGGACCAGAAGGTTCATAAAAGGGCGGTGAACGCGTTGAGCCGGCGGTCCCTCACTACTTGTGGTGGTCTGAACATCCTATTGTATGGAGCTGTGGGGATCACCCGCCCCGGGTTGACAATCCGAGTCAGCTGGCTTTGGTTGTTGCGGCTCAGGTTGGAGGGTTCAAGTTCACTAAAGTACTCATGGATGGAGGCAGCAGCATCAATATCCTTTACTATGATACTTTCCGTCGTATGAATTTGACTAATAAGGATCTTAAGCCGTCTAATACTGTTTTTCATGGCATGGTGCCTGGTAAGTCGGCGTATCCGGTCGGCAAGATATCTTTGGAAATGGCTTTCGGTGATGATCATGATTTTGGAGCTGAGACATTGACTTTTGAAGTGGTCAAGATCAAGAGCCGTTATCATGCCTTGTTTGGGCGGTCGGCTTATGCTAAGTTTATGGCAAGGCCTTGTTATGTTTATCTATAGCTTAAGATGTCGGGTCGTAAGGGTACCATCATAGTGCATGGGAACAGGAAGATAGCCTTGGAGTGTGAAAAGGGCGATCCTTCTTATGCTGAGTCTGTTTGTGCAACAGAGGAGTTGAAATTTTACAAAAATAATGTTGACCCGGCAGATATGACACCTTTGAAGAAGCTAACCATTGAGCATGACCCCTTGTTGGAATTTAAGTCGGCAGATGATACTAAGCTGGTTGACTTTGTTCCTAACTACTCATCCAAGCAATTCAGTATCAGTGCGAATATGGATCCAAAATAGGAAAGCGCGCTCATCGAGTTCATCCATGAGAACCGGGATATCTTTGCATGGAAACCTTCTGAGATGCCAGGTGTACCAAGGGAAATCGCTGAGCACACTCTTAATGTTGATCCAAAGTTTAAACCAGTCAATCAATTCCTTCGTCGTTTTAATGAAGAGAGGCGCAAGGCCATTGGTGAAGAGGTGGTCTGGCTCTTGGCGGCTGGGTTTATCATTGAAGTTTTTCATGATGAGTGGTTGGCTAACCCGGTGCTGGTGCTTAAGAAGAATGGCACTTGGCGTATGTGTCTAGATTACACAGATCTTAACAAGGCATGTACGGTTGAACCTTTTGCTCTCCCTAGTATTGATCGGCTCATTGATGCTACGGCGGGTTGTGAGCGTTTGAGTTTTTTGGATGCTTACTCTGGTTATCATCATATCAAGATGGCAGTTAAGGACCAGGAGAAGACAGCTTTCATCACTACCTTTGGAGCCTTCTGCTATATGTCTATGCCTTTTGGGCTCAAGAGTGCCCAGGCCACTTACCAGCAATGTGTTCAGAATTGCCTCCATGACCAGATTGGATGCAATGTGCATGCTTATGTGGATGATATTGTTGTGAATCTAGGAAGAAGGAGACTTTGATAGGTGATTTGAAAGATACCTTTGACAATCTCCGGGTCTACAAGATGATGCTTAACCCGGCCAAGTGTGCCTTTGGTGTGCCAGCAGGCAAACTCTTGGGTTTTTTGGTTTCTGAAAGAGGCATTGAAGCTAACCCGGAGAAAATGAAGGATGTCACTTCTTTGGCTAAACCGGCGTATATTAATGACGTCAAGCGTCTGGCGGGTCGTATTGCGGCCTTAAGCCGGTTCATAAGCCGTTTGGGTCAAAAGGCTATCCCTCTGTACCATATGATGAAGAAAACAAATCACTTTGTGTGGAGTGATGCTACTGATCAGGCGTTTGAGGCATTGAAAAAACAGTTAGCTGAGCCGCCAATCCTTGCTGCTCCTATTGATAAGGAGCCCTTACTATTATATGTGGCTGCTAATAGCCGAGTCGTCAGTGTGGCAATTGTGGTCGAAAGGAAGGAATCAGGCAAGGAGTATCCGGTTCAGCGGCCGGTTTATTATGTCAGTGAGGTACTCATTGAATCTAAGCAGAGATACCCACATTGGCAGAAGCTGGTTTATTGAGTGTTCATGGCTAGTCATAAATTGAAGCAGTATTTCTTTGGTCATCCCATTACTGTGGTCAGTTCTGCTCCCTTAGGGGATATTATTCAAAACAGAGAAGCCACAGGCCGGGTAGCCAATTGGGCCATTGAGCTGGGACCCCATGGTTTGAAGTATATGCCTCGGACTGCTATCAAGTCTCAAGCACTTGTGGATTTTATTAATGACTGGACTGAGTTGCACATGCCTGAGGCGAAGCCGGATAGCACATATTGGACTATTCACTTTCATGGATCCAGGCAGTTGGAAGGCTCGGGGGCTGGAGTAATTTTGACTTCCCCACGAGGTGATAAATTTTGTTATGTTTTATGGTTGATGTTCCCTTGTACAAACAATGCAACTGAGTATGAAGCCTTTCTCCATGGTCTTCGGATGGCTAAAGAGATGAATCTAAGCCGGGTGAGGTGTTTTGGCGACTCAGATTTGGTGGCTCAGCAAGTTTCACGCACTTGCGATTCCAAAGATCCACTCATGGCGGCTTACTGCCAAGGGGTTGATGCTATTGCTCGTCATTTCAAAGGTTATCAAGTGGAACATGTTGATCATAGGAAAGATGAGGCGGCTGATGCTTTAAGCCGGCTAGGGTCCCAGCGTAAGTTGGTACCACCTAATGTTTTCCTTGATATTCTGCATAACCCTTCAGTCAAAGTGCCTACGGAGGAAGATCTTGTTGTTCTTGACCCGAAGGCGCACTTGGTGGCGGCTCTTCATGCTATTCCTGATTGGACAATTCTATAGTTGGCTTATATGACCTGGGGTGAGTTACCTGAAGATGAAATTTTTGCCAGGCAGATAACCCGGCGGTCTAAGTCAATGACTATTGTCAATGGAGAGTTGCATCGTTGCAGTGTCACAGGGGTGTTTCAACGTTGTGTTTCTCCTGAGGAAGGCCATGAGATTCAATGAGAGATTCATGAAGGAGATTGTGGTCATAATGCCAGCTCTAAGTCTCTCATAGCCAAGGCTTTTCTTCATGGGTTCTATTGGCTGACGGCTCATGCTGATGCAAAGGATTTGGTCAGTAAATGTGATGGTTGTCAGAAATTTTCAAGACAAGCTCATGTGTCGGCTCAAGAATTGAGGATGATTCCAATTACTTGGCCGTTTGCAGTCTGGGGGCTGGATATGGTTGGACCATTTAAAAGATCCAAGGATAAAAAGACCGACCTTTTGGTGGCGGTTGACAAATTTACAAAGTGGGTTGAGGCAGAGCCGGTCAGTAAGTGTGACGTGGCAACGACGGTTCAATTCATCAAAAAGGTGATTTTCCGTTTTGGCTACCCTCATAGCATTATAACTGACAATGGCACTAATCTATTTAAAGGTGATATGAAAGAATTCTGTCAACGAGAGCATATTCGGCTTGATGTGTAATCAGTGGCTCACCCCCAGTCCAATGGCCAAGCTGAAAGAGCCAATCAAGAAATCTTGAGAGGCATAAAACCCTGGCTTATGGTCCCTTTGCAGAGGACGCCGGGTTGTTGGGTTGAGGAGTTACCTTCATTGCTTTGGAGTATCAACACCACCGCCAACAGATCGACGGGTTACATGATTTTCTTCATGGTTTATGGAGCAGATGCGGTTCTCCCAAGTGACATCTATCACGACTCACCCCGTGTGGTGGCTTACATTGAAGTTGATAATGAAAAAGCACGTCAGGATGCTCTTGACCTTCTGGACGAGGAGTTTGACCTTGCGGCGGCTCTTTCAGCGATTTACCAGCAGGATCTGGGTCGTTATCATAGCCGCCGGGTTAAAAAAGCGAACCTTTCAAGAAGGTGACTTGGTGCTCCAGCTCATCCAGGATCAAACGAACATGCACAAGATATACCCACCTTGGGAAGGCCCCTTTGTGGTCAGCAAAAATCAGAACAATGGGCCATACTACCTCATTGATGTTCGAGAGCATAAGGACTCACACAAGTTTGAGGAGAAGACGCGCCGGCCATGGAACATTGCTCATCTTCGGCCTTAGTACACCTGAGCCACCGACTCTTGGGTTGTACATATTTTTATCCCTGTATATATTATGATCAAATATAATAAAGCCGACATCCCTGATAATTCAAGGCCTCTTTCGTTTCATTTCTGAGTATCTGAGTCTTTATTGTCAGTTCATAAGATCACTTGAGGGCTTCCTGCTTATTGAGCATAGCTACGACTACCCTTCGATCCGGCTCATATGCCTGGTTGTGAGTAACTTGGGATTTTTTTCCTAGAGTTAAAAAGGTTACAAAGAAAACTTATTATAATGAACAGTTCAAACATAGGTAACCTGCCTTGATGGCTTGTTGAAAACATCACTTGGGGACTTCTTGTTTAATGAACATAGCCATATTTACCATTTTGATTGGCTTGGACGCCAGGTGTATTCACCAAAATTCCGGGTTATCCTGCCTTTGTATGCCTACCACTCCAACCAGGTAATCCTGGAATGACTCGTCGAAATCTTGACAGTCAATTTTATGAAGACCCTGAACTTGTCCAAGTTAAAATGGTGATTGGTCATGTGAGGCCTGGCTTATAGGTTTGAATAAAGGTTTAACTCACTGGATGTGCGGCCCTTGAATAGCACTTGATATTGAGGCTTGGCAGCCTATGAAGGCCTTGTTTTTTCTTGATTTGCATTTGCTTTGAACATTTTTTGAGTTCATCTTGTGTACCGTATTGATGTATGGTTTAAAGTTGGTTCAGGCCATGTTGCCTTGATCCTTATGATTCATATTTGAATTTATCCGGAATGTTTGATAACCCAGCCTGGCTTTGGACGATAAGTCGCCAGTGTGTCTTGATTATATGCTTGGAGTTTTGCGCTCTAAGTTTTTGGGATATTACCCTTACTGCATATGGTGTTGTTAGCCGACAGTATGAATAACTTGAATAGAGCGATGCGCTCTAAGTCTTTGGGTTTTTACCCTTACTGCATATGGCATGGTAAGCTGGCAGTATGAACAGATATCACAGGTATGATATTTACTTTGTTATGAATATATGATGTTTCGATAAACCCGCCCTAGTTATGGACTATCCAGTCACCAGTGGATTTTATATGGGGCATTGTGAACCGCCCTGGGGTAAACCACCAGGGCACATGTTATCTTCTTATGTGCAGGAAATATGATAACTATGTTCTGCATAATTTGATGATATTATATACCATAAGTGCCAGATCTTCAAACATCAGATCGGTGGTTCAAAAGTGTTATGCAAATCAACATGCACAATCGCATGGCAGATCATTATTTTCAACTAGCCTATTACAAGGCATCGGGCGTCCCAAAAGAATAAGTATTTTGATGCACAAACTATCCCAAGTGGTGGATGATAAGCCGGTCCTTTGATTAGTTTCTTGGTCTTGGCGTGGTGAGGCTTCCAGGTCATCCTGCATCGGTTCTTCTTCTTCCTCCATCGTCTGGAAGTTAGGTGATGACCAATTGATGCTAGTCAAGGCTTGAAATTCAGCTTCATCATCGATAAGTTCAAACGGATCGATTTCAGGAGCAAAGTATGCTTACGGATTGTAGGGATAAGATCCACAATTTTATTAGCCCGCATTGGCATTTTCTGATTATCTGCTGTATAATCTGATTGATATCTTGACAGGTCTGTTTCTTCAACGAGTTTGCTCGCCAGCGGATGCATCTCTTTCACACAAGCAGCAAAGTCCTTATCACAGGGAGACCCGTTCTCTTTGAAACCGGGGTAGCCAGTAGCTAGCTCAGTCGGGTCTAATTCTGCCTACCATGCCTTCACCCGTCTTAAAGTTGTAATGGCACCGGCTCTCGCGGAGGACCGATTGATTTCTTTAATTCTTGTGGGCAGGACATAAAGCTTGCTTAAAATATCACTGAGAAGAGATGGTGCTTGATTGGTTGGGGAGATGGTGGCTATTGTGCGTTGAGCACCGGTATACAATTGCTCCACCAGTGTGTAAACCGCCTTGAGTTTTATCAACATCTCTTGACCAAGATTGGTACACCAAGGGCCTGTATAACATAAGATGCGGTTAAGTCACCAGGCAGCTTACAAAGTGGAGCGTTGAAATTGATTACAATATTTAAGTATTACTTACCAAAGATAGCGGAAGTCATCTATGTGAAATGACATTTTAAGCAGGTAAGTTCTGTGGCGACCTCTTGCAAAGAGGTTTCAACATTTTCAGCTTTCTGTACCAGGGCAGTCTTTTCTTCAGCCCAGGCGGCTTTCTTGGCATTAAACCCGGTCTTTAGTTTTTCTGCTTCATCCAAGCTCAATTTGAACTTGGAGTCAGCTTTTTGGGTCTCGGCTTCTTGCAGTTCAAGCCAGTTTTTTAAATTGGCCAATTGAGATTGAAATTGAGCTCATGCTTCCTGTAAGAAAGGGGCTGAATAATTATTAACGGTTATGTCACAATATAAATACAAAAAATGTCCGAAGCCCTTTCCAAGAAACATCACTTGGACTTCGGGGCTGATGGGTGCATAAAGTTTCTTTTATGAAGCAATGACAAACAAATCCGGTTCATCGTTTTCAAAGATAACCCAGCCTGAGAGGGCTATGAGGTGAGATTTTATTCGGAAAATGATTTAACTAATCTGGCTCATCTTTTTTCAAGACAAGTCCGTTCATGGTGGCTATGACTTGAAGTTATTTCTATGGTGTAATGGTTGAAGTCTTTGCCACAGTCAATACAGTCTTTCCTATGACTAAGACTTAGGGGATGAAGGAATATATCTTAAACAGAAAAATCAAAAGTTTGTACCTCATATTTATGATGCATTTGTTTGACCATATCAATCTCAAGATCATGGCTAGTGTGCACTTGGCTGCGGAAGCCGGAGAGTACTTAACTGACTCAGATGAGAATAATTGCCCATGTCAAACTTGACCTTGCGCTTCTCAATCAACTCTTCCTTAGCAGAGTGTTTCGCCAGGATAGTGGGATTCTCCGGTTCTTGGAAGCCAGTGCCGGTGATCAGAACTTCTTCAGTATTTGGTTCTGAAGGCTTGATTTGGCTTGGCGGTTTAGCACCCAAAGTGTCAATAATCATATGATCGGTGGAGGCGCGAGGGTTCTCTAGGGGGGAGAAAACCTTACTTTCCGGGTTAGTTGTCGAATTTTCTGTCTTGGCAAAGGATCTGAGTCGAAGGAAATAATAGTTACCCCTTCATCACCCGCCTGGTTGGTTTCCTTGTCGTCCTGATAGCAATCAGTGTCAATAAGATAACTAAAAAAAGAGCCAAGGGAATCAAGGTCTACGTCCGATTCATCATCCTCATCCAAGTTTAGAAGTTATGAGGCGGTTGATTTCTTCTTATTCTTCATAAGGGCTTTTGTCTTAGCCCTGGATTTCTTGGCTACTTTCTCGTCATATTTCTTGTTCCAAAAGGCGGAGGTAGCCTGTATAAGTCACATGAAGGTAAGAGATACACAGATCATATAAACAGTGAGGCAAAATAAGTGGATTGGAGAACTCACATCAGGCGGCGGGTTACGTTTGCAGAAGGGGTTCAGCCCCACTTTGTTGCAGCTTTCCCCCAAAAGAGTTTTGGTCATGCCATTGATCACTTTATCAGTCAAACGTGGCAGTGGCGCAGTGGATCTTTGACATCACCAATATACGTGCACATTAAACTAGGCCGGCGGCTCAAAGATATAATCCTCCAAGCCACCCAGCAACGGACCAGGTCCACACCAGTCAGTCCATTCGCCAGCAATGCTCTAACCTTTGAAAAGGTAGGCATATACTTGGTTCGTTTAGCAGTGGTAAGCCGGTCTTGAAGAGGGTGCTTTGGGTTGAGCCAGTGGTTACGGTAACCCGGTAAGGGATTTTCTTCGGCTGGAGATGTGTCTTGGCAATAGAACCAAGTTTGATTTCAGTCCTTAGGATGACTTGGAAGCATAGCGTAGAAGGAAAAACAGCGTCTCTACGTCGCTGAATCGAGACTCCCCCAAGCTCCAAGTTGGGCCCGTCAGTGAACTCATTATGGCGGTTCAAATAAAAAATACTCTCTGAAGAGTTCGACGTTTGGTTCTTCTTGAAGATACACTTCACGAAAAACTTGGAAATTAGAGATATTTGAAACTGAATTGGGTCTGATGTCTTGAGGATGAAGTTGAAAGAAATGCAGAACATCATGAATGAATTTTGACCCGGCCGGTGAAAAGCCCCGGTTCATGTGATCAGCAAAAACAATAACCTCATTATCCTGCAGCTGAGGTCTGACTTCATCTGGGTTTGGAACACGCTAGTGATTGACATTTTTTGCTGACAAGAAGCCGATTTTGACATAGTCCTCAAGCATTTCTTCTGTGACGATAGAAGGGCCAAGTCGCATGACGTAACAGTCTTAGTCATGATTGGGGTGCATGGCCTAAAAGAGAAAAATATTCCTGGTTTAAGATTATGCTATTAAGCCGGCCAATTGATTCCGAAATAAAGTGCTATAAAAGGCCAGTATGTTAAGCCGGAATATAGCATTGAGTTATGCAGCTATATCTATTGGCGGCTTTAAAGGGGACTAATGGTACATGATGGGGTACGGTTTATCAGTTAAGCCGCCCAAACAGTTGTCATATTTCAGATCTATAAGTGAGGGATTGCTAAGTGTTGAACAAACATGTTTCACAGATTGGTGTTGTAATTTTGGATTTGCACCAGTTCAGAAAATGAAGGAAATTTTAAACCTAAGGTGGCGGCAGCAGAAAAGATCGTGTGCTTAGATGAGACCTTCTACGGAGGGGAGGTATTCTGATATTAAAAACGAGTGCTAAATTGGTACCGCACAAGTTTGGTACCATATTCGGATCAAACACTACTAGGAAAAGGCCTGCTAGTGGCGCACCAGTTTTGCCTACTAATGGCGCACTACTGGTGCGCCACTAGCACCACGCCATTAGTATTAAATACTAATGGCGCTGTAATGCGCCATTAGTATCTGGTATACTAATGGCGCACCACTGATCGCCATTAGTATAGCCCAACATGCGTCATTAGTACGCCTCCCAGTGGGCCATATTTACCCATGTGCTTTGGCATACTAATGGCGCACTTTGGGGTGATGCGCCATTAGTATCCTTTCTACAGTGCGCCATTAGAGTGCTGAGTAGTGCTCCATTAGTATGAATATTAGGGATTATTTTTTTTCTGATAGTTGCACAGGTTACAAAATATATTATTGGATAGAATATAGATAGCACCACACAGCAACAGCAGATTCATCGAGTACAATAGAAGATTAGTCTCCAAATACAATTCATCATATTAGTCTCCGAATTCAAAAGACCGAACAAAGATAGAACATTACAAGTCTCGAGACCGCGAGTAGCGAGTTTGCCTTCACATTACAAGTCGATATCGATCATCTAAACTACCATCACATAGAAGAGAGCTGCGGTCATCACGATGAGCATCATCGCGATGAAACTGGTCTTCATCCGGTTCCTCCAACGCTCCCTCCTCTCTCCCGCTAGATAGCGCGCATATCTAGATTCCGCCTCCGCCCTAGTGGTGTACCCTTGTAATCAATTACGCTGAAATGATGAACCTGTCTCCGACACTCCTCCCGATCGTCGTGAGACTCCGGGAACCTTACCCTTGTACCACGACATCTGACGGCATCTCTATGCACTAGCCAAACAACAGACAATACATAAGCAATATATAAGTATGCAACAAAAGGATCGGAAGAGAAAAGCAAGACATTAATAGCACGATTGATGGTCCTACAAATAAATAGCATCAATTACATCTAAGTTGAATGACTGTCCAAACCAAAGAGACATACAAGTTCATTAAAGTTTAATTACAACATGAGCTAATCGATGTTTCAGAACTACACATAGCATCACCACTTTCGACTCGACTCATGGGACCGGAGCGGGGATGAAGCTGCCGTCTTTCGTGATGGTCATGAAGTCGCGGGCGTTGTCAGCCTGCATTTGTAGCATTGTGTCTATCTCACTGTTGGACGGTTGATGTCTGAGGTAGAACTGCCCCGAGGTACGAAGGACATCTTGATGGATGATCTCTGCAAACTCCGACTGGATGCGAAAGAATTCTTGTCGGATGTCTGCATCCTGGATTGCCGCCAAGCTTGCGGCCCAATCTTTGAGATTATTTGGTAGCAGAAGGTGATTATGTCCCGTACGATCGCCTGCATGTGATGGAGGGCGTAGTAGGCATCCTTCTGACCGCCAGGCGGCTGCTTGATGCAGGGGAACATCGTATTGTGGGTGAACACGTGCCTGCCGTACCTATGAACTGGCCTCTTAAAGGTGCCTCCAGATGTGGGCGTGGCCGGAGAGCATCATCAAGAACTTTCTTGATATTTGTGTAGTCTATCTTGGAGTCACGGTCCGGTCGAAATACGTGGCCATGGAATATTTCAGGCTTAAGAGGATGAGTGTGCAATGTGTGTCCTTTGCACGTAACACGGAATGTTAGAAAAAAAGAACGATCGAAATCTAAGAAATCATATGTTACGGGGCGGTTAGGGGATGACTTACTCGGGAAAGTAAGGCACGAGGAAGTTATCCTTATCCGGGTTTGCCAGAATGACGCCTTCGAGGTGTGAACTCGCGACTTGCCGGTCCCTAGCGCTGCCCAAGATCTTGGCACGCATGTAGAAGGGGTCGACTATCCGGATGTACGGGGTCTTGTCTCTAATGATCCGCATCTCCATACTCAGCGAAAACAGCCGAACGAAGGTGTAGTGCAGCGGATGAAGTTTAAACATAGCAAAGATGTCATCAAACCGCAGGATGATCATACCCCTGATGGCGCTATCCACAAAGCCCTTGCCCTCTGGCACCTTGGCCACAAAAACCGGGTATGCCACATCATTCTGGGAGAGGCGCCGCTTCTCCAAAGAAAGAACACTGTCATGCAGACTCCGCATAGCACCGGTTGCAGCATTGAGCATATTTGTTGGTAGCATCGCCCTACCCGCCACATGCACCCTCCTCGAGATATCCTTAGGTGAAGGTGGCCCATCCTGAGCATGGATCGTACTCGGTGCCGGCTGGCTCGCACCGGCGCCCTTGTTAGTCTTTCCTTTCCGTCCCTTCTTCTTGATCTGCTGTAATGGGATCGAGTTTTGCTCACAGACCGCCTTCTTGAGCATGTTGGGGCTGATAATATTTCGCACCTCGGCTATCTGAGGCTCGGTGAAGGCGGCAGCTGGAGGCGTCTCCTGAGAACTGAACGCCGCATTTACGGCATCGTTGCAATTGGGTTTCTCCGCCGTACCAGCTAGATCGCGGTCGTCTTTTTCAGGGTTGGGTTCTCGAGAAGGAGGCCCACAGAATTCGTCACCGTACCCATGTTCGGCAAAGTACTTATCGACGTTGGTAAATGTACCGTAGTCATTATCGTCGTCGTTCGGATCCTGTGCCATATGCATGTCCGGATCCTATGCCATAGGGATGTCCGGCGTGTCCGGTAGCGTTGCAGCGGTCTTGCCATGGCTTGGTGCCGGCACGACTGGCGGTCTTGACTGTGGGGTGGTGTCCCCCGCCCACAAACGAATCTGGCTCTTCGGCTAAAGCAGGAACCAGCTTACGCAGGCGCTGAGGGTCATCACATCATCTTCGTCGGCCCCAGCGGGTCGAATCGGAGGTAACAACTCATCGCAGCCTGGCAGCACCCGAACCAGTTGAACCCTATACACGGTGGGTGGCATCGGATTACCGTGGAACACGGGGTTGCCCGGTTGAACAATTCTGCCTTTGGCGACATCGACCAACTCGTCGTTCACTAAGTGCAGGAGATTGCATGGAACGTCGGCGGTGCCCTGCGAAAACATGTAGGGTGTCAGGGATGCCCAGTCAAAGGCAAGGAGATGAAGTCCTCGGCCGAGAGGCTTAATTAGTTACCATGATGGTGTCGAGCTCAGCTAATGTTGAGGCACCGCCAACGGTGGGCGTGCAATTGATGGAGGTGCCGCTTGCTGGCGAGGTGCCGGCCGGTGTACACCCAGGTGCATTAAGCTCCAATGCCCGTGCCGGCGCCGGAGACACGAATACCGCCTCCGCCGGAGACACCAATGGCGCCGCCTGCGTGTTGTGCAAGTTGCTGGCCGTGAAGCTGGGAACCGGGGACGGCCCCTGTTGGCCGCCCGCAATCCACGCCGTCAGCCCCTGAATCAAGGTAGGCACCATGGCAGTGAGCGTCGTTCCCAGTTATTGTTGCACTTGCTCTTGGACAATCTCCGGAATCCGCGCCACTTGTGCCATGAGTTCTTGAACCTCACACGACTGGCTTTCCGAGCTGGTCTTTCTCTCCTTTTGCCCACCAACGTTATATATGACGACCATTTTGTGGACAAGCCTTTGCCGGCCACACGACCAGCTGACGACGGCTTACTGAGCTTATCCTTGTTTTTCATTACGTTCAATGCCCTATTTAGAGTGCTGTCCCAAGGGGTGCTCTGAGCCGACCCCGCGCTACTGCTTTCAGTCTCCTGCTTAAGGAATGTGAACCATTTAGAAATTTGGCTTCATTAATTAGAATGCAACCATATGGAGCTAATTACACGGGGGTGTATTCCTTACCAGAACAAGCTCAAGTGCCCTGGTCTTCGGGTCCGTGGTAAGCTCCTTTATTACCGGGTCCTCCTTGTAACGGGCCCTGACATAGTTCCTCGTCTGCTTGTCACGGTATTTCTCGAAGCGGGGCGGTAGGCCTTGCTCAGCACGCTCTGCGTCCTCCTTGTCCCATATAGGCTTCGCCACTCTGTAACCGCCGGGACCGAGTTTGTGTTCCCCTAAGTTCAACTCCCGCATTTCTTTTCCCCACTGACTTGATTTGGAGGTTGCGCTGCTCTCGCACTTGATCTTGAACTCCTTGTAGTCATCTTCGCTGATCGAAGGATTTTCTCCTTGATCTTCTCATAACTATCACCTTTGTCAAGCATTCTCTTCACCGCTCTTCTCCAAGTAGACAGGGCCGTGCTCATCCTCGTGAGGGCGGCACTGTTCACTGTATTATCTGAGAGGCGTGTGTTTGTAAAGTCAGTGGGGAACTTGTATCGTTCGTGCATCTTCGTGAAGAGGAGGTTGCGCAAATTCCCTCGGTCCTTATGCCTTAGGTTCTCGGTGTTGATCGAGATGGTGCTCCAGAGAATGCACCCGAGCTGAACCAACTACCCCTTGACTAATCCTTTGTGCGTCGTTGGATGCCCGTCGGAGTTCACTTCAGTAAATTCCTCCATGACGGTGCCGAGCACGATTGGGCGCCGGTCCTTCCGTTGCCTCTTCGGTTGGCTGCCATCTGTGCGTGCGCCTCCTTAATCAGTGGTGGCATCCTCGGCGCCACCATCAGTGGTGTCATCCACGACGCCACTAGGGGCTGTGTAGTCAGGATCAGTGTCTTCCGTGGCGTCCTCATAGCGGTGAGGTTCTTCCTCCATCTCCTGGGACAGCTCCCAGAATGCTTGCCGCCCGAACCGCCGGCCTCATCGTTGTGGGCCATGTTTCGCTCTAAATAGGAAAAAAGTTTGGTCAAAAAGTTGGTTATTGTCAAGGAACAAGATCATGGTCTCATCATTTAGGGTTTGTCGACACCGAGGCATCCTAAAAGCTAAGCTTTTATCATTTAGGGTTTGTCGACGCCGAGGCACCCTAAAAGCCTAAGCTTACATCATTTAGGTTCTCATCGACACCGAGGCACCCTAAAAGCCAAGGTTTTATCATTTAGGGTTTGTCGACGCCGAGGCACCCTAAATGCTAAGTTAAGTTTTCATCATTTAGGGGTTATCGATGCCGAGGCACCCTAGGTTGACTGATATATATTGGTATCTTGTAATAATATACACTATCAAGAAAAGGGAAGGAGAATTCTAAGTTGGGCCTAATCACTTGGCTCTATTGCCACCTATGGTTTAATGCAGCAAGAATGGCGGGGCAGTTGATCCTACTTAATTAAGTACTAAGATACTCCGGCCCATGCATTAGTCGCAAGTACCCCATATGTCCTATTTTTAGCAAAGTCATGCTAAAATTCACGGAAAATTTCAGCATGACCTTTGCTGAAAATAGGACATATGGAGTACCCAAATTTGCCGGAACGGAAGTTAATCAACATTCCGGCAAACTCAAGGGCCTCTCAGGGTACCTGCAAAATCATTATCCCCGCGTAATGAAGTCGCCAATGGGTCATTTCAGAAGATCACAAGTAGCATCATCACAAGTACAACATCATCACAAGTACAGCAGCAGGGATATTTTTATGATACAAGGAGAAAGCAGCCACAACTATAGTAAAAACAAGCAACTACACACACATGAGTTGTAAAATATCCCTGGTGTTGTAACTTGTGCCGCACATCCATCGACAAATTCGGGTAGAGACATGACACATCCTACTATTCTCTTTTACATAAACATTGTAATTAGTCAAGACAACTTCTCTCATATTTTTAAACTTCCATTTATTTTAATCTACGGTAGAGACATGACATCATCACCCTCCGGAAAAAACCAACAAATATGGCATCGAAATATATGTGCCACACAATAGGAAAATATAGAAAAGAAAGCACATAGTTATAAAGATTAGTATTCGAGACTTTGTAGCGAGCTCTGGTTTCTCTTAATGGCAATTTGGGTGAACCTTTCCATGAAAAAAAATTAAACTGTTATACAGATTTTGGACCCCATCGTATGCTAAGCAGGTGTGATGGTTCACGCTTAATATATTTCAAGCAGTAGATGAGGTGCAAACAAACATTTTTTTTAAACAAACTGTGGTGGGCTATTTCAAGACATCGCGGTTCGAGTGCTTCAGAATGGCTGTGAGATGAGAACTACCAGAATGGATGAATATTCATGAGGGTTCAGTAGTTGACATGTGAATTGGCAACTAATTTAAATCCAGGCAGTAGCACCAACTTCAAGCCCCGGAACTAAGTGAATGAAAATTCAACAACGAAGCCACACACATGCACATAGCAACGGTAGAAATGAGGAATCATCTTTGATCTCAGAAATGATTTCTATGACTTCATTTATGATACAAGAAGAAAGCAACCACAACTAAAGTAAAAACAAGCAACTACACAAACAGGAGTGGTAAAATCTTCGTGGTGCTAGAACTTGTGTCGCACACCCATTGGCTCCTGGCTCTCAGACACTATTCCAGGTGCTTTTTCAGTTCAGCATACGAGAAAGGAAAAACAGAGTAGGAAAGCAGAGCTACGGAACAAAAACAGATCAACCGAAGCAGAGGCAGTATTTAGGCTGAGGGGGGATTGTTTTGATTCACTCATTCAACCCCCCAAAATAGATCAACCGAAATAGATCAACAAAATAGATTAACTTGTACCCTCTAATGACTCACTCAACTTAACAGATCAACAAAACAGTGTTTTTCCATGGTTTTTGAATGAAAACATTATGACAGCTTGCAAACAGAGGACCATGTTATTATCATGGCAGTCCACTATATATTTTTATGACAAAATACATCATTATCAGGGCACATTATGCCCATTTTCTTACATGATGCTTACTGTACCTAACTGAATTTTTTTACAGTAGCTAACTGTATTTAGTAATTTTTCTGTAACAGTCTTGCCCCTATTTGAAGGACAAGCAAATAGATACAATGGATAACTTTGGCACAATCCTCTGACTAATTCACCACTATAGGCTAGCATGAAACACACTCCTCCAAAAAAAGCCTAAAATTCCACTATTATTGCCTGTAAAAAAGCCTAAAATCCACTAGTATTGCCTCTAAAAAAGCCTTAAAAGTCCACTATTATTATCAATCAAAATATGATCTGAACTGTAAGGAGTTAACTGAAAAATGAGTGTTAACTAAAGTTTTCCAGTACAGATCATAACTGAAGTTATTCACAGAATACAGTGACATCAAATGCAGTTAATTATTCTTAATTGAATCTTAGTTTGTATTGCTGTCAGAGATTCACACATGCTCCCCTAATTATTTTGTCTGTATCTTTAGATTATCTATTTTAGGCACAATCATACACAATTCTGACTGTACTGTAGCAATTGTACTCCATCAAAATGTTCAAATTTTGATATTCGGAGGGTCACCTGCGTGGTGGTGCCTATCAACGCCATTGAGCTCGTGTGGTGTGGTGAGATCGCCGGAGATGGACGGGCCCTGCACAGCAGATGAGACTCAGAGCAGAGGTTGAAGGCAAGAGGAAGAAGAAGAAGAAGGAAGTGGAGGGGAGGGGCTCACCTGCAGTCGAGGGCGTACACGGTGCCGGCCGACCGCCTTGGACCCGGAGGAAGCCGCGGTCGTGCCGGATCCCTAGGGCTCGGGGCCGGCACAAGACCACGCCGCAGCAGAGCAGAGCAGCGCGCGGACGGCGGCCTCACGTGGCCTGGCTGAGCTGAGGTAGAGGCGGTCGTCGTCTCCTCCTCCTCCTCGTCCTCTTCCTAGTCCTCCTCCTCCGGCTCAGGGCGCGGGGGCGGCGGCGCGGGGGAGCTGCAGTGGTGGGGGCGTGGGGGCGGCGCGGGGGAGCTGCAGTGGTGGGGGGCGTGGGGGCGCGGGGGCGGTGGGGTTGGAGTCCGGCGGGGGTCGGGGCGGTGGCGTCGTGGGTCGGGGCAGCGGGTGGATCTGGCGAGGGAGAGGGACGAAGGGATCTGGCGAGGGAGAGGGAGGAATTAGCTAGGGGGGAAGATTACTAATGGCGCACCCCGCAGCGGTGCGCCATTAGTATGTTTTTTAGATAGCAATGGCGCACCCCCGATCGGTGCGCCATTAGTAATCTTTTTCTAGATAGCAATGGTGCACCCCCGATCGGTGCGCCATTAGTAATCTTTTTCTTTCGATATCAATGGCGCACCAACCAAAGGTGCGCCATAAGTAAATCTTTTTATTGTTATTTTTTGTTGCATCTAATAATTTTTTATAAAAACAGTAATATTTTTTTATAAAAATAGTAATATTTTTTTATAAAAATAGTAATATGAAACAGTAATAATTTTTTAAAAAATATCATCAAATTTGTTTTTTGAAAATATTTATGAATATGAAAAAATATCATCAAATTTATTATTTGAAAATATCATCAAATTTGTTATTTGAAAATATAATCAAATTTGTTTTTTTGGAATTTTAGTTGCATTCATTTGTAGTGGTGGAGCGGGCCTGGGAGGTGCGGGGGTCGGCGGTAGTGGAGCGGGGAGGTGCGGTGGGTTGTCGTGGCGGTGGAGCGAGGAGGGTGCAGGGGTGCTTTCGGCGTGAGGGGACCGGATCTGGCGAGGTGGGAAAGCGATCGAGATGGAGGGGGATCGAGATCGAGTGTCCATGAAATTTAAAAATATTAATGAGTTCAAAAAGTGCCCATGAAATACAATCGAGAAATGAAGGCTACAATTTAAATACAATCGATCTTAGCTAGCTATCTATTGACAATCTTCTTGCCCTTATTTTTCAGTAAATGGAGTTCTTCTCTTGAGCAGACGTCCTTTAGGTAGGGTGGTCCTGCTTCTTCTTGTGGTGTATGCTTTGATACTTCATAAATTAAATCGTCATGTTGCATCTTTGGGTCGCCGTACTTGTCGAAGTCTTGCTCATTGGTGACTCCATCCATTCCGATGATCTTCCTTTTGCCTCTCCTCACGACAACACGACTGGGCTTTGGCGGGTCGGTAATGATGAAGCATTGGTCCACTTGGGAAGCCAGTACCCATGGCTCATTTTTCGCGGTGACGCTTTGCGCCATGATCTTGGATTTGGCTTCGCTATAACCATGGTGGTGAAATACCGGTCTTCTTTTATGATGCTCTTGGCCCATCTCGACACGGAACATCGGGACCTTCTCTCGGTAGCTCAGCTCCCAGATCTCCTCGATCCTTCCGTAGTATCTGTCCTTGTCGTTACGGTGTAGGATTCCATCGTTACCCGGAGTTCGATAACCATCGCTCTTCATGTCCTTTCCCTCGGTGTAGAATGTGTAGCCGTTGATATAAATCGCCTCATACGTCATGAGGTTGTGCTCGGCGCCTGTGACAAGGTGAATATGAGTTGTTCTTCCGCGGAAGAATCCTCATGTAAAGGGTAATGGCTGAAGCTTCTCGCTTGAACCAACGCGTGAAACATGAGTTGAGCTCTTTGATTATATCTCCGTCCGTCCTCTGTTGACCTCGTTCATTGTACGTCTTCTCAATAAAGGTTTTGTGCTGTACCACCCAAGGATCGACCACGTCTATGTGTTGTAGCACGACTAGGCTTGCTCTTTCAAAGTCGGCAAGTCGACCCTCGAAGTCGACATGCATTTCGCGGCGACCCTCACGGTGACCCCATCCAGCGAGCCTGCCGAGGTGCCTGTTGACGGGCAGACCAACGGGGTTCTCGATGCCTAGATAATTCGTGTAGTAGGAGATGCACTCTTCGGTCAGAAAGCCCTTGGTTATGCTTCCCTCTGGACATGACATGTTGTCAACATAACCTTTGATGACACCGTTCATCCTTTCGAACGGCATCATGCTATGCAGGAACGTCGGCCCGAGTTGGATGATATCCTCCACGATATGGACCAGCAGATGCACCATAACGTCGAAGAATGCGGGCGTGAAGTACATCTCAAGCTCGCATAGTATCACCACGATCTCTTCCTGTAGCCTTCTGAGTTGCCTCACGTCAACCGACTTCTGAGAGATGACGTCGAAAAAATTGCATAGGCCAAATAGAGTTTCACGGACGTGCACGTCCATGATCCCACGGATTGCAACTGGAAGTATCTGCGTCATTAGCACGTGACAGTCGTGAGACTTCATCCCGCTGAACTTCTGCTTCACTGGGTCTAGGTATCTTCTTATCTTCCCCGCGTAACCGTAAGGAAGTTTTACTCCTATGAGGCAGGTGAAAAACTGATCGATCTTGTCCTGACTTAGAGTGAAGCACGCGATAGGGAAGTCATTTCCGGTCTTCTTGGCCTTTTTGCCTTTGCGACGACTTTCCGTGTCCTCCTTCGCCTCATCATCATCATCATCATTAGCGTTAAGCTCCTGCCTGATGCCCATTGATTTCAAGTCTGCCCTTACTTTCGGCCCATCTTTGGTCCTCTCTGGCATGTTGAGCAGGGTACCAAGCAGACTCTCGCACACGTTCTTCGTGATATGCATGACATCAAGGCTGTGAGGCACACGGTGGATCTTCCAGTACGGCATGTCCCAGAAAACAGACCTCATTTTCCATACCTTCAGCAGCGGCTCTGGCGCCTTTCGCTTCTTTCCCGGCAGTGGGCAATCTTTCCAATTTTTTAACAGCTTGTCTATTTCCTCGCCGCTCCTCGTACGCGGGCGTCTTCGGGGTTCGGTTTCACCATCAAACAGATCCTTGCATTTCCTCCACGGGTCATCGTTGCGAAGCCACCTTCGATGTCCGATGAACACGGTTTTCGAAGACCCGGGATCTCTATTTAGCTGGCGATACATTGTGTCATCCATGCACCTGACGCATCCAGAAAATCCGTGGACCACTTGCCCCGCGAGATATCTGTAACCGAGATAGTCGTGCACCGTCGTGAGCAGTGCGGCTCTCATAGGGAAATATTCTTTCTCTGCGGTGTCCCATGTATCGGCTGGCGTTTTCCACAACATGTCTAGCTCCTCTTTCAGCAGCCCCAGATACAGATTGATGTCGTTCCCTGGTTGTTTCGGCCCTTCAATTAGCATACTCATGTGAATGTACTTCCTCTTCATGCACAACCAGGGGAAGGTTGTACATCCACACAAACACAGGCCAGGTGCTATATGTGCTTCTCTGGCTGCCAAACGGATTGACTCCACGGTGCTCGTGCCCAAAGACGATGTTCCTTGGATCCTTCCCAAATTCTGGGTGTTCAAGTTCAACGCTTGCCACCGCTCCCATCCTTAGGGTGACTCAGCATCTTGTCTTTTTTATTTATCTCCAGATCATTTGCGTCATCTTCTCGCTTCTTCTCCTCCCTATTCGCGTGCCAACGCTGGAGCTTTGCTACCTTAGGGTCCGCGAAATACCGCTGCAGACGAGGAGTGATCGGAAAGTAGCACACCACTTTTCGAGGAGCTTTCTTCCTCTTCTTGTATCGAGTGACGCTGCATACCGGACATATGGTAGACTGCGCGTGCTCGTCCCAATAAATGATGCAATTGTTCATGCACACATGGTATTTCACGTGCGGTAAATCCAGAGGACACATGATTTTCTTCGCATCTTCGAAACTGGTCGGGCACTTGTTCCTCTTGGGAAGACGTTCCTGCCAGAATGACATGTTCTCGTCGAAGCATGCGTCGGTCATTTTGTGTTTTACCTTCATCTCCAGAGTCATGAGTGTTACTTTCAGGCGGGTATCCTCGGGCCTGCATCCTACATACAATGGAGTAACCACGTCTATCTCCAGTTGATCCAGCTTGGCTTTCTCTCGGGCGGCAGCTCTTGCGTTATCCGTCTGCTTTAGAAGCAGCTCTTGAATATGAGCGTCCTGCACCCAGCCCATCGATGGTCCATCGTCGTCTGCTCCGGTATCTTCATCTTCGTGATCATGCCCTTCGTCTGCTCCGGCATCTTCCTCATCATCATGTCCTGCATCTTCTACATGATGACTATGTACAGCATCACCGTCGTGATCATGTCCTGGAGATTCTTCATCTTCTTGCCCGCCCGAGCCACGGTGGTTGTCTTGCTGCCCTTCCTCATTTCTTGCCCGGCCCCCATGGACGACTTCATAGTCATCTTCATCACCTTGCCACCGATAGCCATCCATGAAACCACGCAAGAGCAGGTGGTCCCGCACCTGCCCGGAATCCGGGTCCGCAATAAGGCTCTTCAGCTTGCATCTTCGACACAGACATCTTATCTCCGTCTCATTCTTTTGAAGCATCTCGGCCTTCGTGGAGCTCAAAAACCTATTCACGATGCCTTCGGTCATGGTGCGGACCATGGTCGCCTGCGGGGTAGAGCAAAACTATATTTTAGAACCAAGAAAAAATTTGGCATGACTTTCCCTAAAAATAGGACCAAAAAGAATGCATAGTGCCAAAATTCTCGCCGAAACGGAAATGAATCAACATTCCGGAAAAATATTGGCAACTATCGCATTTCAAATACCGGTACCTGCAAACACAAACATATATGCAACACCACAAACATATGCAACTCCACAAACATACATAGATCTAGCTAGGCCTTAAAAAGTGCATGTGCACGTTGTTGGAGGGAGAAAAAATTAGATCTACAACAAAAGATAGCTTCCCCCTTACTTACCTATCAAAAAAGGTAATTTAACCACTTAATTTGGATGAATCTATGGTGCAAATGAGGTGAGGAGGAGGCAGCCGAGACAAGCTTGGAGGAGGAGGTGGAGACAATGAAGTGGAGAAAGTGAGTGGGTAGCAAGGTGTGACTGTCCAAAATATCTAGCTGGTCCCAGGTTACTAATGGCGCACCACATACAAATGCGCCATTATTAACTCTGGTTACTAATGGCGTACCTGCTGGTGGTGCGCCATTAGTAGTTTTGCAAAATAATAATAATAATAATAATAATATACTAATGGCACACCAGGGCACAGTGTGCCATTACTAGTTTAAACTAGTAATGGCGCACTATGCACTGGTGCGCCATTAGTAGTTTTGCAAAAAAAATAAAAAAAATTATAATAATGGCGCACTGTGCCCTGGTGCGCCATTACTATTTTTGGAAAAAAATTGTTACTACTGGCGCAAAATGTGTCTGGTGCGCCATTAGTGTCTTTCACACTAATGGCGCACCAGCACATGGTGCGCCACTGCTATATAGTAGTGGTGCACCACATGTCTGGTGCGCCATTAGTGGCCATATCATATATAGCCCTTTTCCTAGTAGTGAAAAACTACTCGATCTAGAGGAGAAAACGAAGAATGGCGTAGAACACCGACGAACAAGTGAAAACCCTAATTGTAGATATGTTCTGGGGTGAAGTCGAACTTACTAATGTTGATGGACAGCGGAGGTGCACCGCGGAGCTCTGGTCTATTCAGGGTGATGTAGCGGTCGGAGTTGATGCAGTGGAAGAAGGTCGACAGCGGCGGCGGAGCTCTTGTCGAAGTAGCGTCGAGAGGAAGGAGAAGAAGAGGCTGCGGCAGACGGTAAAAGTGAAAACAGGGCCCCCCTGTCCCTATTTATAAGGAGGAGGATAAATGGCATGCACGGGAATCAAGGAGGTTCAAAAAAATGATTATGTGGCTGCACGGGCGCCTCAAATGTCGGAAAGTCCATTAAAGATAAAGATATGTTGAGATGTTCTGGGCTTTGTGCGAAGTTAATGCAAGATGACGTCATGGCGGGTTAACGAGATTCTATGAGCTGACGTTGATACGTCTCCAACGTATCTATAACTTTTGATTGTTCCATGCTGTTATATTATCAATCTTGGATGTTTTATAATCATTTTATAGTCATTTTATATCATTTTTTGGTACTAACCTATTGACATAGTGCCAAGTGCCAGTTGTTATTTTTTCCATGTTTTTTACATCACAAAAAATCAATACCAGATGGAGTCCAAATGCCACGAAACTCCAGGGAGAATTTTTATGGGCCAAAAGGAACACAACGGGCCCTGGCTGCGGCTGGGGGGTGCCGCGAGGGGGACACAACCCACCAAAGCGCGCCAGGAGGCCCAGGCGCGCCCTGGTGGGTTGTGCCAACCTCGGGTGCCCCCCTGACCACCTCTTTGCTCTATAAATACCCCAATATTCCAGAAACCCTAGAAGAGTCGACGAAATATTCATCCAGCCAGAGAGTCCGTAACCACTGACCCAATCTAGACACCATCTCGGATGGGGTTCACCACCTCCATTGGTGCCTCTCCAATAATGCGTGCGTAGTTCTTTGTAGACCTTCGGGTCCGTAGTTAGTAGCTACATGGCTCTCTCTCTCTCTCGCAGAATTCTCAATACAATGGTCTCTTGGAGATCCATATGATGTAACTCTTTTATGGTGTGTTTGTTGGGATCGATGAACTTTGAGTTTATGATCAGATCTATCTTTTTATATCAATGAAAGTATTTGAGTTTCTTTGATCTCTTTTATGCATGATAAACATAGCCTCGTATTTCTTCTCCGATATTTGGGTTTTGTTTGGCCAACTTGATCTATTTATCTCGCAATGGGAAGAGGTGCTTTGTAGTGGGTTCGCTCTTACAGTGCTTGATCCCAGTGACAGAAAGGGAAACGACACATATGTATCATTTCTACTAAAGATAAAATAATGGGGTCTATCTCTACATAGATAGATCTTGTCTACATCATGTCATTGTTCTTATTGCATTACTCTGTTTCTCCATGAACTTAATACACTAGATGCATGTTGGATAGCGGTCGATGTGTGGAGTAATAGTAGTAGATGTAGGCAGGAGTCAGTCTACTAATCTTGGATGTGATTCCTATATAATGATCATTTCTTGGATATCTGTCGGTGTACTAGAGTAGGGGTACCCTAGTATCCCGAACTTGTGCACGGGCAGTTGCAGCCCTCCGCGGCAGGGCTTACCGGGTGACCGCCAAGGTCCCCCGTGGTTCCTTTGGAGCCATTCAAGAACAAAGTATTCAAGCCAAGGAGACAAGGCCCCGGCAAGAGGAGCTTGCCGGGAAGGCCACCCAAGGCACCTACAAGACAAGGCCCCGACAAGAGGAGCTTGCCGGGAAGGCCCAGTGAGCGACAAGCTTTCGGACGCGACAAGACAACAATCATGACAAGCCGCTTGTCATGCAGACCACCTCTCTGCATTTCCTACGCCCAAAGACATCCTCTAACGTGTCGCCTCGACCTTTCCGGTAGCGCCAGCGTGGCGAGAGGTCAGCGCCAGTAATCTTGAGGTAGCAAGCGGCGCTGACAAGTTTGCCATCGTGGCGAACGGTGGCGCCCCTGACGGTCCCTATTTGCACTGTTAGGGCGACGTAGACGGGCATTTAATGCCTTTGTCCCCTGCCGTCAGGGTTAGGTATGGTACACTGTACACTGTACAAGTAGGTGTACCAACCACTACTTTTCCATTTGTACCCTTGTCTATGTTGCCACCTGTCGGGGACCTCTTGAGCATATAAAAGGAGGCCCATGCGCAATGTAGAAAGGGTCGGTCGGTTCCCCCCACGCTCAGTCTCGTTAGCAGCTCGTGTGTACTGTAGCACTCAGCGCTCCTGAGCAAGAACGCAATACATTCAGACATGCAACAGTAGGAGTGTTATCTCTCCGGAGAGCTCCTAAGCTGGGTAAACCTCTTGTGTGCTTCGCCTCGATCTGCTCTTCGTGCGACCTCTGCTCCCCGCCGAACCGAAAGGGGCTCGGTCCGCCGGTCCCATAGGTGTTCGTGGGTCAGATCAGCCTGCCCCGACATCTTTGGCGCGCCAGGTAGGGGGCGTCGAGATTGTGTGAACCTGATCCGGCGTCCACATGAGCTAGATCTTCATCATCTTCATCAACATGCCACCGAAGAAGAAGGCTTGGCGGCAGAAAGCTCCGTCGCTGTCAGACCCACCACCACCGGAGCAAACAGGTGGTGGGGTAGACGCCGCGGAAGAATGGACGGTGACGGGGAGCTCACGGTGCTGCCAATTCAGGACAAGGCTGCGCAGACCTCGGCGTCCGTACATGCACCACGCCTGCCTCGGAGGCGCGGGACCGACAGCGTCATGGTATTCACAATGCCATACGCCGTTGGACCAAGATCGAGCTGGTGGACCTCGGGATGCTCAAGACCAGCATACTGCGCCAACATCTTTGGCGGCAGGCGAAACGGTCGCCCGGACGGATATCGCTCCTTCTAACATAGTTAGAAGTCCGAGCATATCCGCTCCTCGCGCCGATCGCCACTGCCACCCACCACCCCAGCAGAAGCTTTGGCGAGAGCACAACTGCTCCTAGATTACCCTCCAACAGCCGACAAGGTCGATGAATGGAGGGCCACCATTCAGAGTCTCATCGGCTTTGCCACTGGCGACACTCCGCGGTAGCCGAGTGCATCGCTGCCGCGGCAAGACAGCCAAACACGAGCCGGTGGCGACGAGACCGGTGGGGGTGCAACCACCATGCACTCTCCGCCCCGAAGGCCAAGATCGCCGACTCGCCGGATCCACCTCGGCAATGACTCCACCGCATCATCGGATCCACGAGCTCGTCGAGATCAGCGCCAAGTTCTTCACGAGCAGCGGCAAGAAGACGCCGAACTTCGCGCCGAGCGCCAAGAGAAAGCGCCGGCGTCAATCCGACAAGCGGCCATTGGGCCCTCTGTTGACATGCATGCGCCCGGAAGAACCAGCGACTTGCCCGTCTGGCGGTAGGTTGCACTGCGTTCACTCGTGAGCTGCGGCAAGTCCGATGGCCCAGCAAGAAGAATTTCAAGCGGATGTACCGGAGAAGCACGACGGCAAAGCGCATCCGTCGGAGTTCCTCAACATCTACACCATCGCGGTGCGAGCTGCGGGGCGAGACGACAAGATTACGGCCAACTACTTCCCAATCGGGTGCTCAAGCCCAATGTCGATCCTGGCTCATGCACTTGCGGACAACTCCATATCCTCTTGGGAGATCTATGCCATCGGTTTCTCGGCGCCTTTACGGCGGCCACAAGCCTCATGGCCAAGAAAGCGACCTTCATCTGCTCGCCTGTATGAAGGAAGGGAGCCCTAGCATAAGTACATTCAGAGATTCAGCCGCGTAAAGACAACATCTCAGATGTCCACCCTGCCGCGGTAATCAGCGCGTTCCATCGAGCGTGCGAAACCGCGAGATGCGGGAGGAGATGGCGATGTGCAAGATCAGAGACGTCAGTGAGCTATACGCCATGGCCGACAAGTGTGCTCGTGCTGAGGAAGGGAGGAGACTCCCCGGAGAGAATACTGAAGCATGAGGATCTGATAGTGAGGAGACCACCCCGGCAAGGAAAAACCGGCGGCGGAACAATAGGAAGAAGAAAGGCAAGGATGTGCTAGTTGTTGAGCAGTCCGGCAATGGAGGTGGCACCAAGAAAGCCAAGGCTGGTAGCTCCGGCAAGGAGGTTGCCGCTGGCACCAACTGCCAGGCTATGGCGGTCGCCGACAAGCAGGACGGCTCCAACAAGCAGTACTGCAAGATCCACCGCACCAAGGGTCATGACCTCCAGAGCTGCAAGAAGGTCGAGCAGCTTGTCGAGCAGCAGAGGGCTGAATCTGAGCGATGCGACAAGGAGAAGGCCCAGAGGGTGCTGGAGGAGCTAGCAAGAAACGCCCCGCCGAGGAGGGCCTTGCGGCAAGGCCAAGCATCGGCAAGGAGACAGACCTCCCCGCGGCCGCGACAAGGATGAAGACGGCGACGATGATGAAGACATGGATGATGACGAGACCGATGAGCAGGAGTTCCAGAAAGCCACAGAGGTCCTGTGCGTTGATGGCGGTGCTTCTCTGCATACTTCACACCGCCAACTCAAGCGGTGGATGCGGGAAGTCAATGCGGCCGAACCATCCGTCGAGTCACGCAGGCCTCTGAAATGGTCCAGCACGCCTATCATCTTTGATATCGAGGACCACCCTGATCGCGTAGCTGCGGTCGGGTGCTTGCCGATGTTGGTTTCACCAACTATCCGCAACCTCAAAGTCACCAAGATGTTAGTTGGCCCGGCGGAGCCGGCTTGAATCTGATCTCCTCCGCGGTGCTCCAGAAACTCCAGATCCCTGATGGCGAGCTCGAAGAGACCGGCACATTCCAAGGAATCAATCCGGGAAGGAGCAAGCCGAAGGGAAAGATCACGTTGCCAGTGACATTTGGCAGCAAGTTGAACTTCAGGATTGAGAGGGTCACCTTTGACGTTGCTGACTTTCCATTGCCTTACAATGGGATACTTGGCCGTCCAGCACTCGCCAAATTCATGGCGGCCTCTCACTATGCCTACAACATGCGCAAGATGCCGGGCCCGATAAGTGTCGTCTCTGTCCCTGGCGACAAGAAGGATGCTCTTATCTGCGCCGACAAGATCTACCGGGACGCAGCAGCTGCAGCAGATTGCAAGCCACTTGCCGGCTGAAGCTCCGGGGAAGAAGAAGACCAAGTCCGGCAAGAGCTCGATGCCCACTCCGGAAGCGCACCTCTTGAGTGCTGCGCTACCGTCAAGGACGCACCATCGAGCTCCACCGGCAAGCGTAAGAAGACGATGGCAGCTCCACCAGAGACCAAGAAGGTGTCCGCCAAGGAGGACGGCACTGGTGGTACCTTCACCATCAGTGCCTCTCTCGACCCTAAATAGGAAGGCGCGCTCGTTGCTTTCCTGCGGGCAACTGTCTGACATCCCCGGTGTTCCCAGGAAAGTCACCATCTTGCCGTTTGTCCTCATGCGCGGCCCGTCAAGCAGAAAGTCAGGAAGCAAGCAGTGGAGCGCCAAGAGTTCATCGTAGAAGAATTCAAGAAATTGGAAGCAGCAGGCCTTGTCAGAGGAGTGGTCCATCCTACGTGGTTGGCCAATCCTGTAGTTATGTATAAGGCTAACGGGAAATGGAGGCTTTGTATCGACTTTACCGATGTCAATAAAGCTTGTCCCAAAGACCCATTTCCTTGCCGCGCATCGACCAGATTGTTGACTCCACGGCCGGATGTGATTTGCTTTCATTTCTGGATGCATACTCGAGGATATCATGAGATCTTCATGGCGAAGAGGATGAGGAGAAGACCGCATTCATCATCCCATGTGGCACATACTGTTTTGTACGGATGCCCTTCGGGTTAAAGAATGCTGGTTCTACATTTGCGAGAGTAGTCCATGACGCTTTTGAGCCGCAAATGCACAGAAATGTAGAAGCCTACATGGATGACATAGTGGTCAAAAGCAAGGACAAAGCGGCTCTGATTCAAGATTTAGACGAAACCTTTACAAATCTGCATAAGATCAACCTCAAGCTCAACCACGAGAAGTGTGTGTTTGGAGTCCCTTCCGCAAGCTTCTCGGTTCTTCGTGTCTCAGCCGGGAATTGAAGCTAATCCCGACAAGATCAAGGCCATTGAGCAGATTGAAGCACCAAAGCGCGTAAAGGATGTACGAAGGCTTGCGGTTCGTAGCTGCTCTCAGCAGGTTTATCTCTAGGTCTGCTGAGCGCGCCCTGCCATTTTTCAAAATTTTGAAAAAGGCAGGTCCGATGCAATGGACTCCGGAAGCGGATGCTGCGCTGCAGGACTTGAAGAAATTCCTGTCCTCCACTCCACCTAGGCCACAAGAGAAGTTGCTGCTGTATATAGCGGCAACCAATCAAGTGGTTAGTGCTGCGTTAGTAGCGGAGAGGGAGGCAGATGATGAGCTAGCAACCATGGCAGATGCATCCAGCGACAAGCAGGGGGCTTCGCCGGCAAGCTCTAGTCCCGACAAGGATGGATCTGCAGACACATGAGAAGATGCGAAAAAGAATGGTGCGGCCAGTTTACTTTGTCGGTTCCCTTCTGCGAGGGGCGAGGTCACGGTACTCTGGTGTGCAGTAATTGCTTTTCGGCCTCCTCATGGCCTCGTGAAATCTGCGCCATTACTTCCGTGCACATGAGATTACGATGCGTCACTCGTTTTCCGCTGAAGAGGATAATGCAAAATCCAGAGGCAACAGTGTGATTGTCGAGTGGGAATCGAACTATCAAGCTTTGGCCTCAAGTTTGAGAGCACTTCAACTATCCAAAGCGAGCATTGGCGAGTTCATAGCAGAATGGACGCCAACACCGGATGAAGAAATTCCGAAACAAGCATCCCGTCAAGGAGGCAAGCGAAGAGTGGCTGATGTACTTTGATGGTGCTTTCTCGTGCAAAGGCGCCCGGTCTTGGGCGTGCTACTTGTCGCACCCACCGGAGAGCACCTCAAGTACGTAGTCCAGATGCACTTTCCCAAGGAGCAAGCAACAAACAATACTGCAGAGTATGAAGGTCTGCTTGCCGATCTCAGGATCGCAGTAGACCTTGGGATCAAGAAGCTCATTGTCAGGGGTGACTCACAGCTTGTCATCCGCCAAGTGAACAAGAATTATTAGAGTCCGTCGATGGAAGCTTATGTTGATGAAGTGAGGAAGCTGGAAGAACACTTTGACGGCCTACAGATGGAATATATTCCAAGAGCTCAGAACGACATTGCTGATGGCCTGTCGAAGTGCGCCGCACTTAAGTTACCTGTGGAACCAGGGATCTTTGTGCTCAAGCTGACTCAACCGTCTGTAACGCCATCAACCGGACAGAGCAAGAAGAGGAAGTTGATCTCTGGTGACTACTTTCCGGCAGAGCTTCCCGAAGCCGCCGCCAAGAAGGTCCCCAAGATCGACACCAATGTGGCTGAGGAGCGGTCTACTCCGACAAGCCCTGTGGTTTGTTTCGGTGAAGCGACGCTCCCGACAAGTTTTGCTCCGGCAAGCTTGCCGAGGAACGTCAAGCTCCGGCCGAGCCGCGAGTTCTCGCCAGAGAAAGCGGATGTTCCCGCAGCGGCAGATGTGCCTTTGGTCCTTGTTGTCGAGCCGCAAGATCCAAAGCATGGGCACGAGATTGTCCACTTCCTTGACGGAGAACTTCCAAGAGCAAGAAGAAGCGGAAAGAGTAGCGGCGATCAAGTATGTACCAGTTTGTCGACAACACACTTTGCATGTAAGAAGACTCAACGGTGTGAAATTGAAGTGTATTCACCGAAGATGGACAAAAGCTGTTGGCAGAGATACATGGAGGCATATGTGGTCACCACATTGGCGCGGAGCACTTGCCGACAAAGCGTTCGGCAAGGTTTCTTTTTGGTCGACAAAGAATCCAGGATGCAACTGCACAAGTAACCAAGTGTGAAGCGTGCCAGTTCCATTCCAAGCAGATACACCAGCCAGCTCAAGCTCTGCAGATGATCCCTTTATCCTGGCCATTTTCGGTCTGGGGGCTCGACATCTCGGCCCATTTCCCCGAGCTGTCGGGGGCTTTGAGTACTTGTACGTTGCAATCGACAAGTTCACAAAGTGGCTGGATGTGGAAGCAGTGAGGAAGGTGACAGCACATCCAGCAGTCAAGTTCTTCAGGTCGATTGTTTGCCGTTTCGGAATCCCTAACAGGATCATCACCGACAACGGCACGCAATACACAAGCCGCACCTTCATGCAGTACGTCCAAGATCTTGGCGCCAAGGTCTGCTTCGCTTCTGTTGCTCATCCGAGATGCAACGGTCAAGCGGAGAGGGCAAATGCTGAAGTGCAGCGCGGGCTCAAGACCAGAACTTTCGACAGGCTGCACAAGTGCGGAAGATACTGGATTGAGGAGCGGCCGGTGGTTCTTTGGTCGATCAGGACGACGCCAAATCGAGCCACTGGCCAGACACCTTTCGCTCTAGTCTATGGAGCAGAGGCAGTTCTCCCCACGAAACTCATATACGGATCGCCTCGAGTGCTCGCTTATGATGAGCTTGAGCAAGAGCAGCTGCGACAAGATGACGCGCTGCTCCTTGAGGAGGATCGTCTTGGCTCTTTGTCACGAGCTGCTTTCGATACCCGACAAGCTTTGCGCCGCTACCATAGCCGCCAAAGTTAATGCCGAAGTCTCGAGGAAGGCGACCTTGTTCTTGGCGCTGCTCAGTCCGCCAACAATTCCAACAAGTTGACGCCAAAGTGGGAAGGCCCTTACCGGGTGAAGCAGTCACTAGGCTTTGCTGTCATCGCTTTGAGACCGAAGATGGCATTCCGGTGAGCAACTCCTGGAACATTGAGCATCTTCGTAAGTTTTACTCAGAAGCGCGGTTGCAGAACCTGTTAAGCAACCACCTTTAATACAAGTCTTGCCGCTATTTCATGTAATCCTTTGTACAAAGCGAGCGCAGACCCGTGCATAAGTAAAGCTAGCGTGCTTCGCACATCTTGTCAATTTCATGCTTTTTACTTCTATTTGCATGCCTTATCTGACACTTTGTGCAACACCTACCCCTGGTAAGTGATAACGAGCCATAAGGCTCCATATCTTTATTTTCTCTTCTTTATCTTTCTCAAAGAAAGGAAGGTTCCCTCGCACACAAGTTTCCCGGGGGGAAAGGAGAAAATAATGGTGTGGATCAAGAGTCGCTCAAGGAAGTCTAGCCTTACCGGAAGCAAGCAGCCGGAAAAGCTAAGTTGCTAAAGTTTGAGCAATCAGTTTTAAAATTTTTAAGTTATCTTCCTCGAATGACCGTACTTTGTATGGAAAACCTGTGCACGGAGGAACCAACTCGTAGCTAGTTGCACCCTTACTTTGTTTCAAGTCCTCTCAACAACTTAAGTGAGCTGCGACTAGTTGCGACAAGGTTACTTGTCGGAAGCGGCACCACCGGAAGTCTTGACGTCCCTTTTCAGCGCATGGCTCAGTGCCCGCTACCGACAAGTTCCCTAAAAGCGTAGGGCAAAAACATACAAAGGAAGGGATCAAGTAAAGGAAATAACATAGCAATTGATACCCAAAATAGAGTTATATTACAAGATAGCTTGCCGCAGCTCTAATGGATTGTTCTTATGACATGACCAGCAGCGACAAGAGAAAGAGAAAAGCAGGCGGCCTAATCTACACGATCGCCCTCAACCCTCTTGATTCCGCTCACCACATCCACGATGGGTGCGACAAGGGTCTTGAGCGCCTCCACATCAGCATCCGGCGGCAAGGACTTGAGGACGTTGGTGAGGTTGAGGCCTGGATTACGGAAGGCCACCTTCATCAGCAATTTTTGAAGAGCTCCCGCGCAGATCTGTTGCGATTCCTCAGCCAGCTGCTTTGGGACCTCTTCCCGGAGTCGCTGGAGGGCCGTCACCACGCCCTTGAAGAACAAGCTAAGCTTGGCGCTGGGTTGGAGGTGCTCGTCGGAGGAATATCCAAGATCCACCATCCCGGTGTGCCCGGCTCTTCATCGATGGCTGCGGCAACATTCACGAGACCCTCGGTCCAAAGGTGCTCCACATTCTCCCTCAAGGCACTCTGGCAGCAACAACACTTTCGCCCGGTAGCGCCTCGTCGACCTTGATCTTCTCCTTCAAGGCCACTTCCTGCTCCCTGGCACCGTCCGGCGCTGAGTCAAAGTAGTTAGCTTCAACTCAGGATCTGCATTGGAGTCCTTGGCGGCTTGAGCTCCTTGCTCCTCTCGGCGAGGCAGCCTGCTGCAGCTCGCCAAGAGTATAGGCGTCCTTCTCGCGCTCGTGCTTGAGTGCAGCAAGCTCCTCGCCGCTCTCCTTGAGGCTGGCCTCCAACTGCGCCACCCTCGTCTCCAGCTCCTTCTTGGCGGCCTCGGCAGCTATGGTAGCATCCTTTGCTTCCTTGAGAGCCCCGCCAAATGTTTGCTCGCGCATGGCAAGATCCTCCTCGTGGTTGTCAAGGTTAACCTTCCGCTGCACCAACTCGCCTTCTGTAGCAGACGGCTTCTCGGCGGCAAGCAGCTGTTGCTCCTCGGCTTGACCTTCTCGAGGAGGAAGGCTTTGTGCTCCTCGGCAAGCCACTCCCGCTCCTCTGCCAAGGACCGGAGAGCTTCACAGTGGCGGCCCAGGCTCCTCATGGCGCTTCTCGATGTCTGCTCCGCCTTCGCGACAAGCACTTCCGGGATTCCAGCTTGGCTTGTCGGTAGCGGTAGAGCGACAAGCAGCTTCCTGCAGCAGCTGCTCCTCCTCGGGCTCGCCGCTGCTGCTTGGCGCGTCGACTAGTGTCGATCCAATGGCGAGCAGCTCTTCATCGAAAGTTTCTCCCGCCAGAGCTCGACTCCCATGGGAGCTTGATGAAGACGCCATCGCCGACCTTCAAATAGGCGCCGGCTGGGGCTCTTTGGAGCCAGCTGCTGCGGCGTGGAGGGATCGGCCCGGTCGGCGTGGCGCTGGTGCTCCTGCTGACCTCGGGGCCGTCGGTCGCGATCGCGGACCCCTCGCCCGGCTTCTGCGGCGGCAGCTTTGGCGGCCTCTTCGCCGGCGGGCTCGTCAGCACCAGCTTCTTCTCTGGTGGCGGCGGCGTCGGCAATGTTGCCTTGTAGCGTCCTCCTCATGGAGCGACCTCGGTCTCCATTGGCTCTGTGGCGGATGGATGAAGAAAAGTCAAGCAAATATTCAAAGAGAAAATCGGAAGAAGAAGAGCACAAGGGAAGTTTTCAGGCAAGAAGATTACATGCCGAGTCTGCGGTCATGGTCTCCGCCGCCAAGGGATCGCTGGTGCCGTCCCTTGCCGGAGAACTACCCCTTGCCGGAGAAGTCTCCCTTGCCAGAGAACGCTCCCTTGCCGGGGAATCCACCCTTGGCAGCGTAGTCGAAGCAGAAGGAGGCTGGTCTGCTCCTACACAAATCGACAGTCAGATATCAGCAAAGAAAGAGAACCCATGCACGCCGAACAGCAAGAAGTAGACCATATACTTACGCTGGGGGCTGCGCTGGGGGCTGCTTTGAAGAAGAGTTGCCGCATCCGGCAAGGTAGTCTCGGACGCGCCTCCTGCTGTCGCAGTGGGTTCGACCTCGACGACAATCACCGGGTCTTGGCTCTCTTCGACATTCTGGGCCAGCGTCACGAAAAGGAATGGGTTGAGTAAAGCAAATCAGATACAAGACAAAGCAACAAATAGAAGAATTACAAGTACAAAGAAAGAATCTTACTCTTCTTCTTCCTCGTCGGAGCTGAGCGCGGAAAGATCAAATTCTGGCCCGCCTCCGACTGACGAGGCGGAGGAGTGGGTTCCTTGACGCTTACGGGAGCGGAACCGGTGGTCTGCGAGGGCCCCGCTCAGTTGCCGCGGCGTGAGGTGATCCGCTGCAATGTTGCTTGCCGCGGTGGAGCGCGCGCAGCTGGGCTGCGGTGTTGGCCCGTCTGCCCGCCCTTCACGCCTCCAGCCTTGCGAAGATGCCGTCTTGGTGGAGCTGGGGGCTCCGCTCGCGGCAAGCTGCTTGAAGGTGGGGAGGATGCGCCCTCGGCGGGCTCGCTCGACTCGGCTTCAGGCTTGGCAAGCTCTTCCTCGCCGGCAAACTACTTTCGCTCGACAAGGCTTGCCGCCTCTGCTGCCTCTGCCTCCTCCACGGTGAAGCCAAACTCGCCCGCGGCAGCGGCTGCTGCCGCCTCTTCCCGACTGAGTGGCGATCTGGCGCATCTCATCATCGGTGGTGTCGTGGGTGAGGCCCCTCTGCTCATCGGGCGGACCGGCATTTCTACCAGATTGTCAAAGAACCTGCCGACGACGTCATCTGCGGGCTCTTGCCAAGTTGGGACAATTCCAGGCGAGTCGCAGCGGCATCATTGCGCGGATGCGGTCAAGCGAGGAATTGTTGCACAGCGGAACGACGCCCCTCGGCAACCTAAACATCTCTGGATGATCAGGATCGGGCTTGAACAGCTCTAAGAGCATCGCGTCAAGCTCCAAGACGGTGAAGTTGAAGTTGAGGCCTGGGCGCAGCCTCATGATATCTGCCGCATTCTGAAACTCCCAGGCAGGTCTTCTCCTCTCTCTCCTGCAAAGAAGCGTCTGGCCGAAGAAAGTCTGCGCCAATGGTGCCTACTGATGAGCCGTGCAAGTCTAAAGGCGAAGGATTCGGTGATCGCAATCTTCAGCCTAAGCGTCTTCCGGGGCCAGATTGATCCAATCGTTGCCGCGCACTACTGGGGTTTGGCGCTGGGCGGTAAATGGCTGCGGGTTCTCCTCGACAATCCAGCACCAATCTGTGTCGGTGTACTAGAGTAGGGGTACCCTAGTATCCCGAACTTGTGCACGGGTAGTTGCAGCCCTCCGCGGCAGGGCTTACCGGGTGACCGCCAAGGTCCTCCGTGGTCCCTTTGGAGCCATTCAAGAACAAAGTATTCAAGCCAGGGAGACAAGGCCCCGACAAGAGGAGCTTGCCGGGAAGGCCACCCAAGGTACATAGGAGACAAGGCCCCGGCAAGAGGAGCTTGCCGGGAAGGCCACCCCAGGCACTTACAAGATAAGGCCCCGGCAAGAGGAGCTTGCCGGGAAGGCCCGATGAGCGACAAGCTTCCGGGCGCGACAAGATAACAACCGCGGCAAGGCGCTGTCGCCGCAGACCATCTCTCTCCGTACCTACGCTCCAAAGACATCCACTAACGTGTCGCCACAGGGCCTTTCCAGCGTAGCGTGGCGAAAATTTGTGCAGCCCGGTCGCAGTGTGGCAAGCAAGCGTGACAAGTTTGCCATCGTGGCGAATGGTGGCGCCCAGACGGTCCCTGTTTGCCTTTGTTAGGGCGACTAGACGGGCATTTAATGCCTTTGTCCCCTGCCGCCGTGGTTACGTATATTACACCGCATACCTTTGTACAAGTAAGTGTACCAACCACTATTTTTCCATTTGTACCCCCATCTACGTTGCCACACTGAGAGCCCCTTTGAGCATATAAAAGGAGGCCCATGCGCAACGTAGAGAAAGGGTTGGTCGATTAGTTCCTCCGCTTCGGTCGTTAGCAGCTCGTCTGCATCAGTAGCATTCGAGCGCTCATGAGCAAGAACGCAATACACCTAGACATGCAGCAGGAGTATTATCTCTCGGAGAGCTCCGAAGCTGGGTAAACCTCTCGCGTGCTTCGCCTCGATCCGCTCTTTCGGCGATCTCCGCTCCCCGAACCGAAAAGGGGCTCGGTCCGCCAGTCCCATAGGTGTTCGTGGGTCGATCAGCCTGCCCGACATCTTTGGCGCCGCTGTAGGGCGCGGCCGAGGTTGTGTGAACCTGATCCGGCGTCCACGCGAAGCTAGATCTTTCATCATCGTCAACATGCCACCGAAGAAGAAGGCTTCGGGCGCGAAGCCCCGTCTGCTGCCGAACCCACCGCCACCGGAGCAAACAGTGGTGGGGTAGACGCCGGGCGAAGAATGGACGGCGACGGGGCGCCACGGTGCTGCCAAGTCCAAGGACAAGGCTGCATGCACCTCGGCGTCAGACATGCACCGCGCCCGTCTCAGAGGCGCGGGATCGACAGCGTCATGGCATTCACAATGCCATACGCTCGTTGGACCAAGATCGAGCCGGAGGATCCCGGATGTTCAAGACCAGCATGCACACCAACATCTTTGGCGCGAAGCGAGGCATCGGTCGCCGGACGGGATATTGCTCCTTCTAACATAGTTAGAAGTCCGAGCATATCCCCGCCTCGCGCCGCTCGCCATCGCCACTCCACCACTCAGCAGAAGCTTTGGCGAAACACGGCTATACGGATTACCCTTCGACGGCCGACAAGGTCGATGAGTGGAGGGCCACCATTCAGAGTCTCATCGGCTTCGCTTAACGGCGACGCCCGCTGACAACCGAAAGTGCATCGCTGCCGCGGCAAGACTGCTAAACACGAGCCGGTGGCGACGAGACCGCCGGGTGCAACCAGCATGCACTCTCCGCCCGAAGGCCAAGATCGCCCGACTCGCCGGATCCACCTCGACAATGACTCCACCGTGTCATCAGATCCACGAGCTCATCGCGATCAGCGCCAAGTTCTTCATGAGCGGCAAAGAAGAGGACGCCGAACTCGCATCGAAGCGCCGAAGAGAAGCGCGGCGTCAATCCGACAAGCGCGCTGGCCCTCTGTCGACATGCACGCGCCGGAGGAACCAGCGACTTGCCGTCAGACGGTAGGTTGCCCTGCGTTCACTCGTGAGCTGCGGCAAGTCCAGTGGCCCAGCAAGAAAAACTTCAAGCCAGACGTACCGGAGAAGTACGACGACAAGACGCATCCGTCGGAGTTCCTCAGCATCTAAACCATCACGGGGCAGGCTGCCGGGGGGCGAGAGGACAAGATCCTTGCCAACTACTTCCCGCTGGTGCTCAAGCCCAATGTCAGGTCCTGGCTCATGCACTTGCCGGACAACTCCATATCTTCTTGGGCAGATCTATGCCATCAGTTTGTCGGCGCATTTACAAGCGGCCACAAGCCCCATTGCCAAGAAAGCGACCTTCATCTCGCCGCCCGGAAGGAAGGAGGAGAGCCCTGCGCAAGTATATTCAAAGATTCAGCCGTGTACAAAGACAACATCCCAGATGTCCACCCTGCCGCGGTGATCAGCGCGTTCCATCAGAACGTGCGAAACCGCAGAATGCGGGAGGAGATGGCGATGTGCAAAATTAGGGACGTCAGTGAGCTATACGCCCTGGCCGACAAGTGTGCACGAGCTGAGGAGGGGAGGAGACTCCCCGGAGAAAATACAGAAGCGGTAGGATCTGACAGTGAGGAGACCGCCCCGGCAAAGAAGAGTCGGCGGCGGGGCAACAGGAAAAAGAAAGGCAGAGATTTACTAGTTGTCGAGCAGTCCGGCAACGGAAGTGGCGACAAGAAAGCCAAGGCTGGTAGCTCCGGCAAGGAGGTTGCCGCTAGCGGCAACTGCCAGTCTGTGGCGGCCGCCGACAAGGTGACGGCTCGGCAAAAGCGATCTTGCAAGATCCACCGCACCAAGGGTCATGACCTCCAGAGCTGCAAGAAGGTCGAGCAGCTTGTCGAGCAACAGAAAGCTGAATACGAGCGACGCGACAAGGAGAAGGCCCAGGAAGGTGCTGGAGGAGTAAGCAAGAAACGTCCCGGCCGGGGAGGACGCCGCGGCAAGGCCAAGCAGCGGCAAGGAGACAGACCTCCCCGTGGCTGCGACAAGGATGAAGACGAAGCCGACGATGAAGACATGGATGATGACGACGCCGATGAGCAGGAGTTCCAGAAAGCCACCGAGGTCCTGTGCGTTGACGGCGGTGCTTCTCTGCATACCTCCCACCGCCAGCTCAAACAATGGACGCGGGAGGTCAATGCAGCAGAACCATCCACCGAGTCACGCAGGCCTCTAAAATGGTCCAGCACGCCTATCATCTTTGATATTGAGGACCACCCTGATCGTGTAACTGCAGTCGGGTGCTTGCCGATGTTGGTTTCACCAACTATCCGCAACCTCAAAGTCTCCAAGATGTTAGTTGACGGCGGGCCGGCTTGAATCTGATCTCCTCCGCGGTGCTCCGTAAACTCCAGATCCTCGATGGTGAGCTCGAAGAGACCGCACCTTTCAAGGAATTAATCCGGAAGGAGCAAGCCGAAGGGAAAGATCACGTTGCCGGTAACATTTGGCAGCGAGTTGAACTTCAGGACTGAGAGGGTCACTTTTGACGTTGCTGATTTTCCTTTGCCTTACAATGGGATACTTGGCCGTCCAGCACTCGCCAGATTCATGGCGGCCTCTCACTATGCCTACAACATGCTGAAGATGCCAGGCCCGGTAAGCATCGTCTCTGTCCCTGGCGACAAGAAGGATGCTCTTATCTGCGCCGACAAGCTCTACCGGGAAGCAGCAGCCGCGACAGATTGCAAGCCACTTGCCGCTGAAGCTCCCGGAGGGAAAAAGAAGACCATGTCCGGCAAGAGCTCTGATGCCCACTCCGGCAAGCGCACCTCTTCGGAGTGCTGCGCTACCGTCGAGGACGCACCATCGAGCTCCACAGGCAAGTATAAGAAGACGATTACAGCTCCACCAGAGACCAAGAAGGTGTCCGCCAAGGAGGACGGCACCGGGTGGTACCTTCACCATCGGTGCCTCTCTCGACCCTAAATAGGAAGGCGCGCTCGTTGCTTTCTCAGGCGAATGTCGGCGTGTTTGCATGGCAACCGTCGACATCCCTGGTGTTCCTGTGAAAGTAATTGAGCACCATCTTGCCGCTTGTCCTCATCGCGCCGCCAAGCGTAAAGTCGGGAAGCAAGCGGTGGAGCGTCAAGAGTTCATCAGCGGAAGAAATCAAGAACCGGAAGCAGCAGGCCTTGTCAGGGGAGTGCTCCATCCTACGTGGTTGGCCAATCCTGTAGTTGTACGCAAGGCTAACAGGAAATGGAGGCTTTGTATCGACTTTACAGATGTCAATAAAGCTTGTCCCAAAGATCCATTTCCCTTGCCGCGCATTGACCAGATTGTTGTCTCCACGGCCGGATGTGATTTGCTTTCATTTCTGGATGCATATTCAGGATATCGTCAGATCTTCATGGCAGAAGAGGATGAGGAGAAGACCGCATTCATCACCCCATGTGGCACATACTGCTTTGTGCAGATGCCCTTCGGGTTAAAGAATGCTGGTTCAACGTTTGCAAGAGTAGTTCATGATGCTTTTGAGCCGCAAATGCACATAAATGTGGAAGCATACATGGATGACATAGTGGTCAAAAGCAAGGACAAAGCGACCCTGGTTCAAGATTTAGATGAAACCTTTACAAATCAAGGCAAGATCAACCTCAAGCTCAACCCCGAGAAGTGCGTGTTTGGAGTCCCTTCCGCAAGCTTCTCGGTTCTTCGTGGTCTCGGGGAATTGAAGCCAATCCCAACAAGATCAAGGCCATTGAGCAGATTGAAGCACCAAAGCGTCAAGGATGTACGAAGGCTTGCTTGGGTTGCGTAGTTGCTCTCGATGGGTTTATCTCTAGATCTGCTGAAGCGCCGCCTGCCATTTTTCAAAATCTTGAAAAGGCAGGTCCGATGCAATGGACTCCGGAAGCGGAGGCAGCTGCAGGACTTGAAGAGATACCTGTCCTCCGCTCCAACACTTGTCGCACCTAGGCCGCAAGAGAAGTTGTCGCTATATATAGCGGCAACCAATCAAGTGGTTAGTGCTGCGTTAGTAGCGGAGAGGGAGGCGGATGATGAGCTAGCAACCATGGCGCATACATCCGGCGACAAGCGGGGGCTTCACGGCAAGCTCTGGTCCCGACAAGGACGAATCTGCACGCGCGCATGAGAAGACGCGAAAAGGATGGTGCGGCGCCCAGTTTACTTTGTCGGTTCCCTTCTGCAGGGGCTAGGTCAAGGTACTGCGGTGTGCAGAAATTGCTTTCGGACCTCCTCATGGCCTCGAGAAAGTTGCGCCATTACTTTCGTGCACATGAGATCCACGATGCGTCACTCGTTTTCCGGAAGAGGATAATGCAAAATCCGTAAGCAACAGGCGAGATTGTTGAGTGGGCACTTTGGAACTGTCAAGCTTTGGCCTCAAGTTTGAGAGCACTTCAACTATCCAAAGCGAGCATTGGCGGAGTTCATAGCAGAATGGACGCCAACACCAGATGAAGAAATTCCGAGACGAGCATTCCCGCCAAGGAAGCAAGCAAAGAGTGGCTGATGTACTTTGATGGTGCCTTCTACGCTGCAAAGGCGCCCGGTGCGGCGTGCTACTGGTCGCACCCACCGGAGAGCACCTCAAGTACGTAGTCCAGATGCACTTTCCCAAGGAGCAAGCAACAAACAATACTGCAGAGTATGAAGGTTTGCTTGCCGGTCTCAAGATCGCAGTAGACCTTGGGATCAAGAAGCTCATCGTCCGGGGTGACTCACAACTTGTTATCCGCCAAGTGAACAAGAATTATCAGAGTCCGTTGATGGAAACTTATGTTGATGAAGTGAGGAAGCTAGAAGAGCACTTTGACGGCCTGCAAATGGAACATATTCCGAGAGCTCAGAACGACATTGCTGATGGCCTGTCAAAGTGCGCCGCACTTAAGTTACACAATGGAACCAGGGATTTTTGTGCTCAAGCTGACTCAACCGTCTGTAACACCACCAACTGACAGAGCAAGAAGAGGAGGTTGATCTCTGGTGACTACTTTCCGGCAGAGCTTCCCGAAGCCGCGGCCACGAAGGTCCCCAAGATCGACACCAATAGTGCTGAAGGGCAGTCTGCTCCGACAAGCCCCAGGGTTTGTTTCGTTGAAGCAGACGCTCCCGACATGTTTTGCTTCGGCAAGCTTGCCAGGGAACGTCAAGCTCCGGCTGAGCCGCAGGTTCTTGCCGTGGAAGCTGATATTCCCGCAGCAGCAGATGTGCCTTTAGTCCTTGTTGTCGAGCCGCAAGCTCCAGCATGAGCACATCAGATTGTCCATTTCCTTCGTGACAGAGAACTTCCCAAGAGCAAGAAGAAGCGGAAAGAGTAGCCCGGCAGTCAAGTATGTACCAGTTTGTCGACAAAGCACACTTTACGTAAGAAGATTCAACGGTGTGAAATTGAAGTGTATTCACCGGGAAGACGACAAAAGCTGTTGGCGAGAGATACATGAAGGAATATGTGGTCACCACATTGGCGCCAGAGCACTTGCCGCAAAGCGTTCCGCAAGGTTTCTTTTGGCCGACAGCCCTCCGTGATGCAATTGCACGAGTAACCAAGTGTGAAGCGTGCTGTTCCATTCCAAACAGATACACCAGCCAGCTCAAGCTCTCCAGACGATCCCTTTATCCTGGCCATTTTCGATCCGGGGCTCGATATCTCGGCCCCTTCCCCGAGTTGTCGGGGCTTTGAGTACTTGTACATTGCAATCGACAAGTTCACAAAGTGGCCGGAAGTGGAAGCGATGAGGAAGGTGACAGCCGCGATCGGCAGTCAAGTTCTTCAGTCGATTGTTTGCCGTTCGAATCCCTAACAGGATCATCACCGACAACGGCACAGTTCACAAGCCGCACCTTCATGCAAGACGTCCAAGATCTTGGCGCCAAGGTTCCGCTTTCGCTTCGTTGCTCATCCGAGAAGCAGCGGTCAAGCGGAGAGGGCAAATCTTTGAAGTGCTTGTCGGGCTCAAGACCGTAACTTTCGGCGGGCTGCACAAGTGCGGAAGAAACTGGATTGAGGAGCTACCGTGGTTCTTTGGTCGATCAGACGACGCCAAATCGAGCCACCGCCGGACACCTTTCGCTCTAGTCTATGGAGCGGGCGGTTCTCCCCACGGAACTCGTGATCACGGATCACCTCGAGTGCTCGCTTATGATGAGTTTGAGCAAGAGCAGCTGCGACAAGATGACGCTGCTTCCTTGAGGAACATCGTCTTCAGCTCGTCAGACGAGCTGCTCGGTACCAAAGCAAGCTTTGCGCCGCTACCATAGCCGCAAAGTCAATGCCGAAGTCTCGAGGAAGGCGACCTTGTTCTTCGCTGCGTTCAGTCCGCCAAGAATTCCAACAAGTTGGCCTTGAAGTGGGAAGGCCCTTATCGGGTAAAACGAGTCACTAGGCTCGGCGCTGTCGCTTTGAGACCGAAGATGGCATTCCGGTGAGCAACTCCTCGAATATTGAGCATCTTCGTAAGTTTTACCCGTAGAAGCGCGTTGTCGAACCTGTTCCGGCAACCACCTTTTGTACAAGTCTTGTCGCCGATGCATGTAATCCTTTGTACAAAGGCGGGCGAGACCCGTCGTCGATAAAGCTAGCGTGCTTCGCACACCTTGTCGATTTCATGCTTTTTCACTTCTATTTTGCATGCATTATCTGACACTTTGTGCAGCACCTACCCCTGGTAAGTAATAATGAGCCACAAGGCTCCATATCTTTATTTTCTCTTCTCTCTCTTTCTCAAAGAAAGGAAGGTTCCCTCGCACACAAGTTTGCCGGGGGGAAAGGAGAAGATAATGGTGTGGACCAAGCGTCGCTCAAGGAAATCTAGCCTTACCGGGAAGCAAACGATGTAAAAGCTAAGTTGCCAAAGTTTGAGCAATCAGTTTTAAAATTTTAAGTTATCTTCCTTGAGCGACCCGAACTTTGTATGGAAAACACTGCGCGCAGAGGAACCAACTCGTAGCTAGTTGCGCCTTACTTTGTTTCGAGTCCGCTCAACAACTTAAGTGAGCTGTGACTAGTTGCGACAAGGTTGCTTGTCGAAGCGGCACCGCCAAGAGGCCGACGTTCAAGACTTTTCAGCCGCTGACTCAGTGCCCGCGCCGACAAGTTACCTAAAAGCGTAAGGCAAAAACATACAAAGGAAGGAATCAAGTAAAGGAAATAACGTAGCAATTGATATCCAAAATAAATTTATATTACAAGATAGCTTGCCGCGGCTCTAATAGATTGTTCCTGTGACATGACCAGCAGCGGCAAGGGAAAGAGAAAACGGGCGGCCTAATCTACGCGATCGCCCTCAACCCTCTTGATTCCGCTCACCCTGTCCACAATGGGTGCGACAAGGTTCTTGAGCGCCTCCATATCAGCATTTGGCGGCAGGGACTTGAGGACGTTGGTGAAGTTGAGGCCCGTGTTACGGAAGGCCACCTTCATCAGCACCTTTTGGAGGGCTCCCGCGCAGATCTGGCGCGACTCCTCGGCCAGCTGTTTTGGGACTTCTTCCCGGAGTCGTTGGAGGCCCGTCACCACGCCCTTGAAGAATAAGCTAAGCTTGGCGCTGGGTTGGAGGTGCTCGCTTGAGGAGTATCCAAGATCCACCATCCCAGCTCCATCATTTCGCCGTGGATGGCGGCAGCAGATATCCACGAGACCTTCGGTCCAGTGCTCCACACTCTCCCTCAAGGCACCACAGGCAAGCGACAGATTCGCCCGACAGCTCCTCGTCGGCCTTGATCTTCTCCTTCAAGGCCACCTCCCGCTCCTTGGCGCCGTCCGAGTCTGAGTCAAAGTAGTTAGCTTCAACTCAAGATCTGCATTGGAGTCCCTGGCGGCGCTGAGCTCCTTGCTCCTCTCGGCGAGACGGCCCTGCAGCTCGCGAAGAGTGTAGGCGTCCTTCTCGCGCTCGTGTTTGAGTGAGGCAAGCTCCTCGCCGCTCTTCTTGAGGCTGGCCTCCAACTGCGCCACCTTCGTCTCCAGCTCCTTCTTGGCGGCCTTGGCAGCCGCGGCGGCATCCCTTGCCTCCTTGAGAGCCCCGCCAAATTTTTCCTCGCGCATGGCGAGATCCTCCTCGTGGTTGTCCAGGTTGACCTTCCGCTGTGCCAGCTCGCCTTCCTGCGCAGACAGCTTCTCGGCGGCAAGCCGTTGTTCCTCCTCAGCTGCAGCCTTCTCGAGGATGAAGGCCTTGCGCTCCTCGGCGAGTTGCTCCCGCTCCTCCGCCAAGGACCGGAGAGCTTCCTGGTTGCGGCCCCGGAGCTCCTCCGTGCGCTTCTCGATGTATGCTCCCGCCTTCGTGACAAGCGCCTCCCGGGACGCCAGTTTGGCTTGTCGCGCGCGGTAGAGCGACAGCAGCTTTCGCAGCAGCTGCTCCTCCTCAGGCTCGCCGCCGCTGCTGCTTGGTCGTCAACTAAGCGTCGGCCAATGAGGCGAGCAGCTCTTCATCGAAGGTTTCTCCTTCGGCGCCCTGGAACTCGACTCCCATGGGAGCTTGATGAAGACACCGTCGCCGGCCTTCAAGTAGGCGCCGGGCTGGGGCTCTTCGGAGCCTGACGCTGCAGCAGCGGCGGAGGGATCGGCGGTCGGTGTAGCGCCTGGCGCTCCTGCGGCCCCAGGGTCGTCAGTGCGATCGCCAGACCCCTCGCCAGCTTCTGCGGCGGCAGCTTCGGTGGCCTCTTCGCCGGCAGGCTCGTCAGCGCCGGCTTCTTCTTCCATGGCGGCGGCTTCGTCAGTGTTGCCGCGCACGTCCTCCTCGCCGGCGACCTCGGTCTCCATCGCCTCTGTGGCGGCCGGATGAAGAAAGTCAAGCGAATATTCAAAGACAAAATCAGAAGAAGAAAAACACAAGGGAAGTACTCAGGCAAGAAGGTTACCGGCGCCGGGGGCTGCGGTCATGTTCTCCGTCGCCAAGGGATCGCTGGTGCCGTCGCTTGCCGGAGAGCTGCCCCTTGCTGGAGAAGGCTCCCTTGCCGGAGAAGGCTCCCTTGCCGGGGAACGCTCCCTTGCCGGGGAATCCACCCTTGGCGGCGTAGTCGAAGCCGAAGGAGGCTGCTCTGCTCCTACACAAGTAAACAGTCAGATATCAGCAAAGGGAAAAGCACCCACGAACGCCGAACAGCAAGAAGTAGATCATATACTTACGCTGGGGGCTGCGCTGGGGGCTGCTTTGAAGGAGAGTTGCCTCATCCGGCAAGGTTGTCTCGGACGCGCCTCCTGGGTCATGATGAGGTTCGTCCTCGGCGACAATCATCGGGGTCTTGGCTCTCTTCGACATCCTCTCTGGGCCAGCGTCCTGAAAAGGAATGGATTGAGTAAAGCAGATCGAGATACAAGACAAGGCAACAAATCAAGAATTACAAAGTACAGCAAGGAATCTTACTCTTCCTCTTCCTCGTCGGAGCTGAGCGCGGAGAGGTCGAATTCTGGCCCGCCTCCGGTACGACGAGGCGGAGGAGTGGGCTCCCTTGGACGCTTGGCGGGAGCGGGACCGGTGGGCCGCGAGGGCCCCGCTCCAGTTGCCGTTGCGGCGTGGGGAGCTCCCGCGGCAATAGTGCTTGCCGCGGTGGAGCGCGGCCCGTCCAGCGGCTGCGGTCGCTGGGCCTGCCGCTGCCCGCTACGTCTCCGGCCCTGCGAAGACGCCTTCTTGGTGGAGCCGGTGGCTCCGCTCGCGGCAAGCTGCTTGGAGGTGGGGAGGATGCTCGACAAGACTTGCCGCCTCGGCTGCCTCCGCCTCCTCCACAGTAAAGCCAAACTCACCCGCGGCAGCGGCTGCTGCCGCCTCTTCTAGCTCGGTGGCGTCGCTGCATCTCGTCCCGCAGGTGTCATGGGTGAGGCCCCTCTGGTCGTCGGGGCGGACTGGCATCTCTACCAGATTGTCAAAGAACTGCCGCACGACGTCATCTGCCGGCTCTTGCCAAGTAGGGACAATTCCGTGGGAGTCGCACAACGGCATCATTGCATGGATGCGGTCGAGCGACGAGTTGTTACACAGCGGAACGACGCCCCTCGGCAACCTAAACATCTCCGGATGGTCAGGATCAGGCTTGAACAGCTCTAAGAGCATTGCGTCAAGCTCCAAGACAGTGAAGTTGAAGTTGAGGCCTGGGCGTAGCCTCATGATGTCCGCTGCGTTCTGAAATTCCCAGGCAGGTCTCCTTCTTTCCTGCAAGGGGGCGATGCGGCGGCGAAGAAAGTCCGCGCCAACTGTGCCTACAGTGAGTCCGGCAAGTCTGAGGCGGAGGATTCGGTAATCGCGATCTTCAGCCTAAGCGTCCTCCGGGGCCAGATTGCTCCAATCATTGTCGCGTACTCACTGGGGTTTCTATTTGGGCGGTAAAGGGCTGCGGGTTCTCCTCAACAATCCAGCACCAATCTGCCCTCCACTCCTCCCATTTGCTACGGAGCTCTCCATCTAGATAGGCCTCCTTCTTGCCGACCCTGGAGACCCAAGCAATTCCTCCGGCAAGGGGCTCTCCTCTCTCGGCTCGGGGTAAAAAGAAGTGACGGAAAAGGGCTACATTTGGGTGGACTCCGACAAAGTTTTCGCAGAGATGTGCGAAAACTGCCATGGTCAGAACTGCGTTGGAGGTGAAATGAAGGAGGCGGAACCCGTAGGTGTTCATAATGTCGCAAAAGAACTCAGAGAAGGGCGGGAAGAGCCCTTGATGAAGAAGAAGCGCGAAGAAGGGATACCCCATCGGGGCGATTCTGCGGCGGCGAGTACCTTCGTTCATGCGGATGCTGCGTCGTCTCCGTCGACCAGAAGAGGTAGTAGTTCTCCCTCAGCTCCCTCGCGGCGAGCTGAGGGGGGAAGATGGCCCGCTCCTTCCGCAACGCCGCAAGCCGCAGCGCCTCGGCCGACTTCACGGTCTTCCCCTTGTCGGCTTTTGGGCCCATGGCGGCGGCGGTGGAGGAGATCGACGGCGTTGAGGGTGCTGGTGGCGATGGAGGGCAGAGCGTTGCTCTCTTTTCAGCCTTGAGAAGAAGGGGGGAGCAGCGGTGGTTTCTCGATGGGACAGCAACTGGCAAGGTAGGCGACGTGCCCCTGTTTCCCCTGCTTATAAACAGGGAGGGGGCGGACGTTCCGATTTTTCGAATAAAGAAACCCCCACGATCTCGCCCACGATCTCTCGCACGACGCCACGTTCGATGTGTACCGTTCGTGGGGGGCGTGGTGGGTCCGGAGTGAGTTATGGTGTGACCCGGGCCGCGTGTGCCCGTGCCCTGTTTTGGGCACTGGCCCAACAGCTGCTTGCAGTGTGTGGCCCAGGCCCGGGGCTCTGTCGGTGTACTAGAGTAGGGGTACCCTAGTATCCCGAACTTGTGCACGGGCAGTTGCAGCCCTCATGGCAGGGCTTACCGGGTGACCGCCAAGGTCCTTCGTGGTCCCTTTGGAGCCATTCAAGAACAAAGTATTCAAGCCAGGGAGACAAGGCCCCGGCAAGAGGAGCTTGCCGGGAAGGCCACCCAAGGTACATAGGAGACAACGCCCCGGCAAGAGGAGCTTGGCGGGAAGGCCACCCCAGGCACTTACAAGATAAGGCCCCGGCAAGAGGAGCTTGCCGGGAAGGCCCGGTGAGCTACAAGCTTCCGGGCGCGACAAGATAACAACCGCGGCAAGGCACTTGCCGCGGCAGACCATCTCTCTGTACCTACACTCCAGCACATCCACTAACGTGTCGCCCTGGGGCGTGGCGAGAGGCTGTGCAGCCAGCGGTGCGAGGTGGCAAGCAGCGCTGACAAGTTTGCCATCGTGGCGAACGGTGGCGCCCCTGACGGTCCCTGTTTGCACTGTTAGGGCGACTAGACAGGCATTTAATGCCTTTGTCCCCTGCCGTCGTGGTTACGTATATTACAACATACCTTTGTACAAGTAGGTGTACCAACCACTATTTTTCCATTTGTACCCCCATCTACGTTGCCACCGCCGGAGCCCCTTTGAGCATATAAAAGGAGGCCCATGCGCAACGTAGAAAGGGTTGGTCGATCGATTCCTCCACGCTCGGTCTCAAGTAGCGGCTTATGTCTTTGTAGCATTCGAGCGCTCCTGAGCAAGAACGCAATACACCTAGACATGCAGCAGTAGGAGTATTCTCTCTCCGGAGAGCTCCGAAGCTGGGTAAACCTCTCGCGTGCTTCGCCTCGATCCGCTCTTCGTGCGATCTCCGCTCCCCTCCGAACCGAAAGGGGCTCGGTCCGCCAGTCCCATAGGTGTTCGTGGGTCAGATCAGCCTGCCCCGACAATCTGCCCTCCATTCCTCCCATTTGCTACGGAGCTCTCCCTCCAGATAGGCTTCCTTCTTGCCGACCCTCGAGATCCAAGCGATCCCTCCGGCAAGGGGCTCTCCTCTCTCAACTCGGGGTAAAAAGAAGTGGCAGAAAAGGGCTACATTTGGATGGACTCCGACAAAGTTTTCGCAGAGATGTGCAAAAACTGTCATGGTCAAAACGGCATTGGGGGTGAAATCAAGGAGGCAGAACCCGTAGGTGTTCATGATGTCACAGAAGAATTCAGAGAAAGGCGGGCAGAGCCCGCAGTAGAAGAAGAGCGCGAAGAAGGGATAACCAGTCGGGGCCAATTCAAGCGGCAATGGGAGTACCTTCGTGCGCGGATGCGCTGCGTCTCCGTCGACCGAGAAGAGGTAGTAGTTCTCCTCACCTCCCTCGGCGAGCTGAGGGGGGAAGATGGCCCGCTCCTTCTGCAGCGCCGCAAGCCGCTGCGCCTCGGCCGACTTCACGGCCTTTCCCTTGTTGGCTTTCGGAGCCATGGCGGAGGCGGTGGAGGAAATCGACGGCGTTGGTGGTGCTGGTGGCGATGGGGGGCGGAGCGCTGCTCTCTTTTCAGCCTTGAAGAGAAGGGGGGAGCAGCGGTGGTTTTTTCGATGGGACAGCAACTGGCGAGATGGGCGGCCTGCCCCTGTTTCCCCTGCTTATAAAGAAGGAGGGGGCGGACGTTCCGATTTTCCGAATAAATAAACCCCCACGATCTTGCCCACGATCTCTCACACGACGCCAGACTCGGACGCTGCGCTGCCGTGGAGGGCGTGGTGGGTCCGGGGTGAGTAACGGCGTGACCCAGTGCAGCGTGTGCCGTGCTGCTTTTGGGCACGGCCCAATGAGCTCGGCACTGTGTCGCCAGTCTGGGGCTCTGCCGGTGTACTAGAGTAGGGTACCCTAGTATCCCGAACTTGTGCACGGCAGTTGCAGCCCTCCATGGCGGGGCTTACCGGGTGACCGCCAAGGTCCCCCGTGGTTCCTTTGGAGCCATTCAAGAACAAAGTATTCAAGCCAAGGAGACAAGGCCCCGGCAAGAGGAGCTTGCCGGGAAGGCCACCCAAGGCACCTACAAGACAAGGCCCCGGCAAGAGGAGCTTGCCGGGAATGCCCAATGAGCGACAAGCTTCCGGGCGCGACAAGACAACAACCGCGGCAAGGCGCTTGCCGCGGCAGACCACCTCTCTGTACCTACGCTCCAGCACATCCACTAACGTGTCGCCCTGGGACCTTTCCAGGTGCGTGTGGCGAGAGGCTGTGCAGCCAGCGGTGCGAGGTGGCAAGCGGCGCTGACAAGTTTGCCGTCGTGGCGGACGGTGGCGCCCGACGGTCCCTCGTTTGCACTGTTAGGGCGACGTGAGCGGGCATTTAATGCCTTTGTCCCCTGCCGTCGGGGTTACGTATGGTACTGCAGACACTGTACAAGTAGGTGTACCAACCACTACTTTTCCATTTGTACCCTTGTCTATGTTGCCACTGTCGGGGACCCTTGAGGATATAAAAGGACGCCCATGCTTAGCGTAGAAAGGGTCGGTCGGTTCCCCACGCTCGGTCTCGTTAGCAGCTCGTGTGTACTGTAGCACTCAGCGCTCCTGAGCAAGAACGCAATACATTCAGACATGCAGCAGTAGGAGTGTTATCTCTCCGGAGAGCTCCGAAGCTGGGTAAACCTCTCGTGTGCTTCGCCTCGATCTGCTCTTCGTGCGACCTCCGCTCCCCGCCGAACCGAAAGGGGCTCGGTCCGCCGGTCCCATAGGTGTTCGTGGGTCAGATCAGCCTGCCCCGACAATATCGTCATAATTATTTGAAGTTCTGTCAATTGCCCAACAGTAATTTGTTCACCCACTGTTTTCTATTTTTCTCGAGAGAAGCCACTAGTGAAACCTACGACCCCCGGGTCTTTCTTCTCATATATTTTCCTTTGCGATCTACTTTTCTCTTGCATTTATTTTCAGATTTATTAAACCAAAAATACAAAAATACCTTGTTGCATCTTATCTCACATTCGTTTGCCTATCTCACGTCCATTTACTAGAAAATTATCTCACGTCTGTTTGCCTATCTTGAGGCGTCGTACCACGGAAGGGATTGACAACCCCTTTTACATGTCGGTTGCGAGGATTTGTTATCTGTGTGCAGGGGCTGTTTACATTGCGTTGCTTGGTTCTTCTACTGGTTAGATAACCTTGGTTTCATATCTGAGGGAAATACCTACCGCCGCTATGCTGCATCCTCCCTTCATCTTTGGGGAAATACCGACGTAGCTTCAAGCGACATCAAAAGGAATTCCTGGCGCCGTTGTCGGGGAGGATCTTCAACATATACCAGGTTCCTAATAACAAATATCATCTCCTTGCAATTTACATTATTTGCCATTTGCCTCTCGTTTTCCTCTCACCCACTTCACAAAAATTTGCCGTTTTATTCGCCCCTGTTTTTCTGTTCGCTGTTTTCTTTCCGGATCTATTTTTGAGTGCAATCTTGTCGTGTGGTCATCATGACTCAAGAGAACACAAAGTTATGTGATTTATCAATTACCAACAACAATGATTTTATTGGCACTCCGGTTGCTCCTCCCGCCACTAGTGCGGAGACTCGTGATATTAATACTGCTTTGCTGAATCTTGTTATGAAAGATCAATTTTTCGGTTCTCCTAATGAGGATGCCGCGTCCCATCTTAATACCTTCGTGGAATTATGCGATATGCAAAAGACAAAAGATGTGGACAATGATGTGGTTAATATGAAATTATTCCCGTCTTCTTTGTGTGATTCCGCAAAAATTTGGTTCTCTTCATTGCCTCCCAATAGTATGGATTCTTGGAATAAGTGCAAATATGCTTTTATCACTAAGTACTTTCCTCCCGCAAAAAATATTTCCCTTAGAACCTAGATCATGAATTTCAAGCAACTTGAACATGAGCATGTTGCGCAATCTTGGGAAAGGATGAAAATGATGCTAAGGAATTGCCCAACTCATGGGTTAAATCTTTGGATCATCATACAAAAACTTGATGCAGGATTGAATTTTGTTTGTCGTAATCTTTTAGATTCGGCCATGGGTGGTACTTTTATGAAAATTACTTTGGGATAAGCCACCAAATTGCTTGATAATATCATGGCATATTATTCACAATGGCATACCGAAAGGGCTCCTACTAGTAAAAAAGTTAATTCGATTGAAGAAATTTCTTCTTTGAGTGAAAAAGTTGATTCTCTTATGAAATTGGTTGCTAGTAAAAGTGCTCCTATTGATTTTAATGATGTGCCTTTGTCTACTTTGATTGAGCAAAATAGTGATGCCATAGATGTGAATTGTATTACTCGTAACAATTTCAATAACAATGCTTATAGAGGTAATTTTAATCCTAGGCCTTTTCCTAGTAATTCCTCTAATAATTATGGTAATTCCTATGAAATAAATCTTATAATAATAATAGGAACACCTGTGATCTTGAGAATAATATTAAAGAATTTATCAATATACAAAAAGTTTTCAACACTTCCATAGAAGAAAAGTTGAGTAAGATTGATGATTTGTCTAGAAGTGTTGATAGAATTGCTCATGATGTGGAAAATCTCAAGATGAAAATTTTTGTGCCTAAAGTAGATGAATCAATTAAAGCTCTTTATGTTTCTATGGATGAAAGTAAGAAAATAACCACTATACTTAGAGCTAAAAGAGAATTTTTAGAAAAAGCGTTTTCTAGTGATTTCTTTCGTAAAAGTGATGAAGATCTTAAAATGATTGGCGTTTCTTCTATTGATTCCGTGTTTAGTAAAGTTAAAATTGATGAAAAAGGGACTGGAGAAGATTCAACTCTAGGTAGAAGGCGTCCCAATATTTTGGAGGGTGAAAATCTTGTTGAGAAAATTGATGAAAGTGGGTTTGGAGAGGTCAAAACTTTAACTAGTGATGTGCCCATTCTTTTGGATTACAAAGACTTTAATTATGATAGTTGCTCTTTGATTCATTGTATTTATTTGTTGCAATCCATGATAAATTCACCCCATGCTTATGAACAAAATAAAGCTTTTACTAAACATATTGTTGATGCTATGGTGAAAGCTTTTGAAGAAAAATTGGAATTAGAAGTATCAATTCCTAGAAAATTGCATGATGAATGGGAACCTACTATCAAAGTCAATATTAAAAATTATGAGTGTTTTGCTTTGTGTGACTTGGGTGCTAGTGTTTCTGCAATTCCGAAATCTCTATGTGATGTGCTTGGTCTTACTAATCTTGAAGAATGTTCTTTGAATTTGCACTTGGCATATTCCACTATTAAAAAGCTTATGGGTAGAATTAATGATGTTATTATTCTTGCAAATAGGAATTATGTGCCCATAGATTTTATTTTCCTTGATATTGATTGCAATTCATCTTGCCCAATTATTCTTGGTAGACCATTTTTACGCACTACCAGTGCCCTGATTGATATGAAAGAAGGCAATATTAAGTTCCAATTTCCCTTGAGGAAGGGTATGGAACACTTCCCTAGAACAATAATTAAGCCACCTTATTAATCAATCATGAGGGCATCTTATGGATCTCAAACCGAAGATGACAATACTTAGATCCTTGCTTTTTGCCTAGCTAAGGGCGTAAAACTATGGCGCTTGTTGGGAGGCAACCGAGTGAATAAATTTTATTTTTTTATTTTTTCTTTATGTTCTTGAGTGTTAGCACAATTATTCTACTATTATGATTGTGATTTTTTTCTTTTAATTAATGTTTGTGCCAAGTAGAACTGATAGGATCTTCTTGGGTGATAGTTGTTTGATCTTGCTGAAAAAGACAGAAACTTTGCGCTCACGAAAACAATTCTAATTTTTTTTATAAGAAAGAGCTTTTGACCTAATTCTTTTTGAATAAGATTAATATACAAATTACCTAGGTCTTCCTATTTTTTCAGAATTTTTGGAGTTCCAGAAGTTTTCGAAAAAGTCAGATTGCTACAGACTGTTCTGTTTTGACATATTCTGTTTTCTTTTTGTTGTGTGCTTATTTTGATGGCTCTATGGTTTTATTTGATGAGTTTTTGCCATAGAGAAGTTGGAATATAGTAGATATAATACAAAAACAAAATATGAATTGGTTTGATACAGTACTTATAGTAGTGGTTTGCTTTCTTATACTAACGGATCTCACGAAGGTTTGTTTGAGTTTTGTGCGATTGAAGTTTTCATGTTTTGGGTTATCTTACGATGGATGAAGGAAGGATGGAAGAGCCTAAGCTTGGGGATGTCCCGGCATCCCAAGCTATTATCCAAAAATGAGCAACCAACTAAACATAGGGATTCCCCGGAGTGGCATCCCTGCTTTCTCCCAACGATCATCGGTATTTTACTCGAAACTATATTTTTATTCGTCACATGATATGTGTTTTGCTCGGAGCGTCTTGTATGATATGAGTATTTTCCTGTTTTATTTTTTTAAGTCTTGATCCCTTGCTGGACACCCCTATTTGGGAGATCCAAAGTTATGTCATGACTTGTTAAAATTTCTCTCTATGCTTCACTTAAATTTTTATGAGCGATGGACTTGCTCTAGTGCTTCACTTATATCTTTTTTAGCACGGTGTGCTTAGTATTTTTGAAGAAATGCTCTCTTGCTTCACTTAGATTTATTTGGGAGTTAGTAAAATTTTCAAGAAAGTCTCTCTTGCTTCACTTAAATTGTTTTGAGAGAAAGAAGAAAAATTATGCTCACGATCTTCACTTATATTTGTGTGAGCTTATGAATAGCAACACATGAAAATTAGTCCCAAAGTGATAGATATCCAAGAAGGATATAATAAAAACTTTTATGAAGATCATTGGACAAAATAAACTTGATTCTTAGTAATAGTTTTGAGATATGATGATGTGATATGTGAGTTATGTTGATGATTAATTATGCTTTAGTAAGAATATTGGTGTTAAGCTTTGTGATTCCCTATGCAAGTACGAAAATCAATAGTCATGCAATGAAATTATATCCTACTTGTGGTGCATTATTAGGTGTTATTTATGCTTAATGCTTGCTTATGAGATTATCCGTTTCTTGGTTGGTCGCTTCTCGATCTTTTCCTAGCCTTCATTTTGCACTAAGTATGATCTCTACTTGTGCATCCAAAATCCTTTAAACTAGTTTTGCCACATGAGTCCACTATATCTACATATATGCGGTATTCTTTTGCCGTTCTTAGCAAATTTGCATGTGTCATCTCTAATTTTCAAAATAAACTTCTCTTTTGTGTGTTTGTTTCGCTCGCGGAGTAGTGATGGGTGGCTAACATTTTCCATGCTAGATGTGTTATTCTCACGATGAGTGTTTATTTCACTTGTCATTGAACGAGAGTAAGGCAAAGGTATAAGGCATGCCCAGTCCCGAAATGCAAAAAAATGAATTTACTTTATGTTGTCAAATAATAAATTCCTTGGAAAATGTTGGTATGGAGGGCACCCATGGATACGGTTAGCCATGGAAAGTGAAAATATGGTGGAAAAAGGAATAAAATTTATTTTCTGTTTGGGAACCGCCTATGATATATCTAGCATGGAAAGTGTTGGGAACTCTAACTCGTTTTCGTTGGTGCGATGGATACACCTCCCAAAATGTTTTTATCTCTATGTTTTTCGCTTTGAGCTCTGGCACCTCTACAAATCCCTACTTCCCTCTGAGAAGGGCCTTTCTTTTTACTTTATGAAATTTTTATTTTTGAATTTGAGTCTCCATCTTCTCTTATAAAAGCACCAAATAGGAGGCAATATGATCGTACTTAAGTATTGGGTGTAGCTAATATTCGAGTGTGTTTCATGAATGGATCAATGTTTGAGCAGGATGGACTAGGGATAACTTATTTTAGCGTTGAAATTTTGAAAGACATGGTTGCTTGTTGATATGCTTGAGTATCTAAATTTTTGTGTCAAAACTAGACTATTGCTTTGAATCAATAAAAAGTCCAAATGTCCATGCTATAAACAAAATAATATGATATGACATGTTAGGCAGCATTCCACATAAAAAATTCTGTTTTTATCACTTACCTACTCGAGGACGAGTAGGAGTTAACCTTGGGGATGTTGATATGTCTCCAACGTATCTATAATTTTTTATTGTTACATGCTATTATATTATCAATCTTGGATGTTTTATAATCATTTTATAGTCATTTTATATCATTTTATGGTACTAACCTATTGACATAGTGCCAAGTGCCAGTTGCTATTTTTTTCCATGTTTTTTACATCGCACAAAATCAATACCAAACGGAGTCCAAATGCCACAAAACTCCACGGGGAATTTTTATGGGCCAGAAGGAACACAACAGGACCTGGCTGCACCTGGGGGGTGCAACGATGGGGGCACAACCCACCAGGGCACGCTAGGAGGCTCAGGCGCGCCCTGGTGGGTTGTGCCCACCTCGGGTGCCGCCCGGACCGCCTCTTTGCTCTATAAATACGCCAATCTTCCAGAAACCCTAGGATGGAGAAAGCAAAATCTCAAAAAATTCTAAAATAAATTTGGTGGCAAAGAATGACAAATGTTGATTTTTTTGCCACGACTTACATGAATGTCATTCCCTAATAAAACTTGGCAAGCACTTAAAACATTTGTCATTCTTTGCCACCAAATTTATTTTTGAATTTTTTTAGATTTTGCTGTTCATGGTGGTATGATAAGTGCTAAAACTCAGATGGGAACTTTCCAACACTTTTGTCATGAATGCAAATGACATTGACATGTAGGTGATGTTTTCCCAAACATTTTGGTATCTTATTTGCATTTTTCTGATTTAGTATGAATTATTTATGAAGTTTTCAAGTGACGGTCAAACGGTTAAAGGGCAAAAGCACAAGACGACCAAAGTGGGTTGGACAAAACCGCTGGCTTTTGAAAATTAGGGGCAATCCTGTTGAGTGGGACACAACTAGGGGCATAAAACCAATTATCCCTTAATTTGCTGGCGACGTTGAACCTTCCAAAGAAATGATGTTAGCAACCCTTTGACCATCAGATCATTTTGTGAAGTTTCACTAAAATCGAGATGAGCATCCCTGTGGCAAAGGAATTGAAGAAGCGTGATTAGAATAAGACTAGTGAGACTAGTTGATGACACATAAACTCATAAATAGAAGCCAGTATAGGTACGTGCGGGGCAAAGAAGTATAGAAATATCCACATGGAGCGATGTGGGCAGCTGGGCCAATGGTGCAAGCCGATTGTAAAGGAAGTTGTACCTGAGGGATGTCTGGATGTAGCTCAACCTAGAGGACGGCGGCGGGAGGCGGCAACTGCCCGCGTCGTGGCAGTGAGCAAGGGACGAAGGCAACTGCACCGGCTTTGTGAGAGAGAACGACGGGGACCCCTGATCGGGACGCGCCGACAGTGGGTTTTCACTGTTGGCGATGGCGACTGCATCTACACAAAGCATCCACCCATTCCCTCGGCGGACGTGATCCGCCTGGACGTTAGAGATGTGGCCACAGTCGTTTTGTGTGAGAGAGTGTGAAGAGAGGAATCCCAGCAAGCAACCGTGTAGGCTCCTGGCTATTATATAGTGGAGTGGTTTCTTTTTCTCCCCATATGAACCTATTTATATTGCATACGTGCCACTGAAGAAAAAAACTTTATTTACAAATAAAGCGGCACCATTCATGCGTGGTTCCCGACCCTCCATTAAGTGAGTAAATACTACTAGACGCGTCAAATTATCAAGTGGGTTGCATCATCATACAGAAATGAGTTCCACCGTGTCATGTGTGTGGTTGGGGAAGATGCAAAGAGTGCTACTAGTACGTGCGTGGGTGCGTGCACCTCTTCTTTTCGCGCATGGTTATTTTAAAAGTATAGCCAACTACTCTACCACACAGTTATTAGATGGGCAAAGAGTATAGGCAGTAATAATGAGTAATGAGCCGTCAAATCACGAGGCTCTCTATGTTTGACCGAGCAAGCAGCCATCATTTCACTCCTCATTGAATATCCATCCGCTGCTACCTCCTCAAATAAATAAAAATCTGCTGCTACCTCCGTAACATGGTTAATAAGATAGCCATGTCAATCACGACGTAGAAATATCATTCACTGATACAATAGGGCTGGCTCTAAGGCAGGTGATTTGTTTTACTTTGTCTCTTTCTCTTTTCGTCTCATTTACTTATTTTACATAGGAGCACGTGTAGAGGATGGCTATTCCTTTTGATGGGACTTCTTCATGGGGTTTAAGACTAAGCAGCTCTGAATATTATTCCCGCTGCCCACTACTCTGAATCGTGCCATCTATGATACTCCTATTGCAACAATGAGGTCCACTAGGTCTAGCACGTCCTGTAAGAAGAGACTGTCACGCAAAACAAACATTCTTGTTTCTTCTTCCTCATACACTACATACTACTAGTACTACTACTACTCATTCTCCTACAAACCTTGCGCTTGGCATCTCAAAAATATTATTACCTTGCGCTTGGCTCTTCACCTCTTCGGGAAGTCAAGCAATGATTGTACTACAGTATATGGTTCTGGCTATCTGAGACCGAATGAATTGTTGCATGTCCACCACATGGGCGAGGGTCGAGGGGTGAGGGGAGAGGGGGAGTGCGTACTACTATGTTTGTTTCGATATGGACTACATATGGAGCAAAATGAGTGAATCTGCACTCTAAAATATGTCTTTATACATCAGTGTTTGGAGTATGTACTAGTAGTTCATATTGAAATCTGCTAAAAGACATATATTTCAAACAATATGATAATCTCTCTAACCAAGGTAGGGACGAGAAGTATACAACTACTCACAGTGGGAGTAACATAGGTGGTAACATCACACATCTCTAGGCAAAACTGACGTTGTGGCGAGTAATTAATGAGGAAAGAGAGACATGTGGTAACATAGTTAGTTACTGTAACATCACAGGTACCAAGACAAGATGAGTCTACAACCTAAAAAATGAAGTGTTGCATGACACCACACATATGTTACTCCCCACTATGGAGGTAGTAACATAGACTAGTACATATGCATGCATGTTACTAGTCTAAGTTACTACCCATTGTGACTAGTCTACGTCTAACGGAGGGAGTAGTAAAAAAAATCATCATCCTGCGAGCCACCGCACGCATGGGTGAGGGAGCGAGCGTAGGAATAGTAAGCAAGATTCTACTCGTCCTGTGAGCCACCGCGCACGTGGGTGAGGGAGCGGGCGTAGGCGTAGTTAGCAAGCTTCTCCTCGTCCTGCGACTCTGTGAGCCACCGTGCCGATGGGCGGGGGAGAGGGTGTACTAAGAAAGCTTCTCCTAATTCTGTGAGTTGGCGGGACACATCAAAACTAGTACAGAGCATTAACAATATATAAAACCTTGCCTCTAAGGTAGGCCCCACATGGTTTGCCTCTTTTCTTAAATAACGCGTCAAGTTGCAATTTGTTTATTCACCCGTGGTACATGATCCTCCATCAAGTGGAAAACCAGTACACGTGTCAAATTACCATGTGGGCTACCTTTTCATACAAAAATGAGCTCCACCGTGTACCCGTGCCGGTGTGGTTGGGAAAGAGACGGGAATACGTGCGTCGTGCGTGCACCTCTTCTCTCCGTGCACGTCGCCCACCTACATGGGTGTGTGTGAGAGAGATACAAACCTAGAGAGATGGTGTGTGTGTTCGTTGAGGGAGTCCTGGATTATGGGGTCCTCGGACAGCCGGACTATATCCTTTGGCCGGACTGTTGGACTATGAAAATACAAGATTGACGACTCCGTCCCGTGTCCAGATGGGACTCTCCTTGGCGTGGAAGGCAAGCTTGGCAATACGGATATGTAGATCTCCTCCCTTGTAACCGACTCTGTGTAACCCTAGCACCCTCCGGTGTCTATATAAACCGGAGGGTTTAGTCAGTAGGACAACAACAATCATACCATACGCTAGCTTCTAGGGTTTAGCCTCTACGATCTCATGGTAGATCAACTCTTGTAATACTCATATCATCAAGATCAATCAAGCAGGAAGTAGGGTATTACCTCCATCGAGAGGGCCCGAAGATGGGTAAACATCGTGTCCCCCGCCTCCTCTTACCATCGGCCTTAGACGCACAGTTCGGGACCCCCTACCCGAGATCCGCCGATTTTGACACCGACATTGGTGCTTTCATTGAGAGTTCCACTATGCCGTCACCACAAGGTTTGATGGACCCTTCTATCATCGGCAATGATCCACTTAGCCCTCCTAGTCAAATTCATAATCATGAAGAACAAGACTAAGTTATAGTAGCATTATAGCATTATAATTGTACATTTTCTTCTGGTTTGACTTAATTTGACCATGCTTCTTTGCTTTCCTATGACCTTCCAATTCTGTGAACCAAACACCCAGATTGAGAAATCCTGTGATTTTAAATTCTCTGTTTTGCACATGCATTCCTATCCTATTATTGTGTATTTCCTATCCCTGCGTTGTTAGAATCCTCCAATTCAAACGAGCCCTTACAGAATTACTTCTGTTATAGATAGTTGTCAAAGAAAACCTTGTGTGGTTTGTCCCGCACCTTCTGCGCTGTCGTCCACCCCAGCTCAGCTGCTCCAACAACAGAAGGGTCCACCACAGCAGGGATCGGCCCTCCAGACTGTCTTTCACCGCCTCAGATCTTCTTCCCCGTAGTCAGCAGCCATGACAACTGCATTACCATCATCAACTGAGCAGATGACCTCGAGGACTACACGGGTCCGCAAGAGAGGTTGCACTCTTTTGTGTCTGCTTACGTTATGCATCGCTTAATACATGCTACTTTATCGTCCTGTTCACCGATTAGACTCTGAGTCAGCTCCAAACTAAAGCTCAAACTTGAGTTTTTAAATGGTTGTGGGGTACATATCGGGGCCACAATCAATAGTATTTGTCTACTATCTGGTTAATCTCTGGTGTCTACTATGAGTTTCATGTTCGGTGGGAAACAAACAGTAAAGAAGCCATTATCTGTATTTTTCAACTGAACCCATTATCTGCCTGCTATCATTGGTTTTGGGTCTATCCACAGGTTGGTACCATTACTCTGGATTTCTGCATGCACTCCTGACATGATCTCACTATGTTTTATTCCTATGCATGTCAGTTATTGCACACAATGGAACTCAACATGTAGAGCAAAAGAAATGAGCCTTGTGTGGCAATAATATTTCATGCAGACGTCGCTCCATGATGGGTGCAAAGGCAGCCCCCCTCCACCCATTTCAGATTGTAATCAAGAGGAAGATAACAGTTCTGAGGGGATTCAGAATGAGAAGACCACTCCTATTTATCCCCTGAGGTCTTTGCTCTAACTTGGCATGCTGATGTTAGTCATATCATGCATATGGTGCCTTGCATTGCTTACTCTATACATCAAATATGTCATCTGCTTAGTTTAGACATGCTTTTTCTGAATGCCATCTATTTAGATTCTATATCGTATATGTGAATTATGCAACACCATCTTGTTTAGCCAGGCATCACATATGTGAATTTTGCAATGCCATCCTGCTTAGCCAGTCATATTATATCTGAACTATATCACGTCATCCTTTTTTCAATTACGTATTACATTTGTCAACAATGTTAGTACATTCGACTACCCTTCGTGTCCATCAGCCATTTAACACGGTGATGGAAAAATCTGGAGTGAAAACAAGGTCTTCAGAGCAGACTATGCTATGTGATGAAACGCATATCTCGCTGGTTACGGATAGCTCCTCAGAGGAGGATTCAGAGACAGATGACCAGTCCTATCCCCCCCTCCCGAGGTGTATGCTCTAACTTGACAGGGTTATGTTGCTCATATCATGCATATGGTGTCTTGCATTGCTATGTCCTTTGCTTAGTTTTTACATGCTTTGTGTGAATGTTGTCGGTGTTCTGGGAACCAGGGTACCCAGACTTGCCTGCCTGCGGCCCACGGAGTGCCTCCATCAATGGCCTGGTACAACCGATCTTCAGCATTGACAAGACAAGACCCTTGCGAGGCGGACGACACCGAAACCTCCGGAGGGAGCGGCCTCCCTAGGCGGCCTCCTGAGGAGCGGAGATTCCTATGCAAGCGCCTACCTCATGAGGTTTGGGTGATGCAAGCCATGACGACCAAGGCCAGGCGGGCGCCAGCGGGCACAGAGCAATAGGTTTTCTCTGTGGTGCTAAGGAGGCAAGCGCATGCACGGGGTCCCGAGGACTCAGCCAAGGGTTTCCATTTTAGTGCAACGAGACCAAGACCGCCAGGACGGCAGGACGGATGTCATCGCCGAGCCCACCACGGCGTCACGAGATGAGGCTATTCACTTGAAGACCACCTTTTGTCAGGATAAGATGTACTACTTGCCTCCCTTCAAACTTGGCCACTGTGGGATCCCTTACCGCCTTCATTTTGGAGGAAGAGGACCGAGGCCACTATAAATATAGCTTAGCCACCACCGTAAGAGGAGAGCTAGAATCTGACCCCTCACTAGCTCACACTCACAGAAGAATAGACCTCCTGAGGTTGTTCTTCTTTTGTACTACTTCATCCTCAGCCCCTCGCGAGGCTAATCCACCCCAAAGCAGGAGTAGGGTCTTACACCGCAAGGTGGCCCGAACCTGGGTAAACTGCCGAGTCTCTTTCCTTTTTCTGTTCATAGAGCTAGGCCATGAGAGCGACAAGTTGGCTGGCTGGAGAGGTTGAGTTCTTCGCACACGCCCCTGAGTTTGAACCCTGAATCCGACATCTGGCGCCCCAGGTAGGGGCGTGTCGAAAGGTTTCCTCCTCACCAGCCGTGCTCCGCCCCCGCCACTTGGTTCCCATGGCAGGCGTCGCTCCACCCACCGGGTCGCCCGGTCGCTGGGCACGTTTTTGGGGGCACCGCGGGCCTCCGAGCTTTCTCCCCTACCTTGCGGTGTGTGCAATGGCCGCCGAAGTAGAGACGACGCCATATGAGTTATGGAATGACAAGAAACCAAATTTGCCGCATCTCAAGATTTAGGGTTGTGAAGCTTATGTAAAATGTTTACAGCTAAACAAGCTTGATGCCAAGCAGACGAGTGCTACTTTGTAGGTTATCCCAAAGATACAATTGGGTATTCCTTCTACCAAAAGTCCAATGACAAAGTGTTTGTTGCAAAAGGTGGACACTTTCCCGAGGATGAGTTTCTCGCTAAAGAAGTAACTGAGTGTTGGGAAACATAGTAGAACACAAAAAATATTTGCCCTACGAACACCCAAGAACAATATGAAGATGCATGACGGGTGGTGATCAACGATCATTGCCGACTCCGAGAGTGCAGCGGAAGTAGACGAGTCGGTATAGATCATACTTGAAGTCCCTCAAACATTGATGACAATACCGCGAAGCTCCCACGAACGATCCCTCGAATAGAAGACCGAAATCACAACCTATCTACTTGGTTGCAAGCATACAGTCTTCACGATCCAGCAGCGCCTCGCTATCCAAAACTAATCTTCCCTGGAGAATTAGAGGGAGAAGATAAGAACCACATGGGGCTTATAATTATGAGGATTAGAGGTGGCTAGGGCTCGCTCTAATTAGTCAACTAAGACCAACTAGAACGTGCACTAGATCAACTAGAGGAGGCTCCTAAACTTGTGTCCACATAGGGTGGAAATCCTCTAGTATATATAGGATTGGGGGGGGGAGAGGGGCTGCCACCAAGGGGGAAAGAGCCCCCTTGGGGCGACGGCCAAGGGAGGGGGAGTAGGACTCCCCCTCCAAGTAGGATCCCCCCTTTTAGGAAAGGGGGGCGCCTCCCTTGTTGGCCCCTTGTGCCCCAACTCCTTCTCCACCTCTTTGCCTTATTTGGCCCATTGATATTAAATTAAATATATTTTTGTTCTAAACATTTTTTGGGCCTAATATATATAATTTAACAACTCGGGAAACATTTTCCACCTATATATATATTAATCGGTAATACCCGCTATTACCTGATATTCACCGAAACCATTCCGGTGACCTCTCAAAACTATTCTGGATATTAATGAAACAATTCCACAAATATATTCTCATCACTCCCGTCCTACTAACACTCATCAGATCATGATTACCTTAAGCTTGTGACCCGTAGGTTCGGTAACCATAGACATGAGTGAAACCCCTTCGTTCAATGACCGATAGCATAACCGTGGACATCCATATTGGTCCCTATGATTACACGAATGATATTCAAGTGAACCTTTGGTAATCATGTGATGTTCCCTTTGCTTCGCGATACTTTACAAAACCCGATGTACATTGGTATCCTCTTGAGTCATCACCATGCTCACTATACCATTTCTCTTGTTACCATTTTGTTCTTCTTTCTCGTCGACGTGTTCCGACATCCCTGGGACGTAGTCACCTGTGTATGACTAGATGATGATGGATGTTGTTAGATTACGTAATGGGCCTATGGCCTGGGCTGGCGGTATAGCCCGTTAGTCTTAGGGTTAATTAGAGATAAGGGTCGCTTGCTTAGGGGTCAAGTAACCCTTACTTGGGAGTCAAGTAAACCTCTCTATATAAAGAGAGGAGATGTATCAATCTAATCAAGCAAGAATTAAGAAAGAAATCCCTTCCATATTCTCGTCCGTGGGAAAAAGGCCCCCGGCCCGCCCTCTCGCGCCCTCCTTCTAGCGGCGCCATAACATTTTGGTATCACCTAGCTTCGGTTAGATCATGTCTTCACCGCCTCCCAACCCATCTCTTCTGCTGCCGGGATCCTCCGTCGCGCCCGCCCCCACTGTCCTCACCCCGGAGGAGGTGTCCGGGGCACTGCGGGACCTAACCCAGGTAGTCCAGGAGTCCTCCTGTTCTTGGCCGGGTCCTACGGGTTGCACCCGGCTGCGTCGTCGATCGCCGCCATCACACCGCCTGGCTGTCGTGGCAGCCGCTGCACCAGGGGGCCTCCGCCGCACTCGTCGGGCCGCTGCAGCTGCCATCCACCGCCCCGCCTCGGCTACAGTGGCAGCCGCAGCTCTAGGCGGCCTCTGCCGAGCCTGGCGGTCCGCCACAGCAGCCGTTGCAGCTGCCATCCACCGCCACCACCGCCCTGCGCTGGCTATAGTGGCAGCCGCCGCTCCTGGCGGCCTCCGCCGCGCCCGGCGCTCCGCTGCAGCAGCCATCGCCGATCAGCTCCGGCCCCACAACGACCGCGCCGGCGAGAGTCCCGATCCTCCAGATCAAGTTCCTGCCGTCGCCATTACCGCTTCACCAGGGTGTCCCCATCCAGCAGATCAAGTTCCCTCCATCACCGTCACCGCTTCCGGCTTGGATCACTACCCGCCACGTGTCAGCGGCGGTGAGGCTGCAAGCTGCTGCGCACAGCCTCCTAGTACGTCGGCGTGTGCGGGAGATGCATGGTCTGCAGCTGCCGCTCCTCCCAGCTGCACTTCGCTGCACAAAGGACATCTATCTCGTCTGCTGCATCGGGGATCTTGGGCATGATGTTTACCCCACGGGCAGCGACCTCAAAGTTTGCGACATCGGCGGTTTGGGGGCGCACCCCTCCTCATCATTCTCCATCGCAAGCCCTCCACTCTTCTTTGTGCGGTGCAGACAAACAGCCGTCCGGCGGGAAGAAGGCAGGGTGTCATCGACAGGGGCGCATCGCGTAGCACCACTGCATTTCGCCGACCGCCGCGAGGGCGCCTCTGCTGGTCGCTCTTGCGACCACTTCCAGGTGGCCATACACATGCACTCCTTTTGTCCAGATGGTGTCCATGGGATCCAGGTGGCTTTACACGTGCACGTCCGACGTGCGGATGGTGTCCACTTTTTGTTAAGGGGTCCAAAATAAATCGTCCCGGTCCATTTCAGGTTGAGAGTAATAAAACGAGCCGAGGTGTAAAAGGCTTGTTTTTAGGTGTTAGGTTTGTGTTGCGTCGAGTCATGGTTATAAGTTGGTTAGGCTGCAGCTTGAGGACAAGCTGCATGTCCAGATGGGGTGTAGTGTTAGAGTACGTAATGGGCCTAATGGCCTGGGCTGGCGGTATAGCCCGTTAGTCTTAGGGTTAATTAGAGATAAGGATCGCTTTTTTAGGGGTCAAGTAAGCCTTACTTGGGTGTCAAGTACACCTCTCTATATAAAGAGAGGAGATGTATCCATCTAATCAAGCAAGAATTAAGAAGGAAATCCCTTCCATCTTGCCCGGCCATGGGCAAAAGACCCCAGCCGGCCCTCTCGCGCCCTCCTTCTAGCAGCGCCATAACATATGCCTTCACACCGAGACGGCCGTAAGAATATCTCTCCATCGTCGGAGGAGCAAATCCCACTCCTGAGCTGTTCGGTCACTTTTCAAACTTTCCGGCGAGCCTGAAAGTTGTCATTCTGATCACCTTGTTACAGATTGTGTTTGATCAACCCCAAAGCCCACCATCCGGTAGGAACTGACCGAGACACTCTCATGGTATGTCGAACTAATACACATGCTAACACCCCGTGTTATAACAGATGATTTTAGACGATATGATTACATAGTATAACAGACCAGTATTGGGTCGATTCAAAATGATCATACCCTCAATGTTGTTTTAGTTCTATCATTACAATTATCGATATCCTAAGATCCAGAAAACATGATCAGTAACAACACTTGAGCCGGTCTTAGAGGCAAGATGGGGAACCTATTGTTTACCGTTTATCATTTCACACGTGCATATGAGTTTTCCACCGAATCACATATTCCAGGATAATAGTAGTTATAGCATGAAATATAAACTCTTAATTAAGAATAACGGAAATAGAATAATACAATATTCTATCCTCTAAGGCATATCTCAAAGAGTCTCCCACTTGCACTAGAGTCAGTAATCTAGTTGCATGGTTTTACAAACACCTATGGGTATTCTGGTGTTGCTTATGCTTTGCTTGTGGTAGAGCTTTTGTCATTCGTTTTGACATATTCAAAACTCATAAATATTTTTGTCAGTTTTGTCTGGTTGTAGGATCTATATCCACCTTGCTTTGAATCATATTTTATTCAAAATAAATATCATTTAGACTCATTGCACTTAGAATCATATTTCAGATTCATCCATTTATATCAAGATTCTTCTTGACCGACCATATTCATAATATATATAATGTTTATGGGCTTATTAAAACTTTTATAATAAACAATTATATCAAGACATTTCTTGGTTATTGGATCTACCCTTTCATATCAAGAGCCTTCTTGATTGGCCATTATTCATAATGTTTATGGGTTTCTTACAACTTTTCTAATATCCAATTATATCAAGATATTTCTTGATTATTGAATTTTACCAATTCATATCAAGACTCTTCTTAATTGGACATATTCTCAATGGGATAATTAATTTGGTGCCCTAAGTTGTGTCCCACTCGGCAGGTTTACCCCTAGTTTCCGAAAACACTTGTTCCTGCCCAAACCACTTTGCTCCTCTTATGCTTTTGCCCTTTGACCAATTGACCATCACTTTGAAAACTTCATAAAAAACTCATACTAACTCAGAAAAATTCAAATAAGATATCAAAATGTTCAGAAAAGCATCACCTATATGTGCATGTCATTTGCGTTCATGAAAAAAGTGTTGGCCAGACCCCATCTCAGTTTTAGCTCATATGATCTTAGCGTGAACAGTAAAATCTAAAAAATTCTAAAAATTCTAAAAATTCTAAAAAAATTGGTCGAAAACTATTGACCAATGTTTTGAGTGCTTGCCAAGTTTCATAAGGGAATGTCATTCGTGGTAAAAAAAATGAAATTTTGGAGCATTGATTTTTGTTTTTTTGCCATGACTTCCACGAATGTCATTCCCTTATGAAACTTGGCAAGCACTCAAAACATTGGTCAAAGTTTGGCACCAAATTTTTTTAGAATTTTTTAGATTTTAGTTATCATGCTAAGATCATATGAGCTAAAACTAAGATGGGGACTAGCCAACACTTTTTTCATGAATGCAAATGACATGCACATATAGGTGATGCTTTTCTAAACATTTTGATATCTTATTTGAATCTTTCTGAGTTAGTATGAATTTTTTATGAAGTTTTCAAAGTGATGGTCAAGCGGTCAAAGGGAAAAAGCATAAGAGGAGCAAAGTGGTTTCGGCAGGAATAAGTGTTTTTCGGAAAATAGGGGTAAACCTGCCGAGTGTGACCCAACTAGGGGCATAAAATCAATTATCACATTCTCAATATATTGTTAATGTGGTTCTTTAGAACTTTCGTAATATCCAATTATATCAAGACATTTCTTCATTATTGGATCTACCCTTTTATATCAAGACTCTTCTTGATTTAGACAACATTTAAACATCTAATGTTTTCAAGAAACATAAATTATCGTTATAGAATCAATATTGTTCATAAAATAATCTTACCATAGCCCTAATTATATCAATCATGAAGTTGATATTCATATATTCTCAGCAATGAAATTTTAACTTCGTATGCTCAAAACAATACATTTATTCTTTTGAGATCCTTGACATTTGTTACTAACACTTAGTAAAACTATTGGCCATTTTCATATATATTATAACTATAAGATTAATTACTTTCATCTACTTATGCTTATAAGCATCTAATTATATGACACTAAGAGAAACAATTTCTCTATTTAAACACTTTAAACCTTTTTGTCAAAATATATAAACTTTTAAGCTCAGTCAGACATATGGATCTATATTTATAGAATCTTTTATGCCCAATATTTTTCCTTGTTATTTGATGAAAACATGTTTCAAAAACATTATATTTTCGCTAAGAAGGTATATTTTTTCCATTCCAACATATTAGATCATAAATACTATATATAGCTCCCACCAAGTCATTTATATACACAAGGTTCCTTTGATAAGATCAAAATTTCAATATCAGCTCACTTGTTATAGTCTTCAAAACTCTTTTGAAGTTTGAAATTTTATCCGATGTCTTTAAAGATTTTAAAACCTTTCTGGTTGTATCATTCATACATCCTGTCCTTTTAGGAAACTTAGTTTTAGTATCCACTTTCTTCAAAAATATCTGAAGTATCAACCAAGTTCCAAACTTATTTTATTTATGACTATTACAATAAAGTTCTAAACTTAATTGTAAATTTATTCCGGAGTGCATGGCTATGAACCATTCCTTTGAGCTGGGCACCGCTATTATTTCCTTGTAGTGTAGTTCATCTTCTTTCAAAGATGAATATCTCTTTTGTAAAATTTCAACAATATTCCTGATTTCTTTGAACCAGTTACAAGCTATAGAATTTCTACATCAAATGTAGTAACTTACGGTTTATTTTGCAGAAAATATGTCGAAAACAATTTTTGGTTTGTTAACTCTACTTATTATCGTCAGGGATTCAATAATCCTTTCTAAGTTGTAATGTCTTCCCACTTATTTCTTTGACAAGAAAAACTTTTCTTGAAAAAGTGTTCATCTATGTCAAACATTTTGCGTTTTGAACATTCCAATGGAAGGAACCCAAATCATTTCTTTAAGATATCCAACAACTTTTATCTGGTTTATAATTTCCATAATTTGTATGGTTTCATTAACCAGACTAATATGTGGTGCTCTGTTTAGTGTATAATCCTGCCGTTTCGATTTATACCCCAAACTATAAATGCAGATTGCTAATAAATAATTCCATAATTATTTGAGTGTTTTTCCTAAACTTATGACTTAGATCATTTTCTTCATTCTTGAAGTATTACTTTATCTTTTGTCATAATGGTCCTTATCTTCATTATAAGATATTTGGACTCTTCAAAAACATTCTAAAATTCAAATATTCTAGATTTTCATAAGTAAATCATATTTACCTAATCTTGTAATGAAGTATTATTATCCATTGTGCCTTGGCTTGTTTATCAGACTTCATACATCATCGTGTATTTTTTATTTGACTTCTCAATTAAGAGATTTCAATGTATCATCTACATGAAGACTATTTCTGTGATAAAGCCAAGCGGTGATATATCAGTCGTCTTAAGACGTTTAGCATTAATGTTAAAATTTCAAATCAAGATTCATTGAATAAATCATCAAAAATTTGCGGTAAATCCAAGCATATCCTTATAACCACTTTAACAACTATTACCCAAAATATTATAAGAACATATGTCGCATAATTGAAAACATAATGTCTTATACAACTCCGGTACGCAATAACTATTATTCGATCCTATGATGAATCTTGTAGATGAACTAAAGCCATGATTCTATTGGTCCTGAGCAGTGATCCCATCACGTCTTTATTTCTTCTCAACTTGTGAGCTTTCTGTAGTCCCTACATTAGATTGCACACAAAATCAATCGATAAGTATCAAATACTTGTGACTTACAGAAACAAGATAAATAATATTAACTTTGTATAACTTTTATACCTTTACCGGAAGAACCATTCTTCTTGTCTGCCAAATATTTCTTGCGGTTATGCTTCCAGTGACCCTTCTGTTTGCAGTAGAAACATTTAGTCTCTTTAGAGGCTCGCCCTTGTTCTTCTTCTGATATACGATCTTACCGGCACCAGTAGATTTCTTCTTGGACTTGCCCTTCTTTTTGAAACTGGTAGTTTTTTTACCATCAACACTTCTTTGTTCTTCTGCATGCCAGCTTCCGTAGTTTTGAGCATACCAAACAACTTATTTGCACTTTTCTCCATCCCGTTCATGTTGTAATTCATGATGAAACCATCGTAAGATGGGGGAGTGAAGCAAGCACTATCTATACCGAGTGTTGGCGGAATTTCAAATTCCAGTGAAGCAAGTCTATCAACATAGCGAGCAAGCTTTACTATATGCTCACTCATTGAGGAACCCTCTTTCATCTTGCATTCGATCAGGGCCTTGGTTAACTCAAACCGTTCAGTCCTTGCTTGTTTCTTATATAGAACTCCTAGTGACCCAATTATAAATTGAGTGGTAGATTGTGCAAAATGCTTCTGCAGTTCAGGATCCATGCAAGTTAACATGAGACACTGGACTACTTCATAGTCATCACTATGAGCAGTATAAGCAGCAACTTCTTCTGGTGATGAATCCTTTGAGGGAGCATCACCTAGGGGCTAAACCAGCACGTACTCCTTCTTGGCACTCCTAAGAACAAATCTTAGGTTGCGGATCCAATCCGCATATTTTACACCATTTGCAGCCAACTTTTCTTTCTCAAGCATAGGGGCTAAGTTGAAAATATTGTGAGCCATTTAATCTACAACGATAAACACAAATAATTTTAGACATAATTCATAATTAATATTGCACTAGTTTATTAAAACAAAATTTAATATTAAAGTGCACTCCCACAAAAATTAATATCTCTCATAATTAATAGTGAGTGATTCAAGATCCAAGTCTAGTTCTCAGCCATTGATGTGGACATCACTGATGACGAGAATTTTGACCGGTGGGCAAACTTTTGCCGATCATATCTCCATATGACTCGTGTTGATCTTTTGATGCTTTTTGCTCCGAGCTTAGAATGATTCTTCTAGAACTTCAAGACAAGCGAGTGTTATCTGCATACGTGGTCTGACCATCCCCGTCTTATACCTCACATGCCTCTTGTACTCATGTGGACATGACGCACTCCGGAATGCGACGTGTTATAAACAGTTGCAACACTAGGAAGAGCACCTTTTAACTTGATATTTACTGTGAGAGATCACCCTAATAATTGATTAGTGCACAATCAAAGGGTGCAAACAACGAAGGGATAAACATCTCAGGCAATTCATAATAGCATGACATGGTATAGCCCTGGGCGCTGGGAGATCTTCATGATTGTCTTTAATCTTCAGTTGAAGCAACGTGACGGCCAATATTTCATTGTCGTGGCAAGCGTTTCAAAAATGTTGTCGTGGTGGCAATCTCAGAAAATGTTGCCATGGCGACCATTTCAGAAAACGTTGTTGTGGCACCAAAATCTGAAATTCCGTTGTGGCACGAAATTATAGCTCCTCGTCCCTCGCCATGGTACACCTTCTCCTCTTCGGGGTCCTCCATGTACGTCTTGCCACCATCACCTGTAACCTATCTCTAAGACATTTACAGTAAGGTGACAATCTCGTGGCTCCAGCCATCATGCCATCATGTGCAGGCCACTTAACATTACAACACATAACCATCTCATACATAAACTCATTATCACGACGAAGGCTATACCACATCATATGCAAACCCTGAAAAACCAAGTTACACGTCCTCTAATCGGTTTGGAAAATTTTAATTACGTGGTTAACCAGTTTTATCAATTAAGACTAGCTACCTACAGAAGCACAACAAGGCAATGTTCTTGATTCTAGATTAAGTTTTGGTGTGTGTGAAAGAGAGACTTAATTAAAAGTCTCACCCCCACACTATACTTCATCAATACGCGTGACCCTCTAGAAGATCATCCTTCTTCGGCACCCTCTTGTGTACGCGATGCTTCACTATTCCCGACTATGATATAACCCAAGGAACTGTTAGCAGATCGTTGATAGCCAGAGCCGGTCGATTGTCAGAACCTTGTAGCAAAACTACATCATTCTGCCGATGAACTGAACTGAAGCAAGACTCTTGGGAAGCATTGTAAGAACACCAACCTTCACATGTCAGATAGATCACAACCTGCATCTACTCATAAACTTGCTCAAGATGCCACTATTGGGAAACATAGTAGAAAACAAAAAAATCGCCTACGAACACCTAAGAACAATATAAAGATGCATAACGGGTTGTGATCACCGATCGTTATCGACTCCGAGAGTGCAGCGGAAGTATATGAGCCGGTGTAGATCATACTGGAAGTCCCTCGAATGTTGATGATCCCGCGAACCACCCAGGAATGATCCCTCGAATGGAAGACCGAAAGCACGGCCTCTCTACTTGGTTGCAAGCGTATGGTCTTCATGATCCAGCAGCGCAGCGCTATCCAGAACTAATCGTCGCTGGAGAATTAGAGGGAGAAGATTAGAACCACACGGAGCTTCTAATTGTTAGGATTAGAACCACACGGAGCTTCTAATTATTAGGAGTAGAGGTGGCTAGGGCTCGCTCTAATTAGTCAACTAGGACCAACTAGAACGTGCTCTAGATCAACTTGAGGAGGCTCCAAAACTTGTGTCCACATAGGGTGGAAATCCTCTAGTATATATAGGATTGGGGCGTGAGGGGCTACCACCAAGGGGGAAAGAGCCCCCTTGGGGCGCTGGCCAAGGGAGGGGGAGTAGGACTCCCCCTCAAAGTAGGATTAGGCCCACCCTTTTAGGAAAGGGGGCGCCTCCCTTGTTGGGCCCTTGTGGCCCAAATCCTTCTCCACCTCTTGACCTTATTTGGCCCGCTGATATTAAATTAAATATATATTTGTTATAAACATTTTTCCGAGCATAATATATGTAACTTAACTGTAACGACCAAACCTCGAAGGATTTGAGTCTCTGTGCTTACCGTGCTAGTCCCTGGATCGAACTCGCTAGCACACACAGTATAGATGAATACCAGAATAGCAAGTGCATCATTTATTACAACATATGATCCAGAGTATATAAAATGAAACAATCTGCATACCACATGGCTAGCATTATTCAATCAAACAGCGGAAGGTAGCAGAAAATAACGATGAGTCCCATCATAGCCCACTGGCGATACTGAGTGCAGACTCGCGACCCTAACAGTACCTTACTCTTCGTCTGAATATCCTGCAACATGATTCGTTGCAGCCGTATAGGTCAATACTTGGAATGTATTGGCAAGTTACACAAGAGTAATAACAAAGCAGACCTACAAGTATATGCATAGTATAACAAAAGGAAGGCTTGAGGGTTTATTTTTGCAGAAAGTTGATTTTATCCTAATAACTACCTAATAGTCAAATTTTTATTTAATTCTTTTATTACTACAATTAAATACACAAGGTTGAGTTGGCAAAATCAACTCCAACCTACCCTTTATTAAGTTTTCCCACAAATATTATTAAGTGTCACATCTGTCAAGATCATCCAACAACTGTAATGGCATAGTGGCTCAAATTTACCCATAACCGGGGGCACGGCTGATCATGATCAGTTTTAATACTCTGCAGAGTTTAGTACGCTTTACCCACTGGACCCAATCCGAAGATTGAGACGAAGTCCTTTAGAAGAGATTCCCTTAACCCCCTGATGGCCACATCCCACCTACATATGCTACATCTGTCGACACTATCTGGGCCAGGGTTCCAACAACTGATCAACTAAGCCAGAGCCCATATAGCCAGTGGCCGCACATGGAAGCTACTAGTCACTAAGTCTGTCTGATCTTTTTGAACCTGGGCGGCATTCCACTTAGGGTGCACTCTCATGGGCGCATGGCCTTAGAAAAGGTGCAAGACCCCATGATGCCTTCCCTCAACACCAAGCAATACCACTTCCGCCCAGAGGTGAGTTAAATCTGGAGTTACTACTCAATTTGTTAAATATATAATCCACACATAAGCTCAATGAATACTCAAACAGCCCCCGTCTACAAAGCATAGTAAAACTACAACTACCATGATCTGCAATTACGGGAGATAGCTCAACAATATAGAAAAATAATATAATAATCCTATACATGCATATATTCATAGTGTGATATAACTACATGAATAGAAAACAATAGGTAAAGGATGATCAACATGTAACTTGCCTTGGTTCTGGTTCAGAAAGTCACACTCCTGACAATAGCTCGCGTCGCACTATGGACAGTCTACACGTTTCACACAATTCAACAAATCAATCACCAGAACACGAAAAAAACCAAAACAAAAACAACAGCAAGAAAACCATTTTTAAAACTCAACAATAGAAGCTTAACAACACCTAAATGCACTACGGTCACAATGCAAAAAGAAACAATCAATTCCGTTGAATGGTTTGAAAGTTACGACCTCCGGAAGGTTTAATTCAAATTCGAACGAATTTGAAATTTGAAAGGTGCAAACGTGTGAACCTTTGGTACTGTGATAAAGGGCTGGTTTTTGTGAGTTCACAGGAAAAAGAATCACCTAATTTGGACATGTACACTAAAAGATATAGCTAGTTGAATTTTGGATGAAAATCTATGAAAAAAAAACAAAAAGAAACAGAAATCCCCTGGTCCTGTAGCGAACTCCTGTGATGTTCCTGTAGTGAACTGCCACGTGTCAGCCCGTGATTGCTGGGCGTGTGTGCTCACCAGAAACAGAGGATGGCACCAGCTGCCTCGGGCGTCGGCGTCGGCGCTCCTCCGGCGATGCTCTGGCGAATATGAAGCGACGGATGGGTGCGGCGGTGAGTGGCGGAGGCGGTGGTGGTGGCGGCGAGGCGGACTGTGCTGGCGGCGATAAAGACTTGAACGCGGCGGCTCCGGCAGTGGCGGTCGAGCTTGTTCCTCTCCCTCTGCTGCGTTTATGGCCACGAGAAGGAGTCAGCGAGAGCGGCGTCGAGAGGGGGTTCAAACGGTGAAAAGTGGAGCGGCTGGGGCATCCTTACGGCGACGGATTCAGACGGTGAATGACGGCGGTTGGCGGAGCTTCGGGCGAGATCCTACTTGCCCCTGCGGCTTCGTGTGGTCGAAGAAAGACGAGGGGATGCTACGGTACGGTTCGTCGCGGCGTGGTCTCAAGGTAGGCAACTCTGGTCGGTCTCGACGTGCGTCTAGTGTCGTGTTCAGCTCAGGGAAGCAGAGGAACAGGGCGCGCGGGGTCCGTGGGTCAGTGGCTGAGGCGATGCGGGTCGGGCGAGCGATGCGATTGGGCTGGCGGCGCGCTGATTGCTGGGCCGCGGGCTAGCTGGTCTATGCTGCTTCTTTTTTTTCAAAAATAGCAGCAGTAACAATGAAAACAAAAACAACAGTAGTAAACTAAAAATAAAAATATATAGACACATAGTAAAAAAAATATACACCTAATATAAACTACAGAAACACTAGTTCCTCACCTAATGCAATTTTTGAAAATTCATTTTATGCAATCGGCCACACAAAACAGCAACAAAACAGTCAAATAAAATATTTTGAAGATTAAGAAAAATACCAGAACATATCAAACGATCTGGGAATAATATTCTGGACATTATGAACATTTTTAAATAGGGGAGAAGTCATGTTATCTCCACTCCAATCAATTTCCTTTAGTTGCATAACAAAAAGAATTTTGCAGAAAACAAATAATGCATGGAAAATATGAGATGCATATGAACGATCTATTAACATCCAAATTGGGAAAATTGGGATGTTAGAAACCTACCCCCCTTAAGATGAATCTCGCCCTCGAGATTCGGGCTGGCTAGCAAATAGGTGTGGTTGATCCTGTCTGAGATCTTCCTCCCGTTCCTAGGTAGCTGCCTCCTCTGTATGATGATCCCACTGAATGTTGCATAACTTGATTGTCTTGGTGCGAGTAACTCACTCTGCTGTCTCCAGAATCTTAACAGGCTTCTCCTCATATGTCAAATAACCCTCCAACTGAATTGCCTCAAGTGGCACCGTGTCCCTCAATGGAACATCCATCATCTTTGCATGGCACTTCTTCAACTGAGATACATGAAACACATTATGAACTCCAGACAAGGATTCTGGCAACTCCAGCTGATAAGCTACCTCTCCTCTTCGCTCCAAAATCTTATAAGGCCCCACAAAGCATGGTGCCAACTTACCTTTAATTCCAAACCTCTTAATTCCACGAAGTGGTAAACTCTAAGATATGCACGGTCTCCTACCTCATATGTCACCTCCTTACGTTTTGCATCTGCATAACTCTTCTGTCTGGACTGTGCTATGTTCAGCCTGTCATGAATCAACTTGACCTTCTCCTCAGCATCTCTGATCAAGTCTGGACCAAAGAACTGACGCTCTCCAACCTCATCCCGCATCAATGGTGTTCTGCACTTCCTACCATACAATACCTCAAATGGTGCCATCTTCAAACTAGCCTGGTAACTGTTATTATATGAGAACGCAGCATAAGGTAAATTATCATCCCAAATGGACCCATAGTCCAAAGCACAAGCTCTCAACATATCCTCCAAAATCTGATTTACCCTCTCCGTCTGCCCATCTGTCTATGGATGGAAAGCTGTACTGAACTCCAGCCTGGTGCCCAAGGATTCATGCAACTGACACTAGAATTTGGACGTGAACTGAGCACCTCTATCAGACACTACCTTCCTTGGAACTCCATGCAGACAAACAATTTTAGACATATAAATCTTCGTTAGCTGAGCACTGGTATAAGTAGTCCTTACCGGGATGAAGTGAGCAACTTTAGTCAAACGATCAACAACTATACAAATAGAATCATAACCTGATCAAGTCCTAGGTAGACCTGTAATGAAATCCATACCAATATCATCCCACTTCCAATCAGGTATAGGCAATGGCTGTAACAAACCTGCTGGTCTCTGATGTTCCGCCTTAACTCTCTGGCACACATCACATGTTGCAATATACCCAGCAATTTCCCTCTTCAGGCTAGGCCACCAGAATCTTTCCCTCAAATCCAAATACATCTTAGTATTACCTGGGTGAATAGAATAAGGTGAATCATGTGCCTCCTGAAGAATCAACTTCTTGATATATGCATCCTGAGGTACACAAATACGCTTCTCAAACCATATGGCTCCATGTTCACCCTCATGGAAATCTTCTGTCTTACCTTTAACCATAATCTCTTTTATCTCAGCAATCTCCTTATCACCCTTTTGAGCTTCTCTGATCTTGTCAAGCCAAGTAGGCTTTAGCTCAAGTGTTGCTAAATATCCCTTAGGAACCATCTCCAACCTGATATTCCTGAATTGTTCACATAACTCGGGGGCATATTATCAACATTAATTGAAATAGCATGGCTCCTACGACTCAACGCATCAGCAACAACATTAGACTTACCAGGATGATACTGCACATTCAAATCATAATCCTTAATAAGCTCCAACCATCTCCTCTGCCTGAGGTTCAAATCCTTCTGAGTAAAAATATACTTCAAGCTCTTATGATCAGTAAATATATCACAATGATTACCAATAAGATATGGCCTCCAAGTTTTTAATGCATGCACAACTGAAGCTAACTCCAATTCATGTGTAGGATAATTATGCTCATGATTTTTAAGCTGACGTGAAGCATATGAAACAACTTTACCTTCCTGCATCAAAACACTCCGAAGTCCTTGACGAGAAGCATCACAATATGCCTGGAAGTCCTTATGTATATTCGGCAGAGTTAAGACTGGTGCTGTAACCAAACGCTGCTTCAAATCTTGAAAGCTAGCTTCACATTCATTAGTCCAAACAAATTTCTTCTCTCTCTTCAACAATCCAGTCATACGCTTTGCAATCTTGGAAAAGTTCTCAACAAACCTCGTGTAATAACCTGCAAGGCCCAAAAAGCTACGAATCTCCCCAACTGTCGTGGGTGTCTCCCACTCTGTAACTGCAGCAACATTAGATGGATCAACTGCAACTCCATTACCTAACACAACATGTCCAAGGAATGCTACCTCATCCTGCCAAAACTCACATTTGCTGAACTTGGCGTACAATTGATGTTCCCTCAATTTCTCCAATACCAAACGCAAATGCACCTCATGCTCTTGCTTATTCTTGGAGAACACCAATATATCATCAATGAAAACAACCAAAAATTTATCCAAGAACTCCATAAATACCTTGTTCATCACATTCATGAAGTATGCAGGAGTGTTAGTCAATCCAAATGACATAACAGTATATTCATACAACCCATACCTCTTAGTAAAAGCAGTATTTGGAATATCTTGCTCACGGATCTTCAATTGATGATAACCAGAAAGAAGATCAATCTGAGAAAACACAGTAGCTCCCTCCAACTGGTCAAATAGATCATTTATCATAGGCGAAGGATACTTATTCTTAATGGTTACCTCATTCAAACAACGATAATCAACACACATCCTCAAAGTCCCATCCTTCTTCTCCACTGTCGGATCACGGGTTCCGGACAAAACCTTAAGGTTCGAACTCTGGGGTGCGCGCGAAGTCCTTTCCCCCCTATCGATCCCCGCCCTAGCTTGCTAAGATCTCATGGACGAACTCAACGAACTCACAACACAAAAGACACAAGATTTATACTGGTTCGGTCCACCGTTGTGGTGTACTACCTTACTCTAGTGTGCTGGTGGTGGATTGCCTCGTGGGCTGATGATGAACAGTACAAGGGGAAGAACAGCCTCCTGAGATTGGGGTGTTCTTGTGCTTGGAGAACTTGTGTGTGTGGAATCGCTCAGCTCGGGCTTGCTTATGAGCTCTGAACTAGATGCCCTCTACGGTGGTGGCTAGTTCTACTTTTATAGGCCCTGGTCCTCTCCCCAAATATTGAGCAGGAAGGGAGCCAACAACGGCCAATTTGAAAGGGGACAACTAGTACAGCTTATCCTGACAAAAGCGGTCTTCGCCTGTAAAAGGCTCTGGTGGTGACGCCGCCTTGGGCTCCATGGTGACCTCCGTCTTGCCTTCCTGCTGGTCTTGGTCTTGTTGCACTGATATGGAAACCTTTGCTTGACGCCTCGGTACTCTGCGCCTACGCTTGCCCCCTTAGGACCAAAGAGGAAACAAGGACACTGCACGCTGGCATCCGCCTGGCGCCTGCCTGATCTTGATCATCATGGCTCACGTCACGAGAACCTCGTGAGGTTTGCCCTGCCTTGATCTCTCCGCTCCTCGCGAGGCAACCTGGTGAGGCCGCTCCTGAGGAGGGCTTGTGTCGTCCGCCTCGCGAGGCTTGGCCCTTCGTGAGTGTCTTGAATGCCTTGTTGATGAAGATGGGCCGCACAGGCCTACTAGCACAACCACGCCATGGGCCGCAGGGAGGCAAGTCTAGGGACCCCCGTTCCCAGAACGGAGACAGTAGCCCCCGGGCCCAAGGCGCGCTCGGGCTTGGCTTCGAGGCGAAGCCAAAGGTCAAGTACGGAGCGCCACGGGCCCCAAAAGCCTGCGGCCTTGGTCGACGCGTGGCGGTTGATTGGACGTGGGCGTCTCCGCTTCCCCATGCTGCCTCGGCAACTGCCCGACTTGACAAGTCCCTGTGACATGCAAGGGAAAATCATCGTTACCTGTGATCGTGGGAGGCGCCGGTTGGCCTTCTCCCACTATAAATGGGGAGGGGGCAGAGCCTGCATCGCCAATCTCTTCCCAGTACGCTTGCTTCTTCCTCCTTGCTCCACCGCTAGTAGCAATTCCCATGGCGCCGATCCGAAGGTTCTCCGCCGAGGGGAAAGGGAAGGCTCCCCGCGACGAGCCAGGGCCCCTTCCGCCGAAGAAGAGGCCAATCCACCCTCGTGACATTGTCGTGAGGGTGGAAGTGACGAGGACCTGGTGCGAACGGCCGCCTCTATGGTATCTGTTGCCCTTGTACGCCCAAAACGAGGGCTCAGGAGGAAGGGCGACGAGCGGCGCCGCCCGTGCCGCGACCACGGCCGCTGTGCGATGGCGACACGCGTCGGCGCCCCTGGAATCCATGCTGCGGACTCCTCTTGCGAGCTCGTGCTATGGGCGGTGATGCCCCCAAGCACCTGGATCCGCTTCCCGCGGTTCTTATCCGACGTGATGCTGCCGAGGGGACCCCTCAAGCTCTGGCTGCAGCATGCTGACTGCAACGCCCAGGCGACCGGAGCAGAGGTTGAAGTGGTCTCCTCCTGCAAGATCTTCATGACCCATGGCTGGGGTGAGGTTGCGCGGGTTTGCCGTGCTAAGGGTGCCCTCGCGATCCACTCGACTATGACGGCGCCTCCATGCTGTTCTTCAAGGTCTTCGATGCGGAGGGCTGCCGCCTGGAGTGCTGCCCTGAAGGGGAGCGCCAGGACGGTGCGCGCCCGGCCTGCGGCTCCTCCAGCAGCAGCGACTCTTGGGCGTCCAGTGGTACTGCTGAGCTCTACGAGACTCCGGAGACGAGTGACGCAGCTACGTGCCCCCGAGCTCTCGCCGCGCCCGGAGCAGAGCTATGGCATCCAGCCGCCGCTGTCGCTGATCTGGATGGGTTGGCGCTGGCCTCCCGTGGCCCACTGTTGATGATGGCGTCAGCCACGGGAGGGTGTAGATAGGATTCCCCTAAGTTCTCGTCTTTTGTTCCCTGCGAGGAATCAAGAAGTACCCCGCGGGGGCATGTAAAGGGTCTGTAATGCCTTTTGTTGATACTATCCTTGTTATGAAGAATTGCGAATGCATGTCCTGTTTAGGCTCGGTCTCCCCTTTCCAACCTCGCGACGGCTCGTTGCTCTACGCTGACAGGTCCCGGTCCCCAGGCAAGCTGCAGCCGTCGCTGGTATGCCAGGTCGCGTGCCGTGGTCAAGGCCAGGAGGTGAGCGGCCCGAGGTCCAGTAAGAGCCCCTGAGGCGCGATGCTCAGGAGGTCCCCTTTAGCGCTCAAGCAGCCGTGGTAAGGTAAGAAAGGGAGGCGACGTTGCCGCAACAGGGCTGTGGCGAGCATGACCCCGAGGCTCCAACGATTAGCCGATTTGAGCGCGAGACTTATCTTGGTGGTCTGAGGTCGATTCCTTGCGATGCGTCGTGTTAATGCGTAGCCAGGCCAGGCCCATGCGAGCCTTCCCCTCTTCTCCACGCTCTCCTTTATGCTCTACGTCCTCAGGTCCCGGCCCTCGAGCGAGCTCATCCGCCGCTGGTATGCCAGGTCGCGTGCCGTGGTCAAGGCCAGGGGGTGAGGGCTGGAGAGCCAGTAGGAGCTCCTGAGTCGCGGTGTTCAGGAGCTCCCCTTATAATGCGCAAGCGGATTGTATGGGAGAAGTGAGAGCTCGCGGTGCTGCCTGCCGTCATTCTCATGAGATTCCTGTGAGCCACCACAAGGAGAAACACGGTTTGCCATTATGGTTGTCAACCCGCCTGGTCGCTCCGCGAGGAGGCGAAGGCACTGAGGGCCTGGTGAGGTGACATGCGCAGGGCGTGCCGCGAGCCAGAGCTCGGCCGCTCAGATTTGTCGACGTTGCACGGATGGACCCGTGCACAAGCGTCGTGCTAGCGTGAGCAGCCCCCGTGGGAGGCGAGAGTCGAGCAGGGGGTAGTCACAGACAGGTTAGGCATGGAAAGCAGCTGGCTTAGGTAAATGCAGGGAAGATACACGCCACTGGGTCAGGCCCGAGCGGCTTTGGGAGGATGCAGCCCGAGGGGTGCCCCCAGCAAGGTAAGCTAAAGATATAAGAAAAGGGATACATGCCACAGGGACGGACCCACGTGGCCTGGGAATGATGCAGCCCGAGGGGCGCTCCCAGCTAAACAAACTTGGAAAATGTCACCTGGTTCTGTCGATGAAGGGGTGTCGGGGCAGCTGAAGGTACGCGGCGAAGGAATTGCTCCTCACGAGCCACCGGGGCCCTGAGCCTCGGGAGGCTCTGGGGGTCCAGGTGGTTCCTTGAGGACCGTCTCCATCTCCGTCAGCACATCGTGGTGCCTGGCCTCCTGAGCCACCAGGATGCTCCGAAGGTTGCGCTGATAGGCGAACGACACGCTCGGTAGGCCAAAAGGCATGCGAACGTAGCTGTGCGGCGGACCCTCGCAGCGGCCCACGCGCGAAGGCTAGAAGTGCCCCTGAGATGCGGCCCTGTTGAGCCCTGGGACATCGATGTAGACGTGCGGCCCAACATCCTCGCCTGGATGGGGAGCTGCGCTTCGTGAGCGGCGGTTGCCGCGCATGGCCCTTGCGTCTTGCAGTTCCTGAGTGGTCTGATACGTCTTCGTCGTATCTACTTTTCCAAACACTTTTGCCCTTGTTTTGGACTCTAACTTGCATGATTTGAATGGAACTAACCCGGACTGCCGCTGTTTTCAGCGGACTTTCCACGGTGTTATTTATGTGCAGAAACAAAAGTTCTCGGAATGACCTGAAACTCCACAGAACATATTTTTGGAAAATATTAAAAATACTGGAAGAAGAATCCACGTCAGGGGGCCCACACCCTGTCCACGAGGGTGGGGGCGCGCCTGCCCCCTGGGTGCGCCCCCTGCCTCGTGGGCCCCCTGACGCTCCACCGACCTCAACTCCAACTCCATATATTCGTGTTCGTGGAGAAAAAAATCAGAGAGAAGGATTTATCACGTTTTACGATGCGGAGCCACCGCCAAGCCCTAAAACCTCTCGGGAGGGCTGATCGGGAGTCCGTTCGGGGCTCCGGAGAGGGGGATTCGTCGCCGTCGTCATCATCAACCATCCTCCACCACCAATTTGATGATGCTCACTGAGGGAGTCCTGGATTAGGGGGTATACGGACAGCCGGACTATGTACAACGTCCGGAATATTGAAGCATGAAGATACAAGACTCGAGACTTGGACCCGTGTCCGGATGGGACTTTCCTTGGCGTGGAAGGCAAGCTTGGCAATTCGGATATTATATTTCCTTCCTTGTAACCGACTCCATGTAAACCCTAGACCTCTCCGGTGCCTATATAAACCGAAGAGGTTGGTCCTTAGAAGGCTGATCACAATTACAATCATACCATCATAGGCTAGCTTCTAGGTTTTAGCCTCTATGATCTCGTGGTAGATCTACTCTTGTACTACCCATATCTTCATTATTAATCAAGCAGGAAGTAGGGTTTTACCTCCATTGAGAGGGTACGAACCTGGGTAAACATCTGTGTCCCTTGCTTCCTGTTACCATCAGCCTTGACGCACAGATCGGGACCCTCTACCCGAGATCCACCGGTTTTGACACCGACATTGGTGCTTTCATTGAGAGTTCCTCTGTGTTGTCGCTGCAAGGCTCGATGGCTCCTTCAACCATCGTCAATAACACGGTCCCGGGTGAGACTTTTCTCCCCAGACAGATCTTCGTGTTCGGCGGCTTCGTCCTGCGGGCCAATTCGCTTGGCCATCTGGAGCAGATCGATAGCTATGCCCCTGGCGACCAGATCGGGATCGGAATCCTGAATTACACGGCGTATATCCGTAGAGACTAGATCACCGACGAATTCGTGCCTATTCCAGGAGCACCGGACAGTCACGACGAGCACGGCTTAGACCTCCTGTCGGACAAAGCTTGGGGTATCACCCCCGCAGTAGCCCCGGATCTAAATCCGGAGCAGGCCGCGTTGCCTGTGGACGGAGGGCTGGACCCCACCCAGCAGGGTCGCACACTTATCGGCGGTGGAGCCGAACACGGGCCTTACCTCTGTGGTGGCCTGTGACTCCGGACCCCCGGATTCATATCCGGATGTTGAGTCCGGTCCGCGCACTTCCAAGCCGGTCGAGCCAGGTTGGGCTCCGGTAATGGAGTTCACCGCCGCGGACATCTTTCAGCACTCGCCCTTTGGCGACATGCTAGACTCGTTGAAAACTCTCTCTTTGACAGAAAATTCTGGGCCAAACTATGTCCGGTTCGAGTGGGAAGCAGGCGACGAAGAAATTCGTTGCCCACCCACCACCCACTTCATAGCCACAGTCGATGATTTAACGGACGTGCCTGACTTTGACTCCGAAGACATCGATGGTATGGACGACGATGCAGGAGAAGATTCGGAATCTATGGGGCGCAGTACTTCTCCCTCATCACACGACATATACATGGTGGATACGCCCAAAGAGGACAAAGGCGACAATCTGGACGATAAAACCCCCGGACAAAAGCCAAAGACGGCGCAGATGCCGTTCTAAGTCAAGCAACAGTAAAAATAGCGACAAGAGCGCCAGAGGGATCGATACTACAACCAATTCCGAAGGAAACAACGACCATACGGACCCAGTGATGGAGCAGGACGAACCAGGTCACCCTGAACACAGTTCGGAGCAGATGCCCTAGGACAATGATCCCGACGGACGAGGTCATCAAACCGAAACAGCACAGGAAAATAGTCCAGATAATGATGCAATCCCGGAAAAACATGTGGAACGAGATAACCTCCATAGAAAGCTTATGGCCACCGCAAGAAGTCTAAAGAAGCAGAAGCAACGGCTCAAAGCCGCACAAGAAACGCTCAACCGCAGATGGAATAAAGTGCTAGACACTAAAGAAAGATATGGGGATGATCGCCATACAAAGATCTATCCAAAACGCAAGCTACTGCCAGAATTCGACGACGAAGTTGTACCACTTCATAACCGCAACTAAGCGGCTACCGACGCTGCGCACGATCCACGTGAACACCTGAATAAGGAAGCTGGCACGGCCAGGTCCATTTATGGATCCAAAGGAAACACCCCGGCGAGGGACTATGGTCACCAAAACAATTATGCCAATCGAATACCAGTTCGGAATAAAACCGGACACAACAACAGCCGACGGCATGCCACAACACGTCCAGATACAGAGGGGCTGCTTACCACCTGTGCTTTACCGAAGAAGTACTGGACCATGAATTTCCACAGGGCTTTAAACCTGTGAACATAGAGGCATACGACGGAACAACGAACCCAGGTGTCTGGATTGAGGATTTTATCCTCCATATACATATGGCTCGTGGGGATGACCTCCACGCCATCAAATACCTTCCCATCAAACTGAAGGGACCAGCCCGACACTGGCTGAAAAGCCTCCCCGAAAATTCAATTGGGAGCTGGGAGGAACTCGAGGATGCTTTCAGGGCCAATTTTCAAGGGACCTATGTCCGGCCTCCGGATGCTGACGATTTAAGTCACATAATGCAACAACCCGGAGAGTCTGCCCGCAAGCTTTGGAACAAATTCCTCACTAAAAAAATCCAAATTGTCGATTGTCCGGACGCTGAAGCTTTAGCGGCATTCAAACACAGCATCCGTGACGAATGGCTCGCCAGACAATGGCAGCCTTAACAAACCTCATGACCCGCTTTTGCGCGGGTGAGGATAGCTGGCTAGCCCGTAAATGCACCAAATGACCCCAAAGACATCCGAAATAAGGGATGGCAACGGGAAGCCACGGCGTAATAAACACAAACGCCAAAACAAGGAAGAGAGCCCGGATAACACAACAGTTCATGCCGGATTCAGGGGCTCTCGACCTGATCAGCAAAAGAAGCCATTTAAAGGCAGTAAAGAGGGACCGTCCGGTCTGAATAGAGTCCTAGACAGACTATGCCAAATTCATGGCACCCCTGACAAACCTGCAAACCACACGCACAGAGAGTGCTGGAACTTCAAGCAGGCCGGTAAATTAAATGCCGAACACAAGGGAAGGGAAACACCAAGTGAAGACGAGGATGAACCTCGCTAGCCGAACACCGAGGGACAGAAAAAATTCCCGCCAGAGGTTAAAACAGTGAACATGATCCACGCGACTCACACATCCATGAGGAGGCACGAACGCGCGCATAGAGGTGCGCTCGATATAGAGCCCATCATACTCACACCTAACCAGTGGATGCCTTATCCGATCACTTTCGATCACTTGGACGACCAAACTAGTATTCGACGCGGAGAAACAAAGGCCTTGGTGCTTGACCCGATAATCAACGGATATCGTCTCACCCACGTCCTCATGGACGGCGGCAGCAGTCTCAATTTAATATATGAGGACATTGTCCGCAGGATGGGGATAGACCCATCCAGAATTAACCAAAGCAACACCATCTTTGAAGGGGTGATACCAGGCGTTGAAGCCCACAGCAGGGGCTCCATCATACCGGACGTAACATTCGGCTCTCCAGGCAACTCCAGAAGCGAAGAGCTACTCTTCATCATCGCACCCTTCCAAAGCAACTATCATGCATTGCTTGGAAGAATGGCCTTCGTCCGCTTCAACGCATTGCCGCACTATGGCTACCTTACACTCATGATGCCCGGTCCACGTGGCGTCATCATCGTTAGAGGAATCACAGAGTGCTCTTCACGCGCAGAGGAACTCGCGACGGCCTTAGCGGCCGAACTATAAGCGGCCTCCAAAATAAGAAAACATGACTGGTCATTAAACACCACAGACTCGGTTAGACGAGTCCGGTCGCCCGGATAAAATTGAATCAGGGCACCGTATATGTAATCCCATAGTGGACACTAGGGGTTATACATATTTAATACAGCCCCACACTTGGCTCTACCTTATTGGCAGGCCAACGTCTTACACTTTTACTATTCATCGCATACTTACGATGTACTCTCCTATGAGTTTTTCTTTTTTCACAGACAATGTTCGCACGATGCCCTTTCAGGATACGGCACATTGAAGATAAAGGCTCAGACGTGCAGCAGGGCCCTGTTCAACAGGTTTCTTTTTAGATTAAGCCCATGTGTAAACCTTTTCTATTGCCCCCTGTTGTTTAACAATCCCATGGGTTCTATACCCACAGAGGATACTTCCTTTTTGGCATTTAGCCACGACAGATTAACGCACGTACCTGGAAACACAGGGTTTATAATGAATGGGCATTCTTGAGCCCATCGTCTGTTATAAAGTTCGAATACCTTCGGGAGTGTTCGGTGTCACGAGTTTGGCCTTATATGCATCAGCTCCGAATCATGTCTTTGGTCAAATGTTGGGTTTGCCCGGCTCCTGGGTTTTCCGCCTTACGTTCCGTTATTATCGGCTAAGGTGGCCAAAGGAGAACTACTGCGATTGTGCCCTGGTTATTCCGGATGAGCACCTCAGTAGAGAAAGCTGAAAACTGACTGTCATGATACATCGAGAGACTGTTCAACCACTCGAAGACTTATCGGAATATTTAGGATGCCTCCGCATTAACGAAGGACCGTTTCCCGGTCATGTACACACGCGCCCGTATTCGGATGCAAGCGAAGGTACCAGGGGCTACATAGTAGCCCCACCATTAGACTCCCATGGCTAAGCGAAAGCGTTCTGACTATATAGTCCAGCTTGCCTAGTTCGACGTGCGATCACCTCCTTAATGGACCAAGACGTTGGGTAAAGTGTGGTTATGCATATTTTCGAACACCCCGCATTATATGCGTGGGGGCTGAAGCCAACGACTGCTAACTTTCGGATTAAATGTGTGTGTGTGTGTGTGTGTCTATATATATATATATATATATATATATATATATATATATATATATATATATATATATATAGATATATACAAAACGGCCGCATAGGGGACACAATAATACTTTCGGGCAAAAAGTATAAATATAGCCTTATAACCAAAATAACATTGTTCTTACCATCATTCGATTCATCACTCGAATAAAGAATTCTTCGAGCACTGCGCCTCTATTAGGCGGCCACCTTATGTGACCTGCGCCAAGTAGTGCTCGGCCGGATATTGGCCCCTCGCCGGATCTTGGGTCGCTATAATGGTGGCCTCCATATCCGTCCAATAGGCTTTAACGCGGGCAAGAGCCATTTGTTCACCATCTATGCACGCCGACCTCCTCATGGCATCGATCTGAGGCACGGCCCCAAGAAATTGCTGCACCAAGCCAAAATAACTGTCCGGCTTAGGCCCATTCGGCCAAAGACGGTCTATTACAGCCTGCACTGCAAGCCCGGACAGCCTGTGAAGCTCCGCTACAGTAGCCATCTTGTCACTTAACGGCAGCGGGCGAGTGGGAGTATTGAATTGCGACCAGAAAAGCTTCTCCACTTCCTTATCCCCCTAGTCCTCGAAGAACCTGGCAGCGTCAGCCGTACTCTTCGCCAAATCCGCATACGCGTCCGCAGGACTCCAGCGTCCATCCAGGGGAGCGTACTTCAGATCAAAAAACTTCGTCCGCGGCAAGTAGGAGCATCCAACCGCGATTTTACCGGCCTGTTGAAGTTCCTCCCGCGCACCCCTGTGCGCGGTACATATTTCCTTGGTGGCATTACGTGCCTTGTCCAGCTCGGCCGAACTATCCTTATGCTCCTTTTTAAGGAGCTCAAACCGTCAGCGGCATTTTTTAACTCTACAGCCATTTCAGCTATCTTTTCCTCGCTTCGGCGATGAACAGCCTGTTCGACTCTCAATTCTTCGGCCGCCTTTAGGGCAGCCGCATTGCTAACCCGAGCTTGTTCCTTGGCCTGGACAAGTTCTGCCCTCAGGGCCTCCACGGCAGCAGCACCATCTGCAGTTCGAACATATTACATTAATATCATGCCGCCTCCATATTTTCCTATACAGAGGAAGGGAGAACACATACCTTGCGATTTGTCCAGCCGCTCATTCACCAGCGTGATATCGGCATCAATCGATCCAATCTGTCTGGTTAGTTCGGCAACTTCAACGGACTGGTCGGCATCCGGACCCGCGGGTACCTACACATATTTATAGCACAATCATTGGTTTATGATCCCCCGTTTGCCGCCTAGGGCGGGCAACCAGAGTCTCAGGGGCTACTATCTATATGGAGCACACCTAACGCGTGCCTCATAGCCAAAAATAGTGTATTCTTCACTACATACCTCAAAGCCTCTGAGCAGACTTGCAAATGCTTCATTCAAACCGCTTGTAGCGGACGAAATTTTCTTGAGCACCGCGCTCATTAATGAACGGTGCTCCTCCGAGAGCGCAACTTCGCTCCAAGAGGGCCCGTCGATGACGCTCCAGCGGACATCGAATCTTGGGACCCTTCCCATCGCCTTCCGTCGGAGCCGAACGCTACGGGCTCAGTGGGGCTGACGCATTGGCTTCCGGCTTCGGCAGATCCGGACTCCTCCGTGACGACACCTCGGTGTCGCCCGCTTCATGAGCCGGAGAGGTGGGTGGGGTCTCGCTCTCCATCATCTCCGGAGGAAGATCTCCCGAAGATGAACTCTGTTGAGAAGGGCTACTAGCCGGACTGCGAAAGACGAATCCTAGTTATTGATCTAGGAGAAACGCAGTACCTTCGAATTAAAAATTAACTTACAGCTCGATGGAGGGCTGGCCCGTTGGCGGGCATGACGCGGTGAGGGTGCCCGTCGGGGCAGAGCCCCCTGGTGATATCTTTTTCCCTAGTTCGGGCATCTCCATATCCAAGTCTTGGGAGGCAGCCCTCTTCTTCCCACGCGGGGAGGAGGCCTTAGCCTCCCCTTCCCGACTATCCCCCTTAGGGGAGGCAACAATTCCCCCAGTTCGGATGCGTAGTGTGTGAAGTTTGGTTTCTTCGTTCTTTTCCTTGTCTTTCCCTGAGGGCATTCTGCTGAGTACCCGGTCAAGCATCTTGTCCATGGTGGGACCAGGTGAGCCTTCGGGAAGTGGCGCCAGACACCTGATTCTCTCCGCCTTGCTGAGCCTTTCCTGGCCATGGATGATTTTTAGAATAAACAATTATGGCAGATACAAAACACGGTGTCTGGTATCAAGTTTACTTACTTGGGTATCTAGGCGATTGCAGCTTAGGCCCGCATCCTCGGTGGTGTCCGGACACTTTACTTTCAGTCCGAAGAATAATTTGCACATCCCTTCGAGCTTTAAGCCGAAGAAGTGCTTAACAGTCCACGGACCCTCCAGATTGAACTCCCACATCCGGAGAGGCTGGCGTTGGCATGGAAACATCCGTCGGATTAACATCACTTGCATTATGCTGACAAGGTTAATGTCCCTCTCAAGAAGTTCTCGGATGCGGCTCTGCGATCTGATGCGTCACCAGCGGGCCCCCAATTCCGGCCCCACGTCGGTCCAAGACGCTAGTTGCGACAGAGGGCCCGAGCGGAACTCGGGTGCGGCCACCCACTTTGTGCCTCTGGGAGCCGTGACATAAAACCACCTCCGTTGCCATACATCGGATACTTCTGGGAAAGAACCCTCTGGCCATGGGGCATCAGCGTTCCTGCTTATTACAGCACCTCCGCAATCCGCGTGTCGCCCCTCGATCATCTTCGGCGTCACATTGAGGTCTTGAGCCATAAGCCGAAGTGTGGGGTGACGTGGAGGAAGGCCTCGCACACCATAATAAACGACGAGATATGGAGGATAGCGTCCGGAGCTAGATCATGAAAATCCAACCCATAATAGAACATGAGCCCCCTCATGAAAGGATCGAGGGTAAGGACCAAGCCACGGAGGAAGTGAGGAACAAACAAGACGCACTCATTGGGCTCCGGTGTAGGGATGACCTGCCCCGGAGTAGGAAGCCTATGCTGGATGTCGGCGGTCAGTTATCCGACCTCCCTAAGCTTTGCAATGTCCTCCGCTTGAATTGAGGAAGCCACCCACCGGCCTTGAGGGTCAGATCCGGACATATTGGAGGATTTGGTGTGTTGGAGCCTAGACCTCGAGTGTTAGAACTCGAGGTTCGAAAAGGCGCGAGGGAGGTGGAAAAGAGGCATAGGCATCGGCCCCTTTTATAAAGGGGGTGAATATCAAGAGTCCTTAGGGTGACCGCTTGAAGTTTACCTTACGGCACACGGAGTCATACCAACGGCCGTCGTAAGGCTACACACGCCCTTGTTAATGGGGGGTCCCGTAATAAGAGGAACACGATCTCAGCTTCGACGGGACGTGCCAATAAAACCGCCTCGCAACACGAGTCGAGGTGGGGTGAGAAGCACCGGTTCGTGTTGAACTGGGCCACGATGCGGAGGCATGGTGTACAAAGATTGCCAGTGGGTCAGATTTGTGCCATGTTCCCTACAACGGTGTGTAAGAATCCCCTCATGGGTACGGACACGATTTAAGTGTTCGATGATTACTTTGGAGTATTCGGAGGAGGAACCTGTCAGGACCCCGATTCCAAGTCACGTCAATCTAGCCGGTAACACCTCATATCACTTTGCGGCCTCACGCACGGTATTCCCATGGGTGTCGCCTTACCATGGCCGGGACCGTTTGCGCCTTTTGGTTCACATATATGATAGTGTCGCTAGCATCCATATGACAGAGAACCCGGGCCGACATGGCTAGTCGTGAACCCAAAGCGGCACTAACCCATGGAGACATGCATACATGAATCACATCAAGCATGTCGGTCAGCAGCGTGTGAATCCGGGCTGTAGCACCGGGCTAACAGGACTCCGGGAACCCGGGCTGTAGCTAGGCAGGACTCGGATGTCACCGCATGACATTTCCCGAAGGACGGACACATGAACGAAGTGAAACACATGTCGGCCAGTCAAGTGTCCCGAAAGCAGTAGTCTTTGGGCTAGCAGGACTCCGGTGAACCGGGCTATAGCAGACTACTATGGCTCAAGGAAGCAATAGACTACATTTCCCCATAAGAGAGGCTGCCAAGGATAAACAACTAGATTGTCGGATCCCACACATACCAAGCATTTCAAACATACACACAATATGCTCGATATGTGTAAATACAACATGGCATCACAACATAACTCTACGACTCAAGCATTTATTCATTAGGCTCCGAGGAGCGAGATATTACAAACATGGTTCTCTCGACCCAGCATTCAGAGCATAGAAGTCAAACACATGCGGAAGCTTAACATGTCTGAGTAACAAGCTAAACGTCGAAGTCCACGCGGAACTACTTGTGAGACTGAAGTCTCTCTGCAAAAACATAAAATAAGCAAACATGAGTACAAATGTACTCAGCAAGACTTACATCAGAACTAACTACATATGCATCATTATCAACAAAGGGGTGGTGGGGTTTAACTGTAGCAAGCCAGCTTTGACTCGATGGCTATCCTGAACTACGATCTCAAGTAACTCTTTTGAGGTGGCGCACACGAGTCCACATATTCACCATATCAATACACCACTATGGATCCGCTCTCGTCTCCCTACGAGAACGCCATCCATAGCACTCACGCTTATCTTGCAAGTTTTAGAGTATCCACTTTCTCTTGTCTATGAACTGTACAGGCAACCCAGAAGTCCTTTACCGCGGACACGGCTATTCGAATAGATAATGTTAACCCTGCAGGGGTGTACTTCTTCACACACGCTCTCGCCACTTACCACCATGTACACGTCGTGTATCTCGGCAACCTTCAAGCGGAAGCCTGGCGAGGGAGTCGGCCACGACCTGACTAACCACACAAGTTTCTAGTCCAGGTTTATCGCCTATTCGGGTTCCATCCGCAAGGAGATCCGGCCGGGGTGTCGCTCACGGCCCCAAACGATGAGAGCAGGGTTCCCGAGGAACCAAACGGGCGTCCCGGTACACCGTGCCTCGTGTCTCTACCGCAACATAGCCCACCCCTAGGGTCAGCGCTACGCACGGCCCCCAACAAAGATCCTACAAACCCCTGAAACTAGTTGCAACTCCTGGACAGAGTTCGATGAGATTAATAAGACTAGTGGGGCCGAGTTACCGGTACCCAATGTGTGGTAGTATCTGTTTCATGGATCACAAACACGTAACTCGCCTCACGAGGACGCCTCGCAATGAGACAACCCACCATGTACTCCTACATGGCCTCTCACCGCTACCTTTACCAAATCGTGTTCACACACTTAGCTCACACAAAGTAGGACATGTTCACACACCTCGATTCATCCTCGATGAATCGGACCTGACTCAACTCTAAGCGAGCAGTGCATGACAAACAAGCATGAATGAGTAGGCACAACAGGGCTCAAGCAACTCCTACTCATGCTAGTGGGTTTCATCTATTTACTGTGGAATGACAGGTCATGCAGAGGATAAAGGGGTTCAGCTACCGCAGCAAGTAACAGATAAATCGTTGTTGTCCTAATGTAGTAAAAGGGAGTAGGAGCGAGAGAGTGGGACTGTATCGGAATGAACAAGGGGGTTTTGCTTGCCTGGCACTTCCGAAGATAATATAGTTCTTCATCGGTGTCATCAAACTCATCGTCGAAACCACGTCTATCGAGAGGGGACAAAAACCGGCAACGCAGAAGGAAACACAATCAATGCAATGCACAATATGATGCATGATCATGACATGGGAATATGCTGTGATTTGAGCTAATGCAACAAAAAGTCATTTTGATTGAAGTGGAATTCAAAACTAGATCAAATTCCAACTCCAAAACTATTATCAAATTTGTCCTAATCATGTTTCATCCTAAACAGTGAGGTTAACTTTCTCAAACATGCATGAAAATGATACAGATGGATAGGTTGCATTTTTATGATAATTTTTCATATATAATTTATTTCATTCTGAGCTATAGATTAATTTCTATGATTTTTTGAAGTTTATACTATTTTCTGGATTTCCTGGATAAACTTAAATCCAGAAAATGCTTTACTGCGTCGGCATGACATAGGTGTGACGTCAGCAGGTCAACTGGGTCGACCAGATGAAATCTGACCAGTGGGGTCCGTGTGTCAGTGTCACAGCTAATTAACAGAGTTAATTAGTGCTAAGTTAAATGCTAACCTAAGTTAATTAGGGCGTGGGCCCACATGTCAGTGACTTAGCTAGTTAACTAAAAGTTAATTAGCACTAAACTAAATTAGCAGGGCTCTGGGCCCACTTGTCCGGACCCAGGGGAGGTCAACTGGGTCAACCCGGGTCAAACTCGCCGGAGTTGACCCGGGGCTCGTCGCCGGCAAGGCCAGGGACGGCGGAGAGGTGCGGGTTTCCTCCTCCGGCGACCAAATAGCCGGCGGAGGGCGTCTACGCGGAGCTGGAGCTCGCGCGCGTCGAGTGGTGGCGGTGGGAGATGCTGGGATGGCCTGAACGTCGCTGGCGACGACCTTGCCGGTCGCCGGAGTTCGGGCGAGGTCGAAGTCGTCGCTCTGAGGCACGGCGAGGCGCGTGAGGAGGTTCTATGGGCTTCTGCGACTGTGTTGAAGACGATGGCGTGCTCGTAATCAAGCCAACGTGGTTGTGGCCACGACGGCGACGTGCGGTGGCGGCGGCGGGCGTGGTCGAGCTCGGTGCGGTCGCTGTGGTGCTCGAGAGCAAGAACGGGAAGGGGGAGGAGGAAGAGGAGCTCACAGGGAGTTGGTTGAAGCATACGGTGAGCTCGGGGAGGGGCCGGAGCAAACGGGGCGGCGATGGCGATCTCGGCGGACCGAGGTTGAAGAACACGGTGGGGATGGCGATTCGGGGCTTCCGACGTTGCTTGGATCGGTGCGGAAGGCGTAGGTGACGATGGCGAAGTCGATGGATGCGTCGGGGAGGCGAGGAGGTGGCTCAGGGCGCGGCATCGATGAGCGGCGGCGACAGCGGCGCTAGGGCGCGAGAGGGAGAGAGAGCTGAGGAGGGGGGAAGCACGGGAGAGAGTGAGAGCAGTCCAGGGGGGGCGCGTGGCGTCGTCTGGGTGCTCCAGGGCGACAAGCAGAACGCCAGGCAGGCAGCTGCGTGCCGGCGTGCATGCGTGCGTCCGCGGGCACACGCCCCTGTCCTCCTGGCGAGAGGAGAGGGACGACTGGCAGGGCCAGTTGGCTGGGACGGCACAGAGCCAGGCCAGCAAGTAGCCCAGGTAAGTCCAGGTATGGTTTTCCCCTATTCTATTTCTTTTCTATTTTTCTGACATTTGTTTTGATTTAATAATAATACTAAATCATTTTATTTCCTGATGCAATTTTTGTAGGAACTAGTGGTATTATTCCAGAGCTCCTCAACAAATGGCATAATTTTTGGACATATTATATATATATATATTATATATATATCCAATGCAAATAATTATCGGATTAATCCAAATGCCCAAAATAAATACTTGTGAGCTCCTAAAAATATTGGTTTGATTTTCGTCTCTGTCCAATATTTTCAGAGAACGACATGAACATTTTCTTGGACCTTTTTGGAGCAATTTTTCTCTGGGTCATTTCCAAAATGATTGTGAGGGTTTCACAAATCCTCATTTCAAAATTTAAGTGGAATTTAAACATGATGCACACATGACTAGCTAGTCTTGAGCATACCAGAACTAGGGATATGACAACTGGCCCCCACTAAACAAGAATCTCGTCCCGAGATTCAAGACGTGAGGTAAGAAGACAGAGGGGGCACAAGCTAACACGGTCTTCACGATCCAGGTTGCACTTCATAAGAACGTTGACATGATCACCATCTTTGTCTCGATGTCTTGCTTTGAGAACTCCAACTAACATGACAATGAGAGGAAAGGGAAAACTCGGAAGGATTGATCTTCTCGAAGATCGAACAACTCAGGATCAACTCATCGAGTGAGACATTGAAACATCTCTCGAGCTGAGACACGAAACATACATCCAGCGGGATGGAGTGTAGCAGATGATGAAGGTTCACTAGGTAGACACAATTCCACACTTAAGAAGGTGGTGAACGGTTGTCAACGTAGCGAGGAGTTGAGTTGCCATGATACCATAACGAGTCATCTTAAGGAAGGTGACTCACAGAAATATTCCCTTAAGTGGCAAAAAGAATTACTTTTGATTCAGAGATCATTGAAAATCTTCATACCAGCCAAAGGCAATCTGCAATCGATTACTTGAAGGAGCTCGGAAGAATGACATACTCAGACTAGAATGGATGATGTGGAATACCTTGTTGAAGACAAAGCAATGGATGATTTTGCTTATCATCGGAAATCGATGGGACCCATGGTAGGACCGCTTTTGAAGATGGTCCTGGGCAACAATTGCTGGGGTGCAAGCTGGGAACATAATGCAAATGCTGGGAATGTTTCAACCATCATATCTGCCTGAGATTCATATCTGGTTGGTAACAGAATATTTCAGACAGCAGGTCTGGAAAGGAAAATGAAAGTTTGCAACACGAATCGATGAGATGGCGTTGCGAGATTCTCGGGAAATGAACTACGATGGCAAGCTCCAAAACATGAGCTGGTTCTGCTACAACATGTGATCACGTTGTCTGAGACAAGCATGACCACATAGCAGTCTTATAATAAAACACTACCGAGTTCAGGTGGGGAACCATCAACGAGGAAATCGAAATCTTTTCATAAGTCCGGATTAGCTCTTATCAAGGGACTCCTTCTCCTTGAGCAAATCAGTCAGTGGCTTGGTGTGCTAGGGATTCATATGGGATGAAGGTTGCGAGCCTGTCAAACCATAGCATACTTCGCATATGCATGACTGACTTGGGATGGTACCATAGGAAGCCAAAACAAACTTTCTCGAATTCACGGCGGCAACTTGCTTCAAATGCACACGAACTAGAGGAAGTCGCCTCTTTCATCCAACATATTCTTCATGAACAGGCACGAAGATAATGCTTACAAAAGTTTCCAATGCTAGCTTTAATGTTCCACCTGGATCATGGGGGAGACAAGATGTTGCTGATGGGCTCAACATCAACTCATCGGAATTTCCATATCACTGGACTTCCACCATCATGTGAACACGGTAATAGCATTGGTCAGACCAAAAGATGTAATAGTGTATGCTCGAGGAATCAACCACGGGTAAGACAACATTACGAACATCATTGGTTCTGGTTTGACTTGATGATAGCCCATACTCAAGTCAAGGATTGGATAAGATAATAGCACCGACAACTGATCACGAGGATCAATCAATGAAGATATCATCTTTCTTCAACACACACACAAGGATATCCCTTAGAATGAACCGGGTCAAATAAAGCTTTTATCTTCCAACTCTCCAATTTATTGTTTAGCTTATCCAACTAGTTCGGGGGTATCCAACACAGATCCTTGGAGAAAGGGTGGTTTATGGAAAACCAACTTGATCACGAACCCAACATAGCGGTCAGGTGACAACCTGGTAATACTTCTGAGAAGATATTCGGAAAATCACGAACCACCGATATGTTATTAAGCTCGAGAACAATCTTGCTTTTCAGAGCAAGACGATATAATCAAACGAGCAAGGGATTAACATAATCCTAACTCATTGATCAAAGAGTGCACCGGAATAAGGACTAGGTAGCACGATCAATCTTAGGATGATGATTTAATAACCAACACGCTAAGAATGAGAATATTGGCCATTAACTACCAAGCAACGGAGTTGCTAGCAGTATTGATTTCACACATCATGATTCACTTGTCGGCATACCGGTTGCGACAAAACGGAACCGAGGAATGAATAATGAGGGCAAGAAGTATCACTGTATCAAGAGTTCATAGGGTGGTGTGCAAGTCCCAGGACATTCTTGACATAAGGCGGTAATACTTCAGGGTATAACAGAATCAAAAGCTGGATTGGCATTTTGATCTGCGAAACACAACTACTTTGACCCAATCCTCGAAGTGGACAAGGTACTGGAGTTTGTTTCTCCTAGTCATTCCAGAATAGAATGGCTTGACGGACCACAAGAATAATAGGCATCGATGAACGGATGCACGCATACTCTTGATTATCAATTGATAGATGGAGGTCAGAAAACAACTAAAGAGGAATAACTCAAAGGAACATATGTTTTTTTTCTGAGTTGTGGATGCATAGATTAGTATGTCGAGCGAAGCTCAACATTTCTTCCGGATAACCCATGCGGAAAGGGTAGAACTGGCAGATTCACAATTATGAATGGAGAACTCCTCAAGAGTACTCTGATTGTGATCCTTCAGTTCAGCGAGGAACTTCTGCCATAAGCGGTTCATAGTATTTGGAAGAAGGAAATAACATGGACCTCGAGGACTATTGCAAGGTTACTAATATCCTAAAGGAACTAGCAAACACTATCAACAGGGGGTAAGTAGGGTGAACCTCGGGTTCAAGAACCCAGGAATAGAATACCTACTACTAAATGGCATCACAGGATGCTTTCAAGAATAATGGCCAGAATCATCACACCGGGAACACAAAACATGGCTAGATTACTAGGTGACTCCCTAAAACACCTAGGGTCATAATAATAGTTCCAACATATATGTCGAGGCAACAGAGTACCTCAACTCACCGATTAGTGTGGTTAATCTGGCCCAAAGGAACATCAAAATGGGAGGAAGGGATTTTGCAAATGCGTCAGATTGTATTAGAAACCTGGGATGACTCGGATAGCATATAACGGCTGTAAATGCTCAGAAAAAGATTTGAGACATTCACAAGGATTTGCATAGTCACTTAACAACATCATATCAAGGTTCTGGTTCAACTGTTAACATACTAAAAGTGGTAGAAACTGAACTGAGGCTGGTAACCAACAATCCTATAAGTTACTACGGATTAGTAACACGTGAACCTGATAGAGAGAATAGAGCCTAGGCCTTAAACCCCGTAGAAAAGAAGAGGATGACTCAGATCAGAAGGCCATGAGGTATAAGGAGTAAAAAGAGCCTTACGTTCCCTTCCCAAATCAATTCCCTTACATAACTAAAGCATTTCTAGACACAACTTCGACCGGTTTGGCTTGGTATTCCTACAGGCAGTCAGGATCTGATACCAAAGATGTCAGGACCCCGATTCCAAGTCACATCAATCTAGCCGGTAACACCTCATATCACTTTGCAGCCTCACGCACGGTATTCCCACGGGTGTCGCATTACCATGGCCCGGGACCGTTTGCGCCTTTTGGCTCACGTATATGATATTTTCGCTAGCATCCATATGACAAAGAACCCGGGCCGACATGTCTAGTCGTGAACCCAAAGCGGCACTAACCCATGGAGACAGGCATACATGAATCACATCGAGCATGTCGGTCAGCAGCGTGTGAATCCGGGTTGTAGCACTGGGCTAACAGGACTCCGGGAACCCGGGCTGTAGCAGGCTAGGCAGGACTCCGGATGTCACCGTGACATTTCCCGAAGAGAACGGAACCACGAGGCAGTGAAACACATGCCGGCCAGTCAAGTGTCCCGAAAGCGGTAGTCTTTGGGCTAGCAGGACTTCGATGAACCGGGCTGTAGCGGACTACTATTGCTCAAGGAAGCAATAGACTACATTTCCCCATAAGAGAGGCTGCTAAGGATAAACAACTAGATTGTTGGATCCCACACATACCAAGCATTTCAAACATACACACAATATGCTCGATATGTGTAAATACAACATGGTATCACAACATAACTCTATGACTCAAGCATTTATTCATTAGGCTTCGAGGAGCGAGATATTACAAACATGGGTCTCTCGACGCAGCATTCAGAGCATACAAGTCAAACACATGTGGAAGCTTAACATGTCTGAGTACAGACAACTATAAATGAAGAAGGCTGAGAAGCCTGACTATCTACCAGATCCTGCCGAGGGCACAAGATCGTAGCTGAGGTAACAAGCTAAGCATCGAAGTCCACGCGGAACTACTAGTGAGACTGAAGTCTCTCTGCAAAAACATAAAATAGGCAAACGTGAGTACAAATATACTCAGCAAGACTTACATCAGAACTAACTACGTATGCATCATTATCAACAAAGGGGGGTGGGGTTTAACTTGACAAGCCAGCTTTGACTCGGTGGCTATCCTGCACTACATTTGCAAGTAACTCTTTTGAGGCGGCGCACACGAGTCCACATATTCACCATATCAATACACCACTATGGATCCGCTCCCGTCTCCCTACGAGAACGCCATCCATAGCACTCACGCTTATCTTGCGAGTTTTAGAATAACCACTTTCTCTTGTCTATGAACTGTACAGGCAACCCAGAAGTCCTTTACCGCGGACACGGCTATCCGAATAGATAATGTTAACCCTGCAGGGGTGTACTTCTTCACACACGCTCTCGCCACTTACCACCATGTACACGTCGTGTATCTCGGCAACCTTCAAGCGGAAGCTTTGGCGAAGTCAGCCACGACCTGACTAACCACACAAGTCTCTAGTCCAGGTTTATCGCCTATTCGGGTTCCATCCGCAAGGAGATCCGGCCGGGGTGTCGCTCACGGCCCCAAACGATGAGAGCAGGGTTCCCGAGGCACCAAACGAGCGTCCAGGTACACCGTGCCTCGTGTCTCTACCGCAACATAGCCCACCCCTAGGGTCAGCGCTACGCACGGCCCCCAACACCTATCCTACAAACACCAGAAACTAGTTGCAACTCCTGGACAGAGATCGAGGCGATTAATAGGCCGAGAGGGGCCGAGTTACCGGAACCCAATGTGTGGTAGTAACTGTTTCATGGATCACAAACACAGAACTCAGTTCCTGAGGACGGCTGCAATGAGACAACCCACAATGTACTCCTACATGGCCTCTCACCGCTACCTTTACCAAATCGTGTTCACACACTTAGCTCACACACAGTAGGACATGTTCACACACCTCTGATTCATCCTCGATGAATCAGGCCTGACTCAACTCTAAGCAAAGCGGGCATGACAAACAAGCATGTATGAGTAGGCACATCAGGGCTCAAACAACTCCTACTCATGCTAGTGGGTTTCATCTATTTACTGTGGAATGACAGGTCATGCAGAGGATAAAGGGGTTCAGCTACCGCAGCAAGTAACAGATAAATCGTTGTTGTCCTAATGTAGTAAAAGAGAGCAAGAGCGAGAGAGTGGGACTGTATCGGAATGAACAAGGGAGTTTTGCTTGCCTGGCACTTCTGAAGATAATATAGTTCTTCATCGGTGTCATCGAACTCATCGTCGAAACCACGTCTATCGAGAGGGGACAAATACCGGCAACACAGAAGGAAACACAATCAATGCAATGCAAAATATGATGCATGATCATGACATGGCAATATGCTGTGATTTGAGCTAATGCAACAGAAAGTCATTTTGATTGAAGTGGAATTCAAAACTAGATCAAATTCCAACTCCAAAACTATTATCAAATTTTTCCTAATCATGTTTCATCCTAAACAGTGAGGTTAACTTTCTCAAACATGCATGAAAATGATACAGATGGATAGGTTGCATTTTTCTGATAATTTCTCATATATAATTTATTTCATTCTGAGCTATAGATTAATTTCTATGATTTTTTGAAGTTTATACTATTTTCTGGAATTTCCTGGATGAACTTAAATCCAGAAAATGCTTTACTGCGTCAGCATGACATATATCTAACGTCAGCAGGTCAACTGGGTCGGCCAGGTCAAATCTGACCAGTGGGGTCCGTGTGTCAGTGTCACAGCTAATTAACGGAGTTAATTAGTGCTAAGTTAAATTCTAACCTAAGTTAATTAGGGTGTGGGCCCACATGTCAGTGACTTAGCTGGTTAACTAAAAGTTAATTAGCACTAAACTAAATTAGCAGGGCTCTGGGCCCACTTGTCCGGACCCAGGGGAGGTCAACTGGGTCAACCCGGGTCAAACTCGCCGGAGTTGACCCGGGGCTCGTCGCCGGCAAGGCCAGGGACGGCAGAGAGGTGCGGGTTTCCTCCTCCGGCGACCAAATAGCCGGCGGAGGCGTCTCATGAGCTGGAGCTCATGCGCGTCGAGTGGTGGCGGTGGGAGATCTTTGGGATGGCTCGAACGTCGTGGCGACGACCTTGGCGGTCGCCGGAGTTCGGGCGAGGTCGAAGTCGTCGCTATGAGGCATGGCGAGGCGCGTGAGGAGGTTCTATGGGCTTCTGCGACTGCGTTGAAGACGATAGCGTGCTCGGAATCAAGCCAACGTGGCTGTGGCCACGACGGTGACGTGCGGTGGCAGCGGCGGGCACGGTCGAGCTCGATGCGGTTGCTGTGGTGCTCAAGAGCAAGAACGGGAAGGGGGAGGAGGAAGAGGAGCTCACGGGGAGTCAGTTGAAGCATACGGCGAGCTCGGGGAGGGGCCGGAGCAAGCGGGGCGGCGATGGCGATCTCGACGGACCGAGGTTGAAGAAGACGGCGGGGATGGCGATTAGGGGCTTCTGTCATCGCTTGGATCGGTGCAGAAGGCGTAGGCGACTGCGGCGAGGCCGATGGATGCGTCGGGGAGGCGAGGAGGTGGCTCAGGGCGCGGCATCGATGAGCGGCGGCGACATCGGAGCTCGGGCGCGAGAGGGAGAGAGAGTAGAGGAGGGGGGAGCACGTGAGAGAGTGAGAGCGGTCCAGTGGGGGCGTGGCGTCGTCTGGGCGCTCGAGGCGACGAGGAAACGCCGAGCGAGCAGCTGCGTGCGGCGTGCATCGTCTTGGCGCCCAGCGAACTCGCCCTGTCCTCTGGCGAGAGGAGAGGATGGTGGCGAGCCGATTGGCTGGGCCGGCACAGAGCCAGGCCAGCAAGTGGCCCAGGTAAGTCCAGGTAAGGTTTTCCCCTATTCTGTTTCTTTTCTATTTTTCTGACATTTGTTTTGATTTAATAATAATACTAAATCATTTTATTTCCTGATGCCAATTTTTGTAGGAACTAGTGGTATTATTCCAGAGCTCCTCAACAAATGGCATAATTTTTGGTCATATATTATATATATATCCAATGCAAATAATTATCGGATTAATCCAAATGCCCAAAATAAATACTTATGAGCTCCTAAAAATATTGGTTTGATTTTCATCTCTGTCCAATATTTTCAGAGAACAACACAAACATTTTCTTGGACCTTTTTGGAGCAATTTTTCTCTGGGTCCTTTCCAAAATGATTGTGAGGGTTTCACATATCCTCATTTCAAAATTTAAATGGAATTTAAACATGATGCACACATGACTAGCTAGTCTTGAGCACACGAGAACTAGGGATGTGACAGAACCCGCCCTGCAATGTCGAAGACAAGACTGTGCGCCGGACTCATCGTCATTGAAGCCTGGTTCAGGGGCTACTGAGGGAGTCCTGGATTAGGGGGTATCCGAACAGCCGGACCGTGTACAACGTCCGGGCTATTGAAGCGTGAAGATACAAGACTCGAGACTTCGACCCATGTCCGGATGGGACTTTCCTTGGCGTGGAAGGCAAGCTTGGCGATCCGGATATTATATTTCCTTCCTTGTAATCACTCCGTGTGAACCCTAGCCCTCTCCGGTGCCTATATAAACCGGAGATGTTGGTCCTTAGAAGGCCGATCACAATTACAATCATACCATCATAGGCTACCTTCTAGGGTTTAGCCTCTACGATCTCGTGGTAGATCTACTCTTGTACTACCCATATCTTCAATATTAATCAAGCAGGAAGTAGGGTTTTACCTCCATCGAGAGGGGTTGAACCTGGGTAAACATCTGTGTCCCTTGCTTCCTGTTACCATCAGCCTTGACGCACAGATCGGGACCCCCTACCCGAGATCCGCCGGTTTTGACACCGACACTCACCGCCGTGCGTGAGTAATTCCATCGTAGGCTTGCTGGACGATGATGGGTTGGATGAGCTCTATCATGTAATCGAGTTAGTTTTGTTAGGGTTTGATCCCTAGTATCCACTATGTTCTGATATTGATGTTGCTATGACTTTGGTATGCTTAATGCTTGTCACTAGGGCCCGAGCGCCATGATTTCAGATCTGAACCTATTATGTTTTCATGAATATATGTGAGTTCTTGATCCTATCTTCCATGTCTATAGTCACCTACTATGTGTTATTATCCGGCAACCCCGAAGTGACAATAATCAGGACCACTCCCGGTGATGACCGTAGTTTGAGGAGTTCATGTATTCACTATGTGTTAATGCTTTGGTCCAGTACTCTATTAAAAGGAGGTCTTAACATCCCTAAGTTTCCGCTAGGACCCTACTTCCACGGGAGGTAGGACAAAAGATGCCATGCAAGTTCTTTTCCATAAGCACAAATGACTATATTCGGAATACATGCCTACATTATATTGATGAATTGGAGCTAGTTCTGTGTCACCCTATGTTAGGATTGTTACATGATGAACCGCATCCGGGATAATTCTCCATCACCGATCCAATGCCTACGAACTTTTCACATATTGTTCTCCGCTTATATACTTTTCCGTCGCTATTGTTACAATTACTACAAAACCCAAAAATATTACTTTTGCTACCCTTACCGTTACTTCCATACTACTTTGCTACTAAATACTTTGCTGCAGATACTAAGTTATCCAGGTGTGGTTGAATTGACAACTCAACTGCTAATACCTGAGAATATTCTTTGGCTCCCCTTGTGTCGAATCAATAAATTTGGGTTGAATACTCTACCATCGAAAACTGTTGCGACTCCCTATACTTGTGGGTTATCAAGACTATTTTCTGGCACCGTTGCCGGGGAGCATAGCTCTATTCTTTGAGTCATTTGGGATTTATATCTGCTGGTCACTACGAAGAACTTGAAAATCGCGAAAACAACAATTTATCCCTCAACTATGAGGGGAGGTAAGGAACTGCCCTCTAGCTCTGCACTTGATTCACCTTCTGTTTTGAGTAAGCTTGCGACACCTAAACCTGCTTCTGCTATTCATTCTGATATGTCGCATGTTATTGATGATGCCACTTCTGCTATGCATGATACTTATGATTAAACTACTTCTATGCTTGAAACTACTGTGCCACTGAACAACTTGCTAGGGCTAGAGAGAATGAAATTATTGAAACTGATAATATTGATGAAAGTGGTGATGAAGACTCTCCCCCTCATAAATATGAATTTTCTGTTGTGCCTGAGGGCTATGTTCTCGAAGAAGAAGCTGCTAGAGCTATTTTAGCTTGCAATGATAGATATGATCTAAAGAGGTTACTAGCTAAATGGAAGCAGCAATCTCTTAATGCTAGAATGAAACCTGACCCTGCTTTTGCTACTTCACCTATACGTATTCTTGATAAGGATTATGAATTCTCTGTTGATCCTGATATAATTACTTTGGTTGAATCCGATCCTTTTTATGGCTATGAATCTGAAACTGTTGTGGCACATCTTACTAAATTAAATGATATAGCCACCATGTTCACTATTGATGAGAAATCTCGCTACCTTTATATCCTTAAAATACTTCCGTTCTCATTAAAGGGTGACGCTAAGATATGGTTTAATTCTCTTGATCCTGGTTGTGTGCGTAATCCCCAGGATATGATTTATTACTTCTCTGCTAAATATTTCCCTGCTCATAAGAAACAAGCTGCTTTAAGGGATATATATAATTTTGTGCAAATTGAAGAAGAGAGTCTCCCACAATCTTGGGGGAGGCTACTCCAATTACTTAATGCTTTTCCTGATCATCCTCTTAAGAAAAATGAAATACTTGATATCTTTTATAACGGACTAACCTATGCTTCCAGAGATTACCTGGATAGTTATGTTGGTCTTGTTTTCAGGAAAAGAACACCGGATGAAGCTGAAATTCTATTGAATAATATGTTGACAAATGAAAATAATTGGACACTTCCTGAGCCAGCTCCTGTGCCAATTCTGAGCCTATTCCTAAACCAACTCCGATTTAAAAGAGGTGTTCTATTTCTCAGTCCTGAAGATATGCAAGAGGCAAAGAAATCTATGAAAGAAAAAGGTATAAAAGCTGAAGATGTTAAGAATTTACCTCCTATTGAAGAAATACATGGTATTTATTTACCGCCTGATGAAGAAACATATGCTCTTAATCCATTACCTATTGAAGAAACTCATGGTCTTGATAACCCGACACATGTAGTAAAGGTAAATTCTCTCTATAGATTTGATGGAGGTGATATTCCTCACTATAAGTCTGCTGGACAATGCTTAGAAAAGTTTGATAATTTTATTGTCAAACAAGAAAGCTTCAATGCTTATTTTGATAGAGAATTGAAATACAATTCCGATATGCTTGAACACTTGAGTAATTATATGTCTAGAGTTAAAGGTGAACTTAAACTCATTAGTAAACATGCTTCTATGGTTACCACTCAAGTAAGTAATGACTATGTTGTTAGAGTGGCTACTAGAACTGGTAAAATGACTTAGGAACCTTTGTATCCTGAAGGCCACCCTAAGAGAATTGAACAAGATTCTCAGAAAAATAATATTGATGCACCTAGTCCTTCTAAAAATAAGAAAAAGAAAAATTATAGGACTTTGCATGCTTCTAGTGAACCTATTGCTGAACCACCTGAGAATCCAAATGATATTTCTATTTACGATCTTTGAAACACAACTCAGTAACGAACATCAACCTAGTGAAAATGTTAATGATAATGTTCATGATGATGCTCAACCTAGCAATGACAATGATATAGAAACTGAACCTGATGTTGATCTTGATAACCCACAATCAAAGAATCAACGTTATGATAAGAGAGACTTTGTTGCTAGGAAACACGTTAAAGAAAGAGAACCATGGGTTCAGAAACCCATGCCTTTTCGTCCCAAACCATCCAAGAAAAAGAATGATGAGGATTTTGAGCGCTTTGCTGAAATGATTAGACCTATCTTTTTGTGTATGCGATTAACTGATATGCTCAAAATGAATCCTTATGCTAAATACATGAAATAAATTGTTATAAATAAAAGAAAGATACCGGAAGCTGAAATTTCCACCATGCTTTCTAATTACACTTTCAAGGGTGGAATACCTAAGAAACTAGGAGATCCAGGAGTACCAACTATACCATGCTCCATTAAAAAAAACTATGCTAAAACTGCTTTATGTGATATTGAAGCCGGTGTTAGTGTTATGCCTCTCTCTTCATATCGTATACTTGATTTGAATAAGTTGACACCTACTGAAATATCTTTGCAAATGGCCGATAAATCAACTGCTATACCTGTCGGTATTTGTGAGGATGTGCCTGTTGTGGTTTCAAACGTGACTATTTTAACGGACTTTGTTATTCTTGATATTCCCGAGGACGATAGTATGTCTATTATTCTTGGAAGACCTTTTCTGAATACTGCAGGGGCTGTTATTGATTGCAACAAAGGCAATGTCATGTTAATGGTAATGAGCATACGGTACACTTTCTGAGGAAACAACCTCAAGTTCATAGTATCAACTCTATTGGAAAAATTCCATCGATTATTTTTGGAGGTTTTGAATTTCCTCTTCCTACTATCAAGAAAAATATGATATTCTTATTATTGGGCATGTGCATATCCCCGTTGAGGTAACATAGTGTTATTCGAAATTTCTCCGGTTTCATGTTACTCGAAATGAGTTTGTTAACAAGACTTGATCAACCTTGTTAGTGGATTCCGTTTGATGAGCATGAGATGGATGAAACTAGAAGGCACAACCTTGTGTACCCTCTCTCTACTTTCTGTTATTTAGTTGAAATAAAGTAAAAATAGTATTTTCCTGTCTATTTTCTGATTTATCCGTGCAATATAAAAATACCCCGAAAATAAAAGTTCTCCAAATGCCCTACCAATTTAATATGATTTTTTCTGGAATATTTGAGAATATCTGGAGCTAAGAACACAGCAGGGGGGCAAGCACCTGGCCACGAGGGTCCAGGGCGCGCCCACCCCTACGGGGCGTGCCCCCTGCCTCGTGGGCCCATGGTGGTCCCCCTCCACTTATTCCTGCACCCACACACTCCTTCTTCCTCCCAAAAAAATCACCATCCAGCTCAAGCACGAGTTCTAGCTCATTTTGCTGCGATTTTCGATCTCCTTGCTCAAAGCACCTCTCACAAAACTGCTTGGAGGGATTGTTCCTTGGTATGTGACTCCTCCATTGGTCCAATTAATTTTTGTTATAGTGCTTTATTCATTGCAAATTTGTGCTGCGTAGGTGACCATGTTCCTGAGCTTGCATGTCAAATTTATATGGTTCCAAGTAGTTCTAATGCATGATATAGGCTCTAGGCACTTGTAGGAGTAGTTGCTATCAATTTTTTTGAGGTTGGTTCACTTTTGTTTGAAGTTACTAAAAATTTCAGAAATATCCTTAGGAAAATGTACCAAGGTGGTTCTTCAAGGAAGCAAGGACCCAGGCTTGCAATGCGTGATGCTGACGGTGAGCCACCAAGGGACGCTCTAGTGCGGCCTTGTGAATGGCCTTCAGAAAACTTTATGGATCGAGCGGGAATCAAGGAAGAATTTAACGCGTATTTGCGTAATGCTGATCTTGTGAGCTTCGAGGAAGAAAAGTGCCGCCAGTACCACTATCTCACTAGTTCCTTTGTGAGGAGGCAAAGGGAAGACATTTTATTACCAGAGAGGAGGCAGATGAGTACGAGAGGAGGGCGGAGGCGGCTCACCGCCACGCTGCAGCCTAGGAGGCAATAACTGACGCATCGCAGTACGACCCCAGCTACAACTATGGATATCTGCCAGGCCATCCATGGCAATAAACCAACTTAGGCCAAAAGCCTAAGCTTGGGGGAGTACGTATTTCCCACCGACATTACATTTATGTTCACACACTCATTGCTAGATGTCGGTGCTCATACACTTTCATTGTATTATCCACGCTAGTTTATTTTCTTTTTCTTGCTTTGTTCTTGTATGTTTGATAAACCTTAAGAAAAACCAAAAAAAATTAGTGGTAGCTTTTAGCTAGTTTACTTTATTGCTGTAGTAGTAATAATTAAAAAGAAAACCCAAAAAGATTTCATGTTCTTCTTTTGCTTGTTGGGAGCTTTCCCGTGTAAATAGTTTTATTTCCTTTCTTTTCTTTGGGGGTCGATAGGAGAAGACCATGATTAAATTGTTGAAGTGGCTCTTATATGCATTATTGTTGATTTAACCAAGAGCCCATATTGCCTTGTCTTCTCCTGTTTATTGAATGCTCGTAGATTCTAGCTTAGTCCAATGCACGTGCACTGTTATTATTATTCACTTCGTTCGGTCGTGCAAGTGAAAGACAATTATGACGATATATGATGGACTGACTGAGATGAGAAAAGCTGGTATGAACTCGACCTCTCTTGTTTTTTAAAATATGATTAGTTGATCGTTCCTGATTCAGCTTATTATGAATAAACATGTTTGAAATGACAATTAGAGATCATAGTTGCTTATGACATGCTTGATTAGCTATGAGTTATAATGGTTTACCTAGCGTGCCAACATGCTATTAAAATGGTTGTGATGTGGTATAGTGGGGTGGTATCCTCCTTTGAATGATTTAAGTGACTCGACTTGGCACATGTTCACACATGTAGTTGAAACAAAATCAACATAGCCTTCACGATATTTATGTTCATGGTGGATTATATCCTAGTCATGCTTGCACTCAATGTTTATTAATTTTAATGCATGTTCATGACTGTTGTTGCTCTCTAGTTGGTCGCTTCCCAGTCTTTTGCTAGCCTTCACTTGTACTAAGCGGCAATACTGCTTGTGCATCCAATCCCTTAAACCCCAAAGTTATTCCATATGAGTCCACTATACCTTCCTATATGCGGTATCTACCTGTCGTTCCAAGTAAATTTGTATGTGGCAAACTCTAAACCTTCAAATGAAATTCTGTTTTGTATGCTCGAATAACTCATGTATCAACTAGGGTTGTCGATATCTTCCATGCTAGGCAGGTTATTCTCAAGAGGAGTGGACTCCGCTCCTCACTCACGAGAAAATGGCTAGTCACCGGGATGCCCAGTCCCATGCTTTATGCAAACTAAATCAAAATAATTGCAAACAAAACTCCCCCTGGGACTGTTACTAGTTTGAGAAACTCGTTGTTTCGAGCAAGCCATGGATTGATGCTTGTTGGTGGAGGGGGGGTATAAACTTTACCATTCTGTTTGGGAACCACCTATAATGTGTGTAGCATGGAAGATATTGCCATCTCTTGGTTGTTATGTTGACATTGAAAGTATGCCGCTCAAAATATTATTTATCTCTGCTTTAAAACCGAGCTCTGGCACCTCTACAAATCCCTGCTTCCCTCTGCGAAGGGCCTATCTATTTACTTTTATGTTGAGTCATCACCCTCTTATTAAAAGCACTAGCTGGAGAGCACGGCTGTCATTTGCATCCATTACTATTAATTTATATTGGTTATGACTATAACTGGATCTCTTTTACCATGAATTACAATGTCTAGTCAGTCCTTGATCTTTAAAGGTGCTCTGTATTTATGTTTTGCGGTCTCAGAAAGGGCTAGCGAGATACCATCTTATTATATCATATCATGATTGTTTTGAGAAAGTGTTGTCATCCAAGATTTATTATTATTGCTCGCTAGTTGATTATGCCATTGACATGAGTAAACATGAGACTTAAATGTTATTGTGAATATGGTTAGTCATAATCTTTGCTGAAAACTTGAACGCTGGCTTTACATATTTACAACAACAAGAGCAAACGGAGTTTGTAAAAGTTTTCTTTATCACTTTCAGTTTATTAACTGAATTGCTTGAGGACAAGCAAAGATTTAAGCTTGGGGGAGTTGATACGTCTCCGTCGTATCTAATTTTCCAAACACTTTTGCCCTTGTTTTCGACTCTAACTTGCATGATTCGAATGGAACTAACCCGGACTGACGATGTTTTCAGCAGACTTTACATGGTGTTATTTATGTGCAGAAACAAAAGTTCTCGGAATGACCTGAAACTCCACGGAACATATTTTTGGAAAATATTAAAAATACTGGAAGAAGAATCCACGTCAGGGGGCCCACACCTTGTCCACGAGGGTGGGGGGCGCGCCCCCCTGCCTCGTGGGCCCCCTAATGCTCCACCGACCTCAACTCCAACTCCATATATTCGTGTTCGGGGAGAAAAAAATAAGAGAGAAGGATTCATCGTGTTTTACGATACGGAGCCGCCGCCAAGCCCTAAAACCTCTCGGGAGGGCTGATCTGGAGTCCGTTCGGGGCTTCGGCGAGGAGGGTTCGTCGCTGTCATCATCATCAACCATCCTCCATCACCAATTTCATGATGCTCACCGCCGTGCGTGATCAATTCCATCGTAGGCTTGCTGGACGGTGATGGGTTGGATGAGATCTATCATGTAATCGAGTTAGTTTTGTTAGGGTTTGATCCCTAGTATCCACTATGTTCGAGATTGATGTTGCTATGACTTTGCTATGCTTAATGCTTGTCACTAGGGCCCGAGTGCCATGATTTCATATCTGAACCTATTATGTTTTCATGAATATATGTGAGTTCTTGATCCTATCTTGCAAGTCTATAGTCACCTACTATGTGTTATGATCCGGCAACCCCAAAGTGACAATAATCGGGACCACTTACGGTGATGACCGTAGTTTGAGGAGTTCATGTATTCACTATGTGTTAATGCTTTGGTCCAGTACTCTATTAAAAGGAGGCCTTAATATCCCTTAGTTTCCACTAGGACCCCGCTGCCACGGGAGGGTAGGACAAAAGATGTCATGCAAGTTCTTATCCATAAGCACGTATGACTATATTCGGAATACAGGCCTACATTACGTTGATGAATTGGAGCTAGTTCTGTGTCACCCTATGTTATGACTGTTACATGATGAACCGCATCCAGCATAATTCTCCATCACCGATGCAATGCCTACGAGCTTTTCACATATTGTTCTCCGCTTATTTACTTTTCCATCGCTACTGTTACAATTACTACAAAACCCAAAAATATTACTTTTGCTACCATTACCGTTACTTCCATACTACTTTGCTACTAAATACTTTGTTGCAGATACTAAGTTATCCAGGTGTGTTTGAATTGACAACTCAACTGCTAATACTTGAGAATATTCTTTGGCTCCCCTTGCGTCGAATCAATAAATTTGGGTTGAATACTCTACCCTCGAAAATTGTTGCGATCCCCTATACTTGTGGGTTATCATGGTCCTGGTGATGAACTCTTGAGCGGCGGGCACTCCTTGCCCTGTGTTCCCCTGATGGAAATGTGCCGTGAAGCCCGCCTCCAAGTGGTGCCCGAGCGCCTCCCTCTTGATGTTGGCAAGGTCTGAGGCCCTCCAGAAGAGAGCCCCCGAGCCCTGCCCGAGGAGGGCGCCGGTTCTAAATTTTGGAATGTTATAAACAAATAGATAGATTTGATTGATTGCTTGATTGATTGACTGAAAGTGAGTGAATTCGAAACTTTTGAAAGTTAGATGAGAGGGAATAAAAGGACTTTCCCAAACTTTCATTTTGCTTTTATGATCTTCGGGAATTCAAATTCTTTTCATCACATAACCCTGGAGAGAAGATGACATGACTTCTTCCATTTATTTAAATGACAAGGGGTGTTGAAAATATTTGAATTTCATTTGGAAAATATTTCCAACCCTGAAACTTTAGGCAACTCAATGATTTTCACGAGCGAAGATAAAATGACTTCTTCAAAACATATGAAATATGAGTTGGAAGTTTCATTTCATATTTGGGATTTCTCAAATTTTGAAAATAGGATCATTGGATTTATTTAATTATCTTCATAAAGTTTTTCCTATAAAAAAATTAAGAGAAGGGAATAATATGACTTTCCCAACATTTAGGAAAAATGAAGATATTATAAATAAATCAAAAATTTGGTTTTGGAAGATTTGTTTTGCTTAGGCAAAATGAGCATTTTAAAAATATTATGCATGTTTGCCGCTTTTAAAGTTCATTTTGTTTGACTCATTTTAGGAGTCGGGGAAAATTTGTTTTATTTAAATCGGAGTTCGTTTGATATTTTTTTTTAATTCGTTTTGTTTTAATTTAAAAAAAACGCGCCCTTCTGGGCCAAGGCCCAGCTGCCCAGCCAGCCAGCCCGGCCCAGCGCCCGCATCTCCTCCCTCGCGCCCGAAAGGGAGCTCTCCGCCAAGACGCCACCGCCGCCGCCAGTCCGGGTCGGACACCCGCCACCGTGCCCCTCCCCAAGGCACCGGAGCCCCCTCCTATTTATACCCGCGGACCCCCTCTCTCCTCACCTCACCCCTTGCCCGCCAAGCCGAGTCCGCCGCCGCCCAAGGGCCCGCCCGCCGGCCGTTCCCGTCGCCCGGCCGGACCCCGCCGCCCCTCGCCTCCCGAACCCCGCCGAGCCCCGCGCCCGGAGCCCCACGGACCTCGCCCGGCGAACCCCGCCGAGGTAGCCGCCGCCCCGTTCCGATCCGATCCGATCCGGTTTTTTTTTTAAAAAGACCGATCCGGTTTTTTTGCGATGTTCGGTTTTTTTCAAAAACCTAGATTGTTTTTATTTATTTTTGGTTTTCGTATTTAGTGAACGTTCACCGACCCGTTCGTTTCAATGAACGCGTTCGTTGGATTAGTTCTGTTAACGAACGTCCGTTATTTAATCCGTTCGTCATTTTTCTTTTAAATCGGATTTAATCCATTATTTTTTCAGATTCGATTTCTGATCCGAGTTTCAAATCTGTTTTATTTCTTGCTCGTTTATCGGAATCAGGTGATTCAAGCGCCTGGAGTTTCGTAACGAAACCGCCGTTCCGACTAACCTACTTACACAGAGTTTTGCTACTGTAAAATTTTGACCTAATTTCAGATTTGCTAGACCGAGTCGTTCTCTCTCGAGTTCCGACTTTCGATGCTTTATTTGATTCGATTCTTTTGCAACCAGGGTTCTTAAGTTGAACTATCTGGTTAGATCTTTTATTCGAGATTTCCCCGTGCATTAGATGAGTGCTTATTGTATGCTTGTTGTTTGTCTGCGTTAGATCACCCGGAGTGCCGCTTGTTACTTGAATCTCTAGGTCTCGCGGATCATCAGCAAGGCAAGTAACACTTTGGTCATACTCTTCTCATACCCAGTTTTATGCATTAGATCTATTCCTCAAACACTTGCATGTTAGGATCTAATTAAATTGTGGGATGGGAAGTAGATTGAGGTAGTACCTATTACCTGCTTTTACTTATGAAACCTTGGGAGTTACTTCTCGTTTGCTTGATCATGCCATGCTATGCTAGTAGACGTGGATTGGGTGAGTGAATATCCATGACAGATGTGAGATTGTTAATTAATGGTTTATCTAAGGTGGCAACTTAAACACACATCTGGGTGGATTGAGGCACCTGGTTTCTATCGAGGACTTGCCTGTATTTCTTCGGACCGCCACCTGTGCTCTAAGGGATCATAAGATTATTCAAACTGGAAACTTCCGTGTGCAGCCACAAGCCAATTATGGGCTCTGGCGTAGTTGACTAAGTTGTGCGAACTCTTACGGGTAGGCTAGCTGATGTAGGGGATGTAGGTTGGTACGGTCTACCCACATGTAAGGTGCTAGCGCTTATGAAAGACTATGTCTCGGTCATCCGTCTCTCAAACACCATGTAGTGCGAGAAACCAAACGGAGGCGATCGAGTCTTGTGGGGAAAAGTGCGCAAACCTCTCAGAGAGTGTATAAACTAATCATGATTAGCCGTGTCCCCGGTCATGGACAATTTTGAGTATCTAGTACCTGGATATCCTGTTGATCTCATCACGTTACTTAATATAATTTGTTGGGTTTGATGAGTACTTTTAATTGGGATTGAGGATGCTGTCAACCATTCTCAATGTTCAACAACCACCATGATAGTTAAATAAATTTATTCCTTTGAAGTAGGGAAAAATTGGCTTTTCGCAAAAACTGTAACCATAGAGCTTTCCACCAGCCATATATGCATGTAGTATAGTCTATTCCTTCATTACTCTCTATGTGTTACATTGCCAGCATATTCCATGTGCTGACCCGTTTTCGGGCTGCAACTTTTCATGTTGCAGACTTTTCAGACGACGAGTAAGTGACACGTTAGGGTTACGATTTCCTATACTCAACTTTGCCGTTGGTGTTGATGGGAATCCACAACCTTGTTAAGCTTCCGCTATATTTTGGATTGAGGTAATAGTATTTACGTTACTTTATACATGTGATTTACCTGTTATAAATCCTTCGAGTAATCGTGTGTGTCAAAGATACCGATCCAGGATGACACGAAAGCACGTAGACTTGATCCATTCGGTCGGGTCGCTACAAGATGGTATCGAGCACATGTTGACTGTAGGACGTGACCCTAGAAACCCATGACAAGCCCATAGGAAAGATTTTTCTCTACAACTTCATTTTCAAAAAGATCTTTTACCTCTCTTCTCTTACGAGCTTATTCAAATATTCCCTTTTAGTGAGACCATACCCCTTTTCCTTTTGACCACTCGAAGATTTGGTGATGAGACCACTCCAAGGAGACAAGATATCGGACAACTAAGACCATTTGAAATGAAGAGGATTTTACCGTGTAAATGGAAACTACAACTGTTGAAGACTCGAGACTTGGAGAATTTGAAGGCTTTGAAGAATTCCCAGATTTTATGACCTAGGAAGGTTACGCTTATGGAATTGAGAGATTATGGAAGTAATCAATACCCAAGATTAAGGTGTATTGGAGTAAGACCAGGATCTGGAGTATTACATGAAGAAGTTTAAGGTGGATCTACAGGAAGCTATATTTGACAAGGAGGCAAATTCGTGAAGCACTTGGAACCAGAAGTTGAAAGTAGCCAAGCTGGAGGAGCAAAACCTCGAGATACCGGAGATTCGTCTGGAGTTGAAGGATAGAAGGACATGGTTCATGTCAAGGAGGTTGAAACCTAGAAGTTTGGAACCCAAACTCCAGAAATATTAAAGGATGTCACTGAGAGAATTCGCGTCAACAGAGATGATTTGGCAAAAGAACTTGAGAAGGACAAGCATGATCAGCAGGAGCCACCGGAGACATGATCAAGATTTGAAGAGTTTGATGACTTTGAAGATTTATTGACCGTTAGAAGACCAAACCCCTGTTACATACCTACGTTAGATGCGACGATTGTGAGCTGTCATTTGTTTGATGTTTTTCCGACAGCCACAATAAAATCTTTCTTTTCAAAACCATTGTTTGTATTGAGTGCATCCCTCTCGATCTCTCTTATCCCACCCCAAACCCATGGACCCGTTAGAAGATGAATGGAGAAGAGCTTATATTTTCTGGACCGATGAGTCAATTGGAGATGGACCGATGGATTCAGAACATGGAGGATCATATGGAGAACAACCCTATAGTCAGAAAGGATATGGCCCAGCATGCTCTTCCGTGCTTTGAAAGAGGTGCTGCTATCTAGTGGAGGATGTACCAAACCATCAATGTGGCCAGGAGTAACCACTTGGAAAGAATTTAAGTTGACTTTGCCAAAGTCTCGTCTTGTGTCCTAGAAATTGAAGCCTGATGGAAGTGATATGAAGAAACCATGCGCATGCAAGATTTGTGGAGAAATAGCACACAACCATAAAGAACACAAGGACGAATACCCTCATAATCGGAGGATTATCAAAGGAGTTAGCCGAGGATTTTCAGGGAACTTTGATTGGAGATTATTCCCAAAAGGTTTTGTTGCATCAATGGAAGTTCAGTCTACATTGTTGGGAAAGATCCGTGAAGCTCAGGATGACAAAGAGATTTCGAGGTAAAAGAGAGGATGAGTAAAGGAAAGGCCAAAGGTTTTCGTAAGGATGAGCACGACACCTTATGGTTTGAGGACAGTGTACATATACCCAATAATGCAAAGATCGAAGTTAAAACTTCAGAGGCTCATGACTCACCATACTCGATTCGCCTACGGAAACACCAAGATGTACTTGGATTTGAAGGAGTGTTTACGTGGACTGGTATGAAGAAGGATATTGCGGAGTATGTAGTCGTAAGTGATGTATGCCAGAGAAAGTAAAAGCAGAGCATCAGAAGCCAGCAGGATTATTGCAGCCTATGCCGATACCCGAATGGAAGTAGGATAAGCTTGGCATGGATTTCATTACTAGATTTCCCAGAACCCGAACGGGATATGATTCTATCTGGGTAGTAGTTTATTCGCTTGATCAAAGTGGCTCGCTTTATCCCAGAGAAAACCACCTATACAAGTGTGAAGTTGGCCAAGATATATTTGACAAGGATCGTATGTCTGCATGGAGTTCCGAGGACCATCGTAGAGGAACACAGTTTACCTCAAAGTTTTGGAATCAGCTGCACCAGACTTTGGGTACTAGGCTAGAGTTCAGTACAACCTTTCATCCACAGACAGATGGATAAATCAAGAGAGTCAATCAGATTTTGGAGGACATGTTGAGAGCGTATGCGCTAGATTATGGATCTAGTAGTGATGATAATCTACCTTACGCTGAGTTCTCATACAACAAAGGTTACCAAGTCAGTTGAAGATGGCCCTTTTGAAGTTTTGTATGGGAGAAGGAGCCAGACACCGTTGATGTGGTATGAAGTTGGAGACCGTCGGTTGTTTGGACCAAATGTGATCAAGGAGTGAGAAGAGAATGTTAAGTTGCTTCGAGATAGACTGAAGGTAGCTCAGTCCAGGCAGAAGAGTTATGCAGACTCGAAAACGCAAGGAGATAGTCTATGAAATCGGAGACAGAGCATATCTTTGTGTGCCAGCTCTGCGAGGAGTTAAACAATTTGGAGTTAAGGGAAAGTTAGCCCCGAGATTTGTAGGACCATACCGAGTTTTGGAGCGTATGGGAGAAGTTACCAACAAGTTGGAGTCACCCAAGGACTGTCAGAGTTCATGATGTGTTTCACGTTTTCCAGTTGAAGAAGTGCCATGCGAGAGATGGCCAATATTTCCTTGTAAGGACGCTTGACCTGGAAAGGATAATGATGTTCCACGAAGTGGAGTATGGACTTCATAAGTATAAGTTTTTTTCACGGTAGGTGGGATATCCCACGAGGATGAAGAGATGAAGTACTCTTTGGATATAAAGGAGGTATGATGTTGGAAATTTGGATCAATGGAAATTCCATGATGAGTCTGAGTAATCATGTCTAGTTTGGTGCCAATAGAAGGAAAGAGACAGTACAATTGGATGGAATTAAGTATGCCAGGAAGTTGGATGTTGGATTAAGTATCAGTTGCCCCGATGATGAGTTCAAGGATTATAAGTGATGAGATGGGCCATAACCCACAGGCCCCAGGACTTGCCAAGAAGCAAGCACACTCTTGCTGAAGGAGAAACCCTGGAAGAAGTTATGATTTTATCGACCAACGATTCTATAGGAGTTTACGCAAAACCTGAGAGTTGTTAAGGAACGATAGATGTTTGTTTGGCCTGCAGAATCAATGGATTTTCCGAACTTGGTTCGTCGACAAGAAAAATTCTGCAATGCTTGCGAGGATGACCGAGTGTTAGAATGCGAGATTCGCTAACCAATGTACAAGGTAATGATTTGGGTGCGGGATGGATTGATCACCATACTGACTTACTCTTATTATTCGCCTTGCTATACGGGATGGTAAATCTGAGTGACTTACCTATAGTCGAGAGACGACGATCAAAACCTTGTTTGAACCTTAGAATGGTATAAGTATTTTCCCTTGTACAAGGCAGTTGTTGCCAACCGTAGGATATACGGTGAGGTTCAACCTGCACCCGTTTCTGCAGGAGAAACCATAAATTGTTGACCACCATGAGATATCGATAGTTGTTTAGAATTGGCGCCCGGACACAGCCGACTAAGAAGACCCAGTTTAGGGATAACCTTACCAAGATGAAAGGACAAAGGAATTGAGGAAAAGGTTATGCCACTACCTAAGAGCCCAGAGAAGGGATTATCCTTAATATCTCGAGAAGACCGACACTCACGACAATAAGGATGCACGATGTCGAGTTTTGATGGAACCTTAACAATGCTTCTAAGGGTGTTAGCACCCGAGACCCCGGAGATGATCGATGGACTTTGAGAAGACCCCCAAACCCTAACCTATTTCTTGCTAGCCTCTCCGAATCTCGAGGGCGAGATTCATTTTAAGTGGTAGTTTGTAACATCCCAAAATTCTAAATTTTGGAATGTTATAAACAAATAGATAGATTTGATTGATTGCTTGATTGATTGACTGAAAGTGAGTGAATTGAAACTTTTGAAAGTTAGATGAGAGGGAATAAAAGGACTTTCCCAAACTTTCATTTTGCTTTTATGATCTTGAGAATTCAAATTCTTTTCATCACATAACCACGGAGAGAAGATGACATGACTTCTTCCATTTATTTAAATGACAAGGGTGTTGAAAATATTTGAATTTCATTTGGAAAATATTTCCAATTCTGAAACTTTATGCAACTCAATGATTTTCACGAGCGAAGATAAAATGACTTCTTCAAAACATATGAAATATGAGTTGGAAGTTTCATTTCATATTTGGGATTTCTCAAATTTTGAAAATAGGATCATTGGATTTATTTAATTATCTTCATAAAGTTTTTCCTATAAAAAAATTAAGAGAAGGGAATAATATGACTTTCCCAACATTTAGGAAAAATGAAGATATTATAAATAAATCAAAAATTTGGTTTTGGAAGATTTGTTTTGCTTAGGCAAAAATGAGCATTTTAAAAATATTATGCATGTTTGCCGTTTTTAAAGTTCATTTTGTTTGACTCATTTTTAGGAGTCGGGGAAAATTTGTTTTATTTAAATCGGAGTTCGTTTGATATTTTTTTTAATTCGTTTTGTTTTAATAAAAAAAAACGCGCCGCCCTCCCTCATGCGCCCTTGAGCGGGAGCTCTCCGCCGCCGCCGCCACCGCCGCCCGTGTCCGGGTCGGACACCCGCCGCCGTGCCCCCTCCCCAAGGCACCGAGCCCCCTCCTATTTATACCTCACGGACCCCTCTCTCCTCACCTCACCCCGCCGCCCGCCGCCTGGCCGAGTCCGGCCGCCCAGGGCCTTGCCCGCCGCCGCCGTTTCGCCCGGCCGACCCGCCGCCCCTCGCCTCCCGAACCCCGCCGGAGCCCCCGCCGCCCCGGAGCCCCACCGGACCTCGCCGGCGAAGACCCGCCGGAGGTAGCCGCCGCCCCGTTCCGATCCGATCCGATCCGGTTTTTTTTTAAAAAGACCGATCCGATTTTTTTGCGATGTTCGGTTTTTTTCAAAAACCTAGATGGTTTTTATTTTTTTGGTTTTCGTATTTAGTGAACGTTCACCGACCCGTTCGTTTTAATGAACGCGTTCGTTGGATTAGTTCTGTTAACGAACGTCCGTTATTTAATCCGTTCATCGTTTTTTCTTTTAAATCGGATTTAATCCATTATTTTTTCAGATTCGATTTCTGATCCGATTTTCAAATCTGTTTTATTTCTTGCTCGTTTATCGGAATCAGGTGATTCAAGCGCCTGGAGTTTCGTAACGAAACCGCCGTTCCGACTAACCTACTTACACAGAGTTTTGCTACTGTAAAATTTTGACCTAATTTCAGATTTGCTAAACCGAGTCGTTCTCTCTCGAGTTCCGACTTTCGATGCTTTATTTGATTCGATTCTTTTGCAACCAGGGTTCTTAAGTTGAACTATCTGGTTAGATCTTTTATTCGAGATTTCCCGTGCATTAGATGAGTGCTTATTGTATGCTTGTTGTTTGTCTGCGTTAGATCACCCGGAGTGCGCCGCTTGTTACTTGAATCTCTAGGTCTCATGGATCATCGCTAAGGCAAGTAACACTTTGGTCATACTCTTCTCATACCCAGTTTTATGCATTAGATCTATTCCTCAAACACTTGCATGTTAGGATCTAATTAAATTGTGGGATGGGAAGTAGATTGAGGTAGTACCTATTACCTGTTTTACTTATGAAACCTTGGGAGTTACTTCTCGTTTGCTTGATCATGCCATGCTATGCTAGTAGACGTGGATTGGGTGAGTGAATATCCATGACAGATGTGAGATTGTTAATTAATGGTTTATCTAAGGTGGCAACTTAAACACACATCCGGGTGGATTGAGGCACCTGGTTTCTATCAGGACTTGCTCAGATTTCTTCGGACCGCCACCTGTGCTCTAAGGGATCATAAGATTATTCAAACTGGAAACTTCCGTGTGCAGCCACAAGCCAATTATGGGCTCTGGCGTAGTTGACTAAGTTGTGCGAACTCTTACGGGTAGGCTAGCTGATGTAGGGGATGTAGGTTGGTACGGTCTACCCACATGTAAGGTGCTAGCGCTTCGAAAGACTATGTCTCGGTCATCCGCTCTCAAACACCATGTAGTGCGAGAACCAAACGGAGGCGATCGAGTCTTGTGGGGAAAAGTGCGCAAACCTCTGCAGAGTGTATAAACTAATCATGATTAGCCGTGTCCCGGTCATGGACAATTTTGAGTATCTAGTACCTGGATATCCTGTTGATCTCATCACGTTACTTAATATAATTTGTTGGGTTTGATGAGTACTTTTAATTGGGATTGAGGATGCTGTCAACCATTCTCAATGTTCAACAACCACCATGATAGTTTAATAAATTGATTCCTTTGAAGTAGGGAAAAATTGGCTTTTCGCAAAAAACTGTAACCATAGAGCTTTCCACCAGCCATATATGCATGTAGTATAGTCTATTCCTTCATTACTCTCTATGTGTTACGTTGCCAGCATATTCCATGTGCTGACCCGTTTTTGGCTGCAACTTTTCATGTTGCGGACTTTTTAACGACGAGTAAGTGACACGTTAGGGTTACGATTTCCTATACTCAACTTTGCCGTTGGTGTTGATGGGAATCCACAACCTTGTTGCTTCCGCTTATATTTTGGATTGAGGTAATAGTATTTACGTTACTTTATACATGTGATTTACCTCTGTTATAAATCCTTCGAGTACTGTGTGTGTCGGCATACCGATCCAGGGATGACACGAAAGCACAGAGACTTGATCCATTCGGGTCGGGTCGCTACACTTCCTATGCGATGGAGGGAGGCGCCCCTGGGACGGGCGCTGATCCTGACGAGGTTCTAGTTGCGACGCCACCCTCCTGAGGTCCTGCTTGGCGCAGCTGCTTCTTCTTCTTGGGGGTGGCCTCAAGAGGGCACTCGCCCTTGCTGTCAGGGTTGTCGATTGCTGCAGCTTGAAAGGCACGCTCAAGGGAGCATACCGCATCTCTTTCTTCGCATGGGACCGTGATGATTCCGCCGCTTCTCGCCATCTTGAGGACATTGTAGCCGTGATGGGTCACTGCCATGAACTTGGCCAGTGCTGGATACCCGAGGATGGCATTGTACGGCAGACGGATGTGCGCGACGTCGAAGTCGATGAGTTCGGTCCAGTAGTTCTTACATTCTCCGAAGGTGACAGGGAGGCGGACCTGCCCTATCGGTGTGGTGGAGCCGTCGGTCACTCCTGAGAAAGGCTTGGTGGGCTGAAGCTGATCATACGGCACATGGAGGTTGTCGAACGTGTTGACAGACAGGACGTTGAGCCCTGCGCCGCCCGTCGATGAGGGTCTTGGTAACTTGCACGTTGTTGATGACTGGGGAGCAAAGCATCTGGAGGGCGCCTGTGGTGGCCGCGCACTTGAGCTGATCCGCCAAACTGAAGGTGATGGCGCACTTGGACCACCTGAGCGGTCTTGTGGCCTCAAGCTTGGGGAGGACTGCATTCACTTCACGAGCAAACTGTTTGAAGATACACTGCGAGGCTGGGGCCTGAGCTCCGCCCAATATGCAGGCGATAGCTCATGGCTCCTGGAAGCCCCCAGCCCCCTCGTCTTGATGGTGGTCGTCATTCCTTCTTGGTGGTGGCGGTAGTGGAGGAAGACCAGCGTTGCCCACAAGGCTGATCCCTCTAGGCACCCTTGCGAGGCTGATCCAGCCAGCAGTCCTCACGAGGCCGGTCACACCACTCCTGGCACGGGCCACTGTCGTCGCAACGTCTGCCACCACGTCCTCCTCCTCGGCCGTAGCCCCGGTCGTTGTGCTCGGGGCGTCGACTAAAGCGTCCTTCTCGAATGGCTCTGAGCTCTTGACAGTCGCTGGTGTTGTGTGTATGTAGGTTATGGAAGGAGCAGAACGGTTGGCTGCTCTTGGATGACTTGGGCTGATCTTTGCCGCGCTTGGTGTCTGGCTCCGCCGTGAGCACGGCTGCTCCCTTGCGCTTCACGTCCTTGGCCTTGGTGCAAGTGCTAGTTATCGACTAGAGGGGGGTGAATAGGCGATTTTTATGAGAGTCTTCAAAACATGAGAGTTTCGAAGACAAACAATAGAAATTAACCTATTGATATGCAGGGGAAGGTAGACTACACTTGAAAGCACAAGTGCTCCCTAGGTGGTTTTGGTAATTAATGTCAACATATCTCTTGTTGGACTAACACTTTTATCTAGTATGTTTCAGATAAGTTCAACAATGGAGTGGCATGGACTAAAGGATGTGGGAACTCCTTCAAGATGCTAAGGACAAAGGATTGGCTCAAGCTTCAAGCTCAAGACTCCTCATTTTACATTTTAGTGATCCAAGATCACATTGAGTCTATAGGAAAACCCAATACTATCAAGGAGGGATGAGGTGTTGCTTAATGAGCCTCTTGCTTCATGTGCTTAGTGATATGCTCCAAAACCCTCGACTACTTTCCCACTTCCACACATATGACCTAAACCTAAAGTCAAACTCGGCCCTAGCGAGTTTTTCTGTAGCAACCCGACCTCAGATGGTCAAGCCTTCTCGTATCTGTGCCATCCACGGATCAAGATGTCTTGGCACACACAAGACATCAATGTATATATCAAAGTGCAATCACATGTATAAATAACGTAAAATGATATATACCTCATAATACTCAGCGGAAACAATCAAACGGGTGTGGAGTCCCATCAACGCCATCGGTAGGTTGAGTGTAGACCGTAACCCTGTATCGTAACTCTTACTCGTCGAGGAAATATCTGCAACATGATACGTTGCAGCCGTGTAGGTCAGTACATTGAATGTACTGGCAAGATCACAACATGAATAAACAGATGGTAAAACTATACTAGATCTCCTCCAGTTCTTCTGCTAGATTTTCTCTGTCGACACGGAGTTTCTTGTGACGACCCTGTATGTCCTGAAGTTGTTCCTTGAGCTTCTGGATTTCAATGTCCTTGGCATGAGACATGGTCCTGCTGTTCTTCGCTTCTCGACGCATCCTCGAGATCTCGAGGTTCTCCTCCTCCATCTTGTTTACCTTCGCCTCTCGAGTCTTGACCTCTTCTCGTAGTGCTTCATTGTCGAACAGGGCTTCCGGAAGGTCCATCCAAGATTCTTGACGTATTGTTCCAGATCCTGATTGTACACTAAAAGTGGGGAAAACTTCATCTTTTGCGCTTCCGTCAAGGCAATAGTTGCTCCATCGGACTTCGCCATCCCATCCTTCCAAAGAAGTGTGGGTTTAGTGCAGACGATGACGATAGCACAAACGCGTAATAGCATCATCATGGACGGCCGTGTTGATGCCCATATCACGATCACCATTTATAGTTCAAGATGATGTCTGCAGCCTTGGGGGCTTCTTTACGACCAAAAACTTGGGTCTTGACTCCCCACGATCTGGACGTCCTCTTAGTTGCCTTGATCTCGTGTATCGGTAACTTCAGCAATGACTAGCTCCACAAGGAAGGGGCCTCCAAGAACCTTCTCGTAGTGTTCTCTTTTGTTCGTAATGTAGCTCTCCATCTATAGTTGAAATAAGGAAGGTTCAGTAGAAGGAATCAGGTGTTACGAGAGTAGTACAAAACAAAGGTCATTCCTATTGGGGTCTTCATATTACTAAGTCATTTTCTAGGGTCACGTTCTACAGCCAACCTGGCTCTGATACCATATCTCAGAGTAACCCGACCTCGACGGTCAAGCCTCGTGTATCTGTGCCATCCTCGGATCAAGATCTTGGCACACACAGTACATCAATGTATATATCAAAGTGCAATCACATGTATAAATAACGTAAAATGATATATACCTCATAATACTCAGCGGAAACAATCAAACGGGTGTGGAGTCCCATCAACGCCATCGGCAGGTTGAGTGTAGACCGTAACCACTGTATCGTAACTCTTACTGTCGAGGAAATATCTGCAACATGATACGTTGCAGCCGTGTAGGTCAAGACATTGAATGTACTTGGCAAGATCACAACATGAATAAACAGATGGTAAAACTATACTATATGCAATTTGGCTTTGTGGCTCAGATCTGAGTTTTGTTTATGCGTAAAAGCTGATTTTATTTTCCCTACATCAAAGGAATAAATGAAGTCTGTACTATGGAGTCTTCTATCATGACATGGTTCCGCCAACCGATGTCTCATAGCCCAAAATCATCATATGTTGCCCATAATTAAGTTATCAATCCGTGTTGAGAGTTCCGAGATAGATCCAAGTCCGAGGCTCAAATTGTCCGTAATCGGGACACGGCTAATCGATTAGGTTATAACCCTCTGCAGAGGTTTGTACACTTTACCCGCAAGATTCGATCCCTCTCTTTACGTTCTCGCACTTCGTGGTGTTTGAGAACAAGATGACCAAACATGGTCTTCCAAAGAGTTCCTCGACCACCGTCCGTACTCAACCCATCCTACCGTAGTTCTACATCCGCTAGTACCGTCCCACCAGAGTCACAACTAAGGTCAACCAAGCCAGAGCCCATAATGACTTGCGGTTGCACAGGTAAGCTTCCGGGCATGAAGTATTCTTCCGTCTCTTTGAGTCTGGGTGAAGCTTTCGCAAGATGTCATGGCGCTTCTCCATGCATCCCGGCTAACCACTGGTTTCTCCAGGTGCCCGTCAACCGCCCTTCACCCGATGAGTGTGTATTGAATTCTTGTCTCGAGTCTTGAAGTCTTGAGGCCTTGAAGATGCAGTCCTTGCAGATGCCATCATGGAGTTGTCGTCATTGACGTAGAGTCCTCCTTTCTCACACCACTCCGAACACTCATACCAAACCCCGTCTACTATAGCGTAGCATTTAAATAAAACGTCCGGGCTTGGTAACAGGGTGATGGGTTCCTACCTCATGCATACTACTCAACTACAAGGATTCAATAACACTATCGAGGTGTGGTTGCAAGGATGCCACTAAATGCAATAAAAACATAGGTATGAAAGCAATGGTCAAAGTGAACTTGCCTGGTAATACTTGATGAAGATAACAACGTCGAGGAAAATGACTTGGTAGAACTAATCGTCACTCCGTTGAAAATCTATATAGTCAAACATAGCATTCACATAAGCAAACATCCTAGCAAACAATTTTAGCACTCGAAATAACAATCAAAACAGCAAGGAAAATCGATAATAAAACTCAAACAAAATCAAAAGAAACTTCAAATAAAACTACAAAGAAAAACTACTAACGAAGATCTATGACTTTGCTACAAACATCTAATATAGTTTTGCCGTAAGTAAAAACTTAACAACAATTAAAATACTAAACTAATAAATTAACAGAAAATAAAATGTAAAATAACTAATTTAACAGAAATTATTTTTTTCCATAAAATTTTATTTGCAAAAAGAAACAAATAAAAAGCTTTTATAAAACTCTAACTATGACCTATAGAAGGTTTCATACAAAACTAAGGAAAATAATTTTTTTAAAGTAAAAATAAATTTTCTCCTGTTGTCTAACAGAAACACAACTAATTTTGTCAAAAGTGACAAAAAGAAATAATTTAAAACTAATAAAAACAATAAATAAAAAGCTAAAACAGAACTAATATTAAAACAGTACTGTTTTGCTAAAAACCTAATTTAAATTAACCTGAAAATAAAATACTAAATACTACTGGATAAACAAAGGTCCTAGAGACCAGGAGCAAAAAGAATTAATTAAAAACCTATTTTTAAACTCCCGAATAAGCAAAACAAGCTTTAATTCAAATCTGATCTAACTCAATTTTTATAAATCCAAACATAGACAAATAATATATTTTTGGAAACTACAAGAAAATTGTGATCTAACGCGAAAAGAATCAGCATCATTGGACTTCTAGATCAAAAGTTATAAGCTAAACAAGAACGGAACTAAATCTGTTAAGGAAATAAATCTGAAAAACGAGAACGGAGTTACCTGTACGTGAGGCAGAGATGGCAGGAAGGAGACGGCGATGTGGAGGGCTGCTCAAGCGAGGGGGCGAGGTCGCCAAGCAGGGTGGGGGTGGCGGAGGAGGGGTCGGCGCTGGGGAGGTTCCAGAGAGCTCCCGTGAGCGTTCTAGGTAGGAAAAGGAGGACGGTGGCGAGAAGGCTACAGGCGGGGGCGTGGGGACGGGAAAAATGGAACGAGGAGAGGGAGGGGGTTTTATAGGCGGTATCGGGAGGCGCTGTGATGGAAAGACGAGGGAGATCGGGAAGGTGGAGATTCCTATCTCCATGGATATGGAAAGCTTCTGTAACGTGAGAGGAAACAGAGGAAGGAGATGATCTCTTGTTGGGCTAGAATAGGAAAGTGCTTAATGGGCCAGCAGGTTTTTCCTAATAAAAACGATTCCATTCCTATTTTTAAAATTAGGAAACTAAAACAATAAAAAGGAAATCAAATCAATTCGAATAAAGAGTTTTTATATACTAAAATTATCAGAAAAATAAAATGTAGATGATGAGCATTATTCCACGGCCAAAATAAAAACTTAAAAAATGTTTTTCAGAAAATCCCTAAAGGCTTTATTTCTTTTTGCAAATAATTTTTAAATAAAAACTTTGGTTTTTCTTGGCTCAAATATTTTCAAAAATGCCCCTGATTTTGGAGGGTCATTTTCCTCCGCTCTTTCTTGCTTGCAAGAATTTATTTTTCGGGTATTTCTCGGGAAGAAAAATAGAGAAGCAAGTGCAAATATTTGAAAGAATTAAATTGCAAAACTCCGCTCAAATTCTTTATAGTTGAAGAAGTCATGTCATCTTCTCTCATTGATTTTAATAGGATGAATTTGAATTTACGGAGAAGGGAAAGTCATTTTATTCCCTCTCATTCAAAAGTTTTTGAAAAGGTTCAAATTTCACTCAAGTTTAATTCACTCAAGCAAACAAACAAACAATTCAATTAATTATATTAACATTCCAAAATTTGGGATGTTACAAACCTACCACACTTAAAATGAATCTAGTCCTCGAGATTCAAGAGGCTAGCAAGAAAAGGTTAGGGGTTGGGGTCTTCTAGCAAATGTCTTGGTCGGAAAGGTCGTGGGTGCTACCACACTTAAAAACAAGGTCATGGTTCCAATAAACTCAGATATTTCCTCCGGAGGGCTGACAATGTATGTCTCTTCACATATCTTACAATAGCTCCTTCATTAAAGCTCTTACATCGAGGAAGCATAGAGTTTTCCTCAAAAGCTTGGGTCGGTTCGTCAAAGTTGAAGTTCGTCCGAGACCGGATCTTCTTAGCTGATGGGTGCATGTCCATTCTAAACAACTATCGAAACACTCATGGTGGTCTACAATTTATGGTTTTCTCCTGCAGAAAATGGGTGCAGGTCGAACCTCACCAGTATAACCTACGTTTGTAGCAGTTTGCTGTAATGGGGTTCCATCGTCCTACCATTTTATGGTTTTATGGCTTATCGCGTCAACACTCTTCTAAGTTTTTCAAGGCTCTCTGATTTTCCATCAACATATGATAGTTCATGATAGAAGTCTCCGGTATGGGGGCCAATCCATCCCGTACTTGAATCATTGCCACATATGTAAATATCGAATCACGTATTTTAACACTTGGGCATACTCACAAGCATTGCAGAATTTCTCTTGTTCTCGAACTGAGTTCGTATAAATCCATGGTTTCTGCATGCCAAACAAAACATCTATCGTTACTTCACCACTCTCAGGTTTTTGCGTAACCTCCTACGAAACGTAGGCTGATTGGATCACAGATTCTTCCAAATTTATTCCTTTATCAAGGTTACAACGGTTCCTTCTCAAAATCCCGGGCCTGTGGGTTATGGCCCACTTCAACACTAGTGCAACTTTAACTCATCCTTGGAGTAACTCTCATGTTACACCTCCTTTAATCTAGTAGTACTCTGTTTCTTCATACCATCATATCAAAACAAAACTCCAACTTATTTTGTCCAGCTTCCTTCTATGGCCGTCATGAATAACACGTTTCTTTCTTCATTGATCCCTGTGGCTTTATAGAGTACTATGACCAAAAGAAGTGCACAAGTTTATCCATAAAATCTCATTAATCTCATATCAATCTTTCATTACATCCTTAACCATTTTCAGAATCCAAATTCCAAAAGTACTTGTTACAAATGCTGCCACCCACATGATTTGGTATGGTCGACATTACTTCCACTTTATTTATTTATCCTCCTCGAGGATTCTTCAGTCCCACTGGAATTGTGCGACATGAGCCTTGAAATCTTCAATCTTCTGTTTCATCATGGTGGTCTTGAGCTTCACCTTCATCATCTCTGCATGCACTCCGCTTAGGTATTCACGAGTATAACGGAGTCTTGCTTCAAGTATTTCTCCGATCTGGCGTATGGCTTCCATGGCTGCTTCACGAACGGCATCGAAGAAAGTTGCTTGTGGCACACGTGAGATGAAAAAGTAATGCCCCATCCTCTTTGGGCAAACTCCTTTCAAACGGTTGAGGTGTACCTCCACATACCAAAGTTCCACTCCCTTTTGCATGAAGGGGTAGCCTTTGTAGACTGCATCTCCTTCAAGGTGAATATGCTTCATCATGTCCTTCAAGATCTTCGTAATCATGATCACTTGTCGTGGTCATGATCGTTTGAGGCCCTTAAGGAAAGACTCATAAAGGGTTGTCATCTGCATGTGTAGGATAAGAGGAGTGCTCGGAACAAGGGATGTATCTCCATGGGAAGTTGCAATTGTCTCCGAGAAAGGTTTGGTGTTCAGTTGTCCATGGGTTCAAGATTTCGAAGTCCGTTGAGATAGAAAGAGAAGGCAATTACCCACTCATCAACAAAATTATCGCTTGTAATGGGCCGTTCTACTATGGTTTCGTTTCTAAGTCCTCATTTCTTCAGGTCTTCAATGCTCGGGAGTTTCCAATTCGATGCCGTTCCCATATGAAGGCCTTCTACCATTCTTCCGTAACTTACGCCTCTCATGGTTGAAATAATTACAAGCCTACGAATATCGCATCTATCCAACCATTCAATAAACATACAAAAATAATAGCAACCAAGCATTCATTTATTCAATCAATACTACAGATCGCCACCCACATAAGTTGGTATGGTCAGATACTTAAATTGAGAAAGCGTTCATCTTTATTTCTCTCATGGTGGGATACTACTAATTTATTAGGAACTTGGTCATTGTCCCCACTGGGGCTTCTTCTGTGTGGACTTGATCTCCTCCAGTTCTTCTGCTAGATTTTCTCTGTCGACACGGAGTTTCTTGTGACGACCCTGTATGTCCTGAAGTTGTTCCTTGAGCTTACGGATTTCAATGTCCTTGGCATGAGACATGGTCCTGCTGTTCTTCAGTTCCTGACGCATCCTCGAGATCTCGAGGTTCTCCTCCTCCATCTTGTTTACCTTCAGTCTCTGAGTCTTGACCTCTTCTCGTAGTGCTTCATTGTCGAACAGGGCTTCCAGAAGGTCCATCTGAAGATTCTTGACGTATTGTTCCAGATCCTGATTGTACACTAAAAGTGGGGGAAACTTCATCTTTTGCGCTTCCGTCAAGGCAATAGTTGCTCCATCGGACTTACGCCATCCCATCCTTCCAAAGAAGTGTGGGTTTAGTGCAAGACGATGACGATAGCACAAACGTGCAATAGCATCATGGACGGCGGTGTTGATGCCCATATCCACGATCACCATTTATAGTTCAAGATGATGTCTGCAGTCTTGGGGGCTTCTTTACGACCAAAAACTTGGGTCTTGACTCCCCACGATCTGGACGTCCTCTTAGTTGCCTTGATCTCGTGTATCGGTAACTTCAGCGGCTGACTAGCTCCACAAGGAAGGGGCCTCCAAGAACCTTCTCGTAGTGTTCTCTTTTGTTCGTAATGTAGCTCTCCATCTATAGTTGAAATAAGGAAGGTTCAAGAGAAGGAATCAGGTGTTACGAGAGTAGTACAAAACAAAGGTCATTCCTATTGGGGTCTTCATATTACTAAGTCATTTTCTAGGGTCACGTTCTACAGCCAACCTGGCTCTGATACCATATCTGTAGCAACCCGACCTCAGACGGTCAAGCCTCTGTGTATCTGCCATCCTCGATCGATATCTTTGGCACACACGGTACATCAATGTATATATCAAAGTGCAATCACATGTATAAATAACGTAAAATGATATATACCTCATAATACTCAATGGAAACAATCAAACGGGTGTGGAGTCCCATCAACGCCATCGGCGGAGTTGAGTGTAGACCGTAACCACTGTATCGTAACTCTTACTCGTCGAGGAAATATCTGCAACATGATACGTTGCAGCCGTGTAGGTCGAGACATTGAATGTACTGCAAGATCACAACATGAATAAACAGATGGTAAAACTATACTATATGCAATTTGGCTTTGTGGCTCAGATCTGAGTTTTGTTTGCGTAAAGCTGATTTTATTTTCCCTACATCAAAGGAATAAATGAAGTCTGTACTATGGAGTTTTCTATCATGACATGGTTCCGCCAACCGATGTCTCATAGCCCAAAATCATCATATGTTGCCCATAATTAAGTTATCAATCCGGTGTTGAGAGTTCGAGATAGATCCAAGTCCGGAGGCTCAAATTGTCCGTAATCGGGGACACGGCTAATCGATTAGGTTATAACCCTCTGCAGAGGTTTGTACACTTTACCCGCAAGATTCGATCCCTCTCTTTACGTTCTCGCACTTCGTGGTGTTTGAGAACAAGATGACCAAACATGGTCTTCCAAAGAGTTCCTCTGACCACTGTCCGGTACTCAACCCATCCTACCGTAGTTCTACATCTGCTAGTACCGTCCCAGCCAGAGTCACAACTAAGGTCAACCAAGCCAGAGCCCATAATGACTTGCGGTTGCACAGGTAAGCTTCCGGGCATGAAGTATTCTTCCGTCTCTTTGAGTCTGGGTGAAGCTTTCCGCAAGATGTCATGGCGCTTCTCCATGCATCCCGGCTAACCACTGGTTTCTCCAGGTGCCCACAACCGTCCTTCACCCAAAGAGTGTGTATTGAATTCTTGTCTCGAGTCTTGAAGTCTTGAGGCCTTGAAGATGCAGTCCTTGCAGATGCCATCATGGAGTTGTCGTCATTGACGTAGAGTCCTCCTTTCTCACACCACTCCCGAACACTCATACCAAACCCCGTCTACTATAGCGTAGCATTTAAATAAAACGTCCGGGCTTGGTAACAGGTGATGGGTTCCTACCTCATGCATACTACTCAACTACAAGGATTCAATAACACTACTGAGGTGTGGTTGCAAGGATGCCACTAAATGCAATAAAAACATAGGTATGAAAGCAATGGTCAAAGTGAACTTGCACGGTAATACTTGATGAAGATAACAACGTCGTAAAATGACTTGGTAGAACTAATCGTCACTCCGTTGAAAATCTATATAGTCAAACATAGCATTCACATAAGCAAACATCCTAGCAAACAATTTTAGCACTCGAAATAACAATCAAAACAGCAAGGAAAATCGATAATAAAACTCAAACAAAATCAAAAGAAACTTCAAATAAAACTACAAAGAAAAACTACTAACGAAGATCTATGACTTTGCTACAAACATCTAATATAGTTTTGCCGTAAGTAAAAACTTAACAACAATTAAAATACTAAACTAATAAATTAACAGAAAATAAAATGTAAAATAACTAATTTAACAGAAATTATTTTTTTCCATAAAATTTTATTTGCAAAAAGAAACAAATAAAAAGCTTTTATAAAACTCTAACTATGACCTATAGAAGGTTTCATACAAAACTAAGGAAAATAATTTTTTTAAAGTAAAAATAAATTTTCTCCTGTTGTCTAACAGAAACACAACTAATTTTGTCAAAAGTGACAAAAAGAAATAATTTAAAACTAATAAAAACAATAAATAAAAAGCTAAAACAGAACTAATATTAAAACAGTACTGTTTTGCTAAAAACCTAATTTAAATTAACCTGAAAATAAAATACTAAATACTACTGGATAAACAAAGGTCCTAGAGACCAGGAGCAAAAAGAATTAATTAAAAACCTATTTTTAAACTCCCGGAATAAGCAAAACAAGCTTTAATTCAAATCTGATCTAACTCAATTTTTATAAATCCAAACATAGACAAATAATATATTTTGGAAACTACAAGAAAATTGTGATCTAACGCGAAAAGAATCAGCATCATTGGACTTCTAGATCAAAAGTTATAAGCTAAACAAGAACGGAACTAAATCTGTTAAGGAAATAAATCTGAAAACGAGAACGGAGTTACCCAGACGTGAGGCAGAGATGGCAGGAAGGAGACGGCGATGTGGAGGGCTGCTCCGGCGAGGGGGGCGAGGTCGCCGGCGAGGGTGGGGTGGCGGAGGAGGGGGTCGGCGCTTGGGGAGGTTCCAGGAGAGCTCCTGGTGAGCGTTTCTAGGCAGGAAAAGGAGGACGGTGGTGAGAAGGCTACAGGCGGGGAGGCGTGGTGATGGGAAAAATGGAACGAGGAGAGGGAGGGGGTTTTATAGGCGGTCTCGGGAGGCGCTGTGATGGAAATCTGAGGGAGATCGGGAAGGTGGAGATTCCTGTCTCCATGGATATGGAAAGCTTCAGAACGTGAGAGGAAACAGAGGAAGGAGATGATCTCTTGTTGGGCTAGAATAGGAAAGTGCTTAATGGGCCAGCAGGTTTTTCCTAATAAAACGATTCCATTCCTATTTTTAAAATTAGGAAACTAAAACAATAAAAAGGAAATCAAATCAATTCGAATAAAGAGTTTTTATATACTAAAATTATCGGAAAAATAAAATGTAGATGATGAGCATTATTCCACGGCCAAAATAAAAACTTAAAAAATGTTTTTCAGAAAATCCCTAAAGGCTTTATTTCTTTTTGCAAATAATTTTTAAATAAAAACTTTGGTTTTTCTTGGCTCAAATATTTTCAAAAATGCCCCTGATTTTGGAGGGTCATTTTCCTCCGCTCTTTCTTGCTTGCAAGAATTTATTTTTCGGTATTTCTCGGGGAAGAAAAATAGAGAAGCAAGTGCAAATATTTGAAAGAATTAAATTGCAAAACTCCGTTCAAATTCTTTATAGTTGAAGAAGTCATGTCATCTTCTCTCATTGATTTTAATAGGATGAATTTGAATTTACCGGAGAAGGGAAAGTCATTTTATTCCCTCTCATTCAAAAGTTTTTGAAAAGGTTCAAATTTCACTCAAGTTTAATTCACTCAAGCAAACAAACAAACAATTCAATTAATTATATTAACATTCCAAAATTTGGGATGTTACATTTTCTATCGGCACCAACGAGTTCAAATGTCATAGCCACTGCCACAAACCCTAGGCAAATCGGTTTCACCGATAGGGATCTCGGTCTCACCAAGATGGGATTGTAATCTCTCTGTGTATGTCCATTACCAAAATCGGTCTCACCGAGTTTGTGTAATTGGTACTACCGAGATTCCAATGCAAACTCTCTGGTTAACTTATTACCAAAATCGGTCCCACCGAGTTTGAGTAATCGGTCCCACCGAGTTTGCCTGACCAACTCTCTGGTTAGCTAATTAGCAAAATCGGTCTCACCGAGTTTGTGTAATCGGTCTCATCGAGATTACGTTATGCCCTACCCTAACCATATCGGTCCTACCGAGTTGCATATCGGTCCCACCGAAAACCCTAACGGTCACTAGGTTTACTAAATCGGTCCGACCGAGTTTGATGATTCGGTCCCACCGAGTTTGGTAAATTGTGTGTAGCGGTTAGATTTTGTGTGGAGGCTATGTATACCCCTCCACCTCCTCTTCATTCGTGGAGAGAGCCATCAGAACAAGCCTACACTTCAAGCATCCTATTTCTGAGCGAGAACTACCTACTCATGTGTTGAGGCCAAGATATTCCATTCCAACCATATGAATCTTGATCTCTAGCCTTCCCCGTGTTGCTTTCCACTCAAATCTTCTTTCCAAAATCCAAATCCTGTGAGAGAGAGTTGAGTGTTGGGGAGACTATCATTTGAAGCACAAGAGCAAGGAGTTCATCATCAACACACCATTTGTTACTTCTTGGAGAGTGGTGTCTCCTAGATTGGCTAGGTGTCACTTGGGAGCATCCGACAAGATTATGGAGTTGAACCAAGGAGTTTTTAAGGGCAAGGAAATCGCCTACTTCGTGAAGATCTACCGCTAGTGAGGCAAGTCCTTCGTGAGCGACGGCCATGGTGGGTTAGACAAGGTTGCTTCTTCGTGGACCCTTCGTGGGTGGAGCCCTCCGTGGACTCGCGCAACCGTTACCCTTCGTGGGTTGAAGTCTCCATCAACGTGGATGTACGATAGCACCACCTATCGGAACCACGACAAAAACATCCGTGTCTCTAATTGTGTTTGAATCCTCCAAACCCTTCCCTTTACATTCTTGCAAATTGCATGCTTTACTTTCCGCTGCTCATATACTCTTTGCATGCTTTCTTGTTATGTATTGTGAATGTCAAACTTCTGCCTAAACTCCACTTAAACCTAAAGAAGTTAAAAATTGCAACTTTGGTACGAAGTGTCTAATCACCCCCCCTCTAGACACCTCTTCTCAAGATCCTACAAGTGGTATCCGAGCATTGGTCTCCATTGCCTTGGTTTAATCACCATTGGAGGAAGATGGATGAGTCTACTTTGGGGAGTCTTAGACATAGAGTGCCTATTCTTGATGGAGAGTATTTTCATGAGTGGAAAAATGAGATGCTTGTAATTTTCAATCAATATCATTTGAACAAGTACATTGCTAGCCCTTGTGCACCTCATGTTGATCCTATGCATCCTACCCTTGATGAATCAATTGACATGACTAGAAATCTTAGAACTGTTAATCTCATCACTAGAGGCTTGCCTAGAAACTTAATTAGAATCTTGCCTACTCTTGAGTGTGCCTACACTATATGGAAATTTCTTGAGGAATGCTTTCCAAATTATTCCTTAAAAAATATAGATGAGATTCTCCATAAGTCTATTGCCCTGAGTAAGATGAATACTAGTGATCCTATGTTTGGTGATCGTCTATTTGAACTTACCAACCTTATGCGTGCCAAAGGAGATGTTGGAATAATTGGTGATATTATTTCCGAAGCTATAAGAATTCATAAGCAAGATCATTGTCAAACTCACTCTAACGAATTACCCTCTCTAGGACTTGATCCACCACATGACGATGTTGAACATGGATACTATGATGAGGATGATGATAGTGACTTCGATCTTGATGATGCAATGAGACATTTTGGTCTTATGGCAAATCTTCGGGGATATGTGTCAGGAGGAAAGGAATGGGTTCTTGACAGTGGATGTACCGATCACATGGCCGGAGATAAATACATGTTTCGTGAGCTTGCTGAAAATGATAGTCCTCGAAAGTATGTCACTTTCGGTGACAACTCAAAGGGTAAGGTGGTTGGCCTCGGTAAGGTAGCCATCTCACATGATAGCTCCCTTCAGAATGTCATGCTCGTTGAATCTCTTGGCTACAACTTACTTTTAGTATCTAGACTTGCTGATTTCGGTTTCAATGTCCTATTTACTGAAGTAGATTGCCAAGTGTTTCGTCGAGACAATCATAAAATGGTCTTTACCGGTATCGTAGAGGTGATCTTTACATTGTTGATTTCTCTAAAAGGCACAACCTAAAACTTGCTTCATTGCTAAATCCTCAAAAGGTTGGTTATGGCATAGACGACTAGGTCACGTTGGCATGAGAAACCTTGACAAGCTTATTAAAGGGAATCATATCCTTGGTGTTAACGATGTCATACTTGATAAGGATAGACTTTGCGCTTCTTGTCGAGGCGTGTAAACAGGTTGGAGGAAGGCATCCCGTGAAGAACATCATGACCACAAGGAGGCCACTCAAGCTACTTCATATGGATCTCTTTGGTCCCAATGCTTACAAAAGTCTCGGTGGAAATTCTTTTGGTCTAGTTATAGTTGATGATTTTTCAAGATTTACGTGGGTGTTCTTTCTCGATGATAAATTGCAGGTCCAAAAGATCTTCAAAAACTTCGCTAGGGAGGCCCAAAATCAATTTGAAGTGAAGATCAAGAAGGTTCGCAGCGACAATGGAACGGAGTTCAAGAATGCAAACGTGGACACCTTTCTTGACGAAGAAGGGATTTCACATGAGTTCTCAGCTACGTACACACCTCAACAAAATAGAGTTGTTGAGAGGAAGAACCGGACGCTCATTGAAATGGCGAGAACGATGCTTGATGAGTACAAGATGCCGAAGCACTTTTGGGCAGAGGCGGTTGAGACAGCTTGTCATGCAACAAATCGCTTGTATCTTCACAAGCAACTCGGCAAGACGGCATATGAGCTCCTCACCGGTAACAAACCCCAAGTTGGATACTTTCGAGTATTCGGCTCAAAGTGCTACATTCTTGATAAGCATCATCGTTCAAAATTTGCTCCTAAATCACATGAAGGTTTCCTACTCGGTTATGGCTCAAACTCTCACACTTACCGTTTCTACAACAATTTGACCCGAAAGGTTGAAGAGACGGTAGATGTGAAGTTTGATGAATCTAACGGCTCGCAAGTAGAGGAATTGCCAATTTATGTAGGAGACAAAGACCCTCGGAAGCAATCCAAGACTTGTCTATTGGCAAGGTCCGTCCAACGGAGGTGAAGGAGAGTACCTCGTCCGTCCAAGTGGAAGATTCTACTTCATGACAAGGTGAACCAAGATTTGATACGGAAGCATCCACAAGTGGAACACACCAAGATGAAGAAAATGAGGAAGAACATCACGAACGTCAACAACCTCCTTCTCCACCACGACAAGAAAACGACAACGCCAATAATGAAGAAGATCAAGAAGAAGAAGAAGAAGAACAAGATGAAGAAGATGTTCAACCAAAACCCAAGCAAAAGCTTTCACGAGTTCGAGCAAGAATTTCTAAAGACCATCCCGTGGAGCAAATCTACAATGATATTCAAACCGGGAGAATCACTCGCTCTAAAACTCGTTTAGCTAACTTTTGTGAAAACTATTCTTTCATCTCTATCATTGAACCTATGAAGGTCGAAGAAGCATTGAAGATCCGGATTGAATAAATGCTATGCATGAAGAGCTACACAACTTTGAGAGAAACCAAGTTTGGACGTTGGTTGAGAAGCCCGACAACAACCACAGCATCATCGGTACCAAATGGGTGTTTCGCAACAAGCAAGATGAAGATGGACAAGTAGTTAGCAACAAAGCACGCCTAAATCGCCCAAGGCTACACACAAGTCAAAGGTATGGACTATGGTGAGACTTATGCTCCGTTGCTAGACTTGAGTCCATTCAAGCATCTTACTTGCCTATGCTAATCACCATGATATCACCTTGTACCAAATGGACATTAAAAGTGCATTTCTAAATGGTGAAATAGAGGAGGAAGTTTATGTTAAACAACCTCCCGGCTTTGTCAATCCTAAGAAACCAAATCATGTTTACAAACTTCACAAAGCCCTTTATGGTCTTAAACAAGCTCCTAGAGCTTGGTATAAATGGTTAACCAAGTTTCTTCTTGAAAAGGGATTTGAAATTGGGAAAATTGATTCCACACTTTTTACTAAAAGGGTTAATGGAGAATTATTTGTATGTCAAATTTATGTTGATGATATCATATTTGGATCAACTAACCCTCATTTTAGTGAGAAGTTTGGAAAGCTAATGTCGGAGAAGTTTGAGATGTCAATGATGAGTGAACTCAAATTCTTTCTTGGGTTGCAAATCAAGAAAACTAAGGAAGGTACTTTTGTTTCTCAAACGAAGTACACTAAGGACTTATTCAAGAAGTTCAATATGCAAGAGTGCAAAGGTATGTCTACACCCATGCCTACTAGTGGACATCTTGATTTGACCAAAGATGGTAAACCAGTTGACCAAAAGGTTTATCGCTCTATGATTGGTTCATTGTTATACCTATGTGCTTCACGTCCCGATATTATGCTAAGTGTGTGCATGTGTGTAAGATATCAAGCTGCTCCTAAAAAATGTCATCTTAAGGCCGTAAAAAGGATAGTGAGATACTTAATTCATACACCAAATTTTGGCATTTGGTATCCTAAGAGGGCCTCTTTCGATCTTGTTGGCTACTCCGACTCGGACTATGCCGGAGACAAGGTTGATACAAAGTCCACTTCGGGTACTTGTCAATTTCTTGGTAGATCTCTTGTGTCTTGGTCCTCCAAGAAACAAAACTCGGTATCCTTATCTACCGCCGAAGCGGAGTACACTGCCGTTGGTTCATGTTGTGCTCAATTACTTTGGATGACCCAAACTCTTAAAGATTATGGGATATATGTGAAACATGTTCCATTGCTTTGTGACAATGAAAGTGCTATCAAAATTGGTCGTAATCCCATACAACATTCTCGAACTAAGCATATTGAAGTTCGTCATCATTTCATTTGAGATCATGTTGCTAAGGGTGACATTAAACTTAAGCATGTTCACATCGAAAAGCAATTAGCGGATATATTTACTAAACCTCTTGATGAGAAAGTGTTTTGCAGGTTGAGAGGAGAATTGAACATCATTGATGCTTCAAACTTGGAGTAGAAACTCCATTGGATACATGCAAGACATGAGCTTATGACTAATCCATGATATCTCTCTTATGATGAAAATATTATATCTTGGATATATTTGCATCTTGCATGTTATCTAACCCATGTAGGTACTTGGTTGAATCAAATTCCATGAGATTGTAATCTACTCACATCCTGAGCAATCTCTACATAACCAAGTCTCTACACTATGGTGGTTGAAGACAAGGAAGCACGGAATCATTCAAACATATCATTTGACAAACTCTATGATTGAGGTTCATGATTAACATTTTTTTGATACACAAGTGCTACTCCTTGCAAGAACTAACCCATGTAGGTAGATGGACTCAAATTCCAAGTGGTGCTCCCAACTCTTGATGAGCTACATCAACCTTGAGCAACCCACACAAGTTCAACTACATGATCAACACCACCAACCAAGGTATGTTATTCCATCTTAGAGCTTTACTCCGAGTCATGGGCTGAAGCAACTCGACAAGATGTGAATACATCAAGAAGCTTAAACGAAAAATGGTAACCCCATTTTGAGCTTAAACGATGAGTATGACCTATGATCAAGTGATCTCACTTGACTCCTAAGTCAATATACTCTAACATAGGTGACTTTGTCGCCGACCATCTCTAGATGAAGTTCTCTCGTGTTTTTTCTGTGTTTTTGCATCTGTCTCATGCATATTTGTTTCCCCTTTCAAAAAAACTTCATCTAGATTTCTTTCTTTTCTTTTCAGTTGCTCTGCATTTCCAGCATCCAATTCATTGCATATCATTCAGTAAATTCCTTGCAAATCTTTGTGAGATCTTACTAGTCTAGTGAGTGAGGTGACAAGTGTTTTCTCTGTGATGAACTCGGTTTCACCGATTTGTTGTTTTTGGTCCAACTGAATACTTTCGGTACAACCGAAGCATACCACTCGGTGCCACCGATTTCACAACAGGAAAAGCAGTTTGCCACTTATTCTGTGTTTCTTCTGATCCACCTCCACTCAATGAATCTTGTCCTCTACAAGCATCACATTTTTTATCCAGTGCTTTGTGTTGTGACTCAAGGACCATACCCATTCACAACAAATTCAGAAGACCCTTCTTGGAAATTGATGTAAAAGGGGGAGAGAGAGATCACATCAAAGCTTATCACTTCCAAAGGGAGAGAGAGAGAAATCTCCAGGGGAGAGAATACTCAAGGATCCCAGATTCTTGATGTTCAAGAGGAGAGATGCCACATGTATTTTTGGGGGAAAGACATATTCATATGTGCTTATTTGCATTAAGCTCTGTTCATTTATATCTTTCAGCCCTGATTTTCTGTTCCCTATCTTCTCCCGGTATCCCATGCTAGATTCAGGGGGAGCAAGACATCTAAGGGAAAGAAAACATTTAAATTCATTGCATATCTTTACTCTTGGGGACATGTCTAATCCAATGTGGTACCTAGTACTCACTCTCTACATGTCATCCCAGTCTTGGTATTCTTGTGGTTTCTTCTATTTGCTCTGGCTAGTAGATGTACCTGTGTTATCTAACCTTGTTTGCGCAGGTTCATTCCATCCTAAGCCAACTCAAGACTACAAGGTAAGTATATGCATAACAATCATGTGTATGAGGAATTCTTGCTGATGTACATACTGTTTGCAAGAAGGACTCATGAGCATGAAGGTATTTTCTTTAATATTCTTTGCTCTGATGCATACGGCCAAGATACATGTAACACATTGCCTACTCTATCATGGTTATGCTCTCACATGCTTCTATATTCCATATTCACATGATTGCATACATATAGGGGGTGCCTATGCTTGTTACATGTCTTTCCGAAGCTTTACTTGCTATTCTTTATATCTTTATCTAAAGCTTTGATGTATGTTGTCATCAATTACCAAAAAGGGGGAGATTGAAAGGACAAGTGCTCCCTAGGTGGTTTTGGTAATTAATGTCAACATATCTCTTGTTGGGCTAACACTTTTATCTAGTATGTTTCAGATAAGTTCAACAATGGAGTGGCATGGACTAAAGGATGTGGGAACTCCTTCAAGATACTAAGGACAAAGGATTGGCTCAAGCTTCAAGCTCAAGACTCTTCATTTTACATTATAGTGATCCAAGATCACATTGAGTCTATAGGAAAACCCAATACTATCAAGGAGGGATGATGTGTTGGTTAATGAGCCTCTTGCTTCATGTGCTTAGTGATATGCTCCAAAACCCTCGACTACTTTCCCACTTCCACACATATGACCTAAACCTAATGTCAACCTCGGCCCTACCGATTTTTTCTATCGGCGCCACCGAGTTCAAATGTCATAGCCACTGCCACAAACCCTAGGCAAATCGGTTTCACCGATAGGGATCTCGGTCTCACCGAGATGGGATTGTAATCTCTTTGTGTATGTCCATTACCAAAATCGGTCTCACCGAGTTTGTGTAATCGGTACTACCGAGATTACAATGCAACTCTCTGGTTAACTTATTACCAAAATCGGTCCCACCGAGTTTGAGTAATCGGTCCCACCGAGATTGCCTGACCAACTCTCTGGGTAGCTAATTACCAAAATCGGTCCCACCGAGTTTGTGTAATTGGTCTCACCGAGATTATGTTATGCCCTAACCCTAACCATATCGGTCCTAGCGAGTTGCATATCGGTCCCACTGAAAACCCTAACGGTCACTTGGTTTACTAAATCGGTCCGACCAAGTTTGATGATTCGGTCCCACCGAGTTTGGTAAATTGTGTGTAACGGTTAGATTTTGTGTGGAGGCTATATATAACCCTCCACCTCCTCTTCATTCGTGGAGAGAGCCATCCGAACAAGCATACACTTCCAGCATCCTATTTCTGAGAGAGAACTACCTACTCATGTGTTGAGGTCAAGATATTCCATTCCAACCATATGAATCTTGATCTCTAGCCTTCCCCAAGTTGCTTTCCACTCAAATCTTCTTTCCACCAAATCCAAATCCTATGAGAGAGAGTTGAGTGTTGGGGAGACTATCATTTGAAGCACAAGAGCAAGGAGTTCATCATCAACACACCATTTGTTACTTCTTGGAGAGTGGTGTCTCCTAGATTGGCTAGGTGTCACTTGGGAGCCTCCGACAAGATTGTGGAGTTGAACCAAGGAGTTTGTAAGGAAAGGAGATCTCCTACTTCGTGAAGATCTACCGCTAGTGAGGCAAGTCCTTCGTGGGCGACGGCCATGGTGGGATAGACAAGGTTGCTTCTTCGTGGACCCTTCGTGGGTGGAGCCCTCCGTGGACTCAAGCAAGAACTGCTACCCTTCGTGGGTTGAAGTCTCCATCAACGTGGATGTACGATAGCACCACCTATCGGAACCACGAAAAAAACATCCGTGTCTCCAATTGCGTTTGAATCCTCCAAACCCATCCCTTTACATTCTTGCAAGTTGCATGCTTTACTTTCCGCTGCTCATATACTCTTTGCATGCTTGCTTGTTATGTATTGTGAATGTCAAACTTGTGCCTAAACTCCACTTAAACCTAAAGAAGTTAAAAACTGCAACTTTGGTACGAAGTGTCTAATCACCCCCCTCTAGACACCTCTTCTCAAGATCCTACAACACTAGGCAAGCCATAGTCAAGTATTCAATGAAGTGTAAGTGCGAAAACTAATAGCGGCTATAGGTAGTACGGATCAGGATGGAAGATGGTATGAAGCCAAACAACGATAGTAGTCACACAGTGAAGACAAATAGGTAAAGCAAACGGGCAATGACTTCACGAAGACAAACTTTAAGTGAAGAGAGGGAGAGGATAGAACCAGTCACTTGTTGAGGACACAGGATTTGTTGGACCAGTTCCAGTTGCTGTGACAATTGTACGTCTGGTTTGGGAGGCTGAGATTCAACTCAGAAGACCGTGGCTTCACCTTATTCCCCTTGAGCTAAGGACACCCAGTCCTCGCCCAATTACTCTGGTAAGTCTTCAAGGTAGAATTCCAAACCTTCACAGACTTCGTTCACCGGCGATCCACAATGACTCTTGGATGCTCAGAACGCGCCGCCTAACCGGATGGAGGATTCACAGTCCTCAAGTGTAACAAGTCTTCAGGTCACGCAGACAGAAAGACTTCAGTGATGCCAAACACTCTTTGGCTCTGGGTGTTTGGGCTTTTTCCTCGCAAGGATTTCTCTCTCTCAAAAGCTTCGGAGGTGGGTTGCTCTCAAACGAAAAAAGCCGTGCACTAACTCTAAGCAGCCACCAATTTATGGTGTAGGGGGTGGGCTATTTATAGCCACTAGGCAACCCGACCTGATTTGTCCAAAATGACCCTGGGTCACTAAGGAACTGACACGTGTTCCAACGGTCAGATTTCAAACACACGCGGCAACTTTACTTGGGCTACAAGTAAAGCTGACTCATCCAACTCTGGATAAGATTTGCTCTCATTGTCTTCACTCGAAGACATAGGATTTTGGTTGAGCATCACTTCGGTCACTCTGACTTTGTTCACTGGGACCCCACTTAACAGTACGGTGGTTCCTATGACTCAACAAAGAAAAAAAGGAAACAATGATACAACTAAGTCTTCGCGCTCCATAGTCTTCAAGCAATGTCTTCTCTTTTCATAGTCTTCAATGTGAATATCTTCATATACCACCGTTGTCGTCAATGTCTTCATACATTTTTAGGGGTCATCTCCGGTAGGTAAACCGAATCAATGAGGGACTACTACCTGTGTTATCCTGCAATTCTCGCAAACACATTAGTCCCTCAACCAGGTTTGTCGTCAATACTCCAATACGAACTAGGGGTGGCACTAGATGCACTTACAATCTCCCCCTTTTTGGTGATTGATGACAAACTGGTTGAAGTTTTCAACAGGGATAAAAGTATGTGAAATTGTGAAGGATAAAGGTATTGTCTTCATAAGTAGAAAAAGGCTCCCCCTGAAGATGTGCATATAAGTAATTTGCTTTTGGAATGCAAATGCACATGCAAGGTTGTACTTGTGGAGATCCTCTTCAACTTATGAAGACACTTCATCATGCATGATTTGATAAAACAAAGATAATGACATGCATAATGAAAAATGGATGTCTGCAAAATGACTAAGTGCGGAATTTATCATCGCATCATAGAATAGCAGAAAACGTAGCAGACGACCATCAAGTTTAAGTATTACAACTCAAACAACCAAATGTATCAAAAGCGAGAGCTGTAAACACTAGGAAAAATATAAAGCAACCACCCATATGGACCCGCTTGAAGACTATCAACTCATATACTTCTCCCCCTATTGTCAGTAAGGACCAAAAAGGTTTGAAGACATGGAGCCTCTACTCGTTCCCAGAAGGAGTAGGAGAAGATGCAGGGTCGGCGTCAGGGTTTGGCAATGCAGACGAGCTTGGTGCAGTGTCGATACGCGTTGAAGTTGGAGGTGGTGAAGTAGCATCATCTTGATCATCGATCACTCTGGCATTCACCGTTGCAGCGGAGGAGGAATAATCAGAGCCTTCAAGAGATGGAGTTCAACGCAGGATAGCATTCCTTGGGGGAGTGGTGTCAAACTTAAATATTTCAGTGAAGTCATCGTCTTGAAGATCTGCTTCAGCACTGAGTAGTGTCAAACTCTTCCAAGACCTCCGACATGTTTTATGTGTAAAAAAGGCATTCTTGGTGGCAAGATTGCGAATGCGATTGACGTCCACCAGGAGGCTTTGCATCTGCCGCTTCAGCCAGAAGTGATGCTTATCCTTCTTATGATGCAAGGCAATGAGAAGTTCTCGGTCATTGAGAACACGAGAGCGCTTCCGAGGTCTTTGAGCAATAGTGCTTTCAGTGGCTTCAGTTTGAGCACGGTGAGGTAAGCGTGTATTGCCAGCCAAAGGATAAACACGAGTGACTGCTTGGACTCCTTCAATGCGTTGCGTGAAGCTTTGGTGATCAGCATTGTGAAGACAAACAGGCTCCTTGACAGGCTCTGGGTATATGGCTTCAACTGACATATCAACCTCGGGCAGAAAGATCAGATGGTTGCGAGCAGAGGGCTGATAGTTGACAGCTGAGTGTAGCTTGATGAGGCGCATGACCCACGGAGCATAGAACTTTAGGCCAAAGAGATCAGAGCCTAATGCAGCCAACTGCCTGATAAAGAAGTCTTGAGCATTGAAGCTGATGCCATTGAAGATATAAAAGACCAAAGTCTTCATTGCTCCTTCAAGTTTTGCTACTGAAGAATGTCCTTTGACAGGCCATAGAGTTCTCCTGATGATGTGATAAATGGTGCGGGGCAGATACTCTAGGTCGTTGACAAAGAATTCTTTTGGGTAATCAGCGTCATGTGGCACAGGCTTCATCATGCTCAGCATTTGGCTCATGTTGGGCTCTGGCTTATGGAAGATACTCTCCAATGCATTGCGGTGAAGCTGACAACCAGGTTCATACAATTCTCCTGGAGTGGGCAAGCCGGTAAGCTCAATGATGTCAAATGCTTTGGCTTCATGATGGACATTGCCTGTCATCCACTCAAGGACCCAAGTCTTCGGATCCCTGTTGTATCAGCGAATGTGCAGGGTAGCATAAAATTGAAGCAGAAGTTCTTCATTCCAATGCTCCTTATCAGTCACAAAGTTTAGCAAGCCCGCATCACGGAAGCAGTCAAGGGCTTCTTCAAGGCAAGGCAATCCAGCACTGGCTTCACAGTCAAGACGCTTATGACGGAAGATGCGCCCTTGATCATGGAGAACACATGAATAGTAGTTGCACTGCTGATAGCTCCAGAACCGACCAGATGAAATCCTTGGCCTTGAATAGGGGTTCTTGGCGCTGTCAAAGGAAGTGTTGTGCGCTTAGAAGCCATTAGCATTGAAGGACCCTAGTGAAGTGGCAGTACCTGGAAACCTGGGCAGTCTTGGCTTCGGCTTCTGGACCTGTGGCTTGTGTTTGATATGATAATCAAATTGCGGACCAACAGCAGGAGGAGGAACCAGAATAGGCCATCTGACAGTGACCAGCTGACCATATCTGTATGCTTGCTCAATGGTATGTGGCCTGGGAGGCGGTATGGGAGCAGTGGCAGTGGCAGTGACTTCAGGCTGCAGATTTGCATCTGGTACTGCATTGACTTCAGGTGCTATCACTCCAGGCACCACATTGACTTCAGGCGCCACATTAGCTTTAGCCATGACAACGTCATTGGCTTCAGTGTTGGTGTTGGTGGCCGCCTCAATATTGGTAACTTCCACTTCAGGAGCTGGAGGGTCGGACACGTTCTCCTCGAGAACATCTTGGTTTGTAGGGGGTGTGGCAACACATGCTTCTTCTTCTCTTGGTTCTTCTTCTTGGTCATCGGCTGATGCAGCCGGAATATCTTGAGCCGCTTTGGCTTCAGACTCAGGGTTGTTCACGGTTGGAGAGGCTTCAGGAAACACTTGGCGTGAAACAGATTGGCACTCATCTCCTTCTGGAACACTTGACAGATTGAAACGCTGGTGACGCTTGTGGAGATGGAGTTGGTTGGGCCTCAAAGTCTTCATCGTCAATCACGGGAGTGGTGACCTGTGTAGGGGGAGTAACTGGTGTTTCTTCATGACATGGGGATTCTTGTGGGTGATCAGCCCATGAGTCATCCTGAGCAATTGGCGTCAATGGACGACCAATGCTGATGAGTTCGCTGTTCGTGAGAACAGGCGATGATACCACATTGTGCTCGATCTGAGGAAGGACTTCATCATCTTCAACATTGTCTTGATGACCAATGTCTTCAGCTGCGGTGGGGTCAACAGCTGGAATGTCTTCAGCTTCAGGAGCCTCTGTGGAAGCAGGCTCATGAACTATCATACGATGTTCTTGGTGAGCAGATTCAGGGCGAGCAACAGAAATTGGCTCGACTACAAGGGGCTCTGTGGGAGCAGCCCGAGCTCTCTTCTTGGTCTTGCGCTTCTTGGTGGGTGGAGCCTCATCAGTTGTGTTCTTGGTCTTGCGCTTTCTGGCCTTGGCTTCAGCTGCCCTTGTCTTCCGAAGCTCTGAAGCCACTGTGGGGACCTTTGGCTTCATGCCTGTCATACTGGCTGGGAAGACAATACGAGGTTCTTCCCACCTGGATGGTTCAGTTTAGTCCACTGATGGCTTCTTCTTGGCAGCCATCTTGGGATCGATGCCAGGACGGCCAAGTGCCTTGCGCTTCTCGGCTTCATTGTAAGCTTGAACACACTTGACAGCAAGACTCTTCATGCGCTCACTAGAACCTTTGGCTTCATCATGTTTCTTGTGAAGCGCTTCCTTGAGCTCATGCAGCATGACCTTGAAGTTCTGAACATCTGTGACGCTGAGCTTGGCCACATGCTTCTTGAACTGAGCCTTCTCATAATCGATCTTATGCTTCAGCTCAACAGTTTTCTGAGCAAGACCCAGATCAGGAGCAATGGCTCCATGGAAGGAGACGCTTAGGCCAATAGGAAGTTGCAGATCGTCAAAACTGAGATTGGGGGTGTCAAACCACTCATCAATGAAGTTGTTCAACACTTCCACGTCAAAGAGAGGCAAATCATTGATGATTTCCGCCTCTTGCTTTCTCTTTATCAATTGCTCAAGAGCGTCATCAGCAAGATCGTCGTCACTTGACAGATCAATGACGTCATTCTCATTCCTCAGAACAGCAGCAGGGGTCGGAGCTGGACCAGTGGAGTGCATAGGCTTCTTTTTCTTCTTCTCGGTCTTGGAGATGCGTGAGAGATCTTCAGACTACACACTTGGTGCAGGAGGAGTAGTGGCTAGAGGCTTCGCTCGCGAAGCTTTTGGTGGAGAGGAAAGCTTCCAAGCTTTAGGTTTCTTCAGCTTCTTTGGCTTCGGTGGTGCAGGCGCTTCGTCAGAGTCAGCGTCGTCTACAGGTTGATCCACGTTTGCCCCTTGAACCATAATATGAGTGATGAGCCCTTCTAGGTTGTAGAAAGGTCCAACAAGATCGGGTTCAGCTTCGCGTGTGCCATCGGCACGTGGCGCAGAGGGGCCTGGGTTGAAGTCTAATCCCCAAGACTTCTTGTTTTCCTTGGCCGAGTTCTTGGCAAACTAAAAGTTGTGCTTGAACAGATTGTCGTCTCAACACCATGGCAATGAACATGGTTTGGCATCAGCAAGCTCTAGCCCACGGACCATGCAAGGATAGAATCCCTGAGCAATGGCTTCAGCTCTGGTCTTGGGTTGAAGATTTTTATAGAGAATATCTCCCCAAGGACGCTTGATAGCATTCTTCTCAGCATACTCTTTGGTGACGAATCTGTACTTGAACCATTGCTCGGGCCAATATCTTCGAATCCATTGGACTCGTGTCTTGCGCTGACCATAGCTTTCTTCGGGATCAGTTTTGTATAGTTCATAGAGATCTTCGGGCAGATCCATTGATGTACCCCCACGGCGCTGCTGCCACCCTTCCTTGCTGATTTCTTTGTTGCCATGAAGTTTAGACTGAAAGGCTTCAACACTGTCAAAGGCTTCCATCTGCTGGTCAGACAGGAACTGGCTTCGGAAGAGTTGATGTGTTGCTGTAAGAATTCTGCAAATGAACACAGACTATGAGAACCAAGGGATTCTCCCACGGACATGTACCTGTGACAGCATTAGAGATGCGAGGGAAGGGGAAGAGGTCATATGCATTCTCAGAGAATTTTGAAGATAAATCAGTTTAGAAGACATTGACCTCATAGCGCGAAGATATTCACTTATATGTTGAGAGCTGGTTCCAGATTTGTAAGAATCCAAGAATAAGTACAAGTGAGGAATCTAACTATGCGTGAAGCGTAAGTGAATATACTAGGCATTGTATGAGATGCAGACAGGATAGATCCAACTTTGCGGAGGCAGAAACCACTTTTGGTAAAAAGGATGAATCTATAGGATCAAAAAGATGGTAAAAAGAGGATTTTAATTTACCACACGATGAACTGCTAGATGGAGTAGAAGATGAGGTCGAGCAGTTCAATCTTCCGTGCCCTTACTTGGCGACGGAGGACACCTACGGTGGCGGCGGAGTAGACGATGTCTGCGGCCGGCGTGAAGACGGCGTCAGAGAGGTCGCGGCAGCTAAGCACTTCGTCACCGGCGTCGTCGAGAGCTAGCGGTGGCGCTAGGGTTTGTCGAGGTGGAGAGGTGGAAGAAGGATTTTGATAGTGATTGGATGTGCATTTATAGGAAAAGGGACAGCGCAGCGCAATTACGCAGGTGCCCCTGGCGGTTCACATCTGAGGGACACGTGGCAAACATGCAACACATTTGGAGTTGTCCCACGTTCCCACGCCCACCTGGACTATCAGATGGTCCTTCCGGCTTCTCTGGGTTTCAGGCAATAAGAATAGAGCATTTAAAACAGATTTAATGTTTGTCTCTGTATCTTCTGCTGACAAGGACGCAGAGAAGACATTCGACACTTTCAATAGAATGCATATGATTTGGATAGATAGATTTTGAGGTGGAAAGCATAGAGAGATTAGGGTCCGATCACTCACATTTACTTAGTTCAAAAGATTCAAATGAGAAGACATAGCTATAAGTGAATGCTGTAGAGGACAGAACACTAATATATATCAGAATGCAACCAAATCAACATAGTGAAGATAATCAAGAAGACATGTTGATATTGAAGACAAACCAAATGCGAAGACATAGCAAATGTAACGCCATGAGAAAAACACTTCAAACAGAAGAATTTGGTGGTGGCGTTACCCACTATATAGGAAGTATTAGATCCAGACACGGCACACAATTATCGTGGCGCTCCGAAGTCAAATTCCGCGTTAATGTATCACACTCAGAATGTACGTCTTCATTGATTGAAGATATACTCTACTTCGTGTGTTGCACATCTAAGTCATCAACATGCATAAGTGTTAGGATGTGTGCCTGATCACAGGACATTTGAGGATTCCAAGATATTTAGATCACACCGTTACTTGCAAAACCTTTTCTCATCCAAGGGCTTTGTGAAGATATCTGCCAGTTGCTCTTCAATGTTGACATGTATGATATCAATATCTTCCTTCATGACATGATCCCTGAGAAAGTGATGACGAATTTCAATATGCTTTGTCTTCCAGTGTTGAACTGGGTTGTTGGCAATCTTGATGGCGCTTTCGTTGTCGCAATAGAGTGGTACTTGTTTCAGATGGATGCCATAGTCCTTGAGAGTTTGATTCATCCATAGAAATTGAGCGCGGCAAGATCCAGCAGCAATGTATTCAGATTCAGCAGTGGAGAGTGATACATTGTTCTGCTTCTTTGAAGACCAACAGACAAGTGATCATCCCAGAAAGTGACATGTGCCTGATGTAGACTTGCGATCCACCTTGTCACCAGCATAGTCAGCATCCGAGAATCCAACTAGATCAAACTCTGAGCCCTTTGGATACCATAATCCTAATGTTGGGGTGCAAGCCAAATATGAAGAATTCGCTTCACAGCTAAGTAATGTGATTCCTAGGTGCCGCTTGGAATCGAGCACACATGCAAACACTAAGCATAATATCTGTCCTAGATGCACATAAATAAAGTAAAGAACCAATCATGGAGCGGTATACCTTTTGATCGAACTCTTTACCATTGGCGTCAGCACCCAGATGACTCTTGGTTGGCATTGGCGTCGTGTAACCTTTGCGCCTTGCATTCCAAACTTCTTCAGCAATCTTTGAGGTATTTCTCTTGAGATATGAAGATGCCATTTCTTCTTGACGAATTTGAAGACCAAGGAAGAACTTCAGCTCACCCATCATGGACATCCGATATTGCTCTTGCATCATGTGTCCAAACTCATCACCGTATTTCTGGTTGGTGCACGAAGATAATGTCATCCACATATATTTGGCACACAAACAGTTCACCATCATATGTCTTCGTGAAGAGTGTGGGATCCAGGAACCAGGTTTGAAGCCTTTGCTCTTCGTGAAGTCTTTGAGCATGTCATACCAAGCGCGAGGAGCTTGTTTGAGGCCATACAAGGCCTTGTTTAGCTTGTACACCATATCGGGATGTTTAGGATCTTCAAAGCCAGGAGGTTGTGCAACATACACTTCTTCTTCAATCTTGCCGTTGAGAAATTCACTCTTCACATCCATTTGATATAGCAAGATGTTGTGATGGTTAGCATAGACTAGCAGTATGCGAATAGGTTCAAGCCTAGCCACTGGAGCAAATGTTTCATCAAAGTCAATCCCTTCAACTTGAGTATATTCTTGAGCAACGAGACGAGCCTTGTTTCTGACAACTTGACCATGCTCATCTTGCTTGTTGCGATATATCCATTTTGTGCCTATTATGTTGTGCTTGCGAGGGTCAGGACGCTTGACAAGTTCCCAGACATTGTTTAGCTTGAACTGTTGAAGCTCTTCTTCCATGGCTTGAATCCATTCAGGTTCCATAAAGGCTTCAGCAACTTTCTTGGGTTCAGATATTGAGACAAATGCAAAGTGCCCACAGAAATTTGCTAGTTGTGTTGCTCTTGAACGAGAGAGTGGACCAGGCGCATTTATGCTATCAACTATCTTCTCAATTTGTACTTCATTTGCAACACAAGGATGGACTGGACGAAGATTTTGCTCTTGCTGATCATTGTCATCATTGGGAGGATTTTCTTCGGGCTGAGCATTGTTTTCAAGTTGACTAGGTGCAGAAATGATAAGTTCCTCTTCAGGCTGTGCTTCAGATGGTATGATTTCTCCAGTTCCCATTAGCTTGATGGATTCACTAGGTGGAACTTCATCTAGCACATTTGGCAGGTGCTCTCTTTGCGAGCCGTTAGTCTCATCAAACCGCACATCCACAGTTTCAACCACTTTATAGAGAAAGAGGTTGAAGACTCGTAGGAGTGCGAGTCCTTTCTGTAATCGAGCATAAAACCTTCATGTGCTTTTCGTGCAAATTTTGAAGTGTGATGTGGATCCTTGATCCAGCACCTAGCACCAAATACTCTGAAGTAACTGACATTTGGCTTCTTACCAGTGAGGAGTTCATAGGATGTTTTCTTCAGAAGCTTGTGAACATAAACAAGGTTGATGACATGGCATGCAGTATCAATAGCTTCAGGCCAGAACTTTCTTGGTGTCTTATATTCATCAAGCATCATCCGAGCCATCTCAATGAGGGTTCTGTTCTTGCGATCCATGATGCCATTCTGCTGAGGTGTGTACGGAGCTGAGGACTCATGACTGATTCCCAATGTATCCAAGTAAAGGTCGAGGCCGGCGTTCTTGAACTCAGTGCCGTTGTAACTCCTGATATGCTTGATCTTGACGCCATAGTTGTTCATGGCACGGTTGGCGAAGCGTCTGAAGACATCCTACACTTCAGTCTTGTAGAAAATTATGTGAACCCATGTATATGTTGAATAATCATCAACAATGACGAAGCCATAGAGACAAGCATTTGTAGTGAGAGTAGAGTAGTGAGTAGGGCCAAATAAGTCCATGTGTAGCAGCTCGAAGGGTTGAGATGTGGTCATGATTGTCTTCAAGGGATGCTTGGCCCTAGTCATCTTTCCAGCTTCGCAGGCACCGCACAAGTGATCCTTCTTGAACTTGATGCCCTCGATGCCTATGACATGCTTCTTCTTTGCGAGAGTGTGTAAGTTCCTCATGCCAAGATGCCCTAGCCTCCGATGCCGAGCCAAGACTGAAGCTTTTGCAAGAAGGCATACGGCAAGCTGTGACCCTGCTGAGAAATCTACCATGTATAGATCATCTTTCCGGTACCCTTCAAAGACTAGAGACTTTTCAGGTTCCATAAGTACAAGGCAACGATATTTTCTGAATATCACAATCATGTTCAAGTCACAAAGCATTGAGACATACATCAAGTTGAAACCAAGGGACTCAACAAGCATCACTTTATCCATGTGTTGATCCTTTGAGATTGCAACTCTACCTAGACGCAATACCTTGCTTTTACCAGTGTCAGCAAATGTGATGTGACTCTTGTCAGATGGACGTAAGGTTGAGTCCATGAGAAGACTTCGATCACCAGTCATATGATTAGTGCATCCGCTGTCCATAATCCAATCTGAAGCATGAGATGTCATACCCTACAGTACAGTTAGGGGGATAGGCTTCACCAAGAGTATTGTGAAGCATAAAATTTTGACGTGCAAGAGGATTATCAAAGCTCAGATCAAGATTAGGACTGATAGGATGATTGGCAAATGATTCAGGAACAAAATACATAGTGATACCATTTGGGCATTTGATCTTGCGCCCTACAAGATGTTTTAGGTCCCCAAAGCAATAGCATCGACGCCTTTGATTTTTTGTCGAGACCTTTCCCTGCAAAAGAAAGTTAATTCTTCTTAACCACCCACATCTTCAGGGGTGGCTTAGAAGCAATGAGTCTAAGTGCAGCATCTGAGAACTTCGGCTTTGGAGCCCTAGCAAATAGCCTTGCAGTAGATGAGCGATACTCATATGAATAAGCAGAAAAGTTCTTTGTCTTATGAACATAGCGGTTTGAAGAAACACGCTCGTATTCATAAGTCTGAGTATGGGGTTCCTGCAAAACATTGGCGTTAGGGTGACTCAGGTAAGTCCTCTGTCTGTATGAAGCCTTTGGTCTGGGATTTGTCTTCTTCCCAGGTGGTGTCATGATGACATTCACAGGAAGATTCTCAAGACAACTTTTGGGAACCCAGATCTTCTTCATAGGTGGCCCATTCCTGCAGTTAGTACCAATATACCTGGAGAACACTTCACCATTCTGATTCTTAAACAGTTTATAGTTTGCATCAAAGGATTCATCAACGATAATAGGGTTAGCACAGGTAAAGCCAGATAAGGTGGATGGATCCACTGAAGGTCCCTTTGCAGCAACCCATGTGGTTTTGGGGTACTGCTCAGGCTTCCAGTAGGAGCCATCAGCATTCATTTTCCTCTCGAACCCAACACCCTCTTTCCTAGGGCTTCGGTTCAGAATCTGCTTTTTGAGGACATCGCACAGTGTCTGATGCCCTTTCAGACTTTTGTACATCCCTGTTTGAAGCAATGTCTTCAACCTAGTATTTTCATCAGCAATAGTAGTGGTATCCTCAACAGAGGGGTTAGTTACCACATCAGCTAGCTGAAGACAATGCAACAAAGGGCAACAAGAGAACATTCAGAATGTAAGTAGTGTTATCACGCCAAGGCATTTTAGACATGATGGTTCAAATCCTTCCCGAAAGCGAATCGATCCTGTTGAGCGTGAAGTGACTCATTCTCTTTTGAAGATCTTCATGAGCCGATCTCAATTTCTCAAGCTCTTGCTTCCTTTGAAGATAATCATAGGAGAGCTTTTCATGAGTGGTTGAGAGCGTTTCATGACGACTTTCAAGTTCCCGGTACTTAACATGAAGATTTTTTATGTCTTCAATTAAGGACTAAGAACGGGTCATTTCAGCGTCCAACAGGTCATTGCTTTTGTCTAACAGTTTTTGAGATGTTCCATAGCTTTCTGTTGTTCAGTTGCAATTTTAGCAAGTGTTTTGTAGCTGGGTTTGGATTCACAATCAGAGTCATCTTCACTTGATGTTTGAAAGTAAGCATCGCGCGATTTTACCTTGGCACCACGTGCCATGAAGTAGTAGGTGGGAGCAGAGTCTTCCTTGTCATTAGCTTCAGCGTTGGTGACGGAGCCATTGTCTTCAGTGTTGAAGATGGACATGGCGACATAGGCTGTAGCTAGAGCCAGACTTGCAACGCCAGGGTCGGACTCCTCCTCAGACTCCACCTCCGCCTCCTCAGAAGCAGACTCCTCCTCTGAATCCATCTCCTTGCCGACAAAAGCACGAGCCTTGCCACATGAGCTCTTCTTATGAGATGAAGACTTGGATGAGGACTTAGAAGATTTCTTCTTCTTCTTCTTGTCGTCAGGATCATATTCCTTGATCTTCTTCTTCTTGTTGTTCTCATTGTCCCACTATGGACACTCGGAGATGTAGTGTCCAGGTTTCTTGCACTTGTGACATGTTCTCTACTTGTAGTCATGAGTGGAAGCTTCATCATTTCTTGAGCTGGATCATGAAGACTTCCTAAAGCCCTTCTTCTTAATGAACTTTTGGAACTGCTTCACAAGCATAGCAAGTTCCTTTCCAATGTCTTCGTGGATCATCGTAATCGCAATGATTCTTCTTCGATGAGGAAACAAGTTTTGCCTTCAAAGCGCGAGTTCGGCCGTAGTTGGGACCATAGATATCTCTTTTCTCAGATAGCTGGAACTCATGTGTGTTGAGCCTCTCAAGTATGTCAGACGAATCGAGTGTCTTGAAGTCAGGGCGTTCTTGTATCATGAGGGCGAGGGTGTCGAATGAGCTGTCAAGTGACCTCAGTAGCGTCTTGACGATTTCATGCTTGGTAATCTCAGTGGCGCCGAGAGCATGAAGCTCATTTGTGATGTCAGTGAGGCGATCAAACGTGAGCTGGACATTCTCATTGTTGTTTCTCTTGAAGCGGTTGAAGAGGTTGCGAAGAATACTGATCCTTTGATCTCTCTGGGTTGAGACGCTTGCTGACCTTGGAGAGCCAGTCCCTGCACTAGCTTTGACGCTTCCAGAGCACTCACACGGCCATACCGCCCTTTGGTCGATGACCACAGATGATGTTCTTGGCAAGAGAATCCAGCTTGAATGAACTTGTTGACATCAGCAGGGTGACACCTTCACCAGCCTTTGGGAACGCCATTCTTAACGACATACCGTAGGTCGACATCAATGGCTTCAAGATGCATGCGCATCTTATTCTTCCAAAGAGGGATATTCAGTTCCATCAAGACGGGCAAGCAGCGGAGACTTTGATTATCCCTGCAATCGACATAGCTAAAACTCCGGTGGTTAAATCAATCACACGTAACAAGGGAGTACCTTGCTCGATACCAATTGAAAGTGCTAGTTATCGACTAGAGGGGGGTGAATAGGCGATTTTTATGAGAGTCTTCAAAACATGAGAGTTTCGAAGACAAACAATAGAAATGAACATATTGATATGCAGCGGAAGGTAGACTACACTAGGCAATCCATAGTCAAGTATTCAATGAAGTGTAACTGCGAAGACTAATAGCAGCTAGGTAGTACGGATCAGGATGGAAGATGGTATGAAGCCAAACAACGATAGTAGTCACATAGTGAAGACAAATAGGTAAAGCAAACAGGCAATGACTTCACGAAGACAAACTTTAAGTAAAGAGAGGGAGAGGATAGAACCCGTCACTTGTTGAGGACACAAGATTTGTTGGACCAGTTCCAATTGCTGTGACAACTGTACGTCTGGTTAGGGAGGCTGAGATTCAACTCAGAAGACCGCGTCTTCACCTTATTACCCTTGAGCTAAGGACACCAATTCCTCGCCCAATTACTCAGGTAAGTCTACAAAGTAGACTTCCAAACCTTCACAGACTTCGTTCACCGGCGATCCACAATGACTCTTGTATGCTCAGAACGCGACGCCTAACCGGCTGGAGGATTCACAGTCCTCAAGTGTAACAAGTCTTCATGTCACGCGGACAGAAAGACTTCAGTGATGCCAAACACTCTTTGGCTCTGGGTGTTTGGGCTTTGTCCTCGCAAGGATTTCTCTCTCTCAAAAGCTTCGGAGGTGGGTTGCTCTCAAACGACAAAAGCCGTGCACTAACTCTGAGCAGCCACCAATTGATGGTGTAGGGGGTGGGCTATTTATAGCCACTAGGCAACCCGACCTGATTTGTTCGAAATGACCCTGGGTCACTAAGGAACTGACACGTGTTCCAACGGTCAGATTTCAAACACACGCGGCAACTTTACTTGCGCTACAAGTAAAGCTCACTCATCCAGCTTTGGATAAGATTTGCTCTCATTTTCTTCACTCGAAGACATAGCATTTTGGTTGAGCATCACTTCAGTCACTCTGACTTTGTTCATTGGGACCCCACTTAACAGTAGGGTGGTTCCTATGACTCAACAAAGACGAAAAGGAAACAATGAAACAACTAAGTCTTTGCGCTCCATAGTCTTCACGCAGTGTCTTCTCTTGTCATAGTCTTCAATGTGAATATCTTCATATACCACCGTTGTCGTCAATGTCTTCATATATTTTTAGGGGTCATCTCTGGTAGGTAAACTGAATCAATGAGGGACTACTACCTGTGTTATCCTGCAATTCTCACAAACACATTAGTACCTCAACCAGGTTTGTCGTCAATACTCCAAAACCAACTAGGGGTGGCACTAAATGCACTTACACTTGGCTTCTTCTCCTCCGGGTCCGCAGCCGGGAGCTCAAGGAGGGAGAGGCGCCCTTCCTCAGCTCTTGTGCACTTGGTCGCCAGGTTGAACAACTCCAGGGATGTGCACAGCTCATCGTCTATAGCGAGCTCCTCATTCATCTTGACGTCACGGATGCCATCGGAGAACGCAGAGATGATGGCCTCGTCCGTCACCTTGGGGATCTTGAGGCGAACCTTGTTGAAGCGCTGCATGTACTTCTGGAGGGTCTCTCCTAGTTGTTGCTTGACGCGGCGCAGGTCACCCACGGCCGGTGGGCGGTCGCGAGTGCCCTGGAAGTTGGTGACGAAGCGGTCGCGCATCTCGTCCCAGGAGGAGATCGAGCCTGGATGCAGGTTCAGGAGCCACGAACGGGCGCCGTCTTTGAGCACCATAGGGAACCAGTTCACCATGACTTTCTCATCGCCATTGGCCACCTCGATACTCAGTTCGTAGAGCTGCAGGAACTCAGCGGGGTCGGGGGTGCCGTCGTAGCAAGGATGCAGATCCGGCTTGAACTTGCCCGACCAGGCGATGCTACGCAGCTCGAGGGTGAAGACGCGGCAGCCGGCCGTGGTCACCGGGGCCCGTCTTGGAGGTGGATCTTGGTCTTGGTGCCCACGCGCCGCTACGGCAAGCGGCGTGGGGCCCTGCCGCGGCAGACGATCCTAGCGCGGCGGTGCGAGGAGTGGCGGAGCGTTCTCTTGCGATCGAGGGACTTCTTGACAGCTTCTTTCTTCACGCACGGGCGCCGAACGTGGTGGGCCGCGACGTGGAGCCGCACGCCTTGGTGCCAGGGCGCCGTCTTGGTGCAGAGGTGGTGGAGGTGCTCCGTGAGCTACGTCGCCCGTAGCTGACGGAGGGCGAGGCAGTGAGAGGGACGGCGCAGGGGAACCCCCTGCGGCACTGACAAGCTCGGCGATGCGGTCAAGCCAGTCCTCATAGAGGTCGTTGACCGGACAGTAGCGCATGAGCTCGTGCGCCATGAGGAGTGCGGCCCGTGCGTCCATGGGAGCGCTACGAGCATGAGACGACGAACCAACGGGAGTCGGCGATGGATTGGCGGTGCGGCCGTCCTGCCCCACCGAGGGGTGCAGCGAGGACGCTTGCTGCTCGTTCCCCACCGGGCCGGTGGCGGCGTTGGCGGCAGGCGATGTAGAACGACGGGGTGGCCCGCCGACAGGGGCCATCCGAGCGACGCGGGTGGCGAGGGCAGCCCGACGCTCGGTGCAGGCGCGACATGCGTCCGCCATGGAGACGACGAAGCGATGGGACGCGGAGAGATGAAAGGGAAGTTTCGGCGCACACCTACCTGGCGCGCCAAATGTCGGATCACGGGTTCCGGCAAAACCCTTAAGGTTCAAACTCTGGGGTGCGCGCAAAGTTCTTTCCCCCCTACCGATCCACGCCCTAGCTTGCTAAGATCTCGCGGACGAACTCAACGAACTCACAACACAAAAGACACAAGATTTATACTGGTTCGGGCCACCGCCAGGTGTAATACCCTACTCCAGTGTGGTGGTGGTGGATTGCCTCATGGGCTGATGATGAATAGTACAAGGGGAAGAACAGCCTCCTGAGGTTGAGGTGTTCTTGTGCTTGGCGAACTTGTGTGTGTGGAATCGCTCAGCTCTGGCTTGCTTATGAGCTCTGAACTAGATGCCCTCTACGGTGGTGGCTAGTTCTACTTATATAGGCCCTAGTCCTCTCCCCTAATATTGAGCGGGAAGGGATCCAACAACGGCCAATTTGAAAGGGGACAGCTAGTACAGCTTATCCTGACAAAAGCGGTCTTCGCCTGCAAAAGGCTCTAGTGGTGACGCCGCCTTGGGCTCCATGGTAACCTCCATCTTGCCGTCCTGCTGGTCTTGGTCTCGTTGCACCGATATGGAAACCTTTGCTTGACGCCTCGGTACTCTGCGCCTGCACTTGCCCCCTTAGCACCAAAGAGGAAACAAGGACGCCAGCCGGGCGCCTCACTCGGGCGCCCGCCTGATCTTGATCGTCATGGCTCACGTCACGAGAACCTCGTGAGGTTTGCCCTGCCTTGATCTCTCTGCTCCTCACGAGGCAACCTGGTGAGGCCGCTCCTGAGGAGGTCTTGTGTCGTCCGCCTCGCGAGGCTTGGCCCCTCGCGAGGGTCTTGAATGCCTTGTTGATGAAGATGGGCCGCACAGTCCTCCTAGCACAGCCACGCCGTGGGCTGCAGGTAGGCAAGCCTGGGGACCCCCGTTCCCAGAACACCGACATCCACAAACAAAACTGGAGCTCCCCAAGGTGATGAACTTGGGCGAATAAATCTTTGTGCCTGCAATTCCCTTATCTGCTTCTTCAATTCCTCCAACCCTTGAGGAGGCATTCTATATGGTCTCTTTGCAATGGGTCCAGTGCCTGGTATTAAATTGATAAGAAACTCAATATCTCTATCTGGTGGCATACCTCGCAACTCCTCTAGAAACACATCTGGATAATCCCTCACAACTGGCACCTCTTCTAGGCTACCCCCCTTAAGAGAGTTCACCTGCACATGAATATGCTTATACTACATATTTGATCCTCTTCCCTCCTGGTGCACTGAGAGTAATAGATCGACTGGCACAATCAATACGACCTTTATATAATTGTAACCAATCCATACCCAAAATAATATCTAGACGTTGTGACTTCAATGTAATCAAATCCGTAGGAAACTCATGCTTCCCAATAGACAAAGTCAACTAATGACAACCAACGCCTGCTATCATCTCAGCTCCAAGAGAACTCACTCTAATAGGCATACTAAGTGTTTTGGTTGGCAATCCATGTTTATCAACAAATACCCTCGAAATGAATGAATGTGATGCACCAGTATCAAAAAGAACAACTACAGGTACTGAATTAATTAAGAATTTACCAACCACTGCATGAGGTTCATTGCAAATCTCCTCCACATTAACATGATTTACATGACCCTTTTGGAAGGGGTTTGGCTTGCTGGATCCTGAGTTCTTCGCCCTCGGGCAGTCTGGCATAGTGCCCCATAACCTTACACCTGAAGCACTGCACCTAACTTAAATCCCTTGGCGCACGTGTAACCTGGTGGTTCTGGTTATTGTTCCCTCCATTGCCATTACCATTACCATTACCTCTGCCATTGCCATTGTTACTCGTGTGCCCATTGTGATGATGGTGGCCATTATGGTTGTGGCCATTCCCTCCATGATGATTATGATCATTACCTCCATGATGACTATGATGCCCATTACCTCCATTACCATGATATGAAGTGTGTGGCTTCTTTTGTGATCCTGAATTATACCTGTTATTATTGTTGTACTTCCTCTTGCGATTCTCTATGCCCTGTTGCTTTCCCTCTAGCACAATAGCCTTATCAATCAAATCCTGACAATTCCTAAAAGTGGTCACTGTCTCTACGACGTCTAGTAGATAGAAACAAGAAAATCAGAAGAATCTTTCTCTCTATTCACTATCATTCCGCGTCTTCGACTTCTATTAGTTTCTTTTCTTCTTTAATGCAATAGCTATAGTTCGATATAAGAATCCATTTCTCAAAGTAATGGAAACCATTCTCTTATAGGAAATGGTTCGAAAATCGACTGAAGGCTCAAGTCATCATTTAGGCCCTCCAAGAATTTCTCCTGCCTAGCTGCATCAGTGTTAACATCATTAGGAGCATAACGTGCAAGATTATTAAATTCCTCCACATACGCATTAACTGTGCAACCTCCCTGGCACAAACTGCGAAACTCCTTCTTTTTCAGACTTATAGCACCAGCAGACACATGTGCAGCATACAAAGCATCCTGAAACTAAGGCCATGTGATAGTAGCAATGGGATAAGTGACCAAGTAATTGTCCCACCAAGCTGCAGCAGGACCCTCCAACAAATGTGAGGCAAACCTCACCCTCTCTGCATTAGTGCATCCAACCGTCTACAGGTTCGTATTGACTGCACGGAGCCAATCATCAGCCACAATAGGTTCAGGGGAACTAGAGAACCTCTGAGGATTCAACCTCAAGAACCTGGTAAGCATATCCACAGGTGGCGGTGGCGGCAGATTGTTGTTGTTATTGTTGTTGTTCTCGTTCTGTGCAAGCAACTAGATCAACTGAGCCTGTCCCTCAAGCAACTGCTGCATGTATGGTGGTACATCATTGCCATTGTTGTCTCCTCCTGTAGCAGTGCGTCTAGTGTCATGCCTCGGCGGCATCTGGTGGGCAAGCATAGAAGAGTTATAGATATAATAGGTCCAAAGTCTATGTATATATATAAATATATTCTACCATATGCATAATATGATCAAGCCAACAAAACACAACAATGAATAACACCAACAAACAAACAACAAACAACAAACAATATAATAATATTATATATATATAGTCGAATAATTTCGAAACTAAGCAATTTAACAAACAACTACTAATCAAGCAAACAATCTAGTATCTTCATACCATGAAAGTGGACATAATCAGATACGCTAAAACGATAACGTTGCAATTTAAAACAAACATGAATGGTGGTCTCAGCACTAGTTCCTACTTAACTGTTCAAGATACTTGAGGGGGTTAACTAATAAACAACAAGAAGTATAACTAGTTTATAAAATAATTTTCATTCCTATGGCTTTTCTAATCCATTTTCTAGGGTCACATCCTACAGTCAACACACTGCTCTGATGCCATCTGTAACGACCAAACCTCGAAGGATTTGAGTCTCTGTGCTTACCGTGCTAGTCCCTGGATCGAACTCGCTAGCACACATAGTATAGATGAATACCGTAATAGCAAAAGGCCATTTATTACAACGTATGATCCAGAGTATATAAAATAAAACAATCTGCATAGCACATGGCTAGATTTATTCAATCAAATAGAGGAAAGTAGCAGAAAATAATGATGAGTCCCATCGTGAGCCCATCGGGCGATCTTTGCCGAAAAGTGCATCATGACCCTAACGGTACCTTACTCTTCGTCTGAATATCCTGCAACATGAGACGTTGCAACCATATATGTCAATACTTGGAATGTATTGGCAAGTTACACAGGAGTAATAATAAAACATACCTACAAGTATATGCATAGTATAACAAAAGGAAGGCTTGAGGGTTTATTTTTGTAGAAAGCTGATTTTATCCTAATAACTACCTAATAGTCAAATTTTTTATTTAATTCTTTTATTACTACAATTAAATACACAAGGTTGAGTTGGCAAAATCAACTCCAACCTACCCTTTATTAAGTTTTCCCACAAATATTATTAAGTGATACATATGTCAAGATCATCCAACAACTGTAATGGCATAGTGGCTCAAATTTACCCATAACCGGGGGCACGGCTAATCATGATTAGTTTTAATACTCTGCAGAGTTTAGTATGCTTTACCCACTAGACCTAGTCCGAAGATTGACACGAAGTCTTTCAGAAGATGTTCCCTTAACCACCTGACGACCACATCCCACCTACATATGCTACATCTATCGACACTGTCTGGGCCAGGGTTCCAACAACTGATCAACTAAGCCAGAGCCCATATAGCCAATTGTCGCACATGGAAGCTACTAGTCACTAAGTCTATCTGATCTTTTGAACCTGGGCAGCCTTCCACTTAGGGTGCACTCTCATGGGCGCATGGCCTTAGAAAAGGTGCAAGGCCCCATGATGCCTCCCCTCAACACCAAGCAACACCACTTCCGCCCAGAGGTGAGTTAAATTCGGAGTTACTACTCAATTTGTTAAATATATAATCCTCACATAAGATCAATGAATAATCGAACCACCCCGTCTACAAAGCATAGCAAAACTACAACTACCACGACCTGCAATGACGGGAGATAGCTCAACAATATAGAAAAATAATATAATAATCCTATACATGCATATATTCGTTGTGTGATATAACTACATGCATAGAAAACAATAGGTAAAGAATGATCAACATGTAACTTGCCTTGGTTCTGGTTCAAAAAGTCATACTCCTGACAATAGCTCGCGTCGCACTCCGGCCAATCTACACGTTTCACACAATTCAACAAATCAATCACCGGAACACGAAAAGAACCAAAACAAAACCAACAGCAAGAAAAAAAATTAAAACTCAACAACAGAAGCTGAATAGCACCTAAATGCACTACAGTCACAACGCAAATAAAAACAATCGATTTTGATGAATGGTTTGAAAGTTACGACCTCCGGAAGGTTTAATTCAAATTCGAATGTATTTGAAATTTGAAAGGTACAAACGTGTGTACCTTTGGTATTGTGATAAAGGGCAGGTTTTTTTGAGTTCATAGGAAAAAGAATCACCTAATTTGGACATGTACACTAAAAGATATAGCTAGTTGAATTTTGGATGAAAATTTGTGAAAAACAAAAAGAAACAGAAACCCCCTGGTCCTGTAGCGAACTCATGTGTTGTTCCTGTAGCAAACTGCCATGTGTCAGCCCCTGATTGGCTGGGCGTGTGTGCTCACCAGAAACAGAGGATGGCGGCGCCTGCCTCGGGCATCGGCGGCGGCGCTCTCTGGCGATGCTCCGGCGAATACGAAGCGACGAATGGGTGCGGCAGTGAGTGGCGGAGGCGGTGGTGGTGTCGGATGGTGGCGGGGCGGAATGTGCCGGCGGTGGTGAAGACCTGAACACGGCGGCTCCGGCAGCGGCGTCGAGCTCATTCCTCTCCATCTGTTGTGTTTATGGCCACGAGAAGGAGTCAGCGAGAGCGGCGTCGAGAGGGGCTTCGAACGGTGACAAGTGGAGCGGCTGGGGCGTCCTTACGGCGGGGGATTCGGACGGTGAACAGCGGCGGTTGGCGGAGCTCTGGGCGAGATCTGACTTGCCCCTGTGGCTTGGTGTGGTCGAAGAAAGACAAGGGGAGGCAGTGGTAGGGTTCGTCGGGGCGTGGTCTCGAGGTAGGCAACTCGGACGTGCTCGGGGCGGCTCGAGGGCGCGTACCCGACTAAGGTCGGTCTCAGCGTGCGTGCGGTGCCGTGTTCAGCCCGGGGAAGCAGAGGAACAGGGCGCGTGGGGCCCGCGGGTCCGAGGCTGAAGCGATGCGGGTCGGGAGAGCGATGCGGTTGAAATTTGGCGGCAGCGGTGGTTGTTGGGCCATGGGTTGTTGGCTGCGCCGCTTTTTTTTGAAAAACAGCAGCAGTAAAAATTAAAACAAAAACAACAGTAGTAAACTAAAAAAAAATATGTAGACACACAGTAAAAAAATATATACACCTAATATAAACTACAGGAACACTAGTTCCTCACCTAATGCAATTTTTGAAAATTCATTTTATGCAACGGGCCACACAAAACAGCAACAAAACAGTCAAATAAAATATTTTGAAGATTAAGAAAAATACCAGAACATATCAAATGAACTGGGAATAATATTCTGGACATTATGAACATTTTTAAACAGGGGAGAAGTCATGTTATCTCCACTCCAATCAATTTGTTGCATAATGAAAAGAATATTGCAGAAAACAAATAATGCATGGAAAAATATGAGATGCATATGAATGATCTATTAACATCCAAATTGGGAAAATTGGTATGTTACATTAACATCTCCGGAAACACTTTCCACCTATATATATATTAATCGGTAATAACCAGTATTACCCGATATTCACCGAAACCCTTCCGGTGACCCCAAAACTCTTCTGGAACCTCTCGTAACTATTCCGGGTATTAATGAAACAATTCCACAAATATATTCTCACCACTCCCGTCCTACTAACACTCAGCAGATTGTGATTACCTTAAGCTTGTGACCTCGTAGGTTCGGTAACCATAGACATGAACGAAACCCCTTTGTTCAATGACCGATAGCGGAATCGTGGACATCCATATTGGTCCTTATGATTACACGAATGATATTCGAGTGAACCTTTGGTTATCATGTGATGTTCTGTTTGCTTTGTGATACTTTACAAAACCCGGTGTACATCCGTATCCTCTTGAGGTATCACCATGCTCATTATACCGCTGTTCTGTTAATCGGGTTTTGTTCTTCTTTCTCATTGACATATTCTGGCATCCCTATGTCGTAGTCACCTGTGTCTGGCCAAATGATGATGGATGCCTTCACACCAAGAGGGCCATAAGAATATCTCTCCATTTCCGGAGGAGCAAATCCCACTCTTGAGTTGTCCGGTCACTTGTCAAACTTTCCGGTGAGCCTTAAAGTGGTCGTTATGATCACCTTGTTACAGATGACGTTTGAGCAACCCCAAAGCCTAACATCCGGTAGGAAGTGACCGAGACACTCTCATGGTCTAATGAACTAAAAGACATGCTAACACTCCGTGTTATAATAGATGATTTCAGACGATATGATCACATAGTATAACAGACAAGTATTGGGTCGATTCAACATGATCGTTCTACTAACGTCATACCCTCAATTTTTCTAGGACTATCATTACACTTAACGATATCCTAAGATCCGGAAAACGTGATCACTGACAACACTTTAGCTAGTCTTAGAGGCGAGACCGGGAACCTATTGTTTACCGTTTATCATTTCACACATGCATATGAGTTTCCACTGAATCACATATTCCAGGATCATAGCAGTTATAGCATGAAAAATAAACTCTTAATAATGAGTAACGAAAATATAATAATACAATATTATTGCCTCTAGGGCATGTTTCCAACAGTGGGAGGACAGTACGGCTTGACGAGATTATTGAATCTCCATAAGTAAATAGGACAAGCAATACAGAATTTGTTCCATAAGTTTTCTGCAAAACTAAACCGGAAGTTACTACATCGGCTGTAGAAACTCAAGTTAAGACTGTAACTGAACCTCGTAGGTCAGGAAGAGTTATCAAACCTTTTGAATGGTAGATAACAAAATATTCATCTTAGAGGAAGATGAGCCTGCGCACTAGAAGGAAGGAGTGGCGATGCCCAACTCAAAAGAATGGCTCAAACCCATCCAATCTAAAATGGAGTCCTTGTACGAGAATAAAGTTGGAACTTGGTTGATCCTCCAGAGGGTGTAAAACCCATACAATGTAAATGGATCTTCAAGAGAAAAATATACGCAGATGGTAATCCAACCATCTATAAAGTAAGGCTAATTGCGAAAGGTTTTTTGCAAATTGAGGGAGTTGATTATGATGAGACTATCTCTGGTAGCAATGCTCAAGTCTGTACGGATTATAATGGCTATAGCTGCATATTTCGAGTACGAGATATGGCAGATGGATGTCAAAACTACTTTCCTAAATGGAAATCTGAAAGAGGATGTATACATGATACAACCAGAAGTTTTATCGATCCAAAGGATGCCAGAAAGTTGTGAAAGCTTCAAAGGTCAATCTAAGGTTTGGAGGAAGCATCAAAAAGCTGGAATCAACATTTTGATGAAGTGGTAAAAGAGTTTGGCTTCCTTAAAATGATGAAGAAGCTTGTGTATACAAGAAGTTTAGTGGGAGCTCAGTAGCGTTTCTAATATTATATGTAGACGACGTATGTAGACTATTTGAAGAGTGTGTTTTCAATGAAAGACTTAGGTGAACCTGCATATATATTGGGCATAAAGATCTATAGAGATAGACAAGACATCTAATAGCAATAAATGAGAGTACGTACATTGACAAGGTTTTGTGGAGGTTTAAAATGGAGAATCCTAAGAAAGGTTTTCTCCCAATGTCACATGGCATAACACTTAGCACAAATCAATGTTCTAAGATAGTTGATGAGCGAGTGCAAATGAGTAGACTACCATATACCTCTACTATTGGCTCCATCATGTATTCTATGATATATATGTACAAGCCCAAATGTTTCTTATGCACTAAGAGTTAGTAGCAGATACCAGAGTGATCCAGTAGTGGCTCACTGGATAGCAATTAAGAATATTCTTAAGTACCGCAGAAGAACAAAGGACATGCTCCTTGTTTATGGAGGAGATGAAGAACTGTTGTAAAGGTTACACCGATGCTAGCTTCATGACTGATATAGATGACTATAAATCTGAATGAGGTTATGTTTTCACACTTAGTGGTGGTGTGCTTGTTTGGAAGAGTTTCAAACAAAAACACTATTGCAGATTCTATGATAGAGGCAAAATATATTGCAGCTTCGGAAAATTCAAAGGACACATTCTAGATCAAGAAGTTTCTTGAAGAAATTGGTGTAGTCACAAGTGCAATCAATCCAATGGCTCTCTATTGTGATAATAGTGGAGTTGTTTCTCAAGCAAAAGAAACAAGATCACACATGAAGACTAGACACATTGAACACAAGTATCACATTCTCCGACAATATGTTGAGAATGGATGTCTGAAGATTCTCAAGATTCAAACGGATCTGAATGTGTCAGACCCAATGACAAAGGTTTTACCACGAGCAAAACACGAGCAACACCGGATAGCCATAGGTGTTAAAGAGACTATGTAAACTAGACTATTGACTTTGGTGCAAGTGGGGGACTGTTGGAAATATGCCCTAGAGGCAATAATATTTGTATTATTATATTTCCATATTCATAATTAAACAGTTTATATTCTATGCTATAACAGCTCTGATCCTGGAATATGCGATTCAGTGGAAAAACTCATATGCACGTGTGGAATGATAAATGGTTAAATAAAATGTTCCTAGTCTTGCCTCTAGGACTAGCTCATGTGTTGATTTGTGATCATGTTTTCTGGATCTTAGAATATCATTAAGTGTTAAATGATAGTCCTAAAACAACATTGATATTATGACGTTGGAAGAACGATCACATTGAATCGACCCAAATATTTTTGTTATAAATTGAATAATATCATCTGTAATCAATTGTAATAACCCGGAGTGCTAACATGTGATTTTTCTCCTTAGACCATGAGAGTACCATAGTCACTTCTTACCATACGGTGGGCTTTGGGGTTGCTCAAATGACACCTGTAGCACGGTGATCATAATGACAACTTACAGGTTCATCAAAAAGATTGACAAGGGACTAGATAGCTTGAGAGTGGGATTTGCTCCTCCGACGATGGAGAGATATTATTAGGGCCCTCTTTGTGTGAAGGAATTCATCATCATCTTGCCAAACATAGGTGACTAAATCACGGGGATGTTGGAACAAAACAACAATAAAAAGCAAAAAACTGATAATGAGGATTTCGGTAGAGTGAGCATGTGATGACTCAAGAGGATATCGATGTACCCCGGGTTATGCAAAGTATCGTGAATCAAAAGAACATCACATGATAACCAAAGGTTCACTCAAATAGCATTCGTGTGCCCATTGGGATCGATATGGACGTCCATAGTTCTGCTATCGTTCATTGAAAGAAGGGGTTTTATTCCTGTCTATGAGTTACCGAACCTACGGGGTCACAAGCTTAAGGAAACCACAATCTTCTGAGTGTTAGCAGGACCAGAGTGATGAGAATATATTAGTGGAATTGTTTCATTAATATTCGGAATAGTTTCGAGAGGATCCGAAAGTGTTTCGGGGTCACGGAAGGGTTTTGGTGAGTATCGGGTAATACCGGGTATTACCGAGAAATATGTATAGGTGAAAAATGTTTTCGGGGATGTTAAATTTTATATAAAATGTTTTGATAATATTTGGAACACTTTTATATTTGATTTAATTTCAACGAGGCTTAAAAGGCCAAGTGGAGGAAGGCAACTTGGGCCACCAAGGCCCAAGTGGGGAGACGCCCCCTTCCCCTATGGAAGGAGGCCGAATAGTGAAGGGGAAGGACTCCCCTTCCCTCCTTTGCCGGCACAAGGGTATGGGAGTCCTTCTCCTTCTCTTGGCTTCTCTCCTCCCCTCCCAACCTATATATACTTGAGGTTTTGTGCTCTTCTGGATACACAAGTTCTGGAGCCTCCTCTAGTTCTTCTAGTTCTAGTTGGTCCTAGTTGACTAACTAGAGCTAGACTAATCCTCTAATACTCATAATAAGAAGTCCCGTGTGGTTCTGATCTCCTCCCTCTAATTCTCTGGCAACGATTAGCTCTAGACGGTGAAGCACTACCGGATATTGAAGGTTGCATGCTTGCAACCAAGTAGAGAAGTTGTGCTTTCGGTCTTCAGTTCGAGGGACAATTCGTGGGCGGTTTGCGAGATCATTCATCAATGGTTCGAAGGACTCCAAGTACAATCTACACCGACACGTTTCTTCTTCCACTGGAACTCGGTGATGGTAACGATCATGATCCCGACCCGATATACATCTTCATATTGATCTTGGGTGTGCGTAGGCACTGATTTTCTTGTTTTCTACTATGTTTCCCAACATCCCTAACCTGGCCCCTACCTATACGGCTGGCCGGCAAAAGCAGAACTCGCTTGCTAAATTACGGCTAAGTCGTTTGTTCTACATCTTTTTGCTATTTTGTGTGTAGAAGTGCATGCTCTAGCCAATCCAACCAAAAGACCAATCTGATGGAAGAGATTAGGCAATACATTTATAAGTCAACACTCCCACATGGGTGGCTCCCTCATGCCTAAACATGGACTGAAAGTGGGCTGCAACTTAACTGCGTCAGCCGGGTCTTGAACTCAAGACCTCTTGGCTTTGATACCTTGTAGAAGTGCATGCTAAAGCCAATGCAACCAAAAGACCAATCTGATGGAAGAGACTAGGCAATACATTTATACGTCAACATTGTGGGATAATAGAGGGAGTGATGAACGTAACATGTTGTATTATGGTCACTAAAGTTTATTTGAAATCTAGGTGACACATATGGATGTCATAGTGAAATTTGTAATCTTATGGGTACTATGCTCTAACTATTTACATAACCATTTGTAGCATGAAAACTATGCACCGTTAAATCTTTAGAAAAATATACAAACATTTCCCTTTCGTAGGCAGGATTTAGCCACTGCTTTGTATATGAACATTTATGTGGTACATCTAAGTCGTCTATTTGACATTCAGATTGATGAGTTAGTATTTATGTTCCTTACAATTTGAAACCAATGTCTTTTGAATATGTTCTAAATACACTAAATTATACTTAGTTTTGAAGATCTATATGCCAAGTCTTCATTTATGTTTCTGTTTTTGGAGCTTTAGCCGTGGACTACATTCTGGACCCGCACCCTTGATGTGTGCTTTAATTGCCAGCTTCTTTTTACAAGTAGTACTTGCCATGTAAGTTGAAAAGTAAGTTCCATGATTCTACCAAATGTCAAGTTAGTCAACATTTTCATCCCATATTTGATCCTTTCTAGACTCCATTGCTTCGACGGAAACACCATGTGTTCCTCACTGCATCATGCATCCTATTTGTGAGGGCTATCTTTCTCCAATTAGCTTTCTTTTAACATATTTGCTAAAGGTAACTTTTTAGAACTATTGTTAACCTTAAAATTGAAGATGTTCCCTGTGCTTTGATCAGACTTTACGCTGCTAATTACTCTTCATGTCCTTTTATTTTTTTGAAAAGAGTGAAGCCTAGAGATTTTCAAGGGTGCAACATGCCTGCTATGTAAAAGTCAACTATACCATTACCTGCGGATTTCAATATGATCTATCAAGCAAGAGACAAGAGCAACTCAAACCTGAACAAAAGGATGGGAAAGTTCAGAAAGGCAATCGATCAGGTAGGACTGAAACAAGTGAAGTGCAAAAATCACAAGTACACATGGAGCAACAAGCGTGAAGATCCAACTTTCTGCAGCATATACAATTTTTTTGTTACATACAGTAGGAGGACAAACATCCAGATTACCTGCTAGCAGCCCCCTCAACATCTTTCTTCGACCACTGCCCCTACTGTTGAGAAAGGCAGCCACCCCTTTCAAACAGCTAGCTTCAAGTTCGAGAATTTCTGGCGCAAAGCACCTCATTTCATGGAAAATGTACAGCGAGCGTGGCAACGGCCGGTTCAGCATGACTGCCCTTTCGTGAGAATCAAGAGGAGAATGGATATGGACATGGCGGATTTGAAGATATGGAGCAAGCACCTTTTTGGAAAAACTAAAATGAAGTTTCACATTGAAAATGAGGTGATCTTGCGGCTTGATGTGGAACAAGAGTCCAGACCTCTATCCTCGGCTAAACTTAGATTGAGAAAACAGCTCAAGCTCAACATCCTTGGCCTAGCAGCGATTGAGCGAGTAAGGAAAAAAAGCAGGCCTCCAGGATTAGTTGGCTCCGGGAGGGAGACGCAAGCACAAGGTTCTTTCACGCCAATATAAGGGCTATAAGAAGAAAGAACTTCATCCTCTCACCAAAAGTTGGCGACAAACAAGTTTCAGGACATGCTGAGTAGGAGCAAGCAATACATGAGCACTTTACTGTAGCCCTGGGCAGAAGGGCGAGATGATTTTACACTCTGAATTGGGGGGATCTGGACATGCCGATTGTGGATCAACAGGGGCTAGATGCACCATTCACCATGGCTGAAGTATGGGCTGTGATCATCTCGTCCCCCACCGAGAAGGCCCCCGGACCGGATGGGTTCACCGGGCAATTCTTCAGATCATGCTTGCCGATAATAAAAGACGAGATCATGGTAGTCTTTGACAAATTCCACCAGCTCAGGGGGCAGAATTTCTCAGAGCTCAACACTGCATTCATTGCCCTGCTACCCAAGAAGAACGGTGCCTCCGAGATCAGCCACTTCAGACCGATCAGTCTCATACACTCCATTGCAAAGTTGATATATAAGTGCTCTCCTTTAGGCTTGCGTCCGGCATTGACGGGCCAATTTTCCCAGTCTAAACAAAGATTCCGTAAGGAAAATGCATCCATGATAGCTATCAATATGTTCAGGGTTGTGCCAGAATGTTGCAAAGGGAGAGAAAGCCATCATTACTGTTTAAGTTGGATATTACAAAGGCTTTTGACATAGTGTCATGGGAATATATCTTAGAGATGATGCAATAGATGGGTTTTCCCAAAAGATGGGGGACTGGATTGCAATATTGCTATCGTCAGCTTTGTCCTCATGCATGTTAAATGGAACGATGGGCCGCGAATATACCATGTGAGAGGACTCGAGCAAGGGGACTTGATGACCCACAAGTATAGGGGATCTATCGTAGTCCTTTCGATAAGTAAGAGTGTCGAACCCAACGAGGAGCAAAAGGAAATGATAAGCGGTTTTCAGCAAGGTATTCTCTGCCAAGAAATCTTTGAAATACGTGGTAATAGATAGTTTTGTGATAAGATAATTTGTAACGAGCAACAAGTAACAAAAGTAAATGAAGTGCAGCAAGGTGGCCCAATCCTTTTTGTAGCAAAGGACAAGCCTGGACAAACTCTTATATAAGGAAAAGCGCTCCCGAGGACACATGGGAATATCATCAAGGTAGTTTTGATCACGTTCATATGATTCGCGTTCGGTACTTTGATAATTTGATATGTGGGTGGACCGGTGCTTCGGTGCTATTCTTACTTGAACAAGCATCCCACTTATGATTAAACTCTATTGCAAGCATCCGCAACTACAACAAAAGTATTAAGGTAAACCTAACCATAGCATGAAACTTATGGATCCAAATCAGCCCCTGACGAAGCAACGCATAAACTAGGGTTTAACCTTCTGTCACTCTAGCAACCCATCGTCTACTTATTACTTCCCAATGCCTTCCTCTAGGCTAAAATAACGGTGAAGTGTTATGTAGTCGACGTTCACATAACACCACTAGAGGCTAGACAACATACATCTCATCAAAATATCGAACGAATACCAAATTCACATGACTACTAATAGCAAGACTTCTCCCATGTCCTCAGGAACAAACGTAACTACTCACAAAGCATATTCATGTTCATAATCAGAGGGGTATTCATATGCATAAAGGATCTGAACATATGATATTCCACCAAATAAACCAACTAGCATCAACTAAAAGGAGTAATCAACAGTACTAGCAACCTAGCTACTAGTACCAATCCCGGACTTGGAGACAAGAATTGGATACAAGAGATGAACTAGGGTTTTGAGATGAGATGGTGCTGGTGAAGATGTTGATGGAGATTGCCCTCTCCCGATGAGAGGAGCGTTGGTGATGACGAGGCGATGATTTCCCTCCCGGAGGGAAGTGTCCCCTTGAACAGCTCTGCCAGAGCCCTAGATTGGTTCCGCTAAGGTTCCGCCTAAATGGCGGCGGAGTTTCATTCCCAAAGGTTGCTTCTGATTTGTTCCTCATTGAAAGACCTCATATAGCGTAAGATGGCCATCGGAGAGCCAACAGGGGCCCACGAGGTAGGGGCGCGCCTAGGGGTAGGGCGCGCCCACCCTCGTGGGCTGTGGGACCCCTCCGTGAACTTCTTCCGCTCAATATTTTTATTATTTCCAAAATGACTTTCGTGGAGTTTCACGACTTTTGGAGTTGTGCGTAATAGGTCTCTAATATTTGCTCCTTTTCCATTGTAATTCCAGCCGGCATTCTCCTCCTTATGTAAACCTTGTAAAATAAGAGAGAATAGGCATAAGCATTGTGACATAATGTGTAATAACAGCCCATAATGCAATAAATATCGATATAAAAGCATGATGCAAAATGGATGTATCAACTCCCCCAAGGTTAGACCTCGCTTGTCCTCAAGCGGAAGCCGATAACGATAAATATGTCCCCATGTTTAGAGGTAGAGGTGTCGATAAAAATAAAATACGGACATGAAGGCATCATGATTCTTCTCATAACAGCAACATATATAGATATTTTCATATGATTTCTTATGCTCAAGTAATAATCTAATCACAATGCAAAAGTACGAATCATAAACTTTATTGAGAACCAACAAACTATAATCTCAGTCATTGAAGCAATTGCAATTTATCATAACATCAGAAAGATTTTGTATCAGAGCTTAATAGCAAGTCCACATACTCAACTATCATTTAATCATTCATAATTTCTAACACTCACGCGATACTTGTGGTTACGTAGTTTTAATCGGACACAGAGAAAGGTAGGGGCTTATAGTTTCGCCTCCCAACCTTTTACCTCAAGGGTAATGTCAACAATAATAACTCATGCTCCCCTACATCTAATTAGATATATCTATCAGGATCTTTCCAACATACTGTGCTTGCCAAAGGATAAAACGAAAAGGAAAGGTGAAGATCACCATGACTCTTGCATAAGGTAGAAGATAATAATAAAAGATATGCCCTTCGCAGAGGGAAGCAGAGGTTGCCATGCGTTTTTATGGTTGGATGCACAAAATCTTAATGCGAAAGAACGTCACTTTATATTGCCCCTTGTGATATGAACCTTTATTATGTAGTCCATCGCTTTTATTTCTTCCACATCACAAGATCGTATAAAGCTTATTTCCTCCACACCAATCAATCATACATATTTAGAGAGCAATTTTTATTGCTTGCACCGATGACAACTTACTTGAAGGATCTTACTCAATCCATAGGTAGGTATGGTGGACTCTCATGGCAAAACTGGTTTAAGGGTTTTTGGAAACACAAGTAGTATTTCTACTTAGTGTTGAGAATTTGGCTAGCATGAGGGGGAAAGGCAAGATCAACAAGTTGGATGATCCATGACAACATACTTTATCTCACATATAAGGAAACACAACCCATTACGGTGTCTTCCTTGTCCAACATCAACTCTTTAGCATGTCATATTTTAATGAGTGCTCCCAATCATAAAAGATGTCAATAATAGTATATTTATACGTGAAACCTCTCTTTCCTTATTACTCCCTATTAATTGCAACGATGACCAAAGCTATGTCTGCCAACTCCCAATAACTTCTAATCATCATACTCTTTCTATGTGAAGTCATTACCCTCAATAATATCAATATGAACTCTTTGTTTCTTTTTATTCTTTTTCTTTTTCTTTTATTGACTCAAGATCATAGCAAAATAATCAAGCCAGTGACTCAACACCAATCTTTATTATATATAGCTCACAGAATCGATTACATAGAGAGATCATAAAGCAAAACTCAAAACTAGATCAAGACACTACTAATAGGATCGAACTAAGAAAAGCGGTAAAGATAGGAGTGTGATGGTGATACGATACGGGGCACCTCCCCCAAGCTTGGCAGTTGCCAAGGGGAGTGCCCATACCCATGTGATTATGTCTCCTTTGTTGGTGAAGAAGGTGGTGGTGATGGATAGTCGCACATCAAGCATAAGAGGTCCTCCAACTTGCGGATAATGCCCTTGAGTGCAACGATATGCTCCTTCAACAAAATATTTTCACTTGTGAGATACTTGTTTTGAATACGAGCTAACTCAATCATCTTGAAAGCTTCGATCTCAATTGGGGTAAGAAGATTGTGATCAAGTTGAAGGATGTCTTCTGCCGCCGTAGCCTGGTTATTTGTGGCCTTCTTGATCCATTCATCCTTGTTGATCTCCATGGGTTCTTCCCTCTTCAGCTCTATGTTCATTAGCCAAGCATCTTTGTCACCATTGTTGGAGGAGGGGGACGACATGATACCTGGCCTTGACAACCCTGACAGAGAACAGCTCGAAACAAGAACAGAGGATATTTGCGTGATACAGGAGTCAAAACCTTCGGGAGATTATATAATGAATTTTTACCGACCAAAATACGTATCGTGCAAAAAAACAGAGTTCAGAGGGCACACGAGGTGCCCACGAGGTAAGGGGCGCGCCCAGGGGGTAGGGCGTGCCCTCCACCCTCGTGGGGCCCTCGTGTCCTTCCCGGACTGCTACTTATTTTTCAATTTTTCTAAATATTCCAAAACAGAGAAATATTGCCTTTAAAACTGTTTTGGAGTCGGCTTACTTACTGTACCACATACCTATTCCTTTTCGGAGTCTGAAACATTCTGGAAAGTGTCCCTTATGTACTCCTACGGGGTTACGGTTTCAATAACATTGGTTTCAACATTTATGGGATTACCTGAGATATAATGTTTAATTCTTGGACCGTTCACCACCTTCAGATTTGTGCCTTCAAAGTTGTTGATTTTTATGGCACCGGAACGATAGACCTCCTCGATAACGTAGGGGCCTTCCCATTTAGGGAGAAGTTTTCCTGCAGAAAATCTGAAACGTGAGTTGTGTAGCAATACATAATCACCTAAATTAAATGCACGCTTTTGTATCCTTTTGTCATGCCATCTTTTGACTTTTTCTTTAAACAACTTGGCATTTTCATAAGCTTGGGTTCTCCATTCATCAAGTGAGCTAATGTCAAATAACCTCTTCTCTCCGGCAAGTTTGAAATCATAGTTGAGCTCTTTAATAGCCCAATATGCCTTATGTTCTAGTTCGATAGGTAAGTGACATGCTTTTCCATAAACCATTTTATACAGAGGCATACCCATAGGATTTTTATATGCAGTTCTATAGGCCCATAATGCATCATCAAGTTTCTTGGACCAATTCTTTCTAGAACTATTGATAGTCTTTTGCAAAATTAATTTGAGTTCTCTATTACTCAATTCTACTTGCCCACTAGACTGTGGGTGATAATGAGATGCAATTCTATGATTAACATCATACTTAGCAAGCATTTTACGGAAAGCACCATGAATAAAATGTGAACCACCATCAGTCATTAAATATCTAGGGACTCCAAACCTCGTAAAAAATAAGTTCTTTAAGCATCTTAATAGAAGTGTTATGATCAGCACTACTAGTTGGAATAGCTTCTACCCACTTAGTAACGTAATCAACAACAACTAAAATATGTGTATATCCATTAGAGGCAGGAAAAGGTCCCATATAATCAAAGCCCCAAACATCAAATGGTTCAATAACAAGTGAATGGTTCATAGGCATTTCTTGGCGTTTACTAATATTACAAATTCTTTGGCATTCATCACAAGACAAGACAAACTTACGGGCATCCTTGAAGAGAGTAGGCCAATAAAAACCGGATTGCAATACCTTATGTGCAGTTCTATCCCCAGCGTGGTGTCCTCCATAAGCTTCGGAGTGGCACTTGCGTACGATTTGTTCCTGTTCATGCTCAGGTACACAATGTATAATAACACCATCTACTCCTTCTTTATAAAGATGTGGGTCATCCCAAAAGTAATGTCTCAAATCATAGAAAAATGTTTTCTTTTGCTGATATGTGAAACTAGGTGGTATAAATTTAGCAACAATATAATTAGCATAATCAGCATACCATGGAGTACTACGAGAAGTATTTATGACATTTAATTGCTCATCAGGAAAGCTATCATCAATAGGTAGTGGGTCATCAATAACATTTTCTAACATAGACAAGTTGTCTGCAACGGGGTTCTCAACTCCTTTTCTATCAACAATATGCAAATCAAATTCTTGTTACAAGAGAACCCATCTAATAAGTCTAGGTTTAGCATCTTTCTTCTCCATAAGATATTTAATAGCTACATGATCAGTGTGAATAGTTACTTTAGAATCAACAATATAAGGTCTGAACTTATCACAAGCAAATACAACTGCTAACAGTTCCTTTTCAGTAGTAGCAAAATTTCTTTGAGCATTGTCTAGAGTCTTACTAGCATAATGGATAACATTTCATCTCTTATCAACTCTTTGCCCTAGAACAGCACCTACATCATAATCACTAGCATCACACATAATTTCAAAGGGTAAATTCCAATCAGGTGGCTGAACAATAGGTGTAGAGATCAATGCTTTCTTAAGTATTTCAAATGCTTCTACACAATCATCATCAAAGACAAATGGTATATCTTTTTGTAATAAATTAGTCAGAGGCCGAGAAATTTTTGAGAAGTCCTTAATGAACCTCCTATAAAATCTGGCGTGACCAAGGAAACTTCTTACACCTTTGATGTCCTTAGGACATGGCATCTTTTCTATAGCATCAACCTTGGCTTTGTCAACTTCAATACCTCTTTCAGAAACTTTTTGCCCCAAGACAGTACCTTCATTAACCATAAAGTGGCACTTTTCCCAATTCAAGACAAGACTAGTTTCTTCACATATCTGCAAAACTCGATCAGGATTGCTCAAGCAATCATCAAAAGAGCGGAAAAGTCGTCCATGAAAACCTCACAAATCTTTTCACAAAAGTCAGAGAATATAGCCATCATGCATCTTTGAAAGGTAGCAGGTGCATTACATAAACCAAAAGGCATACGTCTATAAGCAAAAGTACCAAAAGGGCAAGTAAAAGTGGTCTTTGATTGATCTTTAATCGACAGGTATTTGAGAGAAACCAGAATAACCATCTAGAAAGCAATAGTGTGTATGTTTGCATAATCTTTCTAGCATTTGATCGATAAAAGGTAAGGGGTAATGATCCTTTTTAGTGGCCTTATTTAATTGTCGGAAATCAATTACCATCCTATAACCTGTAATAATTCTTTGTGGAATCAATTCATCTTTATCATTAGGAACAACTGTAACACCTCCCTTCTTAGGGACACAATGGACAGGACTTACCCACTGACTATCAGCAAGGGGATAAATTATACCTGCCTCCAGAAGCTTTAGTATTTCTTTTCTTACCACTTCTTTCATCTTAGGATTAAGCCTTCGTTGATGATCACAGACTGGTTTAGCATCTTCTTCCAAATTTATTTTATGTTGACATAGAGTGGGACTAATTCCCTTAAGATCATCAAGAGTATATCCAATAGCAGTGCGGTGCTTCTTCAGAATTTTCAATAATATTTCTTCTTCATGTTCTGAAAGGTTAGCACTAATAATAGGATATATCTTATTTTCATCAAGATAAGAATATTTAAGATTATCAGGCAACGGTTTAAGCTCAAACACAGGATCACCCTTCGGTGGAGGAGGATCCCCTAGGATTTCAACAGGCAAATTGTGCTTCAGAATGGGTTCCTGCTTAAACAATACTTCATCTATTTCTCTTCTTTCATTCATAACCATATCATTTTCATGGTCTAGCAAATATTGTTCTAAAGGATCACTAGGAGGTACGGCAATAGAAGCAATACCAATAATTCCATCCTTATTGGGCATTTCTTCTTCACGGTGTTGTCTACTAAATTTAGAGAAATTAAACTCATGAGACATATCACCCAAACCAATAGTAACAACATTCTTTTCGCAGTCTATCTTAGCATTAACGGTGTTCAAGAAGGGTCTACCAAAGATAATAGGACAAAAGCTATCTTGTGGGGAACCAAGAACAAGAATATCAGCAGGATATTTAGTTTTCCCACACAAGACTTCAACATCTCTAACAATTCCCATTGGTGAAATAGTATCTCTATTGGCAAGTTTAATTGTGACATCAATATCTTCTCTCTCAGCAGGTGTAATATCATGCATAATTTCTTTGTATAAGTCATAAGGTATTGCACTAACACTAGCACCCATGTCACATAAGCCATGATAACAATGATCTCCTATTTTAATAGAAATAACAGGCACGCCTACCACAGGTCTATGTTTATCTTTAGCACAAGGTTTGGCAATTCTAGCACTTCCACCACAGAAATAAATAACATGCCCATCAATATTATCAGCCAAAAGATCTTTAACAATAGCAATATTATGATCAACTTTGACTTGTTCAGGAGGTGTATAAGTTCTAATATTGTTTTTACGAACCACAGTTGAAGCTTTAGCATGATCCTTTATTCTAACAGGGAAAGGTGGTTTCTCAACATAGGAAGTAGGAACAACAGGATCATTATAAGGGACAGTCTTTTCTTCAACTTTAATAGGTGTAGCTACTTTTACTTCTGTGGGAGGATGATATTTAAACCACTTCTCCTTGGGGAGATCAACATAAGTAGCAAAAGATTCACAGAAAGAAGCTACTATCTCAGAGTCAAGTCCATATTTAGTGCTAAATTTATTTAAAAACATCGGTATCCATAAAAGATTTAACACAATCAAACTTAGGTGTCATACGACTCCTTACCTTCATCGAGATCCCAATCTTCAGAGTTGCGTTTAATTCTATCCAATAAATTACATTTGAATTCAATAGTCTTCATCATAAAAGAGCCAGCACAAGAAGTATCGAGCATGATGCGATTGTTTTCAGAAAGCCGAGCATAATTTTTTTGAAGAATTATTTCTCTTGAGAGCTCATGATTGGGTCATGAATATAACATTGATTTAAGCCTCCCCCAAGCTTGAGCGATGCTTTCTGCTTCGCGAGGCCAAAAAACATATATATAATTGCGATCACGATGAACAAGATGCATAGGATAATACTTTTGATGAAATTCCAACTTCATTCGTTTATAGTTCCATGATCCCATATCATCACATAGCCTATACCATGTCGATGCATCTCCCTTCAAAGATAAAGGGAAGACCATCTTCTTAACAACATCATGGGGTATACCTGCAAGCTTAAATAATCCACAAACTTCATCCACATAGAGTAGATGTTCATCAGGATGCTTTGTTCCATCTCCTGTAAAAGGATTATCAAGCAGTTTTTCTAACATACCCGAAAGAACTTCAAAGGGATTAATTTCATTTTCAATTGATTTAGTAGGTTGAGGAGAAATTCTTTGCTCTACTGGTCGGGGTGAAGATACCCCGAACAAGCCCCTTAGAGGATTACTTTCCATAGTAACAAGTGACAGTAAATTTCAGCACACTATATAAACTTTTCCTTACCAAATTCCACCTACCAAAGGCGCTTCACTCCCCGGCAACGGCGCCAGAAAAGAGTATTTGATGACCCACAAGTATAGGGGATCTATCGTAGTCCTTTCGATAAGTAAGAGTGTCGAACCCAACGAGGAGCAGAAGGAAATGATAAGAGATTTTCAACAAGGTATTCTCTGCAAGTACTGAAATAAGTGGTAACAGATAGTTTTGTGATAAGATAATTTGTAACGAGCAACAGGTAACAAAAGTAAATGAAGTGCAGCAAGGTGGCCCAATCCTTTTTGTAGCAAAGGACAAGCCTGGACAAACTCTTATATAAGGAAAAGCGCTCCCGAGGACACATGGGAATATCGTCAAGCTAGTTTTCATCACGTTCATATGATTCATGTTCGGTACTTTGATAATTTGATATGTGGGTGGACCGGTGCTTTGGTGCTGTTCTTACTTGAACAAGAATCCCACTTATGATTAACCTCTATTGCAAGCATCCACAACTACAACAAAAGTATTAAGGTAAACCTAACCATAGCATGAAACATAGGGATCCAAACCAGCCCCTTACGAAGCAACGCATAAACTAGGGTTTAACCTTCTGTCACTCTAGCAACCCATCATCTACTTATTACTTCCCAATGCCTTCCTCTAGGCCCAAATAATGGTGAAGTGTTATGTAGTCGACGTTCACATAACACCACTAGAGGCTAACAAACATACATCTTATCAAAATATCGAACGAATACCAAATTCACATGACTACTAATAGCAAGACTTCTCCCATGTCCTCAGGAACAAACGTAACTACTCACAAAGCATATTCATGTTCATAATCAGAGGGGTATTAATATGCATAAAGGATCTGAACATATGATCTTCCACCAAATAAACCAACTAGCATCAACTACAAGGAGTAATCAACACTACTAGCAACCTACTAGTACCAATCCCGGACTTGGAGACAAGAATTGGATACAAGAGATGAACTAGGGTTTTGAAATGAGATGGTCCTGGTGAAGATGTTGATGGAGATTGACCTCTCCTGATGAGAGGAGCATTGGTGATGACGATGGCGATGGTTTCCCCCTCCCGAAGGGAAGTATCCCCGGCAGAACAGCTCTGTCGGAGCCCTAGATTGGTTCCGCCAAGGTTCCGCCTCGTGGCGCCGGAGTTTCGTCCCAAAAGGTTGCTTCTGATTTTTTCCTCATCGAAAGACCTAATATAGTAGAAGATGGCCATCGGAGAACCAACAGGGGGCCCAGGGGGGTAGGGCGCGCCCCCCACCCTCGTGGCCAGGTGGGCCCCCCTCTGGTGAACTTCTTCCACTCAATAGTTTTTATTATTTCCAAAAATGACTTTCACGGAGTTTCAGGACTTTTGGAGTTGTGCAGAATAGGTCTCTAATATTTGCTCCTTTTCCAAATTTCAAAATTCCAAATTAGGCATTCTCCCTCCTTATGTAAACCTTGTAATGTAAGATAGAATAGGCATAAGTATTGTGACATAATGTGTAATAACAGCCCATAATGCAATAAATATCGATATAAAAGCATGATGCAAAATGGACGTATCAGGACTACCTCTCACCCCTGTTGTTTATCCAGGAAATCGACCCTCTCTACAGACTGCTTGTTGCGGCCATGAACAGAAGCTTGCTCGCCCCCCTCCCGGGCACGAGCGCAACCATGAGCATCAGTTTATACGCAGGTGATGCTGTGATTTTCGCAAACCTAATAAAGGAGGAGGTTGACAGTCTCCTTAATCTGCTAAAGTCTTTTGGAGAAGCAACGGGGCTCAAGCTTAACCAGGGAAAATATTTTGTCGCTCCAATTAGATGTGATGGACTCCTATTGTCGGAGGTGCTGGGTATTTGGTAGTTAAACAATTGGTTTCCCAGCAACCTACCTTGGGCTGCCAATCCCACCACACAGTCTGCGCATAGTGCACTTCCAGTTCATACCGGATAGAATCAGAGCTCGCCTCGCCGGCTGGAAGGGAAAATTGATGAATTTGGCCGGCCGTAGGGTTCTTGTGCGATGTGTGCTGACCGCATTGCCAATTTTTGTCATGGTTGTGCTTAATGTCCAAAGAAGATTCTAAAGGAGGCCTATAAAGTGAGAAGACAATTCCTATGGGCCTAAGACGACGATCTGACAGGAGGGAAATGCAAGGTAGCCCGAAGCAAGCTATGCTCGCTTGAGGACCGTGGCGGCCTTGGCATCCTCAACTTGCAACGCTTCAGTTCAGTGTTGCACATGTGTTGGCTCTGGCTTGCATGGCAGAGCCCAAGAAGGCCATGGATGAATTTCCCATTGCCCGGCGATAAGCATGATCAAGCCCTTTTTGCAAGAGAAACAAGAGTGAGCATCGGCGATGGCCGCACTGTGAGTTTCTGGAAAAGCACATGGATCGGAGCTACCCCACTCTGTGACAGCTTTCCCCAACATCTACAAATACTCACAGCACAAGTACATAACAGTGGTCAGCACTGGCCAATGATCAATGGGTGCTCGATCTACGTCATGGGGATGCCACAAGTATCGTCATAGAGTTCCTTTAGCTATGGCAACAAGTTCAGGGTTCAGGGATAGATCTTGATGAACGGTTCCCGGATCGAATCTCCTGGACAACAGGCAAGGGGGATGCATACTCTGCTTGTGCTGCCTAACTGCTCTCCTTCAAGGAGAAACCCACTACAACACATAAGCAGGTGATCTGGAAAACATGGGCACCAGGTAACATAAATGTTTCCGCCTAGCTCCTTCACCAAGACCGGCTTTGGTGCAATGATCGATTATAGAGAAGGGGCTGGCAAAATGGATATTTTTGCCCCTTATGCATGAGGAACTTGGAAACATCATGGCACTTGATGCGGATCTGTGCATTCTCGAGATTGATTTGGCAGGAGGTCACGGCTTGGACTGGTTGTGAGGCACTAGAACTGCCAGCAGCACCTCCAGAAAGCTCGCTGAAGCATATCAGAGGCTAATCAGCAAAACACGATTGTTATACAGAAAAGGTGTCAAAGCCATGCTGATGATGATCTGTTGGGAAATATGGAAGGAGAGAAACACTACCGTATTTAGAGCAAAGCAGCCACAGGTAGAAGACGTGATCCACACAATGATGAGCAACATGGAGGGATGAAGACTTGCTGGTGCATAGTGCCTAGACGCCCCCCCCCCCTCCGGGGATAGAACTGCGAGATAACTCTCCACCATATTTTTGCTTCCCCATTCTTTTTCCTTTTTGCGCTTTCTAACGCATCATGATCACTTCTCCACCATGTTTTTCCCGCTTTCTATCTCCTGAATCAATGAAGCCGGTCAGAACCGGATCTTTCAAAAAAAACTATACCATTACTTGAGGAATCATGTTGTGCCCAATGATGTTCAAATTTGTTTGTTCTAGGAGTTGGATGCTACCGGATTTTTATGAAGTTCAATTTCATCTTGCCTCAACTCATTCTATATGTTTTCTTGAAACAGAACCGATTTAGTCAGTCATTTCATTCCTTTTGATCTTTGGACCCTTTATTTTGCATCTTAATGATCTAATTTGTGTAATTCATGATGGATTTTAGGTTTTCTTGGTTGATTTTCCTTCGACGATGTTGGAAGAAAGCAAACCACTATGTGATTAAGTAGAATTAGCTCACAAAGCATGTGTGATTGTCTCAGAAGATGTTATTTCTCACAAATTATAAGAATTTGAAACACTTCTACAAGATTTAACTCTTGCAGCCTACAAATGTCTAACCTCTGGAGGTTTTACCGACATACTGTTCTATTAGTAATCTGAACCAAATAAATTATTTCTTGGAGTTAACAACTTTATTAGTTGTTTTGAACTACTTGCATGTCTCCTGGTCTGCTATAAGAATTTCTGAAACATGAGTCTGTGTGCTTATATATAGTTCTACATGCTTATATATGATTTACTAAATCTTTTACGTACGTATAATTTCTTTTAATTGAACCATGGAAGTTCAAGGTACATGTGTGAGAGTCTAGCCTAATAGGAATGATAGACTACTCATATAAATAAGCAACTCCTTCCTTTTCGGAAGCTCGTTCGGAAAGAACTCCAAAGTTAAGCGTGCTCAGCTTGGAGCAATTTCAGGATGGGTGACCAACTAGGAAGTTGGCCCGAGGTGCGCACGACTGAGGACAAAGTGTGCAGAAAAGACAAGTTTTGATCTGTGGGGTCAGTCTATGTGCCTAGAGGGAACATTCTTGTGGGTCGACAAGGACGCTGGTTCCTTTGAGAGGGTTGTATGTGAGAGTTTGGCTTAATAGGGATGATTGACTACTCATATACAGAAGGAATTCTTATTTTTTTCGGGAGCCCATTCGGAAAGACCTCCAAAGTTAAGTGCACGCAGCCTGGAGCAATTTCAGAATAGGTGACCGACTGGGAAGTTGGTCTCAAGTGCGCATGATTGAGGACAATGTGCGTAGGAAAGACTAGTGTTGATCTGTGAGGTAGACTACATCCCGTCAGGGGTAACACCAAGTATAAACATGACAATGCTCAGTGCTACAACAACATTGGCTGGGCAACCATGAACAAGCTAATCTTGTTGGGTTTCCTTCTTCTACATTGTGTTCCCTTTTCACTAGTTATTTGACAATTGCTTTGCTCACATGCATGCTTTTTTTAGACATATGCAGTTTCTTACCTGACTAAGATGGTGTTGAGGCTCTGGCAGGACTATTTGTATTTTCTACCACCAAACAAGCTATTAAAAATAGTATTAGACGCAATATTTTTTCTCACCAAATAAGCTGGGTTCGGAATTAACTTTTTGAAATAACATAAAGTAGATAGACATTTACGAATAGGAGAATCTAATAGGTTATGTATTACTATTGCCTTATGGGCGGTTGGGCTGTTCGTTCAGAGATGCAGTAAAGGATCACCTAACTGTATTTTTAGTTTGTTGATGTGTTAGAGAGATTTAGTTGATAAGTTAATGATGCGTTTAGTCAGTCCGACATATCACGAGTGAATTTTTTTGATAAAGCCCGCTTTATTACTTAAAAGGTTTAAGCATCACATCCGGCCTCTGCATAACTAAGATGCACACAGGCAAACAAAGTCCTCTCACCAAAACCAAAAATAAAAGAGGCAAAATGCAAAGAAACATGTAGTCTGCATAACGCCTAAATCGAAGGGAGCCCGGTCCTAAGATCATGCTGCCACCCATGTTGGATAAAAGTATCCCTCACCGTAACCTCCAATCGTGTACACACCTTCATAAACAGGTCTCGATTCTCCACACGTTGCAGAGAGGATCATAAATGAAGAGTCCCAGTACATCCGTAGATAACCTACATAAGAGAAGTACTTTTATCATTAAAAAACTTATCATTTCTACATAGCCAAAGCGACCAAATAACGGCAAGCGCTCCCACCCTGAGAAGCCTTCTAAACCTATGATTTATCCCATGTAACCAGTTGCCAAATATATTAGCAACACTACAATAAGGATACAAGCCAGAAGCTACTTGGATGACTGACCATATAGAACGAGCCAATTTTCATTGGAAGAACGAATGTTCTATTGTCTCATCATGCTGCCAATTCATCTTAATAAGGTTATATTTAGTAAGAATGACTCCGCGACGAAGATACCATGCAAAGATTTTATTCTTAAGAGGTATCTTCATCTTCCAGATCTTCTTGTTATTATCAACCGGCACATCAGACTGGAGTAAAGCTCTATACATAGACTCTACTGAGAAATTTCCATTCCCATGTAGGTTCCAACGAAATACATCGGACCCATGTGACAAATGCACCATGGGAAACCGCTAGAGCAGGATGTTCCATGATTGGACTCTGGTTCCAATTAAATCTCTTCTGAACATCACATTTGGCGGAAATGATTCCAAAACCGTGGCGATGGTATCACCCTTGTGACGCACAATGTTTTATAGAGCCAGATATTGTTCCTGGAGTCTAGTATTATCTAGCCACTTATCCTCCCAGAATCTAATTTCCGAGCCATCCTTAATTGAGAAGGATCCATAGCAGAAGAAATATTTCTTCGTAGCCATTAGACCCGCCCAAAAATGAGAATCCCCGGGCTTCGAGTATACTTGGGATACCGCCTTGGAACCCACATATTTTCTCCTTAGAAGGGTTTGCCATACACCATCTTATGTGAGTAACATAAACAACCATTTTCCGAGGAGGGCCCTATTCTTAACCTGGCGGTGGATTCTATACTCCATCAATTATGGAGTTATAATTGGTCGCAACTGTATTGGATTCTGTTCTAACTTCTGAAGAATACCATCAATTCTTAATTTTTTATGATTTTATCAGCAAATGAATGCTAAACCACCACTGCCATTTCAGTTCAAATGATTATCTTGATTGCCTGGTACCTACTGATGAGCTTCATGTTATTGTGTTATACCCTCCAACTAGACAATGTGACCCACCACTTTTTATCATAACCTCCTCATATTACACTCACCACCTGCGCTGCTGTAGGATCGAAAGTATGTCTAGAGGGGGGTGATTAGACTACTTGACCAAATAAAAATCTATCCTTTTCCCAATTTTAAGTCTTGGCAGATTTTAGCAACTTAGCACAAGTCAAGCAATCAACCTACACATCCAAGTCTAAGAGTATAGCAGCGAAATGTAAAGCATTTCATATGAAGGTAAAGGGAGGAGTATAGCAGCGAGATTTTTTCCTGTGGTTCGGATAGGTGGTGCTATCATACATCCACGTTGATGGAGACTTCAACCCACGAAGGGTAACGGTTGCGCGAGTCCACGGAGGGCTGCACCCACGAAGGGTCCACGAATTAATCAAGAATTTACCAATCACTGCATCAGGTTCATTGTAAACCTCCTCCACATTAACATAATTTACATGACCCTTTTGGATCCTGAGTTCTTCGCCCCCGGGCAGTCTGTGGCATAGTGCCCCATAGCCTTACACCTTAAGCACTGCACCTAACTTAAATCCCTTGGCGCACGTGTAACCTGGTGGTTCTGGTTATTGTTCCCTCCATTGCCATTACCATTACCATTACCTCTGCCATTGCCATTGTTACTCTTGTGCCCATTGTGATGATGGTGGCCATTATGGTTGTGGACATTCCCTCCATGATGATTATGATCATTACCTCCATGATGACTATGATGCCCATTACCTCCATTACCATGATATGAAGTGCGTGGCTTCTGCTGTGGTCCTGAATTATACCTGTTATTACTGTTGTACTTCCTCTTGCGATTCTCTATGGCATGTTGCTTTCCCTCTAGCACAATAGCCTTATCAATCAAATCCTGACGATTCCTAAAAGCAGTCACTGTCAACTGAAGGATCAAGTCATCATTTAGGCCCTCCAAGAATTTCTCCTGCCTAGCTGCATCAGTGTTAATATCATTAGGAGCATAACGTGCAAGATTATTAAATTCCTCCACATACGCATTAATTGTGCAACCTCCCTGGCGCAAACTGCGAAACTCCTTCTTTTTCAGACTTATAGCAACAGAAGACACATGTGCAGCATAGAAAGCATCATGAAACTGAGGCCATGTGATAGTAGCAATGGGATAAGTGACCAAGTAATTGTCCCACCAAGCTGCAGCAGGACCCTCCAACAAATGTGAGGCAAACCTCACCCTCTCTGCATCAGTGCATCCAACCATCTATAGGTTCGTATTGACTGCACGGAGCCAATCATCAGCCACAATAGGTTCAGGGGAACTAGAGAACCTCTGAGGATTCAACCTCAAGAACCTGGTAAGCATATCCACAGGCGGCGGTGGCGGCAGATTGTTGTTGTTATTGTTGTTGATCTGGTTCTAGACAAGCAACTAGATCAACTGAGCCTGTCCCTCAAGCAACTGCTGCATGTATGGTGGTACATCATTGCCATTGTGGTCTCCTCCTGTAGCAGTGCATCTAGTGTCACGCCTCGGCGGCATCTGGTGGGCAAGCATAGAAGAGTTATAGATATAATAGGTCCAATGTCTATGTATATATATAAATATATTCTACCATATGCATAATATGATCAAGCCAACAAAACACAACAATGAATAACACCAACAAACAAACAACAAACAACAAACAATATAATAATATTATATATAGTCGAATAATTTTGACACTAAGCAATTTAACAAACAACTACCAATCAAGCAAACAATCTAGTATCTTCATACCATGAAAGTGGACATAATCAGATACGCTAACACGATAACGTTGCAATATAAAACAAACATGAATGGTGGTCTCAGCACTAGTTCCTACTTAACTGTTCAAGATACTTGAGGGGGTTAACTAATAAACAACAAGAAGTATAACTAGTCTATAAAATAATTTTCATTCCTATGGCTTTTCTAATCCATTTTCTAGGGTCACATCCTACAGTCAACACACTTTGCTCGATGCCATCTCAGAACGACCAAACCTCAAGGATTTGAGTCTCAGGTTACCGTGCTAGTCCCTGGATCGAACTCGCTAGCACACACAGTATAGATGAATACCAGAATAGCAGGTGTGTCATTTATTAAAACGTATGATCCAGAGTATATAAAATAAAACAATCTGCATAGCACATGGCTAGCTTTATTCAATCAAATTGCGGGAAGTAGCAGAAAATAACGTTGAGTCCCATCATAGCCCACTGGTGATGCTGAGTGCAGACTTGCGACCCTAGCGATACCTTACTCTTCGTCTGAATATCCTGTAACATGAGACATTGCAGCCATATATGTCAATACTTGGAATGTATTGGCAAGTTACACAGGAGTAATAATAAAACAGACCTACAAGTATATGCATAGTATAACAAAAGGAAGGCTTGAGGGTTTATTTTTGCAGAAAGCTGATTTTATCCTAATAACTACCTAATAGTCAATTTTTTATTTAATTCTTTTATTACTACAATTAAATACACAAGGTTGAGTTGGCAAAATCAACTCCAACCTACCCTTTATTAAGTTTTCCCACAAATATTATTAAGTGACACATCTGTCAAGATCATCCAACAACTGTAATGGCATAGTGGCTCAAATTTACACATAACCGGGGGCACGGCTAATCATGATTAGTTTTCATACTCTACAGACTTTTAGTATGCTTTACCCACTGGACCCAGTCCGAAGATTGAGACGAAGTCTTTCAGAAGAGGTTCCCTTAACCACCTGACGGCCACATCCCACCTGCATATGCTACATCTATCGACACTGTCTGGGCCAGGGTTCCAACAACTGATCAACTAAGCCAGAGCCCATATAGCCAATGGCCGCACATGGAAGCTACTAGTCACTAAGTCTGTCTAATCTTTTTGAACCTGGGCGGCATTCCACTTAGGGTGCACTCTCATGGGCGCATGGCATTAGAAAAGGTGCAAGACCCCATGATGCCTTCCCTCAACACCAAGCAATACCACTTCCGCCCAGAGGTGAGTTAAATCTGGAGTTACTACTCAATATGTTAAATATATAATCCTCACATAAGCTCAATGAATAATGGAACCACCCCCGTCTACAAAGCATAGCAAAACTACAACGACGACGACCTGCAATGACGGGAGATAGCTCAACAATATAGCAAAATAATATAATAATCCTATACATGCATATATTCGTAGTGTGATATAACTACATGCATAGAAAACAATAGGTAAAGGATGATCAACATGTAACTTGCCTTGGTTCTGGTTCAGAAATTCACACTCGACAATAGCTCGCAGCACTCCGGCCAATCTACAGTTTCACACAATTCAACAAATCAATCACCGGAACACGAAAAGAACCAAAACAAAACCAACAGCAAGAAAACAATTTTTAAAACTCAACAACAGAAGCTTAACAGCACCTAAATGCACTACAGTCACAACGCAAATAAAAACAATCAATTTTGATGAATGGTTTGAAAGTTACGACCTCCGGAAGGTTTAATTCAAATTCGAATGTACTTGAAATTTGAAAGGTACAAACGTGTGAACCTTTGGTACTTTGATAAAGGGCTGGTTTTTGTGAGTTCAAGGAAAAAGAATCACCTAATTTGGACATGTACACTAAAAGATATAGCTAGTTGAATTTTGAATGAAAATTTGTGAAAAACAAAAAGAAACAGAAATCCCCTGGTCCTGTAGCGAACTCCTGTGTTGTTCCTATAGCGAACTGCCATGTGTCAGCCCCTGATTGGCTGGGCGTGTGTGCTCACCAGAAACAGAGGATGGCGGAGGCTGCCTCGGGCATCGGCGGCGGCGCTCTCTGGCGAAGGTCCGGCGAATACGAAGCGACGAATGGGTGCGGCAGTGAGTGGCGGAGGCGGTGGTGGTGTCGGACGGTGGCGGGGCGGACTATGCCGGTGGTGGTGAAGACCTGAACACGGCGGCTCCGGCGGCGGTGGTCGAGCTCATTTCTCTCCCTCTGCTGCGTTTATGGCCACGAGAAGGAGTCAGTGAGAGCGGCCTCGAGAGTGGGTTCGAACGGTGACAAGTGGAGCGGCTGGGGCGTCCTTACGGCGGCGGATTCGGACGGTGAACGACAGCGGTTGGCGGAGCACTGGGCGAGATCTGACTTGCCCCAGTGGCTTCGTGTGGTCGAAGAAAGGCGAGGGGAGGCTGCGGTAGGGTTCGTCGGGGAGGTAGGCAACTCGGACGTGCTCGGGGCGGCTCGAGGGTGCGTACCCGACTCAGGTCGGTCTCGGCGTGCATGCGGTGCCGTGTTCGGCTCGGGGAAGCAGAGGAACAGGGCGCATGGGGCCCGCGGGTCAGCGGATGAAGCGATGCGGGTCGGGCGAGCGATGCGGTTGGGCTGGCGGCGCGGTGGTTGTTGGGCCGTAGGCTAGCTGGGCTGCGCTGCTTCTTTTTTTTTTGAAACACAGCACCAATAAAAATTAAAACAAAAACAACAGTAGTAAACTAAAGATAAAAAAATGTAGACACACAGTAAAAAAATATACACCTAATATAAACTACAGGAAGACTAGTTCCTCACCTAATGCAATTTTTGAAAATTCATTTTATGTTATAGGCCACACAAAACAGCAACAAAACAGGCAAATAAAATATTTTGAAGATTAAGAAAAATACCAGAACATATCGAATGAACTGGGAATAATATTCTGGACATTATTAACATTTTTAAACAGGGGAGAAGTCATGTTATCTCCACTCCAATCAATTGCCTTTAGTTGCATAATGAAAAGAATATTGTAGAAAACAAATAATGCATGGAAAATATGAGATGCATATGAATGATCTATTAACATCCAAATTGGCAAAATTGGTATGTTACATTAACATCTCCGGAACATTTTCCACCTATATATATTAATCGGTAATAACCAGTATTACCCGATATTCACCGAAACCCTTCCGGTGACCCCAAAACGCTTCCGGAACCTCTCGGAACTATTCCGGATATTAATGGAACAATTCCACAAATATATTCTCACCACTCCCATCGTACTAACACTCAGTAGATTGTGATTACCTTAAGCTTGTGACCTCATAGGTTCGGTAACCATAGACATGAACGAAACCCTTTCGTTCAATGACCGATAGCGGAATCGTGGACATCCATATTGGTCCCTATGATTACACGATTGATATTTGAATGAACCTTTGGTTATCATGTGATGTTCTATTTGCTTTGTGATACTTTACAAAACCCGGTGTACATCGGTATCCTCTTGAGTCATCACCATGCTCATTATACCGTTGCTCCTGTTACCGGTTTTGTTCTTCTTTCTCATTGACATATTCTGGCATCCCTATGACGTAGTCACCTGTGTCTGTCCAAATGATGATGGTTGCCTTAACACCAAGAGGGCCATAATAATATCTCTCCATTTTCGGAGGAGCGAAGCCAACTCTTGAGTTGTCCGGTCACTTATCAAACTTTCCGGTGAGCCTGAAAGTTGTCGTTATAATCACCTTGTTACAGTTGACGTTTGAGCAACCCCAAAGCCCAACTTCCGGTAGGAAGTGACGAGACACTCTCATGGTCTGAGGAACTCAAAGACATGATAACATTCCATGTTATAATAGATGATTTCAGACGGTATGATCACATAGTATAACAGACAAGTATTGGATCGATTCAACATGATCGTTCTTCTAACGTCATACCCTCAATGTTGTTTTAGGACTATCATTACACTTAACGATATCCTAAGATCCGGAAAACGTGATCACTAACAACACTTCAGCTGGTCTTAGAGGCGAGACTGGGAACCTATTGTTTACCGTTTATCATTTCACACATGCATATGAGTTTCCACTTAACCACATATTCCAGGATCATAGCAATTATAGCAGAAAATATAAAATCTTAATAATGATTAATGGAAATATAATAATACAATATTATTGCCTCTAAGGCATGTTTCCAACAATGGGAGGACAGTACGGCTTGACGAGATTACTGAATCTCCATAAGTAAATAGGACAAACAATACAGAATTTGTTCCATAAGTTTTCTGCACAACTGAACCGGAAGTTACTACATCGGCTGTAGAAACTCAAGTTAAGACTGTAACTGAACCTCGTAGGTCAGGAAGAGTTATCAAACCTTTTGAATGGTAGATAACAAAATATTCATCTTAGAGGAAGATGAACCTGTGCACTAGAAGGAAGGAGTGGCGATGCCCAACTCAAAAGAATGGCTCAAACCCATCCAATCTAAAATGGAGTCCTTGTACGAGTATTAATTTGGAACTTGGTCGATCCTCTAGAGGGTGTAAAACCCATACAATGTAAATGGATCTTCAAGAGAAAAATATATGCAGATGGTAATCCAACCATCTATAAAGTAAGGCTAGTTGTGAAAGGGTTTTTGCAAATTGAGGGAGTTGATTATGATGAGACTCTCTCTGGTAGCAATGCTCAAGTCTGTACGGATTATAATGGCTACAGCTGCATATTTCGAGTACGAGATATGGCAGATGGATGTCAAAACTGCTTTCCTAAATGGAAATCTGAAAGAGGATGTATACATGATACAACCAGAAGTTTTGTCGATCCAAAGGATGCCAGAAAGGTGTGAAAGCTTGAAAGGTCAATCTATGGTTTGAAGAAAGCATCAAAAGCTGGAATCAACGTTTTGATGAAGTGGTAAAAGAGTTTGGCTTCCTTAAAAATGATGAAGAAGCTTGTGTATACAAGAAGTTTAGTGGGAGCTCTGTAGCGTTTCCAATATTATATGTAGACGATGTATGTAGACTATTTGAAGAGTGTGTTTTCAATGAAAGACTTAGGTGAACCTGCATATATATTGGGCATAAAGATCTATAGATATAGACAAGACATCTAATAGCAATAAGTGAGAGTACGTACATTGACAAGGTTTTGCGGAGGTTTAAAATGGAGAATCCTAAGAAAGGTTTTCTCCCAATGTCACATGGCATAACACTTAGCAGAAATCAATGTTCTAAGACAGTTGATGAGCGAGTGCAAATGAGTAGAGTACCATATACCTCTACTATTGGCTCCATCATGTATTCTATGCTATATATGTATAAGACCAAATGTTTCTTATGCACTAAGAGTTAGTAACACATACCAGAGGGATCCAGTAGTGGCTCACTGGATAGCAATTAAGAATATTCTTAAGTACCGCAGAGGAATAAAGGACATGCTCCTTGTTTATGGAGGAGATGAAGAACTGTTGTAAAGGTTACACCGATGCTAGCTTCATGACTGATATAGATGACTATAAATCTGAACGAGGTTATGTTTTCACACTTAGTGGTGGTGCGGTTGTTTGGAAGAGTTTCAAACAAAAACACTATTGCAGATTCTATGATAGAAGCAAAATATATTGCAGCTTCGGAAAATTCAAAGGACACATTCTAGATCAAGAAGTTTCTTGAAGAAATTGGTGTAGTCACAAGTGCAATCAATCCAATGGCTCTCTATTGTGATAATAGTGGAGTTGTTTCTCAAGCAAAGGAACCAAGATCACACATGAAGACTAGACACATTGAACACAAGTATCACATTCTCCGACAATATGTTGAGAATGGATGTCTGAAGATTCTCAAGATTCAAACGGATTTGAATGTGTCAGACCCAATGAAAAAGACCTTACCACGAGCAAAACACGAGCAACACCGGATAGCCATAGGTGTTAAAGAGACTATGTAAACAACATTATTGACTTTGGTGCAAGTGGGGGACTGTTGGAAATATGCCCTAGAGGCAATAATATTTTTATTATTATATTTCCATATTCATAATTAAACAATTTATATTCTATGCTATAACAGCTCTGATCCTGGAATATGCGATTCAGTGGAAAAACTCATATGCACGCGTGGAATGATAAATGGTTAAATAAAATGTTCCTAGTCTTGCCTCTAGGACTAGCTCATGTGTTGATCTGTGATCATTTTTTCTGGATCTTAGAATATCATTAAGTGTTAAATGGTAGTCCTAAAACAACATTGATATTATGACGTAGGAAGAAAGATCACATTGAATCGACCCAAATATTTTTGTTATGAATTGAATAATATCGTTTGTAATGAATTGTAATAACCCGGAGTGTTAACATGTGATTTTGCTCCTAGGACCATGAGAGTACCATAGACACTTCTTACCATACGGTGGGCTTTGGAGTTGCTCAAATGACACATGTGGCACGATGATCATAACGACAACTTATAGGTTCATCAAAAAAGATTGACAAGGGACTAGATAGCTCGAGAGTGGGATTTTCTCCTCCCACGATGGAGAGATATTATTACGGCCCTCTTGGTGTGATGGCATTCATCATCGTCTGGCCAAACATAGGTGACTAAATCACGGGGATGTTGGAACAAAACAACAAGAAAAAGGAACAAAACTGATAGTGAGGATTTCGGTATGGTGAGCATGTGATGACTCAAGAGGATACCGATGCATCCCGGGTTATGCAAAGTATCGTGAATTGAAAGAACATCACATGATAACCAAAGGTTCACTCAAATAGCATTCGTGTGCCCATAGGGATCGATATGGACGTCCATAGTTCCACTATCGTTCATTGAAAGAAGGGGTTTTGTTCCTGTCTATGAGTTGCCGAACCTACGGGGTCACAAGCTTAAGGAAATCACAATCTTCTGAGTGTTAGCAGGACCGCAGTGATGAGAATATATTTTTGGAATTGTTTCATTAATATTCGGAATAGTTTCGAGAGGATCCGAAAGTGTTTCGGGGTCACGGAAGGGTTTCGGTGAGTATCGGGTAATACCGGGTATTACCGACAAATATGTATATGTGAAAAATGTTTTCGGGGATGTTAAATTATATATAAAATGGTTTGATAATATTTGGAACACTTTTATATTTGATTTAAATTCAATGGGGCTTAAAAGGCCAAGTGGAGGAAAGCAACTTGGGCCACCAAGGCCCAAGTGGGGAGGCGCCCCCTTCCCCTATGGAAGGAGGACGAATGGTGAAGGGGAAGGACTCCCCTTCCCTCCTTTGCCGGTACAAGGGGAGGGGATTCCTTCTCCTTCTCTTGGCTGCTCTCCTCCCCTCCCAACCTATATATACTTGAGGATTTGTGCTCTTCTGGATACACAAGTTCTGGAGCCTCCTCTAGTTCTTCTAGTTCTAGTTGGTCCTAGTAGACTAACTAGAGCTAGACTAATCCTCTAATACTCATAATTAGAAGTCCCGTGTGGTTCTGATCTCCTCCCTCTAATTCTCTGGCAACGATTAGCTCTAGACGGCGAAGCACTGCCGGATCGTGAAGATTGCATGCTTGCAACCAAGTAGAGAAGCTGTGCTTTCGGTCTTCAGTTCGAGGGACTATTCGTGGGCGGTTCGCGAGATCATTCATCAATGGTTCGAGGGACTCCAAGTACAATCTACACCGACACATTTCTTCTTCCACTGGAACTCGGTGATGGTAACGATCATGATCCCGACCCGATATACATCTTCATATTGATCATGGGTGTGCATAGGCACTGGTTTTCTTGTTTTCTACTACGCTTCCCAACATCCCTAACCTAGCCCCTACCTATACGGCTGGCCGGCAAAAGCAGAACTCGCTTGCTAAATTACAGGTAAGTCGTTTGTTCTACATCTTTTTTGCCATTTTGTTTGTAGAAGTGCATGCTCCAGCCAATCCAACCAAAAGACCGATCTGATGGAAGAGATTAGGCAATACATTTATAAGTCAACACTCCCACATGGGTGGCTCCCTCATGCCTAAACATGGACCGAAAGTGGGCTGCAACTTAACTGCGTCAGCCGGGTCTTGAACTCAAGACCTCTTGGCTTTGATACCTTGTAGAAGTGCATGCTATAGCCAATCCAACCAAAAGACCGATCTGATGGAAGAGATTTGGCAATACACTTAGACGTCAACATTGTGGGATAATAGAGGGAGTGATGAACGTGACATGTTGTATTCTGGTCATTAAAGTTTCTTTGAATTTTAGGTGACACATATGGAGGTCATAGTGAAATTTGTAATCTTACGGGTACTATGCTCTAACAATTTACATAGCCATTTGTAGCATGAAAACAATGCACCATTAAATCTTTAGAAAAATATACAAACATTTCCCTTTCGTAGGCAGGCTTTAGCCACTGCCTTGTATATGAACATTTATGTGGTACATCTGAGTCGTCTATTTGACATTCAGATTGATGAGGCAATATTTATGTTCCTTACAATTTGAAACCAATGTCTTTTGAATACATTCTAAATACGCTAAATTATACTTAGTTTTGAAGATCTATATGCCAAGTCTTCATTTATGTTTCTGTTTTTGGAGCTTTAGCCGTGGACTACATTCTGGACCCGCGCCCTTGATGCGTGCTTTAAATGCGAGCTTCTTTTTACAAGTAGTACTTTCCATGTAAGTTGAAAAGTAAGTTCCATGATTCTACCAAATTTCAAGTTAGTCAACATTTTCATCCCATATTTGATCCTTTCTAGACTCCATTGCTTCGACGGAAACACCATGTGTTCCTCACTGCATCATGCATCCTATTTGTGAGGGCTATCTTTCTCCAATTAGCTTTCTTTTAACATATTTGCTAAAGGTAACTTTTTAGAACTATTGTTAACCTTAAAATTGAAGATGTTCTTTGTGCTTTGATCAGACTTTCCGCTGCTAATTACTCTTCATGTCCTTTTATTTTTTGAAAAGAGTGAAGCCTAGAGATTTTGAGGGGTGCAACATGCCTGCTATGTAAAAGTCAACTATACCATTACCTGGGGATTTCAGTATGATCTATCAAGCAAGAGACAAGAGCAACTCAAACCTGAACAAAAGGATGGGAAAGTTCAGAAAGGCAATCGATCAGGTAGGACTGAAAAGAAGTGAAGTGCAAAAATCAAAAGTACACATGGAGCAACGAGCGTGAAGATCCAACTTTCTGCAGCATAGACAATTTTTTTGTTACATAGAGTGGGAGGACAAACATCCAGATTACCTGCTAGCAGCCGCCTCAACATCTTTCTCCGACCACTGCCCCTACTGTTGACAAAGGCAGCCACCCCTTTCAAACAGCTAGCTTCAAGTTCGAGAATTTTCGGCCCAAAGCACCTCATTTCATGGAAAATGTACAGCAAGCGTGGCAACGACCGGTTCAGCATGACTGCCCTTTCGTGAGAATCAAGAGAAGAATGGATAGGGACATGGCGGATTTGAAGATATGGAGCAAGCACCTTTTTGGTAAAACTAAAATGAAGTTTCACATTTAAAATGAGGTGATCTTGCGGCTTGATGTGGAACAAGAGTCCAGACCGCTATCCTCGGCTAAACTTAGATTGAGAAAATAGCTCAAGCTCAACATCCTTGGCCTAGCAGCGATAAAAAGCAGGCCTCCAGGATTGGTTGGCTGCAGGAGGGAGACGCAAGCACAAGGTTCTTTCACGCCAATATAAGGGCTATAAGAAGAATGAACTTCATCCTCTCACCAAAAGTCGGCGACAAACAAGTTTCAGGGCATGCTGAGAAGGAGCAAGCAATACACGAGCACTTTACTGCAGCCCTAGGCAGAAGGGCGAGATGATGCTACACTCTGAATTGGGGGGATCTGGACATGCCGATTGTGGATCAACAGGGGCTAGATGCACCATTCACCATGGCTGAAGTATGTTCTGTGATTATCTCGTCCCCCACCGAGAAGGCCCCCAGACCGGATGGGTTCACCGGGCAATTCTTCAGATCATGCTTGCCGATAATAAAAGACGAGATCATGGCCGTCTTCGACAAATTCCATCAGCTCAGGGGGCAGAATTTCTTAGAGCTCAACACTGCATTCATTGCCCTGCTACCCAAGATGAACGGTGCCTCCGAGATCAGCCACTTCAGACCGATCAGTCTCATACACTCCATTGCAAAGTTGATATATAAGTGCTCTCCTTTAGGCTTGTGTCCGGCATTGACGGGCCAATTTTCCCATTCCAAACAGCATTCCAGAAGGGAAAATGCATCCATGATAGCTATCAATATGTTCAGGGTTGTGCCAGAATGTTGCAAAGGGAGAGAAAGCCATCATTACTGTTTAAGTTGGACATTACAAAGGCTTTTGACATAGTGTCATGGGAATATATCTTAGAGCTGATGCAATAGATGGGTTTTCCCAAAAGATGGAGGGAATGGATTGCAATATTGCTATCGTCAGCTTCGTCCTCATGCATGTTAAATGGAACGAGGGGCCGCGATTATACCATGCAAGAGGACTCGAGCAAGGGGACTCCCTCTGTAGCGACCAGACCCGAATGGATCTAGTGCTCTGTGCTCAGTGTCATCCCTGGATCGATGTCTGACACCACACATTGCTTCAAGGATTTATAGCGAGTAGCAATCACACACTTATTACATCGTTGTCCACAAGGGAACTTAATACAATAATATGGCTTAAGGCCATCTAATAATAACAGCGGAAGGCTTGGAAGACAAGTGAGTCCATCAACTCCATCGGCATCACTGAGTATAGAACCACGACCTAACACCTTACTCGTCAATGCGAAAAGTCTGCATAGCGTGAAAAGTTGCAGCCCGAAACGGTCAAGACATGGAATATCCGCAATGTAACACATAGAGAACAATGAAGCAACAAGCCTATACTACATGCATATATGGCTGGTGGTAAGGCTCTCTGATTTACATTTTGCATAAAGCTGGTTTTTCCCTACATCAAAGGAATAATTTTATTTAACTATCATGGTGGTTGTTAAACATTGAGAATGGTTGACAAGATCCTCAATCCCAATTAAAAATACTCATTAAACCCAAACAAATTATATTAAGTAACGTGATGAGATTCACATGATATTCAAGTACTAGATACTCAAGATGTCCATAACCGGGGACACGGCTAATCATGATTAGTTTTTTTACACTCTGCAGAGGTTTGCACTTTTCCCACAAGACTCGATCACCTCCGTTTGGTTCTCGCACTACATGGTGTTTGAGAGACGGATGACCGAGACATAGTCTTTCAGAAGCGCTAGCACCTTACATGTGGGTAGACCGTACCAACCTACATCCCCTACATCAGCTAGCTTACCCGTAAGAGTTCGCACAACTTAGTCAATTACGCCAGAGCCCATAATTGGCTTGTGGCTGCACACGGAAGTTTCCAGTTTGAATAATCTTATGATCCCTTTGAGCACAGGTGGCGGTCCGAAGAAATACAGCAAGTCCTGATAGAAACCAGTGCCTCAATCCACCCAGATGTGTGTTTAGGTTGCCACCTTAAATAATCCATTAATTAACAATCTCACATCTGTCATGGATATTCACTCACCCAATCCACGTCTACTAGCATAGCATGGCACAATTAAGCAAACATAGAAGTAACTCCCAAGGTTTCATAAGTAAAACAGGTAATAGGTACTACCTCAATCTACTTCCCATCCCACAATTTAATTAGATCCTAAACATGCAAGTGTTTGGGGTTGATCTAATGCATAAAAACTGGGTATGAGAAAAGTATGATCAAAGTGTTACTTGCCTTCGATGATCCACGAGTCCTAGAGATTGAAGTAACAAGCGGCGCACTAGGGTGATCTAACGCAGACAAACAACAAGCATACAATAAGTACTCATCTAATGCACGGGAAATCTCGAATAAAATATCTAACCAGATAGTTCAACTTAAGAACCCTGGTTGCAAAAGAATCGAATCAAATAAAGCATCGAAAGTCGGAACTCGAGAGAGAACGACTCGGTTTAGCAATCTGAAATTAAGTCAAAATTTTATAGTAGCAAAACTCTGTGTAAGTAGGTTAGTCGGAACGGCGGTTTCATAACGAAACTCCAGGCGCTTGAATCACCTGATTCCGATAAACGAGCAAGAAATAAAACAGATTTGAAAATCGGATCAGAAATCAAATCTGAAAAATAATGGATTAAATCCGATTTAAAAGAAAACGACGAACGGATTAAATAACGGACGTTCGTTAACAGAACTAATCCAACGAACACGTTCATTGAAACGAGCGAATTCGGTGAACGTTCACTAAATAAGAAAACCGAAAAAAAATAAAAACCATCTAGGTTTTTTAAAAAAAACCGAACATCGCAAAAAAAAACCGGATCGGTCTTTTTTTTTAAAAAAACCGGATCGGATCGGATCGGGGCGGCGGTTAACTCCGGCGGGTCTTCGCCGGCGGGGCTCCGGCGGGGCTCCGGCGGGTTGGGCGACGGGCGGCGAGGTCGGGAGGCGGCGAGGGGCTCCGGTGGTCCCAAGATCGGCAGGGGCGGCGAGGCGGCGGCGGCCTTGGCGGCGGCGGCTCAGGTGGAGGGCGGCGACGGCGGGCGGGTTGAGGGAGAGGAGGGGCGGCGGGGTTAAATAGGAGGGGGGTCCGGGTGGCTTGGGGGAGGGGCAAGCCGGGGAGGCGGCGGCGGGCGTCGTCCCGAGCGGGACTCGGCGGTGGCGGCGAAGGACTCCAAGGAGGGAGAGAGAGGGAGGTGGGCCGGGCGGCTGGGCCAGTGGGCCTTAACCCAGAAGCGTTTTTTTAAAACAAAACTAAACGAAATAAAAAAATACCAAAGCGAACTCCGAATTTAATAAAATAAATTTTCCCGACTCCTAAAAATGAGTCGAACAAAATGAACTTTAAAAGCAGCAAACATGCATATTTTTTAAAATGCTCATTTTGCCTAAACAAAACAAATCTTCCAAAACCAAATTTTGATTTATTTATAATATCTTCATTTTTCCTAAATATTGGGAAAGTCATATTATTCCCTCTCTTAAGTTTTTATAGGAAAAACTTTATGAAGATAATTAAATAAATCCAATGATCCTATTTTCAAGATTTGAGAAATCCCAAATATGAAAATAATGAAACTTCCAACTCTCTCCGAGGGTCCTTGAGTTGCGTGAAATTTTCTAGGATCGGAAAATGCGAGAAAAATATGATATGCATGATGACCTAATGTATAACATTCCAAATTGAAAATTTGGGATGTTACAAACCTATAAGATGAATCTCGCCCTCGAGATTCGGGTTAACTAGAAAATAGGTGAGGGTGGTCCTTGAGCAAAACTTCCTCTCTTTCCCAGTGGCTTCATCCTCGGTGTGGTGGCTCCAATCGAACTTTGCAAAACTTGATAACCTTGCTGCGGGTAACTCTGCGGCATAATCGAGAATCTTAGCGGTTTTTCCTCATATGTCAAGTCATCCTTCAACTGAATTGCTTCCGGTGTACTGTGTCTCTTAACGGTACCTCTGCTATCTCGGGTGACATTTCTTCAATCGAGAAACATGGAATACATCATGAACTCTGACAGTCCTTCTGGTAATTCCAACTTATAAGCAACTTCTCCCATGCGTTGCAAAATCTTATACGGTCCAACCAAACGTGGTGCTAACTTTCCTTTAACTCCAAAGCGCTTAACTCCTCGAAGCGGGGATACTCTGAGATATACTCTGTCTCCAACTTCATACTCAATCGCTTTGCGCTTTCAATCGGCATAGCTCTTTTGTCTGGACTGGGCTACCTTGAGCCTGTCTCTAATCAACTTAAATTTCTCGTTGGACTCCTTAATCAAATCTGGTCCAAACAAGCGACGATCTCCGGTTTAGGTCCCATAACAACGGTGTCCTGCACCTTCTTCCATACAAAGCCTCGAAAGGTGCCATCTTCAAGCTGGTTTGGTAACTGTTGTTGTAGGAAAATTCTGCATACGGCAAATTGTCATCCCAATTTGGATCCATAATCTAGGGCACAAGCTCTCAAAGCATGTCCTCCAAAATCTGATTGACTCTCTCGGTGCATCCATCGGTGCGTGGGTGGAAAGCATCTTTGAATTCCAATCGGGTTCCCAATGTTTCATGCAACCGGTTCCAAAATTTCGAGGTAAACTGGGTTCCTCTATCGATCGATGCTCCTCGGAACTCCGTGTAAGCACACAATTCTGGTCATGTATATCTTTGCCAACTTAGCACTGCTATAGGTGGTCTTGACTGGAATAAAATGAGCTACCTTTGTTAAGCGATTCGACTATAACGCAAATCGAGTCATATCCTGAGCGAGTCTTTGGCAATCCTGTGATAAAATCCATGCCTAGTTTATCCCACTTCCATTCGGTATCGGCAATGGTTGTAACAATCCTGCTGGCTTCGATGTTACGCCTTTACTTTTCGACATACATCGCAAACTGCTACATACTCGCAATATCCTTCTTCATTCCGGTCCACCGTAAAGTATTCTTCAAATCCAAGTACATCTTGGTATTTCCTGGGTGAATCGAATAGGGTGAATGATGAGCTTCTTGTAAAATCAACTTCCTGATCTCTGGGTCATTGGGCACATAAACACGGTCTTCAAACCATAGGGTATCGTGCTCATCCTCACGAAATCCTTTAGCTTTTCCTTCGCTCATTTTCTCCTTTATAGAGGCAACTTCCTTATCTGCCTTTTGGGCTTCTCTGATTTTGTCCATCAGCATTGACTGAATCTCCAATGCTGCTACATAGCCTCTCGGAACTATTTCAAACATAGCTCTCGAAGGTCCTCGGCTAACTCATTGGGTATTCCTCCCATCATTAGGGTATTGACGTGGCTCTTACGGCTCAATGCGCGCCTTTCGACATTAGCCTTCCCGGGTGATAATGCAATCTCATGTCATAATCCTTGATAAGCTCTAACCATCTCCTTTGTGCGAGATTCAATTCATACGTGTGAAGATGTACTTCAAACTCTTGTGATCTCATATATACTTCACAATGATTTCCAATGAGAAAATGTCTCCACGTCTTCAGGGCATGCACAACGGCTGCCAACTCCAAATCATGAGTGGCATAATTCAACTCATGGGGCTTAAGTTGTCGTGAAGCATACGAAACAACTCTTCCTTCCTGCATAAGCACTACTCCAAGTCCTCGACGTGAAGCGACTCAATAAACCTCATAATCCTTTGTCTGATATGGCACTATCAAAGCTGGTGAGGTAACCAATCTTTTCTTCAACTCCTGAAAACTTGCCTCACAGTCCTCGGTCCATATGAATTTGTTTTCCTTCTTCAACAATTACATCATAGGCTTAGCAATCCTTGAGAAATTCTCAATGAACCTTCGGTAGTATCCTGCGAGTCCAAGGAAACTCCGAATCTCTCCAACTGTCGTTGGTGCTTCCCATTTAGTTCTGGTCTCAACTTTTGTGGGGTCAACTACTATCCCTTCTCCGGATATAACATGTCCGAGAAATCCAACTTCCTTTAGCCAAAACTCACATTTGCTGAACTTGGCATACAACTGGTGTTCCCTTAGTTTCTCCAAAACCAATCGCAAATGTTCCTTGTGTTCCTCTTCATTCTTCGAAAAAATCAAAATGTCATCGATGAACACCACGACGAACTTATCCAAAAACTCCATAAACACTTTGTTCATCAGGTTCATGAAATAGGCTGGTGCGTTAGTCAGTCCAAACGACATAACGGTATACTCGTATAGTCCATATCTCGTGGTAAATGCTGTCTTGGGTATGTCACGCTCCCGAATCTTCAATCGATGGTACCACGATCGCAAGTCGATCTTGGAAAACACCTTGGCTCCTTGCAAGCGATCAAACAGATCATTTATCATACGTAGTGGGTACTTGTTCTTGATTGTTCCTTCATTCAATCCACGATAATCAACAACCATTCTTAACGATCTGTCCTTCTTCTCCACTAGCAAAACGGGTGATCCCCAAGGTGAAGAACTTGGGCGTATAAAACCTTTATCCAAAAGCTCCTTAATCTGCTTCTTGATTTCCGCCAAATCTGTCTTTGACATCCTATGTGGTCGCTCGATATTGGGCCTGTTCACGGCAAAAGCTCGATCAAAAACTCAAAGTCTCTATCCGGTGGCATTCACAGCAACTCTTCCTAAATACATCGGAAAATCCTTCACCATCGGTACTTCTTCCTGCACCACTCACGATAGGCAATTAACTTGCGCTCTTCTCGGCTCGTGCCGTGATACATACTTAATCCTTCTTCCTTCGGTGTGGTGAGCAAAATTGACTTTGTGGTGCAATCTATGTTTCCTCCATACCTTGATAACCAATCCATACCTAATATCACATCCAATCCTTGGGATTCCGTAACTATTAGGTCCGAGGGGAAAACATAGTGTCCAATCCTTAATGGCGGTCGATCACACCATTTACTAGCCATGTACTCTGCTCCGGTGAGGTTACTAGCATGGGTGACCTAAGGGCTTGGGTTGGTAACTTGTACTTATCCACAAATCCCTTGATATGTATGAATGCGATGCACCAGTATCGAAAAGAACAAGCTGCGATAAATGACTTAACCAAAAACTTACCGATTCTTGCATCGGGCTGATCTTCAACCTCCTCCACTTCAATGTGGTTCACACATCCCCTGTTGGAAGGGTTTGGTTTCTTTCCGAGCTTCCATTGCCATTTCCATTCTGGCCTTACGGGCCGATCATTGGCATAATGCCCAGTCTTGCGGCACTTAAAGCAAGTAATATGACTCAGTCTACTTTGGATGGTGTTGGCCGGGTTGGTGCGATTACGTCCGTTACTTCCTCCATTCCCGTTCCTATTCTTGGTGCTATTATGGTTATGCGAATTACCTCCTCCATGGGTATGCTGAAACTGAGTTCCTGATTTAGGGGTATAACGAGGTTTCACTTTGAGCTCAGTTATACTTCCCTTGCCCATACTTCCGCTTGCAGTTCTCAATTCTTCTTTGCTTTCCTTCAATCATGAGGGCTCGGTCTACTAACTCCTGGTAGTTATTGAAACTGGCTACCATCAACGGCATCTTGAACTCATCATTCAGTCCTTCTAGAAACTTCTCCTGTTTAGTCGCATCAAGAGTAACGTCATCCGGGGCATAACGTGCTAGTTTACTAAAGTCATCCACGTCTTGCCAACAATCCTTCCTCCTTGGCGTAAATTGCGAAACTCACGCTTCTTCATGGCCATAGCTCCTGCCGAAACATGGGCGATGCTAAAAGCTTGCTGAAATTGATCCCATGTGACAAAGGTGTCTGTGGTAAGTGGTTGTGAAATTCTCCCACCATGCTTCTGCGGGTCCTTCAAGTCGATGTCTTGCAAACTTCACTCTTTCTCCATCCGTGCATCCTGCGGTGGTCAGCTCCTTCCTATCTTGCGGAGCCGGTCATCTGCTACAATTGGCTCGGTGCTCTTTGGAATACACCGGCGGGTTTAGTCTAAGGAAGCGAGTCGGATGATCCGCAGGTGGTGGTGGTGGGTTGTTGTTGTTGTTGTGGTTGTTGCCACAGTTACGCACCAATGTTTGAATCGAGGTATTCGCCTTTGGATCGGTTGGGTGATCTCTGGCGGAAAAGCGAATCCGGGTCGCGTCTCGGAGGCATCGAGGGGTTTAGAAAAGATGAGAATTTAGAATAGAATGAGGTCTAAGGGGAATCACTACCCAAATGCACATGAGCAAATACACACAAAATCACTTCATTCAATCAAACAAGGCTTACAACGATCTAACTATCGCAAAAGTGCGTGTACTATAATGTTTACATGGAGGAATACTACTAATTTGTGGGTGATTTCTACTAATTTGAACCGGTGGAAGACTCCATAATGTCTGCTCAAACTTCGTCTTCAAAGTCGGGTTCACTTGGATCCGAATCGGTGTCGTCGATGTTGATGTAGTCGCTTGGGCAATCGACATACTGGTCTTCATTCCCGAGCGCCAACTTCTTCTTGGTTCTTCAATCTCGTACTTAAGATCGTTATTGTGTCTTGCTAGAGCTACGATCTCGTCCATATAGTCCTTGCGAAGTTGTCTTTAGTTCTTCTTCAAGTTCGATGATCCTTCCCTTTGCATTACGCAACTCCAACATATCATTGCACATCTGGTTCTCCTGGCGTCGAATGTGCTGGTTTAACTCTGGATGAATGCTGCAATGGATCTATCCTTCTTGGTGCTTGACGACGTCCCATTTGTCATCTCGGCGTCCATAAATCTGGTAGATTGTGTCCTTGAGGTCTTCTTGATAAACTTCTCCAATGCGTCCCATGGTGATGTGAGCTGCCATGCTCTTTCCCGGACCCCAAGTTGGTGCAATCGAAAACACTATCTATAGGCTTGGTGATTGGGGTGAATGTCCTTCTGGAACGTGAGCGTGAATCTTCGGTAGCTCCTCTTCGAGCAGTGGCGTTGAAAGTCCCGGTGAAGCTTGGTAGTCCAATGTTCGTGTACTTGGTAACTTCCTTCAAGTGAAATCCAAAAGGTGTGCCTTCATCTGGTTGGGTGTACTTGATCTTCGCGTCCTTCATCCTAAAGAGAGTAGAAAAGATGAGGAGTTAGAAAATGGGAAGAGAATAGTGATCTATGGCTTTATCTTAGTGGTCGTGTCCTACAGTCAGCGTGTGCTCTGATACCATTCTCTGTAGCGACCAGACCCAAATGGATCTAGTGCTCTGTGCTCAGTGTCATCCCTGGATCGATGTCGACACCACAAGATGCCTTGAAGGATTTATAGCGTAGTAGCAATCACACACTTATTACATCGTTGTCCACAAGGGAACTTAATACAATAATATGGCTTAAGGCCATCTAATAATAACAATGAAGGCTTGGAAGACAAGTGAGTCCATCAACTCCATCGGCATCACCGAGTATAGAACCACGACCTAACACCTTACTAAATGCGTGCGAAAAATGCATAGCGTGAAAAGTTGCAGCCCGAAAAATTGACACATGGAATATCTTTGGCAATGTAACACATAGAGAACAATGAAGCAACAAGCCTATACTACATGCATATATGGCTGGTGGTAAGGCTCTCTGATTTACATTTTTGCATAAAGCTGGTTTTCCCTACATCAAAGGAATAATTTTATTTAACTATCATGGTGGTTGTTAAACATTGAGAATGGTTGACAGCATCCTCAATCCCAATTAAAAATACTCATTAAACCCAAACAAATTATATTAAGTAACGTGATGAGATTCACATGATATTCAAGTACTAGATACTCAAGATGTCCATAACCGGGGACACGGCTAATCATGATTAGTTTTTTTACACTCTGCAGAGGTTTGCGCACTTTTCCCCACAAGACACGATCGCCTCCGTTTGGTTCTCGCACTACATGGTGCTTGAGAGACGGATGACCGAGACATAGTCTTTCAGAAGCGTTAGCACCTTACATGTGGGTAGACCGTACCAACCTACATCCCCTACATCAGCTAGCCTACCCGTAAGAGTTCGCACAACTTAGTCAACTACGCCAGAGCCCATAATTGGCTTGTGGCTGCACACGGAAGTTTCCAGTTTGAATAATCTTATGATCCTTTTGAGCACAGGTGGCGGTTCGAGAAGAAATACGATGCAAGTCTGATAGAAACCAGGTGCCTCAATCCACCCAGATGTGTGTTTAGGTTGCCACCTTAAATAATCCATTAATTAACAATCTCACAAATGTCATGGATATTCACTCACCCAATCCACGTCTACTAGCATAGCATGGCACAATTAAGCAAATGTAGAAGTAACTCCCAAGGTTTCATAAGTAAAACAGGTAATAGGTACTACCTCAATCTACTTCCCATCCCACAATTTAATTAGATCCTAAACATGCAAGTGTTTGGGGGTTGATCTAATGCATAAAAACTGGGTATGAGAAAAGTATGATCAAAGTGTTACTTGCCTTCTTGATGATCCATGAGTCCTAGAGATTCAAGTAACAAGCGGCGCACTCGGGTGATCTAACGCAGACAAACAACAAGCATACAATAAGTACTCATCTAATGCACGGGAAATCTCGAATAAAAGATCTAACCAGATAGTTCAACTTAAGAACCCTGGTTGCAAAAGAATCGAATCAAATAAAGCATCGAAAGTCGGAACTCGAGAGAGAACGACTCGGTTTAGCAATCTGAAATTAAGTCAAAATTTTATAGTAGCAAAACTCTGTGTAAGTAGGTTAGTCGGAACGGCGGTTTCATAACGAAACTCCAGCGCTTGAATCACCTGATTACGATAAACGAGCAAGAAATAAAACAGATTTGAAAATCGGATCGAAGAGAATCGAAAAATAATGGATTAAATCCGATTTAAAAGAAAGCAGCGAGCGGACTAAATAACGGACGTTCGTTAACAGAACTAATCCAACGAACGCGTTCATTGAAACGAACGGGTCGGTGAACGTTCACTAAATACGAAAACCGAAAAAAAATAAAAACCATCTAGGTTTTTGAAAAAACCGAATATCGCAAAAAAACCGGATCGGTCTTTTTTTTTTAAAAAAAACCGGATCGGGTCGGATCGGGCGGCTACCTCGGCGGGTTCGCCGGCTGGGCTCATGGGCTCCCGGTTGGGCGACGGGCGGCGAGGTCGAGGGGCGGCGAGGGGGTCGGGGTCCCGGCCATCGAGGGGCGGCGAGGGCGACGCGGCGGCCTTGCGGCAAGGGCGGCTCGGTGGAGGGCGGCGACGGGCGGGTTGAGGGGAGAGGAGGGCGGCGGGGTTAAATAGGAGGGGGTCCGGGTGGCTTGGGGAGGGGCAAGCCGGGGAGGCGGCGCGGCGGGCGTCTGCCCCGAAGGGACTCGGCGGCTGAAGCGGGACTCAGCAGGAGGGAGAGGGAGGTGGGCAGGCGGGTGGGCAGGGCCTGGTGGGCTGGGCCGGTGGGCATTGCCGCGTATTTTTTAAACAAAACTAAACGAAATAAAAAAATACCAAACGAACTCGAATTTAATAAAATAAATTTTCCCGACTCCTAAAAATGAGTCTAACAAAATGAACTTTAAAAAGCGGCAAACATGCATATTTTTTAAAATGCTCATTTTGCCTAAACAAAACAAATCTTCCAAAACCATATTTTGATTTATTTATAATATCTTCATTTTTCCTAAATATTGGGAAAGTCATATTATTCCCTCTCTTAAGTTTTTTATAGGAAAAACTTTATGAAGATAATTAAATAAATCCAATGATCCTATTTTCAAGATTTGAGAAATCCCAAATATGAAAATAATGAAACTTCCAACTCTCTCCGAGGGTCCTTGAGTTGCGTGAAATTTTCTAGGATCGGAAAATGCGAGAAAAATATGATATGCATGATGACCTAATGTATAACATTCCAAATTGAAAATTTGGGATGTTACACCCTCTCACCCCTGTTGTTTATCCAGGCAATCGACCCTCTCTATAGACTGCTTGTTGCGGCCATGAACAGAAGCTTGCTCGCCCCCCTCCCGGGCAGGTGCGCAACCATGAGCATCAGTTTATACGCAGGTGATGCTGTGATTTTCGCAAACCAAATAAAGGAGGAGGTTGACAGTCTCTATAATATGCTAAAGTCTTTTGGAGAAGAAATGGGGCTCAAGCTTAACCAGGGAAAATATTTTGTCGCTCCAATTAGATGTGATGGACACCTATTGTCAGAGGTGCTACAGGTATTTGGTAGTTAAACAATTGGTTTCCCAGCAACCTACCTTGGGCTGCCAATTCCACCACACAGTCTGCGCATAGTGCACTTCCAGTTCATACCGGATAGAATCGAGCTACTTCGCATTGGAAGGGAAAATTGATGAATCTGGCCGGCCGTAGGGTTCTTGTGCGATGTGTGCTGACCGCATTGCCCACTTTTGTCAGGGCTGTGCTTAAGGTCCTAAGAAGATTCTAAAGGAGGCCTATAAAGTGAGAAGACGATTCCTATGGGCCCAAGACAAAGATCTGACAAGAGGGAAATGCAAGGTGGCCCGAAGCAAGCTATGCTCGCTTGAGGACTGTGGCGGCCTCGGCATTCTCAACTTGCAACGCTTCAGTTCAGTGTTGCACCTGTGTTGGCTCTGGCTTGCATGGAAGAGCCCAAGAAGGCCATGGTTACATTTCTCATTGCCTAGCGATAAGCATGATCAAGCCCTGTTTGAAAAAGAAACAAGAGTGAGCATCAGCTATGGCCGCACTGCGAGTTTCTGGAAAAGCACATGGATCGGAGCTACCCCACTCTGTGACAGCTTCCCCAACATCTACAAATACTCACGACACAAGTACATAACGGTGGTCACTGCACTGGCCAATGATCAATGGGTGCTCGATCTACGTCATGGGGATGCCACAAGTATCGTCATAGAGTTCCTTCAGCTATGGCAACAAGTTCAGGGTTCAGGGATAGCTCTTGATGAACGGTCCCCGGATCGAATCTCCTGGACAGCAGGCAAGGGGGATGCATACTCTGCTTGTGCTGCCTAACTGCTCTCCTTCAAGGAGGAACCAACTACAGCATATAAGCAGGTGATCTGGAAAACGTGGGCACCAGGTAACATAAATATTTCCGCCTGGCTCCTACACCAAGACCGGCTTTGGTGCAATGATCGATTATAGAGAAGGGGCTGGCAAAATGGATATTTTTGCCCCTTATGCATGAGGAACTTGGAAACATCATGGCACTTGATGCGGATCTGTGCATTCTCGAGATTGATTTGGCAGGAGGTCACTGCTTGGACTGGTTGTGAGGCACTAGAACTGCCAGCAGCACCTCCAGAAATCTCGCTGAAGCACTGCCGGAGGCTAATCAGCAAAACACCATCGTTATACAGAAAAGGTGTAAAAGCCATGCTGATGATGATCGGTTGGGAAATATGGAAGGGAGAAACACTACCGTTTTTAGAGCAAAGCAGCCGTGGGTAGAAGACGTGATCCGCACTATGATGAGCAACATGGGGGGATGAAGACTTGCTGATGCATCGTGCCTACACCCCCCCCCCCCCGCTCCAAGGATAGAACTGCGAGATAACTCTCCACCCTATTTTTGCATCCCCATTCTTTTTTCCTTTTTGCGCTTTCTAACGCATCATGATCACTTATCCACCATGTTTTTCCCGCTTTCTATCTCCTGAATCAATGAAGCCGGTCAGAACAGGATCTTTCAAAAAACTATACCATTACTTGAGGAATCATGTTGTGCCCAATGATGTTCAAATTTGTTTGTTCTAGGAGTTGGATGCTACCGGATTTTTATGAAGTTCAATTTCATCTTGCCTCAACTCATTCTATATGTTTTCTTGAAATAGAACCGATTTAGTCAGTCATTTCATTCCTTTTGATCTTTGGACCCTTTATTTTGCATCTTAATGATCTAATTTGCGTAATTCATGATGGATTTCAGGTTTGCTTGGTTGATTTTCCTTCGACGATGTTGGAAGAAAGCAAATCACTATGTGATTAAGTAGAATTAACTCACAAAGCATGTGTGATTGTCTTAGAAGATGATGTTTCTCACAAATTAGAAGAATTTGAAACACTTCTACAAGATTTGAATCTTGCAGCCTACAAAGGTCTAACCTCTGGAGGTTTTACCGACATACTGTTCTATTAGTAATCTGAACCAAATAAATTATTTCCTGGAGTTAACAACTTTATTAGTTGTTTTGAACTACTTTCATGTCTCTGATGCGCTAAAAGAATTTCTGAAACATGAGTCTGTGTGCTTATATATAGTTCTACATGCTTATATATGATTTACTAAATCTTTTACGTACGTATAATTTCTTTTAATTGAACCATGGAAGTGCAAGGTACATGTATGAGAGTCTACCCTAATAGGAATGATAGACTACTCATATAAATAAGCAACTCCTTCCTTTTCGGAAGCTCGTTCGGAAAGAACTCCAAAGTTAAGCATGCTCAGTGGAGCAATTTCAGGATGGGTGACCAACTAGGAAGTTGGCCCGAGGTGCGCACGACTGAGGACAAAGTGTGCAGAAAAGACAAGTTTTGATCTGTGGGGTCAGTCTATGTGCCTAGAAGGAACATTCTTGTGGGTCGACAAGGACGTCTGTTCCTTTGAGAGGGTTGTATGTGAGAGTTTGGCTTAATAGGGATGATTGACTACTCATATACAGAAGGAATTCTTTTTTTTTGGAGCCCATTCAGAAAGACCTCCAAAGTTAAGTGCGCTCAGCTTGGAGCAATTTCAGAATAGGTGATCGACTGGGAAGTTGGTCTCAAGTGCGCATGATTGAGGACAATGTGCGTAGGAAAGACTAGTGTTGATCTGTGAGGTAGTCTACATCCCGTCAGGGGTAACACCAAGTATAAACATGACAATGCTTAGTGCTACAGCAGCATTGGCTGTGCAACCATGAACAAGCTAATCTTGTTGGGTTTCCTTCTTCTACATTGTGTTCCCTTTTCACTAGTTATTTGAAAATTGCTTTGTTCACATGCATGCTTTTTTTAGACATATGCAGTTTCTTACCTGACTAAGATGATGTTGAGGCTCTGGCAGGACTATTTGTATTTTCTACCACCAAACAAGCTATTAAAAATAGTAATAGACGCAATATTTTTTCTTACCAAATAAGCTGGGTTCGGAATTAACTTTTCGAAATAACATAAAGTAGATAGACATTTACGAATAGGAGAATCTGATAGGTTATGTATTACTATTGCCTTATGGGCGGTTGGGCTGTTCATTCAGAGATGTAGTAAAGGATCACCTAACTGTATTTTTAGTTTGCTGATGTGTTAGAGAGATTTAGTTGACAATTTCATGATGCGTTTAGCTAGTCCGACATATCACAAGTGAATTTTTTCGATAAAGCGCGCTTTATTACTTAAAAGGTTTAAGCATCACATCCGGCCTCTGCATAACTAAGATGCACACGGCCAAACAAAGTCCTCTCACCAAAACCAAAAATAAAAAGAGGCAAAATGCAAAGAAACATGTAGTCTGCATAATGCCTAAATCGAAGGGAGCCCGGTCCTAAGATCATGCTGCCACCCATGTTGGGTAAAAGTATCCCTCACCGTAACCTCCAATCATGTACACACCTTCATAAGTAGGTCTCGATTCTCCACGCGTTGTAGAGAGGATCATAAATGAAGAGTCCCAGTACATCCGTAGATAACCTACATAAGATAATTACTTTTATCATTAAAAAACTTATCATTTCTACATAGCCAAAGCGACCAAATAACGGCAAGTGCTCCCACCCTGAGAAGCCTTCTAAACCTATGATCTATCACATGTTACCAGTTGCCAAATATATTAGCAACACTACAATGAGGATACAAGCGAGAAGCTACATGGATGACTGACCATATAGAACGAGCCAATTTTCATTGGAAGAACAAACGTTCTATTCTCTCATCATGCTGACAAAATACACATTGCGTACTTCCATGAAAATTCATCTTAATAAAGTTATCTTTAGTAAGAATGACTCCGCGACGAAGATACCATGCAAAGATTTTATTCTTAAGAGGTATCTTCATCTTCCAGATCTTCTTGTTATTATCAACCGGCACATCAGACTGGAGTAAAGCTCTATACATAGACTCTACTGAGAAATTTCCATTCCCGTGTAGGTTCCAACGAAATACATCGGACCCATGTGACAAATGCACCATGGACAAACGCTGGAGCAGGATGTTCCATGATTGGAGTCTTGTTCCAATTAAATCTCTTCTGAACGTCACATTTGGCGGAAATGATTCCAAAACCGTGGCGATGGTATCACCCTTGTGACGAACAATGTTGTATAGAGCCGGATATTGTTCCTTGAGTCTAGTATTATCTAGCCACTTATCCTCCCAGAATCTAATTTCCCGGCCATCCTTAATTGAGAAGGATCCATAGCAGAAGAAATATTTCTTCGTAGCCATTAGACCCACCCAAAAACGAGAATCCCCAGGCTTCCAATATACTTGGGATACCGCCTTGGAACCCACATATTTTCTCCTTAGAAGGGTTTGCCATACACCATCTTATGTGAGTAACCTAAACAACCATTTGCCGAGGAGGGCCCTATTCTTAACCTGGCGGTGGATTCTATACTCCATCAATTATGGAGTTATGATTGGTCGCAACTGTATTGGATTCTGTTCTAACTTCTGAAGAATACCAACAATTCTTATTTTTTTATGATTTTATCAGCAAATGAATGCTAAACCACCACTGCCATTTCAGTTCCAATGATAATCTTCATTGCCTGCTACCTACTGATGAGCTTCATGTTATTGTGTTATACCCTCCAACTAGACAATGTAACCCACCACTTTTTATCATAACCTCCTCATATTACACTCACCACCTACGCTGCTGTAGGATCGAAAGTATGTCTAGAAGGGGGTGATTAGACTTCTTGACCAAATAAAAATCTATCCTTTTCCCAATTTTAAGTCTTGCCAGATTTTAGCAACTTAGCACAAGTCAAGCAATCAACCTACACATGCAAGTCTAAGAGTATAGCAGCGGAATGTAAAGCATTGCATATGAAGGTAAAGGGAGGAGTTTGGAGGGAGAAAACGCAATGTAGACACAAAGATTTTTTCCCGTGGTTCCGATAGGTGGTGCTATCGTACATACACGTTGATGGAGACTTCAAACCACAAAGGGTAATGGTTGTGCGAGTCCACGGAGGGCTGCACCCACGAAGGGTCCACGAAGAAGCAACCTTGTCTATGCCACCATGGCCATCGCCCACGAAGGACTTGCCTCACTAGGGTAGAACTTCACGAAGTAGGCAATCTCCTTGCCCATACAAACTCCTTGGTTGAACTCCACAATCTTGATGGAGGATCCCAAGTGACACCTAACCAATCAAGGAGACACCATTCTCCAAAAGGTAATAGATGGTGTGTTGATGATGAACTCCTTGCTCTTGTGCTTCAAAATGATAGTCTCCCCGACACTCAACTCTCTCTCACAGATTTGGATTTGGTGGAAAGATGATTTGAGTGGAAAGCAACTTGGGGAAGGCTAGAGATCAAGATTCATATGGTAGGAATGGAATATCTTGGTCTCAACACATGAGTAGGTGGTTCTATCTCAGAAAATGTATGCTGGAAGTGTAGGCATGTTCTGATGGCTCTCCTCACGAATGAAGAGTGAGTGGAGGGGTATATATAGCCTCCTCACAAAATCTAACCGTTACACACAAATCACCAAACTCGGTGGGACCAAATCAGAAAACTCGGTCGGACCGATTTAGTTCAAAAAGTGAATGTTAGGCTTTTCGATGGGACCGACATGTCAACTCGGTAGGACCGATTTCATTAGGGTTAGGGCATAACGTAATCTCGGTGAGACTGATTACACAAACTCGGTGAGACCGACTTTGGTAATAAGCTAACCAGAGAGTTGGTCAGGCAAACTCGGTGGGACCGAATCGCTCATTTCGGTGACACAGAAATGTTACGGAAGGGAAACAAAGAGTTTGCATTGCGAACTCAGTGGGTCCGATCGCTCATCTCGGTTGGACCGAAATGTTACAAAGGGAAACAGAGAGTTTGCGATCCATCTCGGTGAGACCGAAATCCCTACCGGTGAGACTGAAGTGACTAGGGTTTGTGGCAGTGGCTATGTCAAGTGAACTCGGTGGCGCCGGATAGAATATTTCGGTGGGGGCAAGTCTGACTTTTTGGTTTGGGACATATGTGGATATGAGAAGTGATTGAGGGTTTTGGAGCATATCAGTAAGCATTTTGAGCAAGAAAGCTATTAAGCAACACCCCATCCCCTTTTAATAGTATTGGCTTTTCCTATGGACTCAATGTGATCTTGGATCACTAAAAGTACAATGTAAAGCCTTGAGCTTGAGCCAATATGTGTCCTTAGCATTTTGAGGGGTCCACATTCCTAATCCATGGCATGCCAATCATTGAGCTTTCCTGAAATATTTATCTTGAAATAGCATTAGCTCAATGAGCTATATGTTGTTAATAATTACCAAAACCACCCAGGGATAGTTGCACTTTCAATCTCCCTCTTTTTGGTAATTGATGACAACATATAGATCAAAGCTTCGACAAATGATAATAAGATTGAAATACATCGTCGCTTTGAGAAGTATGTGATAAGAAAGAGCTCCCCCTAAATTTGTGCACTATTTAAGATTTGCTTTTGAATGCAAATTCACAATTGATTAGGTTCATGGGTCACTCTTCCATGTCACATACAACTTGGTGGAGCGCTCAAAATGATATGAATTGAAACATTCACTCATCACCAAGCAAAGTGAATGATCATATATGGAAAATAAGAGATAATATCATCCAAGCAAGCATTAAAGTAGCATATGATCAAACACATGATCATACAAAGTATCTCACACAGACATAGAGTATCAACTAATCACACAAAAAGTTAAACCAAAAGCAAGAGAGACAAAGAAGCAAAACACTCTCTCTCGAAGCCTATGATCTATACATTTCTCCCCCTTTGGCAACAAGTTACCAAAAAGTTCAAAAATGCATAGTGCTATGCGTCTCTCAGGCTTGGTCTTCGGGAGGAGGTGTAGAGAGAACTCGAAGAACAAAGGCATCAATTGATGTAGCTGGAGCTGGTGGAGTGGCTACTGGAGGTGGAACTGAAGCTGTTGCTGCTGGTGCGGATGAAGTACCTCTCATATCTGGCCCAGGCACTGCAGCTGACCTCTGACTCCTTGGCACTCGCTGAAAAGCATCTGTAGCAACTTGTACTCTCTTCTCGTCTGCTTCCTCCTGGAGCTGCTCAATTGCTGTCTGAATCTCAGTGACCTTCGGATCAAGATCATAAAACTTTGTTTCTATAATCCTCTCCAAGCTCCCCTGATTCTAAGTCAGGATGGCCAAGCCCTTCTCAATCCTCAATGTAGCTTGAATCAGATAACCCAATTGATCTTGTTTGCTCTTCAGGAACACTGCAGATGCCTCCTCAATGCTTGGCATCTATGCAGCTTTCTCTGTCTTTGCCTTAGCTCTATTCTCTTGTGCTTGTGCTGATGAAGGTTCATTCTCATTCATTACAACATCATTATCTTCAAATTCTGGGTACAAGGGTAAATGCTCCTTATCCAGCAAGTAAGTACATGTGCCCATCTTTGAGTTGATGAGCACCTGAATGTGTGGAGCATACCCACAAGATCTCTTCTAGTCATCAGCTGTCCTTTTGATTGTTTCCACAATCAGACTCATAACCTTGAACTTTTGAGGAACAACAAAGATTTGAAGTAAGTTGATGGAATGTCCCCTTATCATCTTGTGATCTCCAGATTTGGGTAACAATGTGTTCCTCAGGATGGTGTTGATAGTAGGCAGACCAAACAACAGATAATGCACAGATCCAAGCTTGTGTGTCTCCAAAGCTTTATCAGGGATCTCTTTGTACATATTTTCCATAGAGTTGTGGTCTTTCTTCTTCTTGACATACACATCCAAATCATCCTCATGCTCTTCTGGGGCTTTGATCAACTTGGCCCATTCTTCAACAGTTGATTGGTACCTTGTACCTTCAGACATCCTTCCATCTGGATAGAAATGAGCAGTAGAGTAAAATTGCATGATTAGCTCATCATTCCATTTTGTGAGCTTCTGTCCAACAAACTTGTCAACACCACATGCTTTGAAGCTTTCATGTACACCTGGGAAGTGATCTTCATTCTCATCAATGAATTCCCAATCCACCCACTTCATATCACAGACAATTGGCTTCTTGTCAAGAAGAATAGTCTCATAGAAGTCTTGTTATTCTTTGGTGTGGAACCTATAGTCCACTGCAGTCCTCCTCCTCATAGCATAGGTATCAGACTGTCTCCACAATCTTAGTCCTGCATCTTTCCTGATGTGCATGTCCTCTGCCACTGGATGAGTATCATTGTGGTCTGGAATCTTGGGTTTCAGTTTTCTTAGCACTAGGGCTTCATCATCCTCTTCTTCAACTTCAGGCACTGGGGCCTTGTTCTTCTCTTCTGCAGAAATGTTCTGGGTGCTTCTCTTTGGCTTAGTGGGCTTCTGAGCTTGAGCTGTTGCTTTGGGAGCAGTTTTGGGCTTTGATGGAGCAGCCCCTGACTTGATTGCATATCCCATAAGCTTCTGAGACTTGGGAGCTGGAGCAGCATCCTCTTCCTCTTCTTCTTCTTCATCATCTGATTTTCTCATAGAGGGGTATCCAAGCACCTTTGCAGTTGTTGTCCTTGCTTTCTTCCTTTTCTTCTGTCCTTCTCCAGCTGCCACATCATCACTATGTTGTTCAATGGTGAACTTCATAGTTTCATTTGTAGGAACTTCCCTAGGCTTTGACATTGGAATCCTTCTGGCAGGTGCCTTCTTGTTCAAGCCTGGCTTAGTTGCAGCAGTTGTGCCATACTCTTTCTTCGACACCTTCTTCTTAGAGCTCACTTCTTCTTCAACAGCCACATAATCCTCATCCTCGGAATCTGAGGTTGTCTTCTTTCTTGATCTGGTGGCTGCTTTGGGCAAGTTACTTGGTGTGCTCCTGCTGCCCTCATCATAGCTGCTTGAGGGACTAGTGCCCTCACTCGATTGCACTTGCTCTTCAGATTTGTTTTGACTATCACTTTGGTCAGACATCTTGGCAATCACATTGACAGCACACCCTTTGAATGGATATGGATGAGGTAGAATGGATGAGCATCACAAAGTGCAGAGTTTTTGCAAAACAGTCGAGTCAAAAACTTAGTTTTAGTTCTCCACAGAAAGCATTTCGGAGCTACCGATTTGTTAAACTCGGTGATACCGAAGCAACTTATGGAACCTAAACTAGTGAACTCGATCAGACCGAGTCACAGTTCGGTGGCACCGAGATTGCTAGGGTTTCACAGAGAGTCGAACTCGGTCGTGCCGATTTGCAATTTTCAGTCAGACCGAAAAGCGCATGTGCAATGGCCTAAGCCAAATCGGTGAAACCGATTTCTACAACTCGGTCGGTCCGAGATGAGTTTGGCAGAGACCTAACCCTAAATTTTCGAATCAAACCTAACCTAAAGGATGTTTTCTCTGGATAGATTGTTTTCATACGTGGGAATGATCATGGCAAAGCAATGTGCTAGGAATCGGAGTAAGGAAATAGCACAAAGTATCGAACCCATACCCTAGTTTGGTGGGAGTCCGCTATGGCGGCAACGGCAGAGCAGAATTTCGTTGACGGCAACGGAAACCAGTGGCGGGAGGTCGCTGGCGGCAAGGAGACGATCCGGAGACCCGAGGAGGCAGAGCAGGATACGCGCGGGCTGAGGGCTTTTGAAGGAATTTCCAAAATCTCACTCGTGGATATATATATATATATATATATATATATATATATATATATATCCCGGCCCTGTCGGTGTGACCGAGTGGAACAACTCGGTGGCACCGAGATCTTGAGAATCGCATAGCGGATTCATGCAACTCGGTGTGACCGAAAGGTTCAAATCGGTTGCACCGAGATGGAAAACCTAGATCAACTTAGTGAACTCGGTGTGACCGAAGTGGATGACTCAGTCATACCAGAATGCACAAAGAGGTTCTGGAAGTTTAAGTCTATGACGAATCGGGGACTCCGAGTGCTCCTCACACAGAGTGGTTCGAATTTGACTTGATCAAACTTTGTGATGTAGCATGAATAGAGTTTGAGATGAGAAAAGCATAGATAGCTAGAGGGTGTTCTTAGGCATTCTTGTCCATCCATTTGGCAAAAGAGAAAAAGCCAAACAATCAAAGCAACAAATGGACGTCCTCGAATGAGTAAAATATGCAATAAACATGCTCACACAATAAAATGGCAAATGAAATATGTGAAAAAGCATGCACAAACACTCTAGCATCTATCAAGCAATTGGCGATGACTAGGTAATCTATATATGAATATATTGACTTAGGAGTCAACTGAGAACATTTGATCATAGGTCATACTCATCGTTCAAGCACAAGTAGGGTTACCACTTTTACACAAAGCATTGTTGTGTTCACACAATTAGAGTTGTTTTAGCTCAATTGATTAGAGTAAAGCTCCCCTAGATGTGATATCCCCCCTAAGAGGGATGAACTAACCTTGGGTATTGTCGATGATGACTTCATGTGGATGTTGAAGATGTGGATGCTCAATGTTGATGTAGATCATTTGGACAATCCATTGGAGTGAGTTTCACTTTCAATACCTACACGGGTTAGTCCCACAAGAAACAAACAAGGATATCCATAGACATAAAGTGAAGTTCACACAAGATGATGTCCATGAAAGCATTAGGTTACCTTGTCCCTTGTCTTACCAACAAGAGGGTTTGTGACTCCTTGAACTAGTGCAAGATGTGGAAGTTGTTTGCACTTGTCCTCGCCAAGATGATATGAGTGAAGTATGTTGGCGGAGTCACCCTCAACAACTCTCTAGTTCCCTTTCTTCGGGATACACATAATCTTGATGGGAATCCTTGGAGTTGTAGTCATACTTGATGAAGTAGAACTTGATGTATTCTTGGGAACCCACTTGACCAAGGCCTTAGGAGCTTCTTCAAATGCATCAATCTCCTCTTGAAGCTTGTCCTTAACTTTTTGCTTGTGGTCTTGTGGTGGAAGATCATCTTGAGCTTGTGTCCCTTGGGAAGAAGTAGGATCATACTTCTCTTGTTGAGGAACAAACTTCGTCTTGGGTTATTGATCTTCTTTCCACTCAACTCCATTGGCATTGAACTTTCGTTCAAAACCAACACCTTGATTCTTCCGGTGTCTTCCTTGCTTGCGTACAATTTCCTCAAATTGCTTACTCCCGGCAAGGCTGTTGTAAACACCTTTCTCTATAATTCCCTTCAATAAGCTATTTTCTTGCTCAAGTGTAACTTGGCTAGGAGAATCATTAGTGGAATCAAGAGAACTACTAGAAGCAACAACATTGGATTTAACATGATTGTTGTTACTACTAGAAGAAGAATCTTTCTTACTCTTGTTGCTAGATTTAACTTGTGGCATGTAAGTAGACAAGAGTAAACACTTGGCAATGTAAGAAGAACTTTTCTTGCGAAGATCATCATTGATTGCTTTTAAGAACCCATGTTCTTGCTCAAGGTTGAGCTTTTCAAAGCGTAACTTTTCATGAGTCTTTAAAAGTTCTCGATGATCTTCCAAGGTAGTTTCATGAGCTAACTTAAGAGTATTTAGTTCCTTAGTTAGACGCTCAATACCCTTCTTATCATCATCATTTGTTTTATCTTGAATATCATGATTAATAGCAAGTTCATTATAGTTTTCATCCCTAGAGTTGTCGACAAGTAAATCATCATCACCTAGCAAATCATCTTCATCACTATCGAAATCAACATACTCGGGGTGTGATACCTTTGGTCCTTTAGTCATGAAGCATCTTCCAATTCCTTCATTTGGTGAGTCAAATATGTCGTAGGAGTTGGTTGACACAAGTGCTAGACCGGCAACACCTTCATCTTGAGTATATTCGGAGTCGGAGTGATAACTTCTCTCGGAGTGATTGTCAGAGTCGGAGCCGGATACCCATTCACCATCATGAGCTTGATGTCTTCGTTTTGTGTAGATCTTTGATGATTTGTCCTTCCTTTCCGAATCTTTGCTTCTTCGTGATGTTCTTCGTTCATAACGTTCATCTCTACTCCTTCTCTCTCTAGATGGTGATTCTTCTCTTCTACTTCTCCTCTTGGGTGAATCTTCTCTTCTTTTGTAGGGGGCCGTACACTCATTGGAGTAGTGTCCAGGTCTTCCATAATTGTAGCAATTATGTTCATGACTCGAAGATCTTTTGGCATTGTAGGACCTTAACTTGGAACTTATTTCCTTGCTTCTACTCTTGTAGAACTTGTTGAAATTCTTCACCATTAGGCTCAATTCCTCATTGAAGGTTTGTTTCTCATTTGAATATGTGGGAGCATCACATGAGGCTTTGTATGCACCACTTGACTTGTTGTTAAGATCTTCCTTATCCTTGAGTGACATCTCATGAGCAACAATTCTTCCAATTACTTCCGTAGGCTTGAGATCTTTGTAATTGGGCATCATTGGGATCAATGTGCACACGATATCATATTTTCCATCCAAGGCTCTTAGGATCTTCTTGATGATGAATCTATCGGTCATCTCTCCACTTCCTAAGCCGGCAATCTCACTTGTGATGAGAGCAAGCCTAGAGTACATTTCAGCGACACCTTCACCATCCTTCATTTTGAACTTGTCAAGTTGACTTTGAAGCACATCCAAATTGGATTCCTTGACGGAGTCGGTACCTTCGAGCATACCAATCAAAGTATCCCAAATTTCCTTTGCGTTCTCAAGACGGCTGATTTTGTTGAATTCTTCGGGGCATAATCCGTTGAAGAGAATATCAAAAGCTTGAGCATTGTATTGTAGCATCTTCAACTCTTCCGCGGTAGATTCATGGTTCGGTTCTCTCCCATCAAAGAATTCACCTTGCAAGACAATACACACAATAGCCCAAACGGTGGGGTTATGTCCAAGAATATGCATTTTCATCTTATGCTTCCAACTAGCAAAATTAGTACCATCAAAGTAAAGACCTCTACGGTGGTAATTTCCCTCGCTAGACGCCATACTCTCCTAGGTTGTGAAACCAAGGCTATGATCACAAAAAGCTATGGAAATCAAGGCAAATGGAGACCAAAGCTCTGATACCACTTGTAGGATCGAAAGTATGTCTAGAGCGGCGTGATTAGACTACTTGACCAAATAAAAATCTATCATTTTCCCAATTTTAAGTCTTGGCAGATTTTAGCAACTTAGCACAATTCAAGCAATCAACCTACACATGCAAGTCTAAGAGTATAGCAGCGGAATGTAAAGCATTGCATATGAAGGTAAAGGGAGGAGTTTGGAGGGAGCAAACGCAATGTAGACACCGAGACTTTTATCCCATGGTTATGATAGGTGGTGCTATCGTACATCAACGTTAATGGAGACTTCAACCCACGAAGGGTAACGGTTGCGTGAGTCCACGGAGGGCTCCACCCACAAAGGGGCCACGAAGAAGCAACCTTGTCTATCCCACCATGGCCATCGCCCACGAAGGACTTGCTTCACTAGGGTAGATCTTCACGAAGTAGGCGATCTCCTTGCCCGTACAAACTCCTTGGTTCAACTCCACAATCTTGACGGAGGCTCCCAAGTGACACATAACCAATCTAGGAGACACCACTCTCCAAAAGGTAATAGATGGTGTGTTGATGATGAACTCCTTGCTCTTGTGCTTCAAATGATATTCTCCCCAACACTCAACTCTCTCTCACAGATTTGGATTTGGTGGAAAAGATGATTTGAGTGGAAAGCAACTCGGGGAAGGCTAGAGATCAAGATTCATATGGTAGGAATGGAATATCTTGGTCTCAACACATGAGTAGGTGGTTCTATCTCAGAAAATGTATGCTGGAAGTGCAGGCATGTTCTGATGGCTCTCCTCACGAATGAAGAGTGGGTGGAGGGGTATATATAGCCTCCACACAAAATCTAACCATTACACACAAATCACCAAACTAGGTGGGACCGAATCAGAAAACTCAGTCGGACCGATTTAGTTCAAAATGTGAATGTTAGGCTTTTCGGTGGGACCGACATGTCAACCCGGTAGGACTGATTTCATTAGGGTTAGGGCATAACATAATATCGGTGAGACCGATTACACAAACTCGGTGAGACCGACTTTGGTAATAAGCTAACCAGAGAGTTGGTCAGGCAAACTCGGTGGGACCGAATCGCTCATTTCGGTGAGACCGAAAGGTTACGATAGGGAAACAGAGAGTTTGCATTGTGAACTCGGTGGGACAGATCGCTTATCTTGGTTGGACCGAAACGTTACGAAGGGAAACAGAGAGTTTGCAATCCCATCTCGGTGAGACCGAAATCCGTATCGGTGAGATCGAAGTGATTAGGGTTTGTGGCAGTGGCTATGTCAAGTGAACTCGGTGGCACCAGATAGAATATTTTGGTGGGGCCAAGTTTGACTTTTTGGTTTGGGACATATGTGGATCTGACAAAGTGGTTGAGGGTTTTGGAGCATATCACTAAGCATTTTGAGCAAGAAAGCCATTAAGCACACTACAAGAAATATGTCAACTTGCGACCATCACTATTGGTCGCTGAAAGGTCATTGTTTTTCATTTGCGACCTTTTTGTGATCAAAAACAGATGGTCAAAAGCTGGTGGTTGAAAACTGAAACTAACGACCTTCTCTATGAGAAGGAAAAGGTCGGTTCCACGACCAAATTTTTGGTCACTGGCAGCCTCCCTAGGCCACGTAGGATCCAGCGTGGCAAGCTGACGTGGATAAGATTCAGCCCGGTCCAATTCGGTGTCTATATGGGCCGAGCCAACAATTCAGCCTTTCTATATATATTTTCCTATGAATTTTTTGTCGACTTCACGAGCCAAGCCCAACAATTCGGCCTTTTAATTTTCTGGGCCATGGCCCTTTTGCGGACCATTTCGTGAAGCCTTTTTGTTCAGGTTTTCCAGAAATAAACAATGTTCCAGTCCACTATTATTTGGGCCATAGCCTTTTTAGAGCCCATATATTATTTTGTCCAATAGAACATTTGGTCTTTTTACTCACTAATTTCCAGTTTACACATTTGAACAACAAACACTCAATAATTCTCTTGATTAAATGATTAAATTCAGAAATCATTTAGCCAAATACACACAACAGCACATACAAGTCCGCACGTCCAACGTCAACTTAAACAAGCAAAAACAGATACACAAGCACCAAAACATGGTGCAACATTAACTAGAGTTGTGGTGCGCATCTCAATGCCTCTTCTGGTCTTCCGTCATAGCAGCAGCAGCCTAAAAAACATTAGATCCAGATCACCAAAAAGAAACATTATTAAATGTTTAGAGACAATGCCATCAACATGAGGCGGTAATCCAACTTAACACTTTGTCAACATATTTTACATATGCAAATAACTAAGCTTATTGTATAAGTTTAAGATCCACATGCAATGTGAAACTAAATTGCCAAATAGCAGCATGATACATTGGTACAAGTGCAGGTCGTCAATGAAAATCACTGTAACAGGTTCACCAGAAGAAAAATACTACTCTACTACCACTACCATCGATTCAACTTACAGGATCTAACAGTACTAGTGAGCGCACACAGACTAACATCACAAGGCAGGAGAGAATAGAGGGAACAGGGACCTGATGATGATAGTGTCGACGATGATCAGATTGGGTAGATCATCCACCTCCTCATTGTTGTGCACACCAAAATGATCTACACACATTTTTCATCCAAAGTAAACACATGCATGATTAAAAAAACTACATCAAAACTTCTTCCAGTCAATCAAACAATAAAGATCAGTGTGGATTCTAAATGAGTATAGTGCCAAGCTGCTCCTAAAAATCTCAACACTTGTATGTTTGTTTGTTGCAATCTAAACTATATCACCACAAGTTCTATGATGCATCCAAACTTGTGAAATTCGTGCATAGATTCAAGTATGATACTAAGTGAGCAGGTAGAATCACCCAAGCATGGAGGCAAGTGTCTCACCTGCGGCAACTGACCAGGAGCGAATTTGAGCATGGCCGGGGCAGGAGAAACTGGAGTAGCACGGCCGGCCTTGAGGTCCGAGGCATCCACAGCCTGCCTGGTATTGGGAGCCCAGAGTGAGGGGAACATTGGGGCGTGCCTGCATGATGAAGGAAAGCAGCATCAGAGAGTTAAAAGACTAAAGGACATGTGGTAGCAAAAGGAATATCTAACTGCTATCATAACTTGACTGTGAAGTTAAGAAGCCTCTTTAGTCTTTACTTTGCAGAGAAGGGAGCATGTAGGTTCATGATAACTAATGTACTAGTAGACAAGTGATAAATTAGAAGATCCTTTGCACAATGAATGGGCAGATCCATCCTTGAACCCACTCTAATGGCTCGGAAAGATTAATCTCAAACAACAACCAAATTCCAAAGTGCTCAGGCCCAAATTCTACAAGACGTCTGAAGTACACTAATATACAATACATCATAGCAAACTGACTGGACGAGTTTAGTTTGAACAACCCACTAAACAAGTTAGCAATAAGAGCATACAACTACAACAAAACAGAGCATAATTCAGTTCTAATATGCACGACTGAAACTACTCCAATTTTGGTTTTAATATGTGTACAACACACATCATTGACCACGGAGCATACGGCCACAACAAAACAAGGGAGCAATTCAGGGAAAGGAATACTACAGTTGCTTGAGACATGTGCTACTCGCTCGAAAGTAATCAGCAACCAACAAGTCAATAAAAGTGTGCAAGTAGGACACTCTACCCAGTGAGATTAATACACTACAGGATCTATCTAAGACAAGACCGCCACCGACATTAAACTGTACTATATTTTTGGACAGCAAACTAAATAGACAGCTGCTCTCAAACCATACATCCAAACGAAGCAAATGAATACTCTACGGAAACCTTGGAACATTCTTTAACTCATATGTAGAGACCAACTTGAAATTATGAGCATAACAGACTCGTTTTTCAGTTAGAAGCTCGCTGCCCAAAACTGTCACGTATTGCTATTTTTTAACTGAACCAAATTCAGTTTACGGAACAGCCAGAGAAATCCAATTCTACAGGAGACATGGTCATATTCCTAATCCATCAAGATTGTATAGGGAAATTCTAAGCAGCGTACATAGCTTTGTCTTATGTAATTAGAATTGTTGAGATGCAAGAAAGGGCAAAACAATCCACAACAACAGTCCAACTAATCAGCCCCGTTGTTAACAAACCTACAGGGACTAGATTGCTCCAGTGCTATTGAAATAACTAAAATAAGACAAGGAGTAGAGAGACAACAGACCGGGTGTTGGTCAATGGCCAGCAGCAACCACGACAATGCAAGGAACAACTGAACAACAAGGACAAGATAAAAAACTTACACAGAGGCATTTGTTTGCTGACTAGAATGGAAACAGCCAACAACTCACAGCGAGGCATTTGTTAGTATACTACAGGAATACAAGATGCAATAACTAAATCAGACAAAGACCAAACTATATAAGTTGTGTCGGTGACATTCGTCACAATCTCTACACCAAACACTGCACCGGCGGCAGAGCCTAAGGCAAGCAGACAGGGGGGCGTCTGGTGGATCTGACGATGATGTAGAGGAGCACAACAGATGAAGAGAGGAAAAAGAGAGGGGATTTGGGCAGTGCAGATCGAATCAACCTTGCCCGCCGCCGGTGAGCTTGACCTGGACGCCCTTGTCGACGAACTTGGCCAGGTCGAATCCCGTCTCCTTGCACCTTGCCTGAGCAGAAACAAACAACAACACAAGACTCGCATCAAACAAATAGAATTAGCAAAACCACGGGGCCAGACGAAGCTTACCATCTCGGTGCCCGCAACGCCGCCAAATCGATCTGGCCTTGTAGACCCATCTAAGGCAAGGTGTAGCGGAGGAGGGTGAGTCCGATGAGGGAGGGGGAGGCAAGGGCGCAAGGGGCAAGGAAACGAAGTAGGTGAGCCGTGGCGTCGAAGGTAGCTGCGATGGCGCCACCAGAGGCGTGGGTGGCGTCTCACCGGGGCGGACGCGGCGGCCCGAGGCTGCTAGACGGGGAGTGGGGACGGCGGAGCCGGCAATGTAGCTGATGTGCGGCGCGTCAGCTCGCCGTAGAAGAAGTCGGCGGTGCTGCTCCATGGCGCACCGCTTGAGTTTCTCCTGTGGATGTGCGGTGGTGAAGTGGGGGTTGCTAGGGTTTCCACCGTTCACACGGATGAAGGGTGGAAGATGGGCGGCAAAGGTGGGGGAGGGGAGGGGAGGGTGCAAACGGCTGCAGACCGGCGGCGCGGGGCGAGGGAGGTGGGTGGCAGAGAGGGAGGCGGCGGCGAGGGGATAGGGAGGTGGCGGAGGTGGGCAGCGGCTGGTGGATCTGAATCGGGGGAGGGGATGTGAATCGGGGGAGTTAGGGTTTGGGTTGCGGTCGGGTTTTCTTTTTTTTCCTTTTCTCCTTTTTGTATTTAGATGAATGGATGGGTGTATGGGTGGATGGATGGGTGGATGGATGGGTGGATGAATGGATGGATGTGTGCCATGTCATCAATCCATGGCAAAACATCTCCACCAATGAGAATTAAGCCTATGTAAATGTGCTTCTTTTTGTTTCTCCTATTGGTTTTCACCTATGTGAAGAACCTATAAAATATTAGTTACAAAATTGGACCGCAACAATCTTCAAAAATATTCGGCCATATTTTATGTACAAATTGACCAAATGGTTCCCTCTTAAAAGTTTTCCGTCCATCTCTCGTCAATTTTCCGAGTGCCCAAAATGAGTTTTTTGTGAAGAGCCTAGCAAATATTTGTTGCATATTTAGACCAAATTAATTTCATAAAACCTTAGGCCATACTTAAGGTACAATTGACCAAATGGTTGGGTGTCAAAAATTTTGATCCAGCTCTCGTGAAAACAACAAATTTCCGTCGATTCAGCTGGAAGGGGGTCAAATTTGAACTGCAACTGCCTCATAGTTTGCTCTTTATTTTTCCCAAAAATCATTTCTAGATACATAAGTATCTATTTAATAAGAGAAACATCAAAAGTTTTCCAAGATTCAACCACTAGCCAGGAACGGTCAAGCCCGTCGATTTGACCGCATTTTGAAACGGGCATAAAAAATTAAAAAAAATTAAAATATTGAAATACGGCAATTATTTTTAAAAGTGTTCTCGGAAATGAGCTATCATGTGTGAATATTCATGGCTTTTAAGCTAAATGATCAATATTATGGCCACATTCATGGCATAGTTTATTCAAATGATCTCATATTGTGCACAAGGGTGCATCTTGGAATGGCAAACAATATTTCCTAAGGGAGTTTTCATTTTCTTTGCACGGAAATTTCATTTTCCATTATTTGAATGCCCGAACTAAGTTTTTTTTGTGAAGGATCTACCATATATTTGTTGCAAAATTGTACCAAATCATTTTTCTAAAATACTAGGCCATATTTAATTCACAATTGACCAAATGGTTGGGTGTCAAAAACCTTGATCCACCTCTGGTGAAAAAGACAAATTTCTGTCAATTCAGTAGGAAGCGGGTCAAATTTGAATCAAAGTCATTTCATAGTTTGCTCTTTATTTTTTCCAAAAATCATTTATAGGTACATAAGTATCTATTTAATCAGAGAAACATCAAAAAAATTCCAAGATTTAACCACTAGCTAGGAACGGTCAAGCCCGCCGTTTTGACCGCATTTTGAAACGGGCATAAAAAATTCAAAAAAATCAAAAAATTGGAAAAACTTCGGATTGTGTCATTATATGTGACCAAGTTGCCAGAAAATAAAATAAACTTGTAATATGGCAATTATTTTAAAAAAGTGTTCTCAGAAATGAGCTATCATGCGTGAAGATTCATGGCTTTCAAGTCAAATGATCAATTTTATGGCCACATTCATGGCATAGTTTGTTCAAATGATCTCATATTGTGCACAAGGGTTCATATTGGAATTCCAAACAATGTTGCCTAAGAGGGAGTTTTCATTTTCTTTGCACGGAAATTTCATTTTCCATTTTTTGAATGCCCGAAATGTATTTTTTTTGTGAAGGACCTACCATATATTTGTTGCAAAATTGTACCAAATAATTTTTCAAAAATACTAGGCCATATTTAATGCACAATTGACCAAATGGTTTCGTTTCAAAAGCCTTGATCCACATCTTGTGAAAAAGACAAAGATTCAGTAGGAAGCGGGTCAAATTTGAACTGCAGCTGCCTCATAGTTTGCTCTTTATTTTTTCCAAAAATCAGTTATAGGTACATAAGTATCTATTTAATCAGAGAAACATCAAAAAAATTCCAAGATTCAACCACTAGCTAGGAACGGTCAAGCCCGCCGTTTTGACCGCATTTTGAAACGGGCATAAAAAATTCAAAAAATCAAAAAAATGAAAAAACTTCGCATTGTGTCATTATATGTGACCAAGTTGCTAGAAAAAATAATAAACTTGTAATATGTCAATTGTTTTAAAAAAGTGTTCTCATAAATGAGCTATCATGCGTGAAGATTCATGGCTTTAAAGTCAAATGATCAATTTTATGGCCACATTCATGGCATAGTTTGTTCAAATGATCTCATATTGTGCACAAGGGTGCATCTTGGAATTCCAAACTATGTTGCCTAAGAGGGAGTTTTCATTTTCTTTGCACATAAATTTCATCTTCCATTTTTTGAATGCCCGAAATGTGTTTTTTTGTGAAGGACCTACCATATATTTGTTGCAAAATTGTACCAAATAATTTTTCAAAAATACTAGGCCATATTTAATGCACAATTGACGAAATGGTTTCGTTTCAAAAGCCTTGATCCACATCTTGTGAAAAAGACAAAGATTCAGTAGGAAGCGGGTCAAATTTGAACTGAAGCTGCCTCACAGTTTCCTCTTTATTTTTTCCAAAAATCATTTATAGGTACATAAGTATCTATTTAATTACAGAAACATCAAAAAAATTCAAAAAATCGGAAAACCATCGCATTGTGTCATTATATGTGACCAAGTTGCCATAAAAAACTATAAACTTGTAATACGGCAATTATTTTTAAAAAGTGTTCACAAAAATGAGCTATCATGCGTGAAGATTCATTGCTTCCAAGCCAAATGATCAATCTTATGGCCACATTCATGGCATAGTTTGTTCAAACAATCTCATATTGTGCACAAGCGTGCATATTGGAATTCCAAACAATGTTGCCTAAGGGACTTTTCATTTTCTTTGCACGGAAATTTCATTTTCCATTTTCTGAATGCTCGAAATGAGTTTTTTTGTGAAGGACCTACCATATATTTGTTGCAAAATTGTACCAAATCATTTTTCTAAAATACTAGGCCATATTTAATGCACAATTGACCAAATGGTTTTGTGTCAAAAGCCGTGATCCACCTCTGGTGAAAAAGACAAACTTCTTTCGATTCAGTAGGAAGCGGGTCAAATTTGAACTGCAGCTGCCTCATAGTTTGCTCTTTATTTTTTCCAAAAATCATTTATAGGTACATAAGTATATATTTAATCAGATAAACATCAAAATTGTTCCAAGATTCAACCACTAGCTAAGAACAGTCAAGCCCGCCGTTTTGACCGCATTTTGAAACGGGCATAAAAAATTCAAAAAAAATCAAAACATTGGAAAACCTTCGCATTGTGTCATTATATGTGACCAAGTTGCCAGAAAAAACAATAAACTTGTAATACGGTAATTATTTTAACAAAGTGTTCTCAGAAATGAGCTATCATGCGTGAAGATTCATGGCTTTCAAGCCAAATAATCAATCTTATGGCCACATTCATGGCATAGTTTGTTCAAATGATCTCATATTGTGCACAAGGGTGCATCTTGGAATGGAAAATGATATTGCCTAAGGGAGTTTTCATTTTCTTTGCACGGAAATTTTATTTTCCTTTTTTTGAATGCCCGAAATGAGTTTTTTTTGTGAAGGACCTACCATATACTTGTGAGAAAATTGTGCCAAATCATTTTTCTAAAATACAAGGCCATATTTAATGAACAATTGACCAAATGGTTGGGTGTCAAAATCCTTAATCCACCTCTGGTGAGAAAGACAAATTTCTAATTATTCAGCAAGAAGCGGGTCAAATTTGAACTGCAGCTACCTCATAGTTTGCTCTTTATTTTCTCCAAAAATCATTTATAGGTACATAACTATCTATTTAATCAAAATAACATCAAAAGTTTTCCAAGATTCAACCACTAGCTAGGAACGGTCAAGCCCGCCGTTTTGACCGCATTTTGAAACGGGCGTCAAAAATTCATGGCATAGTTTGTTCAAATGATCTCATATAGTGCACAAGGGTGCATCTTGCAATGACGAACAATGTTTCCTAAGGGAGTTTTTATTTCATTTGGACAAAAAAACAATTTTCCATTTTTTTAGTGCCCAAAATGAGGTTTTTTTTGTGAAGAACCTACCATTTTTTTAGTGCAAAATTGGACCAAATCAAATTTCTAAAATACTAGGACATATTTAATGTACAATTAACCAAATAGTTGGGTGTAAAATGTTTTTGATCCACCTCTCATGAAAATTACAAATTTCTACATATTCATTTTCCATTTTTCGAGTTCCCAAAATGAGTTTTTTTGTGAAGAACCTATCAAATATTTTTTGTAAAAAAAATTCTCCATTTTTCAAGAAAATTAGACCACATTTTATGAACAAATTTGTGCACGCTAGAAACATTTTTTATAGATATTAAACGGTTTTTAGTTACATCATCACATTTTTAGTAAATATTTTTATGTCTAATATTTTGAACACATGTCTACATTTTTTAAGACACATTGTACATATTGTTTATATATGTTTAACTTTTTTCAAATACATGATTCACATATTTTCATATATTCCTAACAAAAACATCTTTTCATACATACGTTTTGATGTCTATATTTGGTTTTACACATTGTACATTTTTGTATACATATAAAACATTGTTGATAATGGTTAGAAAAATTTAAATACATGCTAAACTTGTTATTTTCCCATTTTCGTTGGGCCGAATATATGTTTTTTAGTAACATGAGGGCATCCCACATTTCTTCCTGGATGGGCCGATGCCTATATGGAACACAATTTTTTTTAAAGAAGGTGGCCTCGTTCCACCGAGGCCCAAGCCCACCTTGAGCAACACCTTAAGTACCAATGCATCCACGTTCACAACCTCATGACCATTTATATTGGTCGTAATCACGTAGAAATAAGTTCGTTGACCACTCTTGTATGTTTATGACCATTTGGTGAAAGGCAATTTCAGGGTTTGAGCCCTTCCAAGCGAAATGGCCGTGGATTTCCGACCAATTCAATCGGGGTCACTGAGAGAAGGTCACAAGTTGACATATTTCTTGTAGTGGCAACACCTCATCCCCTTTTAATAGTATTGGCTTTTCCTATGGACTCAATGTGATCTTGGATCACTAAAAGTAAAATGTAGAGTCTTGAGCTTGAGCCAATATGTGTCCTTAGCATTTTAACGGGCCCACATTCCTAATTCATGCCATGCCAATCATTGAGCTTTCCTGAAATATTTATCTTGAAATAGCATTAGCTCAATGAGCTATATGTTGTTAATAATTACCAAAACAACCCAGGGATAGTTGCACTTTCATCTGCCCTTTCTATACGCTAGGTTTATTCAAGTTTTAAAACAAAAAACATCAACCAAATAACCAAACAACAAGCTCCTCTGCATGGTAGCTATTACTGATGGTGCGTACAAAGCTTGATTCTGGAGTTGGAGTCTAGGGTGTGGTTTCTCGGGATAGAACAAGTAGCTTATAGATAGACGCTTACTTTTTTCTCGAATACACTAAGGTCTACTAGGAAATAGCTTATAGATAGACGCTTACTAGTAACGCACTATATTGACCCCCGTTACTGCTAATTACTAGTAGCGCGCTGTATTGTCCCCTTACAAATAGTAAATATTACAGGTAGTACATGGCAAAAAAGCACACTATTAGTGATATCTCTAGTGGACAAGACGTAGTAGTAGCGCATGTAGTAAAACCTGCGCTATTACTAGATGAAAAGCTATAATGCAGGTGAGACATCCCACACTACTGCTATCCTGATCCACTCCCACCCGACCAAACTCTCTCGTTAATCCCTCTAAAAAACTCTCGCAAACCTCATCCACACCCCTTGGTCGACCTCCTCTCCCCCACGATCTCTTCCCCGCCGCCGCCACCCACGCCGGCCGGTTCTGGCGAGCTCCGGCCGAGCGCAACACGCCCCCAAGCTCCCCAAGCTCCACACCTCCCTCCCCCTCGTCCAGATCTATGCCTCAAGGCCTGCATCCTTGCCCGCGGCTAGGTTTTCGGGCGCCTCCTGTGTTCTTGCCGGAATCGACCACAATCGGCGATGGCGAGGCCAGCGCCACGGGATCCGTCACCGGCGTTGCCTGTAGGCCATTCCCTCCTTCCTTGCTTAGATACGCCCATCTCCTCCTCACCTCACCTTCTCCTCCTATTCGTCCCTTTGTTGTAGGTCACCATGGCACGGAGGAGGAGGAGGGGCACATCTAGCCGCCGGCCCTGCTATGCTCGAGGAGGAGGGGCCTGCTCCTAGGGCGACCTAGAGGTCCTGCACGAGCTCAAGCATGGCCACGATGACCCACTATGGCATGTAGCATCTCCATCTCCCTCCCCCTCTTCCACTACTCACTACAACTGCTAAGTTGAGGCCAAATGTCAATGAACATGCATCATGGGCCTGAGTCAATTCATTCTTCAATGAACATATCATTGTTCTTTTAGTTGCATCATAATGGTATTCTCAGAATAAGCTGCAGCTTTGAATCTCGTGAGATGCTAAATTCACCAAATCCTCGAGGAAGTATATGTGAGAGAAGGATGCAGTAGCATTGAAGCTTAGTGTTTTTCCAATGAAAACCCATTATATGGCTGCTTCACACCATCTTGAGTTGCATCAGGATATTTGTTAACTGCATAAAAAGAGAAATGTTAATGTTTCCATTTAAATATATTGAGGGATGACATATGTAAGTTATTTCAGGTGTATTTTGCTTCTATTCTGGTTGTGGATAGCCTTGGTATCAATGTGAAGGTAACAACCCTCTCAAAGATTGTCTCAATTTCAGTACTTTGTACTATTGTTCTTGCATAGGCATATAAATGATGAGATAAATAATAACAGTAAAAATGGAGGTGACTGGGTAGCAGAGTGTTCATTATAACAACAACCAAGAGTTAGACTGACTAAGGTTGAATCCATATTCACTGTAGATTCAGCATGGTACTGCCGTAGTGCTTGTTTAGTAATTAGTAATCTTACTCTAAGCATAATAGTGGTCAATCTGCTCACCTTTTTATATTTACCTACTTGATCACTTTAGTTTACTCTGTTTAGCCTGGCTACTATGCATGTTGTGTCCTACTGCCTAGCGAACTATCCTTCCTGTAAAATTCGAACACAATCTAGCTTGGTGCAAACAAATTATGTAGCTTGGTGCTACTTTATGAGGCATTTGGTAGTGATAAAATATTTTGCTTTTAGTGCCAAGTTTGCTTGCACCAATTATATGCTTAACAATTAGAGGGGAACTTTTGGAACTCATACATTCTATTTCCGTTAATGTTTGAAGCAACTTTCCTGTGTGAATCTGATAATCTCACTGTGAAACCTGTGTCTCATTGCTCCAAAGATGGTCAATAAAGATATGTTGACCCTGGAAATGTGGGTTTATCATAGGTTCTGCTGTATACGTTGATATATGAAATATGACATTTCCGTTTATATGCTATCACTTATTGCCTCTGTCCTTCGCATTTGAGTATAGGCCTGCTAAATAATGATGTATTTGTGTGTTGACTCATCTGTTTTCCTTCATGTTCTGGTTCTAAGGTACCAGGATAGACCTAGAGTTACTTGTAAAAAAAGTGCTTTCCAATGTATCAATATTTTGTATCCTTTCTAATGCTTAGAAAAAGAGGCGAGTGATTCTTTTAGATATGTAATATTTGACATGTGTAACGCATCTTAAGAGACTATTGTGTTATCCTGTGTAATTGGCACGCCCTACTTTTGTAGTAATAAATATATCATGTGCTGCTCCATACACGTGATACATTGCATTTACCATAGTATTTGATTACATATGATAACATAAAATTTGTTTTTTCCTTAGCGGTTTGGCACACCTAGTGCATAGAAACAAAATTTTTTGGAAAGCTTCATCATGCACTGGTGCGCGACGGTCCTAAACAAACGGTTTTTAACACCTTTCCGTGATGGCATCTGTAACCATCACCAAGTGAGTGTGGGCGATAGGGTGGTCCTTCCAACACGACCCAAAAACCGTCGGGGATATGCCCTCCTGGCACACACGTTCGGCAAAATGAGGTCGTGTGCGACCGGCGAGCGCGCAAATATGGAAATACGTATAGTGTAGCTAAAATAACATTATACGACAAAATTGTTTCCGGTCGCAAGTACATCCCACACAGTCAGTCCCCACTAAACGTTTCCGTTTGTATGTACATCCCATACAGTCGCTCCAAGGAAAACGATTGCGCAAGGAGGCGTAACGCAAAATTTTTTGAAGAGAATGTCGTGTGTGATTGTTCATTGATCCATGTCACGCCCAATATGCGACCCTATCCAAAAGGAACTCGAAGGTCCCACCAAGGATAGACCCGCATACTGAAACGCTTTTGCAAGGTGGATATCATTACATCAACATTACATAATAGATGGGGGTACATACATAAGGCATACAATGCCACACGAATACAACATCATCTTACATAAGATCAACATCCGACTACGGATGAAACATAAACAGAAACTCAAACGACATCCACCCTGCTAGCCCAAAGGCCGACCGAACCTATCCCCGATCGAAGGAGCAGAAGAAGAACTCCAAAACAAGTAAACATCGCTCTCGCGTCATGACCATCGCATAATCCTGTACCTGCAACTGTTGGTGTAGTAAACTGTGAGCCACGAGGACTCAGCAATCCCATTACCATGGGTATCAAGACTAGCAAAGCTTAATGGGAAAGGAAGGGATAAAATGGTGAGGTTGCAGCAGCGACTAAGCATATATGGTGGCTAACCAACGCAAATAAGAGCGAGAAGAGAGCAAGCGAGCGATCGACAACTAGTAATGATCAAGAAGTGATCATGAACTCCTACTTACGCCGACATAACCCCGAAACCGTGTTCTCCTCTCGATCAACCCGAAAAGAGACACTCCGATTACGCACCACGGTTGGTGTATTTTAGAAGAGTTTACTTCAAGTTTACTACAACCGGATATTAACAAATTCCCATCGCCACATAACCGGGCACGGCTCTCAAAAGTTTATACCTGCAGGGTGTCCCAACTTAGCCCATGATAAGCTCTCGCGATCAACGAAGGATATTTCTTCTCCCCGGAGACCCGATCAGTCTCGAATCCCGGCTACAAGACATTTCGACAAGAATAAAACAAGACCAAGAAGACCGCCTGATGCGCCGACAATCCCGATAGGAGCTGCACATATCTCGTTCTCGTGGCAACACCGGATGAGACAAAGCTACGAGTAAAACCAAGCCTCGAGTTTCTGCGGGTGGCCCCAAGACGTTTCGGTTCGAACCAAAGACTTAGAGAAGCAATCGCCCGGGGCTAAAATAAAGATGACCCTTGGGCTCCTAAACCCAAGGAAAAAGGGCATAGGTGAGGCAAATGGTAAAACCAATGTTGGGCCTTCTTTGGAGGAGTCTTATTCAAAGCGAATCGTCAAGGGGTCCCATAAATCACCCGACCGCGTTAGGGACGCAAAATCCGGAACATAATACCGATATGACGGAAACTAGGGCGGCAAGAGTGGAACAAAAAACCAGGCATAAGGCCGAGCCTTCCACCCTTTACCAAGTATATAGATGCATTAATAATATAAGGGATATTGTGATATCCCAACCAAAATCCTGTCCACCATGGAGCAATCTTCATCTTCACCTGCAACTAGCAACGCTATAAGAGGGGCTGAGCAAAGTGGTAACATAGCCAAACAACGGTTTTCTAGGAAGGGTGACAAGGGTTAGAGGTTCATGGCAATTTGGGAGGCTTGAGCAGCAAGTGATAGGTAGCGTAGCATAGCGAAAGAACGAAGCAACTAGCATAGCAATGATAGTAATGAGATCCAGGAAGCGGTCATCTTGCACGAAATCCCGCAAGGAAGAAGACCGAGTCCATGAAGAAGATGAAGCCACGAAGATGAACCAAGCGTAGACGAACGAATCCTCACGATCGCAACGAAACGAGAACTATCGAGAAGAAGCACACAACATTTAAACACACCACACATGAACAAGGCATGATGCACAACAAGCATGATGCATGACAAAGCTAGATGAGGCTACTCATGGCAAGAGATGATGCAAACAAGAGCAACACATCCAAGCAAGGTTAAATGAGGCCGGGAACAACATATAACAATTCCGGTAAGTTCTCATATGCAAATTTCGAAATTGGTCCAGATCTGAATAAACCTTAAGTTCAAGTTGTTAAATAGCAAGTTAAGATGCACCAAGATGATCTACACGAAATTCTAGTCAAGTTACATGTAAAGTTCATTAAATTCGGAGCTACGGCCTAGAAGATTTGAGCAAAAACAAGTTAAACATGTCATTGAGGCAAAATGCATACAAACATCAAGCAAACACCTCAAAACAAGGATTAAATTCGGAGCTACGGCCTAGAAGATTTGAGCAAAAACAAGTTAAACATGTCATTGAGGCAAAATGCATACAAACATCAAGCAAACACCTCAAAACAAGGATGAAACTTGATAATATGAAGCTACATGCAAAATCAAGCAAGTTTCATATAGAGCACACTCAAAACGGAGCAACGGTTCAACACATACACATGAAACAAGTCATGACAACAACCTGTCTAAAACAGCAAGTAGGCATATTGCAAGCATCAAAACAATATTCTACAACACCTAAATATGAAAACAAAAGGCATGGTCATGAAGTACAGGTAAAGCACAACAAAACATGAACACTGAGCTAACTCCAGAAATCAACAGAACATGCTCAAAAGGACTTGGCAAGATTGCAAATAATAATAGTTTCAGACTTATCAGGAAATAACATCAGGTTGCAATATTTAGAGCTACCAAACGACATGTTACAGGAACTTATCATGGCAAACAAAGGCATGGCATGGATCTACTAATTGCATAGAACAGAAGTCCTTTACTGACCATGAGCCAAAAAGGATCAGAAAATATGATGGCACCCATGTAAACATGGCAAGTTATATTACAGATTCATACATAGCAGGAACAACAATAAGTAGGCATGTTGGTGAGCTTGAACCACTCACCACAGAGCAATACATGGCATGGCAAGGCAACTCACAGTAAGAAGACATGTTTATGAAGCTAAGCATGGCAAGAGCACGTTCATAGGGTGCATGCATCACTAGCAAAAATCATGGCAATATTGAACAAAAAGTTAACAGGCTGACAGCAACATTATTTAGCAATTTTGGAGCAAGATAACAACAAGTTACAGCAGACTATAAATGCAACCAGGGGCATGGATGGATAGAGCATGACATGTATAACAAAATATCCTTATTGAACATCTCCAGATTATGCATAGAATTACTTGTAGAAGCAGGTTAATATAGCATCATGATATAGCAGATTCAGACATGCAAAACAGCAACAGCAAGTACCCTACTTAACAAGCTTGATGCACTCACTACACAACTCACAAAAATACATGGATGGCATCCCTGTAAAGATGGCATGGCATAGTTAAAAACACATGTAGACATCAACCTCATAGGATGCACACATCAATCATGGAAAAAATGACAAAAGAGCAAGTTATTACAGTTTCAGCAGGTTAACATCATATAGCACTCTTGCAACGAAGCTTCAGGCATCAATATGAGCTCAAATGAACATGATGCAATGGGATTAAATGATGTACTCATCGGGGCGAACAATTTGACATATTACGCGCACGAAACGGAGCTACGGATGCAGAGATACGGCATGACGAACATGGCATGAGAATTACATAGAAACGGGGACTTGGCAGATTTGGACCTCGGGGGAAAACTGGACGACGGGATCCCGCGGGCCGTTTGGATGGTCGGGCGGGTGGATCTCATCCCACCCGCCAAATCCGGCGACGAGGCGGCCGGCGACGGCGGCCGGAGGGCGGGGCGGCACCGGAGGAGGCCGGGGGAAGGCCGGAGGGGCTCGGGGCCACGGATCCTGGCCCGCCGACGGATCCGGCCGCCAAGGGCTCGGGCGAGGCTGAAGCGGTCAAGGCCGAGGCGGCTCGGCGAGGTGGAGCTCAGGCGAGGAAGCTCCGGCGGTGGCTCCTCGCGAGGAAGAGAGAGAGGAAAGCGCGAGGGAGAGAGAGAGAGAGAGAGAGAGAGAGAGAGAGAGAGAGAGAGAAGGAAGGACGGGCGTGCGGGCTCACTGGTGGCGCCCCGGACGGGCGGCGGGTCGGGCGAGCGTGCGGACGGGGAGGCGGCGGCGAGGAGGCGCGGTGCTCGGTCATGGCGCTGGCCGGGCCGCGGCGCAGACAAAGCCGGGCGGGCCCGCCTGGCTCCATGGCTCGGCGGGTGGCGGCGGGCTCAACCCAGGCGACGTGGCGGCGCGGGAGAGGCCGGTCGGTGGCGGCGGACATGTCCGCGACGGGATTTTGTCCCAAGCGAGGTAGGGGAAGGCTAGGGTTAGACCGCAAATTTCGGAGGGGATCACTTATTTATATGTAGAGGGAGCTAGGAGAGTCCAAATGGGGAGCGGTTTTCGGCCACGCGATCGTGATCGAACGACCGAGAGCATGGAAGGGAGTTTGCTGGGTTTTGGGCCACTTTGGAGAGGTGTTGGGCTGCAAAGAGAAGGAGACTTTTACGGTTACCCGGTTAACCGTTGGAGTAGCAAACGACCTCCAAATGGCACGAAACTTGACAGGCGGTCTACCGATGCTACACCAAGGCCGCTTGGCAAACATCGGTCCATTCCGAGAATGTTTAACACCTACACACGAAAAGAGGCACAAGGTGGCGCCGGGAGACATAGGAGTGTCGGATTGCAACACGGACGATGGGGAAAAAGCTCGGATGCATGAAACGAACACGTATGTGTCGGGGAGGCTGATCGTACCCACGGACACCTATGGGGCCGGCGGACCAGGCCCCTTTGTGGTTCGGAGGGGGGCGGAGATCGCACGAAGAGCGGATCGAGGTGAGGCACACGAGCAGCTTACCCAGCTTTGAGCTCTCCGGAGAGATAAAACTCCTACTGCTGCTTGTTTGATGTATTCTCTTCTTGCTAGGGAGCGATGCGAGCTACAAAACCTAGCGTGAGCGTATCTGGTTTCTGGTGAGTCGAATGAACCGAAGCTCGAACCTCCCCTACGCTATGCATGGGCCTCCTTTTATATGCTCAAGGGGTCTCCGACAGGTGGCAACATAGGTGGGGGTACAAATGTAAAACAGGAGTTGGTACACCTACTCGAGCGATTACAAGGCAAAATACCTAACTCGACGGCAAGGGACAAAAGCAATAAATGCCCGTCGGTGTCGCCCAAACAATGCAACAGAGACCGTCAGTGCGCCTCCGCCGCCACGATGGCAAGCTTGTCGCCGCCGCTTATCGCTGCTCTCCGCAGTCGCATGACCTCTCGACGCAGCGCATGGAACGGTCCCATGGCGACACGTCACTGGATGAGCTGGAGCGGAGATGGAGAGAGGTTGCTTGCCGCAAGAAGCGCCTTGCCGCGGCCGAATCCTTGTCGCGTCCGGAGGCTTGTCGCGCCTGAGCCTTCCCGGCAAGCTCCTCTTGCGGGGCCTTGTCTTCTGCATGCCTTGAGTGGCCTTCCCGACAAGCTCCTCTTGCCGGGGCCTTGTCTTCTTAATCAAATACTTTGTTCTTGAATGGCTCCAAAGGAACCACGGAGGATCTTGCGGTGACGAGGCAAACCCTGCTGCGGGGTGCTACAACTGTCTGCGGCAGTACGGGATACTAGGGTACCCCTACTCTAGTACCCGACAGAGCCCCGGCTGGGCATTACACGGTGCCGAAGCGCTGTCGGGCCAGCCCAAAACAAAGGCACGGGCACACGCGCCTCGACCACGTCGCCGCACTTCGCCTGGACCCACCACGACCCCCACTAACAGCACGCACCGGACGTGGCGTCGTCGCGAGATCGTGGGCGTGGTCGTGGGGTTTCTTTATTAGGAAAAGCGAACGTCCGCCTCCCCTCTTTATAAGAGGAGGAAATAGGGCAGGCCGTCCACTCTGCCATCGCTGTCTTGTCAAGAAAACCACCGCCGCTCCCCTTCTTCTCCGGTCTTGAAGAGAGCAGCGCCCGCCCCTTCGCCTGGCGCGCTCACCGCTGTCGGCCTCCTCCGCCGCCCTCGCCATGGCTCTGAAAGCCGACAAGGAGAAGGGCGTCAAGTCGGCCGAGGCGCAGCGGCTCGCGGCTCGCGGCGCTGCGCAAGGAGCGGGCCATCTTCCCCCCGCAACTCGGTGCAAGGGAGCTGCGGGATGTCTTCTACCTCTTTGGGTCGACGGAGACGCGTGCGCATCCGCGCACGAGGGTACTCCCCGCCTCCGCCTCTGATTTGGCCCCAACAGGGTACCCCTTTTTCGCCTTTTTTTCTATTGCGGGCTTTGCCCGCCTTTTTCCGGAAGTTCTTCTGCGACATCATGAACACATTTGGCCTCCGCCTCCTTGATTTCACCCCAACGCCGTCTTGACCATGGCAGTTTTCGCATCTTTGCGAAAACTTTGTCGGAGTCCACCCAAATGTGGCTCTCTTCCGCCATTTCTTCGTGCCCTGCGTCGAGAGAGGAGAGCCACTTGCCGGAGGGATAGCTTGGGTCTCCAGGATCGGCAAGAAAGAAGCCTACCTGGAAGGAGAGTTCCGCAACAAGTGGGAGGAGTGGAGAGCCAACTGGTATTGGGTCGTAGAGGAGAACCCGCAGCCATTCACAGCCGTGCGCCAAACCCCAATAGTGCGCGGAAGAGATTGGAGTAACTTGGCGCCGGAGGATGCAAAGTCGAAGATAGCCGTGACCCGGATTTTGCGCCTCAGGCTTGCCGGACTAACAAGTAGCGCGGTTTGGCGCAGACTTCCTTCGCCGCCGCGCCGCTCCCTTGCAGGAGAGGAGGAGACCTGCTTGGGAGTTCCAAAATGCGGCAGACATCATGAGGCTGCGCCCGGGTCTGAACTGGAACTTCACCGTCTTGGAGTTGGATGCAATGCTGCTCGAGCTGTTCAAGAACGACCCCGATCACCCTGAGTGGTTTAGGTTGCCGAGGGGGTCGCCCCATTGTGCAACAACTCGGCGCCGACCGCATCCAGCGCCATGATGCCGTTGTCGCGACTCCCATGGGATCGTTCCAACTGGCAGAGCCCCGACGAAGTCGTGCAGCAGTTCTTCGACGACTTGGAAGAAGTGTCGATCCGCTCCGACGAGCAGAAAAGGCTCACCCGCGACACCACCGACGAGGAGATGGCGCGGATTGCCACCAAGGTGGAGGAGGCGGCAGCAGCCGCCACCGGAGCCTTCGGGTTCACCGTGGAGGAGGCGGACGCCGCGAAGGCGGCAAGCCTTGCCGAGCGAGGGAGATCGCCACGAGGACGAGCTTGTCGAGCCCGAGGCCGGGTCGACCGACCCGCCGAGGGCGCTTCTTCTCCACCACCCAAATGACTTGCCACCGGGAGCCCGGCTCCGCCGAAGAGGCGTCTCCGCAAGGTCGGAGACGAGTCGGGCGGCAGATCGCCCACAAGAAGCGCCGCTGACGCGCGCTTATACCGCTGACAAGCGAGGTTGCCATGAGGCGCCTCCTGCTTTCTGCAGGCGGGATCTTCTCAGGCCACCGCCGACGCCTCCGCCAAGCGGCAAAGAGCCCACTCCCCCGCCTCGTCGTACCGGAGGCAAGCCGGAGTTTGACTTCTCCGCGCTCAGCTCCGAGGAGGAAGGCGAAGAGTAAGCTCTTGAGATTGTTCTTGTATTTCTTCAATTTTATTGCTTCATCTTGAATCTGATTTGCTTCGTTCTGCACTCTTTCCTTTTCAGGACGCTGGCCCAGAGAGCGTCGAAGAGGGCCAAGATCCCGACGGTTGTCGTTGAGGACGATTCTCCCGTGGCAACAGGGGACGCGTCCGAGACCGCCTTGCCGGACCCGGCAACCCTTCCTCAGAGCAGCCCCCAGCACAGCCCCCAGAGTAAGTGTGCAGTTTTCTCCTTACTATTAGGTGTGCAGGGGTGTCCCTTCTTCGTTGATACCTGATTGTGTGCTTGTGTCGGAGCAGAGCAGCCCCATCAGGAGGGCTCGGAAGCCGCCCCTGAGATCCTGTCTGCTGCCACTACGCCGCCAAGGGAGGATTCTCCGGCAAGGAGCGCCCTCGACAAGGAGGCCACTCCGGCAAGGAGGCTACCCGGCAAGGACGGCGCCGGTGACCCTCCGGTGGTCGAGGCCATGGCTGCGGATCCGTTGCGGTGTAATTTCCTTACACGAAAATCTCCCTTGGGCTTGCTTTCTTTTGTTTCTCTTTTTGAACATTTGCTTGACTGCTCTTCCTTCGTCTGACGTAGAGCCGATGGAGGTCGAGGCCGCCGGCGAGGAGGAAGCGCGCGGCAACACCGACGAGGCCGCCGTCGAGGAAGAAGAGGTCGTTGTTGTGGAAGAAGAGGCCGTCGCCGATGAGCCTGTTGGCGAGGAGGCCACCGAGGCTGCCGACGCAGAGGCCGGCGAGGGGTCGGGCGATCGCACTGACGGCCCTGAGGCCGCGCAGGAGCCAAGCGCTACACCGACAATGACTTCCCCGCCGCTGCGGCGTCGAGTTCGAGGAGCCCCACCGGCGCCTACCAAGGCCGGGCGGCGTCTTCATCAAGCTCCCCCGAACCGAGCTCTAGGGCACCGTCGAGGGAGAGACCTTCGATGGCGAAGCTACTACGCCTCATTGGCCGACGCTGTGGACGCGCCAAGCAGCAGAAGCGAAGTTCGAGGAGGAGCAACAGAAGAAGCCATTGCCGCTCTATCGCGCCGGCAGCCAAGTTGGAGACCCGGAAGCACTTGTCGCGAGGGCAGGAGCGGACATGGAGAAGCGTCTGCAAGAGCTCCGAGCGCCAACCAAGAAGCTCTCCGCGACGTGGCAAGCGCGAGGGCAATTCTTGCAGAAGAGCGCACGACCTTCATCCTTGAGAAGGCCGCACCGAGGAGGAGCAAAGGTAGCTACCGAGAAGCTCTCCGCGCAGAAAGCGAGTTAGGCGCAGCCGGAAGGTCAACCTGTACAGCCACGAAGAAGACCTTGCCGCCATGAGGAGTCACTTGGCGGGGCGCCAGAAGCGAAGCGATGCCGCCGCAGCCCGCCGAGGCCGCCAAGGAAGAGCCAAGGCGAAGGTGGCACAGCCGAGGCCAGCCTCAATAAGAGCGGCGAAGAGCTTGCCGCGCTCAAGCATGAGCGTGAGAAGGACGCCTACACCCTTGGCGAGCTGCAGAGTCGTCTCGCTGATAGGGGCAAGGAGCTCGACGCCGCCAAGGATTCCAAGGCGGATCTTGAGCTGAAGCTGACCACTCTGACGCAAACGTTGGACGGCGCCAGAGAGCGGGAGGTGGGCTTGTTGGAGGCGATCAAGGCCAAGGAGGAGCTGCTAGCGAATGTTGCCTCCATCCAGAGCACCTTGAGGGAGAGTGTGGAGCACTGGACTGAAGGTCTTGTGGACACCGCCGCCGACATCCACAACAAGCTGATGGAGCTGGGAATGACGGACCTTGCATACTCCTCCGACGAGCATCTCCAACCCAGCGCCAAACTCAGCTTATTCTTCAAAGGCGTGTGACGGGTCTCCAGCGACTCCGGGAAGAGGTCCCAAAGCAGCTGGCTGAGGAATCACGCCAGATCTGTGCAGGAGCCCTCGAGAAGGTGTTGATAAAGGTGGCCTTCCGCAATCCGGGCCTCAACCTTAACGGCGTCCTCAGATCCTTGCCGCCAGATGCCAACGTGGAGGAGCTCAAAGCCCTTGTCGCACCCGTTGTGGACAAGGTGAACAAGATCAAGCGGATTGATGGCGACCGCGTAGACTAGGCCGCCAATTTTATCTTCCCCTTGTAGCTGCTGATCATGTTTAGAACACTTTGTTAGATCAGCGACAAGTTATTTTGTAATATACTCTATCTTAGGCGATCGATTACAACGTTATTTCCTCTACTTGATTCCTTCCTTTGTATGCGTTTACGCCTTTACGCATTTGGGGGACTTGTCGGTGCGGGCACCTTTGTCATGAAGGCCGAAAAGTGAACGTCGGCCTATTTGGCAAAGGTCGCCTCCGACAAACAACCTTGTCGCGACTAGCCGCAGCTCACTTAAGTTGTTGAGCGGACTCGAAACAAAGTAAGGGCGCGACTAGCCGGCGATTTTGTTCCTCTGCTCACTGGTTTTCCATACAAAGTACTATCGTTCGAGGAAGATAACTTAAAAATTTAAAAATTGATTGCTCAAACTTTGGCAACTTAGCTTTTCTGTCTCTTGCTTCCCGATGAGGTGAAACTTCCTCGAGCGGTGCCTGGTCCATAGTATTATCTCCTCCTCCCCCCAAAGATGTCGGGGAGGCTGATCGTACCCACGGACACCTATGGGGCCGGCGGACCAAGCCCCTTTGTGGTTCGGAGGGGGGCGGAGATCGCACGAAGAGCGGATCGAGGCGAGGCACACAAGCAGTTTACCCAGCTTCGAGCTCCAGAGATAAAACTCCCTCACTGCTTGTTTGATGTATTCTCTTCTTGCTAGGGAGCGATGCGAGCTACAAAACCTAGCGTGAGCGTATCTGGTTTCTGGTGAGTCGAATGAACCGAAGCTCGAACCTCCCCTACGTTGCGCATGGGCCTCCTTTTATATGCTCAAGGGGTCTCCGGCAGTGGCAACATAGGTGGGGGTACAAATGTAAAAACAGGAGTTGGTACACCTACTCGAGCAGATGCAGTGCAAAATACCTAACTCGACGGCAAGGGACAAAAGCAATAAATGCCCGTTAGTGTCGCCCAAACAAAGGCAACAGAGACCGTCAGTGCGCCTTCGCCGCCACGATGGCAAGCTTGTCGGCGCCACTTATCGCTGCTCTCCGCTGGCTGCATAGCCTCTCGACACGCCGCATGGAACGGTCCCATGGCGACACGCCGCTGGATGAGCCGGAGCGGAGATGGAGAGAGGTTGCTTGTCGCAAAGCGCCTTTGCCGCGTCAATCCTTGTCGCGTCCGGAGGCTTGTCGTGCTCGAGCCTTCCCGGCAAGCTCCTCTTGCCGGGCCTTGTCTTCTGCATGCCTTGAGTGGCCTTCCCGACAAGCTCCTCTTGCCGGGGCCTTGTCTTCTTAATCAAATACTTTGTTCTCGAATGGCTCCAAAGGAACCACGGAGGATCTTGGCGGTGACGAGGCAAACCCTGCCGCGGGTGCTACAACTGTCCGTGCACGAGTACGGGATACTAGGGTACCCCTACTCTAGTACCCCGACAGTATGGAAAATGAAATGCACATGATGACATGACAAAATGCAACACGCAAGCAAATGACATGGAAACTACGATGAATAACTGACGGACACCTGGCGCATCGAATCTGGGGTGTTACAACACTCCTCCACTAACAAGAGATCTCGTCCCGAGATCTTAGGACCGAGACGGAAGGGAAAAAGGGATGAGGTGAAACAAGAACTCAAGAGAAGAAGCAAAGAATCGAGAGCACATGAGAAGAAGAGAGGAACGACGAGAATGACGAGAATCAAAAGCTCACTGAATCAGATAGACTGTGAAACCACTCCGGTTAGAACAAGATAAGGAACGAATAAGACTGAAAGGATTTAGGCAGCACTCCGGCTGAACATGGAAGGAGTTGGAACTGAGTTTGACAAAATGGAACGAGAGCGATAGTTAGAGGAACAACACAATGCCTCCGGAAGAATTGAAAGAATTGAATGAAAAGAACTTAGAAGGAAGGATTGGACGGAGTTGTTGAAAAAAAATCACCAACGAAAAGAATAAGATTGTTGTGGACTTATGGATAACCTCTCAAAATTATGAGGTGATAACCAACCACAAGCAGAAAAGATTGAATAGCTGAGAAGAACGAAGAAATGCATACTCCACTTCAAAAGAATACGGAGATTTAATTGCACTTCAAGACGCAATAAGAAGGATACTTGAGCTCCTTCGATAAGAATCTTGATGAACCCTTGAAGAATGAATTGAATCAAGACGAACCACCATGAAGAACTCCGGTAACAAAAGGATGATGAAATAGAAATGAAGGATGAAAGAATAAGATGAGCCTTGCGATGATTTAGATGGAGGTTCCGACGAAATGGCCTAGGGAATTTGAACTCCAGAAAATAAAAGATGAAAACACTTGGAACTAGAATTTATTCATTAAGAACAAACTCCAAAAAAAAGGTTTGAATTACCTCGAGGAAATAAGAATAAGATTTATTGTATGCTTATCCTTCATCAAATTAAATTGATGACAAGCAATGGACTTTACATACTACTTATTCTTCTTGAAAAGGATTGAGAAGAGATATAGCGCCACCTTGAGAAGGTCTTCATGAACCACCGGTAGGATTCGAAAGAACGAATGGATTAAAATGATTATCAAGGAAAAAGAATCTTGGACGAACCACCGTGAGAAATTCGGAAATGACTGACGAAAGAGAATGAATCACCGGGAAGAATTAGAAAAGCACAAAGATACTTGAGATAATTTAGAGAAAAGAGATCGAAGAGATCGCGAACTGATTAAAGAGAAAAACACCGGAAGAATATGAAGAACGAACGAAAAGGCAAGAATATAGAATTATTGAGAGAGCGAAGCTGAAGAATTAGGATGAAGAAATCTTCCAAAAAGATGGCCTCTGGATGATTGAGATGGAAAGTAACTCCTGAAATACTCCGGATGGATGAAAAGAATTTGCATGACTGGAAACAATTAGATAGGATAACATCGAGCTAGCACCAAGAATCTCTGGGAGAACGGACAAGATTTAAGAGAAACTCTACTTCGGTCTTCAAGGACGACGATAAACACCACCAAAATTGTTGAGATACTCCGGTAGAATGAAAAGCGAAGGGGTTGAGCCAATAATGAAAAGAATTTGAAAGAGATCTTGGGAAAGGCATGTGACTGATGAAATTCATTCTTACGTCAAACTTCGAAAAGAATTAAGAATGGCTCCGGAATAATTAGAACAGTCAGGTAAGATCCTGGGAAAAGACCTGTGGGTTAGGGCCCACTAAAAGAAAACACCGTTGGAAAGGGATGTTGAACAGATAGATGATGCACCGGAACACTTGAAAATTTTGAATGAGGTGACAACCTCGAATTAATTCGAACACGTATTTAATCTTTCCGAGATGTCTTGAACACTCGGAAGGATAAATCAAGCGAGAGGCGAACTAGCAGGGAAAACACTTGAGCCGAGGGAAAGAATATGATCAACCCGAAACTCTTGAATTGAGTGCACCGGAAAAAAAAGGGATGAAGAATGACGAACGAGACGAGAATTCACCGGTTGAAATAATTGAGGGAAGACTGAAAAGGCTCCATACGAATGAAATAGCTGGTCGAGAGAGAGTCAGACTCCGGGAAGAAAAAGGGTGGGAGGGCGGGAAAAACACAGGCAACTGGAAGGGGAAATCGACGAATATCTTGAAGAGAAAACACCGGTTGAAATCATTGAGGAGAGAGAGCAAAAACTTCACACGAGTAGGATGGATACTCGATTACGGACTCCGGTTCCGAGAAGAAGAAGGGTGGGCGGGTGGGAAAATAAGACAACTGAGGACTGAATTTGCAAAGATGAAGGGGTTCGAGTCGACTTGACGAGAAATGCACCGGATGAAAAGAGCTGACGTACAACGATCGAAAAACCAACTGCGTGATCCTAAAGAAAAATTTGAAGGGGAAGAGGAGTAATTCAAAACACCTACGTCAAGATTTCTCACCAGAGCGACGAAGGGGCAGAGGAGTAAAAAGAAATCCTACTCTCCGATATAACTAGACCGCGAAAAAAATTTCTTCTAGACTCAACAACGGCCAAACTACACGATCAATCAAGGGGGCTCCTATGGTCAGTCGAGGCTCTGATACCAACTTGTCATGCCCAATATGCGACCCTATCCAAAAGGAACTCGAAGGTCCCACCAAGGATAGACCCGCATATTGAAACGCTTTTGCAAGGTGGATATCATTACATCAACATTACATAATAGATGGGGGTACATGCATAAGGCATACAATGCCACACGAATACAACATCATCTTACATAAGATCAACATCCGACTACGGATGAAACATAAACAGAAACTCAAACGACATCCACCCTGCTAGCCCAGGCTGCCGACCTGGAACCTATCCCCTGATCGAAGGAGCAGAAGAAGAACTCCAAAACAAGTAAACATCGCTCTCGCGTCATGACCATCGCATAATCCTGTACCAAGAATCACAGTGTAGTAAATCGTGAGCCACGAGGACTCAAAGAATCCCATTACCATGGGTATCAAGACTAGCAAAGCTTAATGGGAAAGGAAGGGATAAAATGGTGAGGTTGCAGCAGCGACTAAGCATATATGGTGGCTAACCAACGCAAATAAGAGCGAGAAGAGAGCAAGCGGAACAGTCGACAACTAGTAATGATCAAGAAGTGATCCTGAACTCCTACTTACGTCAGACATAACCCCGAAACCGTGTTCTCCTCTCGATCAACCCCGAAAAGAGACACTCCCGGTTACGCACACGGTTGGTGTATTTTAGAAGAGTTTACTTCAAGTTTACTACAACCGGATATTAACAAATTCCCATCTGCCACATAACCGCGGGCACGGCTCTCGAAAGTTTATAACCTGCAGGGGTGTCCCAACTTAGCCCATGATAAGCTCTCGCGATCAACGAAGGATATTCCTTCTCACCGGGAAGACCCGATCAGTCTCGGAATCCCGGCTACAAGACAATTCGACAAGAATAAAACAAGACCAAGAAGACCGCCTCTGCGCCGACAATCCCGATAGGAGCTGCACATATCTCGTTCTCAGGGCAACACCGAATGAGAAAGGCTACGAGTAAAACCAAGCCTCGAGTTTCCCTGTGGTGGCCCCGCAGGCGGCTCGGTTCGAACCAGCACTTAGAGAAGCACTAGCCCGGGGGGGCTAAAATAAAGATGAGCCTTGGGCTCCAGAAACCCAAGGGAAAAAGGGCATAGGTGAGGCAAATGGTAAAACCAATGTTGGGCCTTGCTGGAGGAGTCTTATTCAAAGCGAACTGTCAAGGGGGTCCCATAAATCACCCGACCGCGTTAGGGACGCAAAATCCGGTAACATAATACCGATATGACGGAAACTAGGGCGGCAAGAGTGGAACGAAACACCAGTCATAAGGCCGAGCCTTCCACCCTTTACCAAGTATATAGATGCATTAATAATATAAGAGATATTGTGATATCCCAACCAAAATCATGTCCACCATGGAGCAATCTTCATCTTCACCTGCAACTAGCAACGCTATAAGAGGGGCTGAGCAAAGCGGTAACATAGCCAAACTACGGTTTGCTAGGAAGGGTGACAAGGGTTAGAGGTTCATGGCAATTTGGGAGGCTTGAGCAGCAAGTGATAGGTAGCGCAGCATAGCGAAAGAACGAAGCAACTAGCATAGCAATGATAGTAATGAGATCCAGGGTAGCGGTCATCTTTCCTGAAATCCCGCAAGGAAGAAGAACGAGTCCATGAAGAAGATGAAGCCACGAAGATGAACCAAGCGTAGACGAACGAATCCTCACGGTCGCAACGAAACGGGAACTATCGAGAAGAAGCACACAACATATAAACACTACACATGAACAAGGCATGATGCACAACAAGCATGATGCATGACAAAGCTATATGAGGCTACTCATGGCAAGAGATGATGCAAACAAGAGCAACACATCCAAGCAAGGTTAAATGAGGCCGGAAACAACATATAACAATTCCGGTAAGTCCTCATATGCAAATTTCGAAATTGGTCCAGATCTGAATAAACCTTAAGTTCAAGTTGTTAAACAGCAAGTGAAGATGCACCAAGATGATCTACACGAAATTCTAGTCAAGTTACATGTAAAGTTCATTAAATTCGGAACTGTGGCCTAGAAGATATGAGCAAAAACAAGTTAAACATGGCAATGATGCAAAATGCATACAAACATCAAGCAAACACCTAAAAACAAGGATGAAACATGATAATATGAAGCTACATGCAAAATCAAGCAATTTTCATATAGAGCACACTCAAAACGGAGCAACGGTTCAACACATACACATGAAACAAGTCATGACAACAACCTGTCTAAAACAGCAAGTAGGCATATTGCAAGCATCAAAAAAATATTCTACAACACCTCAATATGAAAACAAAAGGCATGGTCATGAAGTACCGGTAAAGTACAACAAAACATGAACACTGAGCTAACTCCAGAAATCAATAGAACATGCTCAAAAGGACATGGCAAGATTGCAAATAATAACAGTTTCAGACTTACCAGGAAATAACATCAGGTTGCAATATTTAGAGATATCAAACGACATGTTAAATGAACTTATGATGGAAAACAAGGGATGGCGTGGATCTACTAATTTCATAGAACAAAAGTCCTTTAATGACCATGAGCCAGAAAGGATCAGAAAATATGATGGCACCCATGTAAACATGGCAAGTTATATTACAGATTCATACATAGCAGGAACAACAATAAGTAGGCATGTTGGTGAGTTTGAACCACTCACCACAGAGCAATAAATGGCATGGCAAGGAAACTCACAGTAAGAAGACATGTTTATGAAGCTAAGAATGGCAAGATCACATTCATAGGGTGCATGGATCACTAGCAACAATTATGGCAACATTGAACTTAAAGTTAACAGGCTGACAGCAACATTATTTAGCAATTTTGGAGCAAGATAACAAGAAATTACATCAGACTATAAATGCAACCAGGGGCATGGATTGATAGAGCATGACATGTATAACAAAACATCCTTAGTGAACATCTCCAGATTATGCACAGAATGACTTGTAGCAGCAGGTTAACATAGCATCATGATATAGCAGATTCAGACATGCAAAACAGCAACAGCAAGTACCCTACTTAACAAGCTTGATGCACTCACTACGCAACTCACAAGAATACATGGATGGCACTCCTGTAAATATGGCATGGCATAGTTAAAAACACATGTATACATCAACCTCATAGGATGCACACATCAATCATGGCAAAAATGACAAAAGAGCAAGTTATTACAGTTTCAGCAGGTTAACATCATATAGCACTCTTGCAACGAAGCTTCAGGCATCAAGATGAGCTGAAATGAACATGATGCAATGGAATGAAATGATTTACTCGTCCGGGCGAACAATTGGACATATTACGCGCATGAAATGGAGCTACGGATGCAGAGATACGGCATGACGAACATGGCATGAAAATTACACAGAAACGGGGACTTAGCAGATTTGGACCTCGGGGGAAAAGTAGACGACGGGATCCCGCGGGCCGTTTGGATGGTCGGGCGGGTGGATCTCATCCCACCAGCCGTATCCGGCGACGAGCGGCCGGCGACGGCGGCCGGAGGGCGGGCGGCACCGGAGGAGGCCGGGAAGGCCGGAGGGGTCGGGCCGGCCGGATCCGGCCCGGCCCGACGGATCTGGCCAAGGGGCTCGGGCGAAGCTCAGGCCGGGCGCAGGAGGCGGCTCGGCGAGGTGGAGCTCAGGCGAGAAGCTCCGGTGGCGGTGGCTCCTGCGAGGAAGAGAGAGAGAGGGAAAACGCGTGAGGAGAGAGAGAGAGAAGGAAGGACGGGCGGCGCTGCTCACCGGTGGCGCCGCCGGACGGGCGGATGGGTCGGCGCGCGGTGCTAACGGGCGAGATGGCGGCGAGGCGCGGGGCGATCTGGTGTGGCCTTGGGCGGCGGCGCAGACGGTCCGGCGGGCCCTTTGGCTCCATGAGCTCGGCCGGTGGCGGCGAACTGGGGCTCAGCTCAGGCGACGTGGCGGCGCGGGAGAGGTCGGACGGTGGCAGCGGACATGTCCGGCGACGGGGATTTTTGTCCGGTGGCGCGAGGTAGGGGAAGGCTAGGGTTAGACCGCAAATTTCGATGGGGATCACTTATTTATAGGTAGAGGGAGCTAGGAGAGTCCAAATGGGGAGCGGTTTTCGGCCACGCGATCGTGATCGGACGACCGAGAGCATGGAGGTGAGTTTGCTGGGTTTTGGGCCACTTTGGAGAGGTGTTGGGCTGCAAAGAGAAGGAGGCTTTTACGGTTACCCGGTTAACCGTTGGAGTACCAATCGACCTCCAAATGGCACGAATCTTGACAGGCGGTCTACCGGTGCTATACCAAGGCCGCTTGGCAAACCTCGGTCTATTCCGAGAATGTTTAACACCCACACATGAAAAGAGGCACAAGGGGGCGCCGGGAGACATAGGAGTGTCGGATTGCAAAACGGACGACGGGGAAAAAGCTCGGATGCATGAAACGAACACGTATGCAAAATGAAATGCACATGATGACATGACAAAATGCAACATGCAAGCAAATGACATGGCAACGACGGTGAATAACTGACGGACACCTGGCGCATCGAATCCGGGGCGTTACAATCCAACACGATTTATTCCTAGAAACTGTGTGCGTTGCCTGAGGTCATCGCCCACGGTGGTTTCTCAATAACCGTTTGCAATAGAAAAACCCAATTAGCAAGCTAATTGGCCAATTAGCGGGCTAATTGCCCTATTATTAATAATCCATTTACTAATCTAATTGACATTCATATTAAGCACATAATATATTCCATTTCCATATTAAGGAAGCAGGATTTCATAATTGAAATACATCGAAGTACAACATGATATAGCTTCACCACTCAGCTACCCCATTACACAATCGCATCAAAGACAAGTTTCACATGCAACATCTAGAACCTTTCAAATTAGCATCTTAGATTTGCATATAGAGAGATGCATCTCATCTACAAAATCGTCAAGGTAAGGCAAATATTGAGCCTTCATTCATGTTGAAGGTCTTTGCAACTTTAGGCCGGTGCTCGTGGATGATTGATCGTCCATCCTTCGACCTCTTCAGGAACACTTCAATATTGAACCGTGGGTGTTGTATGAAAACTTTCCTCGCCTCCTGACCATAGAGGTGGTTTGAGAGGTAATCATCAGTGAAGCCTGAAAACAAGGATGTGCATAAATATCTTCTCTATATTGGAAATGGGGCAAAGGAATACAAAAAGGCAAGGTATAATAGTTAGTACCATCTTGTAAACCTCAGTGCTTCCCGTTGTTTCCTTGCAACACATATAAGGTAGTTAGTCATCAGGTTAAGTAAGGGTTCGCATGCTCTCAGTAAAATATATTGATGGTAAATAAGCACATTGCAGATTCATCAGATTAATTCAAGCCACATGAAAAACCCATTTATCCAAACCAAGCATGATTAAGAACTAGGAAATATAGCACTTGTATATGTTTCTCATGTATTAAGTGCAGCCAAATTCGATTTATTCCTCACATGGTATACAATAACAGAATGCAGCCACAGCAATTGAACATCGAATTGCAGAATTGAACCAAGCAGTTAACTAAACACCACAACAAATGAACCAAACGTTAACTGGGCACCACATTGCACAATATAACATACTCCTAATAGAAGATCAGACATTTAACCAAACCAAGCATGCTTAACAACTTGGAAATATAGCAATTGTATTTGTTTCTCATGTATTTAGTACAACCAAATTTGATTTATTCCTCACATGGCATACAATAACAGGATGCAGCCACAACAATTGAACATCGCATTGCAGAATTGAACCAAGCAGTTAACTAAACACCACAACAAGTGAACGAAGCCACAACAAATGAACCAAGCAGTTAAGTAAACACCACTTGAACAATATAACATACTCATAATAGAAGATTAGACAGTTAACCAAACCAAGCATGCTTAACAACTTGGAAATGTTGCACCCTGAAGAATTGAACATCACACTTGCAGAATTGAACCAAGCAGTTAATTGAACACCACATTGCACAACATATAGAACATATACACTATAGCAGAAGATTGCATGGTAAAAGTAGATACACTACAGAAAAAAGACACATCCGTGACATTTTGGGCCTAAATTTTTTTTCTGTCATACATATGACACTTCTATGATGATAATTGTGACAGAACCCGGTATCATCATAGATGTGGTGGGCTCCTACTTCTATGACAAAAAATCATGACAGAAATTGGGCTTTTCATCCTAGGCGGGCCGGAGACGCAGCTGCATGACATTCTTTGGGCCGTCATGACGGAAAAAATCATGGTAGAAGCGAGGGGGAGGAAAATTTCGGGGAGTTGCCAGTTACGGTGGGAGGTCGGGGGCCGAGCGATGCGCGTTTATCTCATACACGTACGCGCGTGTGTGCGAGGCGTTGGCTCTAGTTGAACCTGAGTGAGGCGTTGGGCTCTAATTGAACCCGAGCGATTGCACTGCAGGCTACGCGTTACTGAACCCGAGCGATCGATCGATGGCTGTTAATTGAACCCGATCGAGCGATTCCTCCGCTACTGCTGCTAACTGAAGTCGATCGATTGGATGAACGAGTGGCGCTATGGGCGGGGGTTTGGATGAATAAAGTGGCGGTGGCGTTGCCTCTGGATGAACAGGACCCGTGGTGTGGAGAAATTTGGATGAATAGTAGACGGTGGAGGGGTGGCCGTGGAGGGGTGGTTGAACAAGACCCCATGGTGTGGAGGCCTGGATGAACAGTAGATGGTGGAGGGCTGCCCGTGGAGGGGTGGTTGAACAGTAGCCGGTGGAGTAGCGCGTGGTGGAGGCTGGATGAACAGGAGCCCGTGGAGGCTGGAGGAGGTCGACGGTGGAGATGAACAGTATCCCGTGGAGTCCCGTTTTGCGATACGCCACACCCTCCCGATCAACAGGACCCCCGTTTGACCGTAGGAGGTCCGCTCCGTCTGCTTGCGTACGCCACACCCTCCCAATCAACAGACCCCGTTTGACCGTAGGAGGTCCGTTTCCTCCGCTTTTGCGCTATGCCACACCCTCCCGATCAACAGGACCCTGTTCGAGCGTAGGAGGTCTGTTTCCTCCGTTGTGCGGTACGCCAGGCCTCGTTTCCATCGCCTGTTCCGTCCAAGCCCTCCCGATGAACACGACCACGCATTCCGTTCCGACCTGGCCGGTTGGCTCCCCATGAACATCTACAAATGAAAAAGGCTGAGAAGCCTGACTATCTACCAGGTCCTGCCGAGGGCACAAGATCGTAGCTGAGGTAACAAGCTAAACGTCGAAGTCCACGCGAAACTATTAGCGAGACTGACGTCTCTCTGCAAAACATAAAATAAGAAAACGTGAGTACAAATGTACTCAGCAAGACTTACATCAGAACTAACTACATATGCATCATTATCAACAAAGGGGTTGGTGGAGTTTGACTGCAACAAGCCAGCTTTGACTCGGTGGCTATCCTAAACTACATTTGCAAGTAACTCTTTTGAGGTGGCGCTTACGAGTCCACATATTCACCATATCAATACACCACTATGGACCCGCTCCGTCTCCCTACGAGCGCCATCCATAGCACACACGCTTATCTTGCGCATTTAGCGTATCCACTTTCACTTGTCTATGAACTGTTATGGGCAACCCAAGTCCTTTACATGGACACGGCTATTCGAATAGATCATTTATAACCCTGCAGGGTTGTACTTCTTCACACACGCTCTCGCCACTTACCGCCATGTACACGTCATGTATCTCAAAGAACCTTCAAGCGGAAGCTTTGGCGAGGGTGTCGGCCACGGCCTACCTAAACACTCAAGTCCCTAGTCCGGGTTTATCGCCTATTCGGGTTCCATCCGCAGGAGGCCGGCCGAGGTTTCCACTAACGGCCCCGAATGATGTGTGCAGGGTTCGAGACACCAAACAGACGAATCAAGACACCGTGCCACGTGCCTACCGCAACACAACCCACCCCTAAGGTCAGCTGCGTGCGCCCCAGTGCTACAAACACCGAAACTACTTTGCAACTCCGGACAAAGGACAAGGGTGGTTAAGAAGCCGAGATACCAATTAAGGATCCCAATGTGTGGTAGTAATCTGCTTCATGGATCACAAACACGTAACTCGGTTCCCGAGGACGGCTGCAATGAGACAACCCACCATGTACTCCTACATGGCCTCTCACCGCTACCTTTACCAAATCGTGCTCACACACTTAGCTCTCAACAAGAGGGACATGTTCACACACCTCCGATTCATCCTCGATGAATCAGACCTGACTCAACTCTAAGCAAGAGTGTGCATGACAAACAAGCATGAATGAGTAGGCACAACAGGCTCAAACAACTCCTACTCATGCTAGTGGGTTTCATCTATTTACCGTGGAATGACAAAAGTCATGCCGAGGATAAAGGGGTTCAGCTACCGCAGAGTAAATGTATGAATCGTTGTTGTCCTAATGCAGTAAAAGAGAGCAGGAGCGAGAGAGTGGGATTGTATCGGAATGAACAAGGGGGTTTTGCTTGCCTGGCACTCCTGAAGATATATAGCTCATCATCGGTGTCATCGAACTCATCGTCAGAACCATGTCTATCGGGAGGGGGCAAACACCGGCAACTGAGAAAGGACACAATCAATGCAATGCCACAATATGATGCATGTTCATGACATGGCAATATGCTGTGATTTGAGCTAATGCAACTAGCTATGATTTAAATGAAGTTGGTTTGAATACATGATTCAAATTCCAAACCCATATATGATTATTTAAATGCCCTTTATTTGTTTTGTCCTAAACAGAGGACAATCATTGTTCAAACATGCATGAAAATGATATAGATGGATTCCTTGAATTTTTCTTATAATTTTTCATATATAATTTGTTTGATTTGGAGCTACGGATTAAGTTCTATGATTTTTAGAAGCTTAGAGCATTTTCTGAAATTTATAAACCTTTTTTGATTTATTTTAATTCCAGAAAATACTTACTGCGTCAGCATTAGGTCATGCTGACCTCAACAGGTCAACAGGCGGGTCCAGGTCAAACTCGACTTGGGGTCCACCGGTCGCTGGTCAACTGGTTAGTGTCAAAGACAGGTGGGTCCAGTCAACGCCCACGTCAGCAAAGTCAACATGACATGTGGGGCCAGTCAACAGCCATGTCAGCGCGGTCAAGCTGACGCGTGGGTCCCACTGGGTTGATCTAAACTAAACAGGAAAATTAATCTAACCTAGATAGGCGCATGGGCCCACGTGGCAGTGGCTTAAGGGGTTGATTAGAGGGTCATTAGCACTAATTAAGTGTGCCACGTCAGCACGCCGGTGGTTAGACGACGGCAATGACCCAGGGCGGCGGTGGCTCACCGGAGTGGCGCTATGGGCTGCGGTTGAACGCGCGAAGAGCACCAGGGGGTAGCCCATGCCCGTGCGCATCTAGGGAGACCAACGGGAGGTGCGGGGGTGGCCGGAGTTCGCCGGGGTGGAGCCCGTGGCGGCTGCCAGAGTTCGGGGTTGGTGCGAGTTAGTGCTACGGTGTGCAAATGAGCGAGGTGAAGGGCTAGCGGAGCGCTACGCGATGCGGGGAGCAAGTTAGGCACGCCAGGGTGACCAAATGGTCACCAGAGCTACCTGACGTTGAGCTCAGGCGGCGGCGCGTTTCAGTCATAAAGGGGGCGACGGCTACGGCGGTCAAACGAAGCGGGCAAGAGGGGGAAACGGTGGCGGAACTCACAGCAATCACGAAGAGGGGCTCGGCTTGCTCGGGGACGGCTTGGCGATGGCGAATCGACGTCGGCGGTGACCGACTCCCGAGGTTGAAGATGGTGGCGATGACGACGCTACGGAGCGTCCTAGCTGGCTTGGCTCGGTGGAGATGACGAGGAAGACTATGCGGAGCTCGTGGGCACAACAAAGGGGCGAAGGGGTAGCTGTGGCCGTGGTGGCAGCTAGCGGCGGCGACGGGCTCGCTCGGCTTTGGGAGAGGGAGCGAGAGAGGTGAGGCGGGGAGAGAGGGGAGCGGTCGAGGGGTCTGCGTGGCGTCGCAAGTGAAGTAAATATGCCCTAGAGGCAATAATAAAGTTATTATTTATTTCCTTATTTCATGATAAATATTTATTATTCATGCTAGAATTGTATTAACCGGAAACATAATACATGTGTGAATATATAGACAAACAGAGTGTCACTAGTATGCCTCTACTAGACTAGCTCGTTGATCAAAGATGGTTATGTTTCCTAGCCATAGACATGAGTTGTCATTTGATTAACGGGATCACATCATTAGGAGAATGATGTGATTGACATGACCCATTCCGTTAGCTTAGCACATGATCGTTTAGTATGTTGCTGTTGCTTTCTTCATGACTTATACATGTTCCTATGACTATGAGATTATGCAACTCCCGTTTAGCGGAGGAACACTTTGTGTGCTACCAAACGTCACAACGTAACTGGGTGATTATAAAGGTGCTCTACAGGTGTCTCTGAAGGTACATGTTGAGTTGGCGTATTTCCAGATTAGGATTTGTCACTCCGATTGTCGGAGAGGTATCTCTGGGCCCTCTCGGTAATAGACATCACTTAAACCTTGCAAGCATTGCAACTAATGAGTTAGTTGCGGGATGATGTATTACGGAACGAGTAAAGAGACTTGCCGGTAACGACATTGAACTAGGTATTGAGATACCGACGATCGAATCTCGGGCAACTAACATACCAATGACAAAGAGAACAACGTATGTTTTTATGCGGTTTGACCGATAAAGATCTTCGTAAAATATGTAGGAGCCAATATGAGCATCCAGGTTCCTCTATTGGTTATTGACCGGAACCGTGTCTCGGTCATGTCTACATAGTTCTCGAACCCTTAGGGTCCGCATGCTTAAGGTTTCGATGACAGTTATATTATGAGTTTATGAGTTTTCATTTACCGAAGGAGTTCGGAGTCCCGAATGAGATCGGGGACATGACGAGGAGTCTCGAAATGGTCGAGACGTAAAGATCGATATATTGGACGACTATATTCGTACATCGGAAGGGTTCCGAGTGATTCGGGTATTTTCAGGGGTACCGGGGAGTTACGGGAATACGAGGAAGAAGCAATGGGCCTCATGGGCCAAGTGGTGGAAGAGAGGAGGCAGGGCGCGCGCCCCCCCAGCCCAAACCGAATTGTACTAGGGGGCCGGCCCCCCTTTCCTCCTTTTCCTCCCCCTCCTTCCTTCTCCTTCTCCTTCCCTTCCTTCCCCTCCCCTAGTTGGACTAGGAAAGGAGGGAGTCCTACTCCCGGTGGGAGTAGGACTCCTCCCGGCGCGCCTCCCTTGGCCGGCCGCCCCTACCCCTTGCTCCTTTATATACGGGGCAGGGGCACCCCATGATACACAAGTTGATCATCGTGATCGTTCCTTAGCCGTGAGGTGCCCCTCCACCATATTCCACCTCGGTCATATCGTCATGGAGTTTAGGCGAAGCCTCGTGTCGGTAGAACATCATCATCGCTACCACGCCGTCGTCTGACGGAACTCATCCCCGACACCCTGCTGGATCGGAGTCCGGGATCGCCATCGAGCTGAGCGTGTGCAGAAAGCGGAGGTGCCGTGACGTTCGGTGTTTGGATCGGTCGGATCGTGAAGACGACGACTACATCAAGCTGCGTTGTCATAACGCTTCCGCTTTTCGGTCTCACGAGTGCGTGGACACACTCTCCCTCTCGTTGCTATGCATCACCATGATCTTGCGTGCGTAGGGAAATTTTGAAATTACTACGTTCCCCAACAAAGGGCATCCGAGCCTAGGTTTTATGCGTTGATGTGATATGCACGAGTAGAACACAAGTGAGTTGTGGGCGATACAAGTCATACCGCTTACCAAAGATGTCATACTTTGGTTGGCGGTATTGTTGGATGATGTGGCCCGGACCGACATTACGCCAGACGCTTACGCGAGACTGGTTCTACCGATGTGCTTTGCACACAGGTGGCTGGCGGGTGTCAGTTTCTCCAACTTTAGTTGAACCGAGTGTGGCTACGTCCGGTCCTTGCGAAGGTTAAAAGAGCACTAACTTGACGAACTATCGTTGTGGTTTTGATGCGTAGGTAAGAACGGTTCTTGCTAAGCCCGTAGCAGCCACGGAAAACTTGCAACAACAAAGTAGAGGACGTCTAACTTGTTTTTGCAGGGCATGTTGTGATGTGATATGGTCAAGACGTGATGAGATATAAGTTGTTGTATGAGATGATCATGTTTTGTTGAAGTTATCGGCAATCGGCGTAAGCCTTATGATTGTCTCTTTATTGCACAAGATGCAAGCGCCAAATAATTGCTTTACTTTATCGCTATGCGATAGCAATAGTTGCAAGAGCAATAGTTTATAGACAACCATGTGACGACACATTGATATAGATAAAGATGATGGAGATCATGGTGTCATGCCGGTGACGATGGTGATCATGACGGTGCTTCGGAGATGGAGATCACAAGCACAAGATGATGATGGCCATATCATATCACTTATATTGATTGCATATGATGTTTATCTTTTATGCATCTTATCTTGCTTTGATTGACGGTAGCATTTTAAGATGATCTCTCACTAATTATCAAGAAGTGTTCTCCCTGAGTATGCACCGTTGCCAAAGTTCGCCGTGCCTGCACAACACGTGATGATCGGGTGTGATAAGCTCTCGTCCATCTACAACGGGTGCAAGCCAGTTTTGCACACGCAGAATACTCAGTTAAACTTGACGAGCCTAGCATATGCAGATATGGCCTCGGAACACGGAGACCGAAAGGTCGAGCGTGAATCATATAGTAGATATGATCAACATAGTGATGTTCACCATTGAAAACTACTCCATCTCACATGATGATCGGTTACGGTTTAGTTGATTTGGATCACGTGATCACTTAGATGACTAGAAAGATGTCTGTCTAAGTGGGAGTTCTTAAGTAATATGATTAATTGAACTTAAATTTATCATGAACTTAGTCCTGGTAGTATTTTGCAAATTATGTTGTCGAACAATAGCTCGCGTTGTTACTTTCATATGTTTATTTTGATATGTTCCTAGAGAAAATTGTGTTGAAAAATGTTAGTAGCAATGATGCGGATTAGATCCGTGATATGAGGTTTATCCTCATTGCTGCACAGAAGAATTATGTCCTTAATACACCGCTAGGTGATAGGCCTATTGCAGGAGCAGATGCAGACGTTATGAACGTTTGGCTAGCTCAATATGATGACTACTTGATAGTTTAGTGCACCATGCTTAACGGCTTAGAATCGGGACTTCAAAGAAGTTTTGAACGTCATGGACCATATGAGATGTTCCAGGAATTGAAGTTAATATTTTAAGCAAATATCCAAGTTGAGAGATAGGAAATCTCCAACAGGTTCTGTAACTAAAAGATGGAGGAGAATTGCTCAACTAGTGAGCATGTGCTCAGATTGTCTGGGTACTTCAATCACTTGAATCAAGTGGGAGTTAATCTTCCAGATAAGACAGTGATTGACAGAGTTCTCTAGTCGCCATCACCAAGTTACTAGAACTACGTGATGAACTATAGTATGCAAGGGATGACGAAAACGATTCTCGAGCTCTTCGTGACGTTGAAATCGACGAAGGTAGAAATCAAGAAAGAGCATCAAGTGTTGATGATTGACAAGACCACTAGTTTCAAGAAAAGGGCAAAGGGAAAGAAAGGGAACTTCAAGTAGAATGGCAAGTAAGTTGTCACTCCCGCGAAGAAGCCCAAAGCTGGACCAAAGCCTGAAACTGAGTGCTTACACTGCAAAGGAAATGGTCACTAGAAGCGGAGATGCCCTGAATATTTGGTGGATAAGTAGGATGGCAAAGTGAACAAGGGTATATTTGATATACAGGTTATGGATTTGTGCCTTACTAGTGTTTATAGTATCCCCTGAGTATTTGATACTTGTTCGGTTGCTAAGATTAGTAACTCGAAACAGGAGTTACAGAAAAAACAGAGACTAGTTGAAGGGGAAGTGACGATGAGTGTTGGAAGTAGTTCCAAGATTGATATGATCATCATCGCACACTCTTTATACTTTCGGGATTAGTGTTAAACCTAAATAAATGTTATTTGGCTTATGCGTTAAGCATGAATATGATTTGATCATGTTTATTATGTATACGATTATTCATTTAAAGTTAGAGAATAATTGTTATTCTGTTTACATGAATAAGACCTTCGATGGTCATACACCCAATGAAAATAGTTTGTTGGATCTCGATCGTAGTGATACACATATTCATAACATTGATGCCAAAAGATGCAAAGTTAATAATGATAGTGCAACTTATTTATGGCACTGCCGTTTGGGTCATATCAGTGTAAAGCGCATAAAGAAACTCCATAAAGATGGATTTTCGAAATCACTTGGTTATGAATCATTTGATGCTTGCGAACCATGCCTTTGGGCGAGATGACTAAAACTCCGTTCTTCGGAACAATGGAACGAGCAACAAACTTGTTGGAAATAATACATCTTGATGTATGCGCACCAATGAGTATTAAGGCTCATGGCGGTATCGTTATTTTCTCGACCTTCACAGATGATTTGAGCAGATATGGGTATATCTACTTGATGAAACATAAGTCTGAAATAGTTGAAAGGTTCAAAGAATTTCAGAGTGAAGTGGAAAAATCATCGTAACAAGAAAATAAAATTTCTGCGATCTGATCACGGAGACGAATATTTGAGTTACGAAGTTTGGTCTTCAATTAAAACAATGTGGAATAGTTTCACAGCTCACGCCACCGGAACACCACAACGTTATGGTGTGTCCGAACGTCAGAACCGCACTTTATTGGATATGGTGCGGTCTATGATGTCTCTTACTGATTTACCATTATCATTTTGGGGTTATGCATTAGAGACAAATGCATTCACGTTAAAAGGGCACCATATAAAATCCGTTGAGACGACACCGTATGAATTATGGTTTAGCAAGAAACCAAAGTTGTTGTTTCTTAAAGTTTGGGTTGCGATGCTTATGTGAAAAAGTTTCAACATGATAAGCTTGAACCCAAATCGGAAAAGTGCGTCTTCATAGGATACCCAATGTTGGGTACACCTTCTATCACAGATCCGAAAGGCAAGACATTCGTTGCCAAGAATGGATCCTTTCTAGAGAAGGAGTTTGTCTCGAAAGAAGTGAGTAGGAGGAAAGTAGAGCTTGATAAGGTAATTTGTACCTTCTCCCAAATTTGAAAGTAGTTCATCATAGAAATCAGTTCCAGTGATTCCTACACCAATTAGTGAGGAAGCTAATGATGATGATCATGAAACTTCAGATCAAGTTACTACAGAACCTCGTAGGTCTTCGAGAGTACGGTCCGCACCAGAGTGGTACGGTAGTCCTATTCTTGAGGTCATGTTACTTGACCATGATGAACCTACGAACTATGAAGAAGCGATGATGGGCCCAGATTCCACGAAATGGTTTGAGGCCATGAAATCTGAGATGTGATCCATGTATGAGAACAAAGTATGGACTTTGATTGACTTGCCCAAATGATCGGCGAGCCATTGAGATTAAATGGATCTTTAAGAGGAAGACGGACGCTGATAGTAGTGTTACTATCTACAAAGCTAGAATTGTCGCAAAAGGTTTTCGACAAGTTCAAGGTGTTGATACGATGAGAGTTTCTCACTCGTATCTATGCTTAAGTCTGTCCGAATCATGTTAGCAACTGCCGCATTTTATGAAATCTGGCAAATGGATAAACAAAACTGCATTCCTTAATGGATTTAGTAAAGAAAGAGTTGTATGTGATGCAACCAGAAGGTTTTGTCAATCCTAAAGATGCTAACAAAATATGCAAGCTCCAAATAACCATCTATGGACCGGTGCAAGCATCTCGAGTTGAAATATACGCTTTGATAAGTTGATCAAAGCATATAGTTTTATACAGACTTGCGGTGAAGCCTGTATTTACAAGAAAGTGAGTGGGAGCACTACAGAATTTCTGATAATTATATGTGAATGACATATTATTGATCAGAAATAATGTAGAATTATTCTGCAAAGCATAAAGAAGTGTTTGAAAGGAGTTTTTCAAAGAAAGACCTCAATGAAGATGCTTACATATTGAGCATCAAGATCTATAGAGATAGATCAAGGAGCTTGATAAGTTTTTCAATGAGTACATACCTTGACAAGATTTTGAAGTAGTTCAAAATGGAACAGTCAAAGAAAGAGTTCTTACCTGTGTTACAAAGTGTGAAATTGAGTAAGACTCAAAGCCCGACCACAGCAGAAGATAGAAAGAGAATGAAAGTCATTCCCTATGCCTCAGCCACATGTTCTATAAAGTATGCCATGCTGTGTACCAGATCTATTGTATACCCTACACTGATTTTGGCAAGGGAGTACAATAGTGATCTAGGAGTAGATCACTGGACAGCGGTCAAGATTATCCTTAGTGGAATAAGGATATGTTTCTCGATTATGGACGTGACAAAAGGTTCGTCGTAAAGGGTTACGTCGATACAAGTTTTGGCACTGATCTAGATGACTCTAAGTCTCGGTCTAGATACATATTGAAAGTGGGAGCAGTTAGCTAGAGTAGCTCCGTGCAGAGCATTGTTGACATACAATATTTGCAAAATACTTACGGATCTGAATGTGATGTAATCCGTTGACTAAAATTATCTCACAAGCAAAACATGATCACACCTTAGTACTCTTTGGGTGTTTATCACATAGCGATGTGAACTAGATTATTGACTCTAGTAAACCCTTTGGGTGTTGGTCACATGACGATGTGAACTATGTGTGCTAATCACATGGTGATATGAATTATTGGTGTTAAATCACATGGCGATGTGAACTAGATTATTGACTCTAGTGCAAGTGGGAGACTGAAGGAAATATGCCCTAGAGGCAATAATAAAGTTATTATTTATTTCCTTATTTCATGATAAATTTTTATTATTCATGCTAGAATTGTATTAACCGGAAACATAATACATGTGTGAATATATAGACAAACAGAGTGTCACTAGTATGCCTCTACTAGACTAGCTCGTTGATCAAAGATGGTTATGTTTCCTAGCCATAGACATGAGTTGTCATTTGATTAACGGGATCACATCATTAGGAGAATGATGTGATTGACATGACCCATTCTGTTAGCTTAACACATGATCGTTTAGTATGTTGCTATTGCTTTCTTCATGACTTATACATGTTCCTATGACTATGAGATTATGCAACTCCCGTTTACCGGAGGAACACTTTGTGTGCTACCAAACGTCACAACGTAGGTGCTCTACAGGTGTCTCCGAAGGTACATGTTGAGTTGGCGTATTTCCAGATTAGGATTTGTCACTCCGATTGTCGGAGAGGTATCTCTGGGCCCTCTCGGTAATAGACATCACTTAAGCCTTGCAAGCATTGCAACTAATGAGTTAGTTGCAGGATGATGTATTACGGAACGAGTAAAGAGACTTGCCGGTAACGACATTGAACTAGGTATTGAGATACCGACGATCAAATCTCGGCAAGTAACATACCAATGACAAAGGGAACAACGTATGTTGTTATGCGGTTTGACCGATAAAGATCTTCGTAGAATATGTAGGAGCCAATATGAGCATCCAGGTTCCTCTATTGGTTATTGACCGGAAACGTGTCTCTGTCATGTCTACATAGTTCTCGAACCCGTAGGGTCCGCACGCTTAAGGTTTCGATGACAATTATTATGAGTTTATGAGTTATGATGTACCGAAGGAGTTCGAAGTCCCGTATGAGATCGGGGACATGACGAGGAGTCTCGAAATGGTCGAGACGTAAATATCGATATATTGGACGACTATATTCGGACATAGGAAGGGTTCCGAGTGATTCGGGTATTTTCGGGGGTACCGGGGAGTTACGGGAATACGAGGAAGAAGCAATGGGCCTCATGGGCCAAGTGGTGGAAGAGAGGAGGCAGGGCTGGCCCCCTAGCCCAAACCGAATTGGACTAGGGGGCCGGCCCCCCGTTCCTCCTTTTCCTCCCGCTCCGTCCTACTCCTTCTCCTTCCCATCCTTCCACTATCCTAGTTGGACTAGGAAAGTAGGGATTCCTACAACCGGTGGGAGTAGGACTCCTCCCTCGCGCGCACTCCCTAGGCCGGCCGCCCCCTCCCCCTTGCTCCATAATATACGGGGGCAGCGGGCACCCCATGACACACCAGTTGATCATCGTGATCATTCCTTAGCCGTGTGCGGTGCCCCCCTCCACCATATCCCACCTCGGTCAGATCGTCATGGAGTTTAGGCGAAGCCAGGTCGGTAGAACATCATCATCATCACCATGTCGTCTGCGTCGACGAAACTCATCCCCGACACCTGCCGGATCGTAGTCCGGGATCGCCATCGAGCTGAACGTGTGCAGAACAAGGAGGTGCCGTACGTTCGGTGCTTGGATCGGTCGGATCGTGAAGACGTACGACTACATCAACCGCGTTGTCATAACGCTTCCGCTTTCGGTCTGCGAGGGTACGTGGACACACTCTCCCATCTCGTTGCTATGCATCACCATGATCTTGCGTGTGCGTAGGAAATTTTTGAAATTACTACGTTCCCCAACAGCGAGGGAGGTCCTGGGCGACGAGGGGAAAGCGGCAAGCAGGAGGTGGCGTGCGGTGGCCGTGCGCGCGTCGGGCACGCGTTGTGCATCCGACTGGCGGGAGAAAGAAGACCTCCCTACCCCTGGTGGGCTGGGCCGGCCAGATGGCTGCCAGGTGAGCGCCAGGTAATCCTTCTCTCTCTTTCAAACTGCTTCCTATTTTGTTTTTGTTTTCTAATTATTTGCCTCTATTTTGAGCTTAGGAAAAATACCAAGGCATTTCCTAAAATCCTGAAAATATTCATGGACACTTGCTGAATTATTTCAGTGGCCCAAAAAATAGTTCCAACATTATTTGAACATTTAAATTATTTATAGTATTTAAATGCCCAAAGTCAAATACAATAAGATTTAATTCTAAAATCCAGAATGGCCTATAAATATATTCATCGTTTTTGGAAGAGGTTTTCACCTTTAACAGAAATCATGAACATTTCCAAAAGGTATTCTGGGTCATTGAAAATATTTTTATTGAACCTAGTTGAATTTCATTTGGTGCTAGGGTTTCAACAATCCCCATTTCAAATTTATTAGGAATTTAAACATGATGACATGATGAGCAGGCAAAGTCAAGCAAGGCTGATCTGGGTCAGGATACTCACCCCACTAAACAAGAATCTCGGCCCCGAGATTCAAGACGTGAGGTAAGAAGACGAGAGGGAGACTAGCTAACACGAACTTGTCGATCCAATTGCCCTTCCCGAAGATGTTGGTTCATTGCTCCAATTGAACTTGACGTCCTTGCTTTCGAGATCTTCATCCAACACGATGGCGACAAAAAGAATACTCTATAGGAAACGATCTCCTCGAAGATCGAGCACTCAAGATCAACTCGTGGAATGAGATGTTGAAACATCTCGAGTTGAGACACAAAACACATCGAGAGGGATGGAAGAACAAACGACGGGGTTTGATTGGTGGGCAACAATTCCACGCTTAGAAAGATGGTGGACGGTGCCAAGGTGGCGAGGAAACATTTGCCATGATCCCGTAACGGGGCACCTCGAGAAAAGTGACTCGTTGGACTGTTCCCTTAAGTGGCAAAAAGCATTACTTTTGATCCATAGATCATTGAGACTCGTTATACCAGCCTAAGGCAATCACAATCGATCATTTGAAAGAGTTTGAAAGAATGAGATACTCAGACTAGAATGGATGATGTGGACTACCTTGTTGAAGACAACACAAAGGATGATTTTGCCTATCATCAGAAATGGATGGGACCCATGGTTGGACCGCTTTTGAAGATGATCCTAGACAGCAACTGCTGAGAAGGGCAGCCCATGGGAAATTGGCACGATGGAATGCAAGCTGGGAACAAAATGCAAATGTTGGGAATGTTCCAACCATCATATCTGCCTGAGATTCAGATCTGGTTAGAAACAGGATACTTAACATTCACATGTCTGAAAAGAAAAGTTGCAACACAAGTCGATGAGATAACATTGCGAGATTCTCGGGATATGAACTATGATAGCAAGCTCCAAAACATGAGCTGGTTCTGCTACACACATGTGAACATGTTGTCCAAGACAAGAATGACCACATAGTAGTCTTATCATAAAACACTACCGAGTTCAGGTGGGGCCCCATCAATGAGGATATCGAAGTCTTTACGCAAGTCCATGGATTAGATCCCAACCATAGACTTATTTTCCTTGAGCAAGTCAATCAGTGGCTTGGTGTGCTAGGGATACATATAGGATGAAGGTTGCAAGTCTCCAGACTACAGAATACTTCGCACGTATGCATGACTGATTTGGGATGATTCCAAAGGAAACAAAACAAACCTGTCTCAAATTCATGGCGGCAACTTACACCTAAAACACATGAATTCGAGGAAGTCACTTCTTCCATCCAGGCATAGGCTTCATGAACGGCACACGAAGGCATTGCTTACAAATTTTCCAACGCTAGGTTGATGTTCAACATGAATCATGGGGGAGACAAAATGCTACTGATGGGCTCAACAGCAACTCATCGGAATTTCCATATCACTGAACTTCCACCATCATGTGAACACGGTGATAGCATTGGTCAGACCAAAAGATGTAATGGTGTATGCTCGACGGATCAACCACGAGTAAGACAACATTACGAACATCGTTGGTTCTGATTTGACTTGACGATAGCCCATACTCAAGTCAAAGTTTTGACAAGGCAATAGATCCAACAACTGATCACGAGGACCAACCGATCGAGATATCATCTTTCTTCAACACACACGCACCCTCAAGGATATCCCTTAGTGATGAACTAAGTCGGGCAAGCTTTTATCTTCCAACTCTCCAAGTTGTTGTTTAGCTCAACCAACTGGCTCAGGGGTATCCAACACAGATTCTTGGAGAATGGGTGGTTTACAAGGAAACCAACTTGGTCACGAACTCAACATAGCGGTCAGGTGACGGCCTGGTGATACTTCCGAGGAGATATTCAGAATATCATGAACCACCGGTATGTTACTAAGCTCGAGAGCAATCTTGCTTTTCAGGGCAAGACGATATGATCAAATGAGGGAGGCCTTGACAAGATCCTAACTCATCAATCGAAGTGTGCACCAGGAAAATGGACTAGGTGGCACGATCAACCTTAGGGTGATGATTCAGTAACCAACACGCTAAGAATGAGAATATTGTCCATTTACTACCAAGCAACGGGATTGCTAGGAGTATCGATTTCACACCTCACAGTTCACTTGTTGGCATTCCGGTTACAACAACACAGGACCGAGGAATGAAAAATGATGGCGAGAGTACCACTATATCAAGAATTGATAAGAGGCTGTGCAATTCTCATGACATTCTTGACATAAGACGGTAATACTTCAGGGTAGAACAGAATCAAAAGCTGGTTTCGCATTTTGATCTGCGAATTACAACTACTTTGACCCAATTCTAGATATGGATGAGGTACTGGAGTTTGTTTCTCCTAGTCATTCTGGAGTAGAATGGCTTGACGGACCACAAGAATAATAGGCATTGATGAACTCGAATGCACAACTATTCCTGACTATCAATTGATAGACTAGGGTCGGAATATAGCTGAGGAGGGTCAACTCAAGGAACATATAACTTTCTGAGTTGTGGATGCATAGATTAGTATGTCGAGCGAAGCTCAACATTTCTTCTGGATAACCCATGCGGAAAGGGTAGAACTGGCAGAGTCACAATATAGAATGGAGTACTCCTCAAGAGCACCCTGGTTGTGATCCTTTGGCTCAAAAGAACTTCTGCCATAAGCAGTTCATGGTATTCAGAAGAAGGAAATACCACAGACCTCGAGGACTATTGCAAGGTTACTAATATACTAAAGGAACTAGCAAACACTATCAACATGAGGTAAGTAGGGTGAATCTCGGGTTCAAGAACCCAGGAATAGAATACCTACTAACTAAATTGCATCACGGGATGCTTTCGAGATTAATGGCCAGAATTATCACACCGGAAACACAAAACATGGCTGGATTACTAGATGACTCCCTAAAACACCTAGGTTAATAACATTAGCTCCAACATATATGCCGAGGAAGCGGAGTACCTCAACACACTAATTTGTGTGATTAATCTGGCCCAAAGGGACATCAAAATGGGAGGAAGGGATTTTGCAAATGCTTCAGATTGTATTAGAAACCTGGGATGACTCGGACAGCATAACGGCTGTAAATGCTCAAAATGATTTGAGACATCCTGCAAAGATGGTGGCATAACCACTCGGAAGAACAATATCAAGGTTCCGAGACCAACTATGAACATGCGGAAGTAGTAGAAACTGAACTGGGGCGAAAACCAACAATCTTAAAAGTCTATGGATTAGTAACACGTCATCCTGATAGATAGATGAGAAGCCTAGTTCTTAATCCCCGTTGATGAGAAGAGGATGACTCAGATCAGAAGGCCATGAGGTATAAGGAGTAAAAAGAGCCTTACGTTCCCTTCCCCAATCAATTCCCTTACATAACTAAAGCATTTCTAGACACAACTTCGACCGGTTTGGCTTGGTAATCCTACAGGAAGTCAGGCTCTGATACCAACGCTGTCAGGACCCCGATTCCAAGTCACATCGATCTAGCCGGTAACACCTCATATCACTTTGCAGCCTCACGCACGGTATTCCCACGGGTGTCGCCTTACCATGGCCCGGGACCGTTTGCGCCTTTTGGCTCACGTATATGATAGTGTCGCTAGCATCCATATGATAGAGAACCCAGGCCGACATGGCTAGTCGTGAACCCAAAGCGGCACTAACCCATGGAGACAGGCATACATGAATCACATCGAGCATGTCGGTCAGCAGCGTGTGAATCTGGGCTGTAGCACTGGGCTAATAGGACTCCGGGAACACGGGCTGTAGCAGGCTAGGCAGGACTCCGGATGTCATCGTGTGACATTTCCCCGAAGGGACAGACACAGGAACAAAGTGAAACACATGCCGGCCACCAAGTGTCCTCAACAAGAGTCTTTGGGCTACCAGGACTCGTGAACCGGTCAGAAGCGGACTACTATGGCTCAAGGAAGCACTAGACTACATTTCCCCATAAGAGAGGCTGCCAAGGATAAACAACTAGATTGTCGGATTCCACACATACCAAGTATTTCAAACATACACACAATATGCTCAATATGTGTAAATACAACATGGCATCACAACATAACTCTACGACTCAAAGTATTTATTCATTAGGCTCCGGGGAGCGAGATATTACAAACATGGGTCTCATGACCCAACACTCGTGAGCATACAAGTCAAAGCACAAGCGGAACCTTAACATGTCCGAGTACGTACATCTACAAATGAAAAGGCCGAGAAGCCCGAGTATCTACCAGATCTCGCCGAGGGCACAAGATCGTAGCTGAGGTAACAAGCTAAACGTCAAGTCCACGCTGAACTATTAGCGAGACCGACGCCTCTCTGCAAAACATAAAATAAGAAAACGTGAGTACAAATGTACTCAAAGAAGACTTACATCGTAACTAACTACATATGCATCATTATCAACAAAGGGGTTGGTGGAGTTTGACTGCAGCAAGCCAGCTTTGACACGGTGGCTATCCTAAACTACGACTGCAAGAAACTCTTTTGAGGTGGCGCACACGAGTCCACATATTCACCATATCAATACACCACTATGGACCCGCTCCCGTCTCCCTACGAGAACGGCATCCATAGCACTCACGCTTATCTTGCGCATTTTAGTGTATCCACTTTCACTTGTCTATGAACTGCTATGGGCAACCCAGAAGTCCTTTACCGCGGACACGGCTATTTGAATAGATCATTTATAACCCTGCAGGAGTGTACTTCTTCACACACGCTCTCGCCACTTACCGCCTTGTACACGTCATGTATCTCGGCAACCTTCAAGCGGAAGCCTGGAGAGGGTGTCGGCCACGGCCTACCTAAACACTCAAGTCCCTAGTCCAGGTTTATCACCTATTCGGGTTCCATCCGCAGGGAGGCTGGCCGAGGTTTCCACTAACGGCCCCGAACGATGTGTGCAGGGTTCTCGAGACACCAAACGGATGAATCGGTACACCGTGCCACGTGCCTACCGCAACACACAGCCCACCCTTTAAGGCTGAAGATCAAGGCGCCCCCAAAGATGCTACAAACACCGTAAACTACTTTGCAACTCCTGAACAAAGGACAAGGGTGGTTAAGAAGCCGAGAGAGTCAATTAAGGATCCCAATGTGTGGTAGTAACTGTTTCATGGATCACAAACACAGAACTCAGTTCTTGAGGACGGCTGCAATGAGACAACACACCATGTACCCCTACATGGCATCTCACCGCTACCTTTACCAAATCGTGTTCACACACTTAGCTCTCAACAGTAGGACATGTTCACACACCTCCGATTCATCCCCGATGAATCGCACTGACTCAACTCTAAGCAGATGGTGCGTGACAAACAAGCATGAATGAGTAGGCACAACAGGGCTCAAACAACTCCTACTCATGCTAGTGGGTTTCATCTAATTACTGTGGAATGACGGGTCATGCAGAGGATAAAGGGGTTCAGCTACCGCAGCAAGTAACAGATGAATCGTTGTTGTCCTAATGCAGTAAAAGAGAGCAGGAGCGAGAGAGTGGGATTGTATCGGAATGAACAAGGGGGTTTTGCTTGCCTAGAACTCCTGAAGAGATATAGCTCTTCATCGGTGTCATCGAACTCATCGTCGGAACCACGTCTATCGGGAGGGGGCAAACACCGGCAACTGAGAAAGGACACAATCAATGCAATGCCACAATATGATGCATGTCCATGACATGGCAATATGCTGTGATTTGAGCTAATGCATCTAGCTATGATTTAAATGAAGTTGGTTTGAATACATGATTCAAATTCCAACTCCATATATGATTATTTAAATGCCCTTTATTTGTTTTGTCCAAAACAGAGGACAATCATTCTTCAAACATGCATGAAAATGATATAGATGGATTCCTTGAATTTTTCTGATAATTTTTCATATATAATTTGTTTGATTTGGAGCTACGGATTAAGTTCTATGATTTTTAGAAGTTTAGAGCATTTTCTAAATTTATAAACCTTTTCTCGATTTATTTTAATTCCAGAAAATACTTATCGCCTCAAAGATTAGGTCATGCTGACCTCAGCAGGTCAACAGGCGGGTCCAGGTCAAACCTGACCAGTGGGGTCCACTGGTCAGTGGCTGGGGCTGGTTAGTGTCAAAGACAGGTGGGTCCGGTCAACGCCCACGTCAGCAAAGTCAACATGACATGTGGGGCCAGTCAACAGCCATGTCAGCGCGGTCAAGCTGACGCGTGGGTCCCACAGGGTTAATCTAAACTAAACAGGAAAATTAATCTAACCTAGACAGGCGCATGGGCCCACGTGGCAGTGGCTTAAGGGGTTGATTAGAGGGTCATTAGCACTAATTAAATGTGCCACGTCAGCACGCCGGCGGTTAGACTACGGCGACGACCCAGGGTGGCGGTGGCTCGCCGGAGTGGCGCTATGGGCTGCGGTTGAACGCGCGAAGAGCACCAGGGGGTAGCCCATGCCCGTGCGCATCTCGGGAGACCAACGGGAGGTGCGGGGGTGGCCGGGGTTCGCCGGGATGGAGCCTGTGGCGGCTGCCAGAGTTCGGGGTTGGTGCGAGTTAGTGCTATGGTGTGCAAATGAGCGAGGTGAAGGGCTAGCGAAGCGCTACGCGACGCGGGGAGCAAGTTAGGCACGCCAGGGTGACCAAGTGGTCACCGGAGTTACGCCGACGTTGAGCTCAGGCGGCGGCGCGTTTCGGTCATAAAGGGGGCAACGGCTACGGCGATCAAACGAAGCGGGGTAGAGGGGGAAACGGTGGCGGAGCTCACAGCGATCACGAAGAGGGGCTTGGCTTGCTCGGGGACGGCTTGGCGACGGCGAATCGACGTCGGCGGTGACCGGCTCCCGAGGTTGAAGATGGTGGCGATGACGACGCTACGGAGCGTCCTGGCTGGCTTGGCTCGGTGGAGATGACGAGGAAGACTACGTGGAGCTCGTGGGCACAACAGAGGGGCGAGGGGGTAGCTGTGGCCGTGGTGGCAGCAAGCGGCGGCGACGGGCTCGCTCGGCTTCGGGAGAGGGAGCGAGAGAGGCGAGGCGGGGAGAGAGGGGAGCGGTCGAGGGGTCTGCGTGGCGTCACGAGGGAGGTCCAGGGCGACGAGGGGAAAGCGGCAAGGTGAGGTGGCGGCGGTGGTCAGGCGCGGCAGCCTGGGCACGCGTTGTGCATCCGACCGGCGGGAGGAAGAAGACCTCCCTGCCCCTGGTGGGCTGGGCCGGCCAGATGGCTGCCAGGTGAGCGCCAGGTAATCCTTCTCTCTCTTTCAAACTGCTTCCTATTTTGTTTTTGTTTTCTAATTATTTGCCTCTGTTTTGAGCTTAGGTAAAATACCAAGGCATTTCCTAAAATCCTGAAAATATTCATGGACACTTGCTGAATTATTTCAGTGGCCAAAAAAATAGTTCCAACATTATTTGAACATTTAAATTATTTATAGTATTTAAATTCCCAAAGTCAAATACAATAAGATTTAATTCAAAAATCCAGAATGGCCTATAAATATATTCATCATTTTTGGAAGAGGTTTTCACCTTTAATGTAAATCATGAACATTTCCAAAAGGCATTCAGGTCATTGAAAATATTTTTATTGAACCTAGTTGAATTTCATTTGGTGCTAGGGTTTCAACAATCCCCATTTCAAATTTCTTAGGAATTTAAACATGATGACATGATGAGCAGGCAAAGTCAAGCAAGGCTGATCTGGGGCTGTGACAGAAGGGAACGACACGGAGGCAGGGAAGGCTCGCTAGTTGTTTCCCACACGGAGGGGAGTACGACCAGCATTTAGGGTTTATCGTTCATCTCGCCGTCAGCCAGAGAATAACATCGTGTGGGTGAGTAGAGGGTGGCTAGGCCAGCGATGGGAGTACGGTGGGGCGGTGAGGCTGCTTGTGGCCAAGACACATGAGGGAGGAGGGAGCAGCAGTCCACGGGCGCTTGTTTGAGCGGCCGGAGCAGGAAGAGCAGAGATTGAAGAAGACGACGGCCGTTGGATGGACATCCAACAAATAACGCTTAAAGGCCAACCTTTTTTAGGAAAGCCTCAAATCTGTGGAAAACAGCATACATCCCATCTGCCATTATTTCTAATAATTTGCAGCCCATTTGCTAATTCTTAAGATTTTTTTTGGAGCGCATATTCTTTTTGTTAGCATTACATCCCATATTGTGGCCACGGTTAAAAAATTATACGAAATTTTGCATATGTCGGTGCGGTCCGAACTGTTTTTAATCCCGAAATTTTGACTCACATTCAAACTGATTTTAAAAATAAATGTATATCAATATAAAATCCAACAAATTCTCCACGCATAAAAATTAATGTAATTTAAAATCTCAAAATGAAAAAAAGATATTTGAAACTAATTGCCAGTTTGATGTGTTTTAAAAATGTACGGCCCATTTCTCGTTACTGATAGGCCATTTTCTCGGCCAGCCGAATGAAGCTCTCCTCGTCTTGAAAGACTTGCAGCCCAACAAGCCTGACAAAGCGACTTACTTGACAAATCACAAAAAAACTGGGTTGTGGCCGTGGACCCAGCTGTCAGCCTCTCCACATACAGTACTCTTCCGATGGAAGTCGGTCGTTGAGCACATTGACCACGCCGCGCCGAGAGCACCAAGGCGGTGGACAACGGTGAGGCCTAGGAAGGGGACGACGCAGAGCCAGGGAAGACGCGGCAGTGGATGCCCACGCGGAGAGGAGTACGAGGGTTCACTAGTTCGGCTGCGGCGTGAGGCTGCCGTCGCCACAGAATAACAGGGGGTGTGGGTGAGTAGAGGGATACCCTGGGCCTGCGGAGTAGTAGGGGCGGTGAGGCCTCCGCGGCATCACAACCGGCCACGAGAGGCAGGAGCACGCTGCACGACCGGGCGCTGCTTTGGGCGGCTGGAGCAAGAAGACCAGAGGTTGAAGAAGCACTATGGCCGTTGGATGGACATCATACAGTCACTGGAGCTAGAATCGTTCATATTGACTAAGTTGACAAAGCCCTCTGTCCTCGTCAACTTAGTACGCCCACAAGAAAGCCACCCACTATGCTGGGTCCCAGCTGCAGGGAGTATTCATTTTTTGGTGCGTAATAAGGAGGCACTTCCTTGCGTGCGAAGATATAGCTGGTGGGTCTGACTTGTCAGCGGGGGGAATGTTTTTTTTGCAAAATACAGAAGCCCTTCCCACGTAAAGTGCGTAATAAGGAGGAACTTTCCTTCCGTGCGACCATGGACCTCGTGGGTCCCAGCCGTCAGGCTCTCCACGCATCTGATCCTCTTCTCGATGACTCAGATGTTGACCACGCCGCGCCGAGCGCACCGAGGCAGTGGACGACGGCGAGGCCCCAGACTGGAATGACCCGGAGATGGGGAAGACGCAGCAGTGGAGCCGCAGACGGAGAGGGGTGGGAAACTTGACTGGTTCGGGTGCGGGGTGGGCCTTCACTCGGCAGAGAATAACAGGAGGTGCGGAGTGGAGGGATGGCCTGGCCGTCAGTGAGGTAGCGTTTACCGAGGAGCACAAAACAACGCCGCTGGACGCCGAAGGCTGGAGCAGGCGGTTCGGGTAGCGCTGGGGGAAGAAGACGAGAGATTAAAGAAGAATGCCGGCCGTTGGATGTAAATCCAACGCCTTCTTAAACTTCGACCCTCTTGGCCCACATGTCAGTCAGTCCATTTGTTTTTTAGTCCATTTGGTGGGCTGGGTGAAACAATGATGTAGCATCTATGCAGCCCGTTTAAATCCCTTTTACATTTTTCTCGAAATCCGCGGACTTGCTGGGCTGGGTGAAAATATCATGTTGGGCTAGACGGAGAAATGTTATAAAAACATAAACACATGATTGCACATCAGTAAAATCTTTGCAAGCTTATGTACGCAATCACTAGGAGTTAACTTGGCAAGTTATATATATATATATAATTATTATTATTATTTTGTAAGAACTTTCAACTTACGAAATAAAATATCATTTTAATTTGATGAGTTAATATTACGTGGGGTATTATTATTTTTTAGGCTAGACGTGGGACAGTTGAGTTGGTTCTAGGGGAAAGTACTGGGAGAAAACTCAGTTTACAGCGAAAAAAAGTGGGAGAAAATTCAGAGACCTCTTTGGGTCCACCTGAGGAGAGGAATATGTTGGGAGGTAGGAGATTCAAAGCATGGCAGCCGAGTGAACTATTTTTTTTACGGACAAGTGAACTAGTTTACATACATAAGCAGATAGCCACTAAAAAAAGCAATCAGGTTAATCGGTTCTTAAAAGAAGTATTTCGGACAAAACAGATAATTATGACACATAGGCTAATGCATGAAACACTCAGATGATAAAGGTGCTTATAAACAGATAAAGTACAACATCTAGACCTTCCTGGCACGCTTGATCATGACGCTGTGGCTGTCCGTGTACTCGTCGGTTACGGGAAGCAGACACGCCCTCATGTCCAAGATCTGGGTGTACATGTCGTAGCATGCGTATGCGTCCGTGGCCGCGTAGGTTATGTAGGGTAGATTCAGAGGTACCTCCCACATGTTCAGGTTGTCTTCTTTCATGTTGGCGTATCAAGGATCGATGATGGTCTCAGCGAGGTCAACCACGGAGTCCTTCTCCTGCCCGTTGCTGATGATCTTGTATTGCTTCTGGATGTCGACAAGCTTGTTGCACCAGATGGCCGAATCGTCGTGTTCTTCCTTCTCTCCACCGTAGAGAAGGTGCAGTCGGCGCTGCCGATGAAACAGGTGAATGCTCCGTAACTGGTGCAGCCATAGGACCGAGGCGAGGCGTAGCTTCACCGAGTCCGTGTCGTTGGTGTACATCACATTCAACTTGGTGCAGCCATAGGACTGAACGGCGAACTAACTCCTTGTCAAGTCCATATCCAGCAGGCTCACCCTCGGATCGCCATTGGAGTCTCTTCGAGTGAACGAGTGTGTAGGCGGCGATGGCGATTCGTTTTTCAGCTCTTGGGGAACTGGATTCAACAAAGAAGTCGAGTGTGTACAGCGACAATAGTTACTACCCCTCCCTCGTCCATGCACGCCTCGACGGAAGATGCACCCTCGGCGCATTCAAACGCCTCCATTAAGAAACCTACTCCGCCACACGCCGATTCACGGCGGAGTCTGTATTGGTACTGTAATAACAAGAGTTAGTGGTCACTTTACTTAAATTTAATTAGCTTTAATAGAAATTTATACTTAAAACAAGCAATGCATTGGCTCGTTCTAGCAGTGCCACGGGATCAACATGCACAACAATTAGAATTATTATTCTCAGGACGCAGACGATCAGCACATTTCTCGCACTTTCACAAAGATAATAATACCAAGTTTGAACTGTTTGTTATGGTTGTTCTCCTCTGCATCATCATGCCGTGTTTCCCAGCTTGCAAGATTCAGAACCAACAAATAAGATCCAAATGATAAGTACAACAAAGATGCCTACACATCTCATTGATTCCCAGCTTGCAAGATTCAGAACCAACAAATAAGATCCAAATAATAAGTACAACAAAGATGCCTACACATCTCATTGATTCCAAGCTTGCAAGATTCAGAAACAACATATAAGATTCAAATAATAAGTACAACAAAGATGCCTACACATCTCATTGATTCCCAGCTTGCAAGATTCAAAATAAACCCATTAGAGCCTTTTGATAATGTGAATATCGGGATTAAATCCATCTTGGCTAGCCATGTCATACAATCGAAGAACTTGGCGAGTGCTCTTGACCGTCACAACATCTGTAGTTGAGTATTCCTGTTTGCACAAAGACAAACAAGGAGACAGGAGAGCATGATTTCACTTTAATAGCGGCCTCCTTGAACTCAACCTCCAGCTCCACTAGGATGAGGTCTGCACTGGAGTTCCATGATTCAATTCATGCGCCTTTTTTCTGCAGTTCACGAAAGGAAGCAAAGATTGCATCATTCAGCTAGCAAGAAGTACTTGCTCTTGTGAGCTGGCAGGTTCTTCTTTAGTAGTTGCACTAAAATTGAGGAACATTAAGGTTGGCTGTCCGGCTCATGTAAGGTGCAAATATAATTTTCTATCCTTTTGTGTAGTTCCACTAAAATAAAGTGCCATTGTGGTGACAGTGACGGCTCCATCTTGCAAAGGCTAATAAAATGTTGCACGAGATTACCAGCAGAACCTGACGGAGATTTTGGAAACTCCAATCACCATTTTGTGCAGTTCCACCAAAATTGAGAGATGTTGCCCACGTGACATTTTAGTTGAACTACACAAGACACTCATTCCAAAAAAAGTGTTTTGTGTAGTTCACCAAAAGGTCACAATAGCAACAAGGTGAAATGGATATCCCTATCTGCACAAAATGATAGAAAGTAAACAATTGCTGGTCAATAAGAATATACGAAACATATACAAAATTAAAAGAAGCATCTTAATTATGTTCATGGCAATCACGCAAGGACAAGAGAAATTTTAAAAGCGTCAACAATGCTTCATGTTACCGTAAGCATTACGATAAACAATGAGATTCCTCAAATATGGGATTACTTTAATGGTGGCATTGCTTGTTTACTGCACACGATAAATCAACAAAGCAAGCAAAAGAGTTGGTTTAAGGGCATGGGACCATGTGGACACCAGGACACTCAGCAGCGTAAAGGAGCAACTTACATATCATACTGGGGAAATCAGCAGGAGTGCCATTTGTAACACAGTTTAATTGCATCTTATCACTGGAGGCATTAGATTAACAATAACACTGGTTAGACATGTCCCTAAGGTAACAGTGTGATCGCTTCATTTTACATGCGCCCTTACATTAAGAACAGCAAAAGGTTGGTATAAGGACATGTGACAAGGACGATCAGCACAATGTACCTACAAGGAGGCATAAAGTGGTGATGCCGAGCTTGTTCACGCTATGTGAGGGAAGCAAACCTAATCCTGGAGACCTTGTACTATGTGAGGGCAGCAAATCTAATCCTGGAGACCTTTTACTATGTGAGGGCAGCAAATCTAATCCTGGAGACCTTTCACTATGTGAGCGCAGCAAATCTAATCCTGGAGACCTTTTACTATGTGAGGGCAACAAATCTAATCCTGAGACCTTTTACTATGTGAGGGCAGCAAATCTAATCCTGAGACTTTTTACTATGTGATGGCAGCAAATCTAATCCTGTACATACTCTGTTGACTTGTCCACCAGCCGCCACTTTCTATCCTTTTTTCAACCAATAATAGATCTTTTCCTTATCAAGTTTGTACTGCGTTTTCCCATTATTTCCCTTTTCAACCAAGAGACCGGTTGGGTATCCGGTCTCTACTACTTTCACCATATTATTTCCTCTTTGAATCAAGTCCTAGATTCATGCTACAACTTTCCCCTTTCTTCGTTGTCCGAACAAAGCCCTAGATTCGAATGCATGAAGTAGCTTTACCTCTAATAATACTAAAAATTTAGGTGGCTTTGGAAGAGCTGATGGGAGTAGAAAAAGATGCACATGCGAACACGTGGGGAGCTGGGGCAGTAGAGCAAGGCCGCTTCGAAGAACTTATACCGAGGGTCGCCGGGATGTCGGCGGCGGCAGGTCGGATCTGCGGACAATACGGCAGGGAGGAAGAAGGGTCGGAGGACTTCCCGAGCCGGCGCTGTGTCGGAGAGAACGGCACGGGCAGAGGATCGGGCACCTCCGGCAGCTGTGGGTTTCCTCCCTCGGCGGCGATGACCGCGTGAAAGATGCACCTTTTAGTCCTCTACACACACCGGCCGAAGGGATCCGGCCGGATCTGTGACCAGCGGTGAGCAGAGAGAAAATGTTGCTACCGTTGTCTTGTTTATATCTGGGAGGATGAGAGAATGAAGAGAGCAACCCTAGTAAAGCAAGCGCTCGGGCCCTGCAAGGCCCATATCTAGTGGAGTGATTATCTTTTTTCTGTCCACAACAAGCGCTTCAATTTGTGTACGTGGCATTAAAGAAAAGAAACTCTCTATTTAACGTGACTACTCTACAACTCCTACTTACTACTCCCTCCATCCTAAAATACTTGTCCTAGAAATGGATAAAATGGATGTATCTATAACTAAAATAAGTCTAGATACAACCATTTCTAGGACAAGTATTTCCGGACGGAGGGAGTACTACAGTATTGTTCACTTGTGCTCCCCGCCCCTCCATTCATTGAACAACCCCACGGGTGAATAAACATACAATAAGTACTGTATTTATATAGAACGAACAAGCTCGAACTATTTTCGCGTAGTTAAAAGATGAGGGCGGGGCTTTTCCCGGCAAAGACGCTGCTGGCAGTTTTCGGGTATGCGGTTTGACAGAGAGGCGAGGAGGGTGAGCGAGTGGGGCTGTGCGATTTGACGGCGCGTTACTGCTGGAAAGACTTGTGATATGACCACTCACTATAGTCATGAATTACTGGAGCAAAGAATGATGCGGTATATACTAGTACTATACTACTCCCTCCGTTCCTAAATATAAGTCTTTGGAGAGATTTCACTATGGACCACATACGGAGAAAAATGAGTGAATCTACACATAAAAATGCATCTATATACATCCGTATGTGGTCCATAGTGAAATATCAAGAAAGACTTATATTTAGGAACGGAGGGAGTACTACTCAGGTCGGAGGAGTGCGAACCACTGCAGTCCAGTGAACCAACAGTGCGAACCACGGTAGCCCAGTGAACCAGCAGTAGAAAACAATGTGGTGATATGGCCATAAAAAACAATGTGCTACGGTCCACATCAGTAGCATGTACAAGAACACTCCTCTTTGTTTGGATCCCTGAGTTAGAGCTAGTTTGGGTTGAAATAGCCTCAAATTATCGAAACAAGAGGGGTTAGTTTGAGCTAGTTTGCTCTAACCCAGCTAAAAAAACTAGCCCAATGGAGAGGTTCTAATTGGGTTAGTTATCCTCGGGCCCACTAAAAGAGAACTAAAAAACTCACTTGCCCGCACCAGATCGCTCCCCCCCTCTCGCACGACTCCTCTCTGTTCCCCATAGGGCTGCCCGCCCAAGCGCCGCTCGCCCTCTCTCTCCTCCGGCCGCCCTCTCCTTCCGGCCTCCGGCGCCCTACTCCGGCCGCCCTCTCCCTCCGACCTTCGAAGGTCGCCTCGCTCCCCCTTCACCAGTCGTTTTTCTTCCTCTGTCGTGCGCGGCGGTGGCACATCTACCAGAGAGGTCGCGAGAGGGGTGATTTTGTTCGTTCCTTCTCTGTCTCACCGCCATATCATTGATCTTGCTTGCTCTAGCGCTAATTCTGATTTGGAATAGTAGATCCTGATCAAACTTGCTATAGATTTGTGGTGCACGCATGGAATTGTTTGATGCTGCTTGAGGAGGTAATAAATCTTTCTAGAGGCCCAAAGATTCAGTTCACCTTTCTAGGTATTTCAGGTTTAGTGCTTGCATTATTTCTAGAGGCCCAAAGATTAAGTTCACCTTTCTATGTATTTCAGTTTCAGGATTGCATTATTTCTAGAGGCCCAAAGATTCAGTTCACCTTTCTAGGTATTTTAGTTTCAGGCTTGCATTATTTCTAGAGGCCCAAAGATTCAGTTCACCTTTCTAGGTATTTTAGTTTCATGCTTGCATAATTTCTAGAGGCCCAAAGATTCAGTTAAACTTTCTAGTTATTTCAGTTACAGGATAGCAATATTTCTAGAGGCCCAAAGATTCAGTTCACCTTTCTAGGTATTTTATTTACGTGCTTGCATTATTTCTAGAGGCCCAAAGATTAAGTTCCCGATCGTGCAAGCGGCCCTGCTACCCATGCCGGTGTCGACCTCAACTCGCAAGGGCCGCCGTCGGAGGGGTTCCCGGAGCTTGGCCTCTACAGAGCCTTCCTCCAGAGCGACGATGGCGAGCTCCTCCCTCGGTGCCTGAGGGGCCCAGGGATCCCTCCCTATCGTGGATGACTTCCGTGATGAGTTAGCTCATTCTTTGTTTCATGAAGTATTTTTTTATTTTGTGAAGCTTGATTGACGACTTGTATATTTAAGTGGGATATCTCATTTGTATGGACAAAGTAAAAATTATCATGTTTTGCATGCTTGATTTGTATAGATGGTTCGTTTATGTCAATTGTGAGCGGAGGAGGACACAGAAGAGCCGACCACACCAAGAGGGTGCTTGGATCCAAGGGACTTATTTTAGTCTGACTAAAAATAGGGTCCAAAGTAGTCAAATGATTGAGATAGAGCATTTATTGTCAATCTAACCTCATCATCCATACACCTCTTTGGTTTAGAGTTAGTTTAGGTTAGAATCTAACTCTAACCTCTAACTGAGTTAGAGTTCTCCTCGTCTCGGTTCATCGCCATCATACTTTCCCCATTCCTGTGTTTTCAGTATCCTGCGAATCAAAGAGGCCCTTTTTTTTGCGGGAAAAATCAAAGAGGCCCTTAGACTGGTTTAGGTCCGGTCATTTTTTTTAAATGTGTTATGTCCAAAATTCAATGAACATGCTCCGGTTTCCACGAAAATAATCCGGTTTCATGTAGTAATTCATTCATTTATTTATTCTTCTGCGGGGGGTTTGCATGTAATTCGTGAGGTCTGAAATGTAAAGTACCCAGGCATATGCTCCGAGTCGTGCATGCACTACGACCCAGATGCTCTATGTCCCACATGTCGGCGAATGGGAGCACGTGGAAATAGCCTAGTAGTACATATAGGAGGATAAATGCGTGAAAAAATATGTACTGTGAAGCGTAGCCGCGGTTCGAAAAGGAGACCTAAAGTGATGACAGCTATAGGTCGCACACACCCAACTTGTGGTAGTACTAGACATACGACTAATTTTTCCCTAAAAAAAAAGAGGCACGAGTGCTCAGTACTCCTATTCTATAAACAACAGTCCCATCTGACAACAGTGTCCGTGCTACAGCTATCTCTCCTCCCTCGTTTCTCTCTTCTGGAGTAATTCTAAACTCGGCCGACGCCCGGTGGGCGGGGTGGGTTTGCTCAACTGCGGCCCCACCTCACAGTGAAAACATTACGACTGGAATAAAAATGCCATATACTCCCTCCGTTCATAAATATAAGCCTTTTTAGATACTAGTTCAAATGGAATACAGCATACATATGTAGACATAGTTTAGAGTGTAGATTCACTCATTTTGCTCCGTATGTAGTAGTCACTTGCTGGAATCTTTAGAAAGACTTATATTTGGGAACGGAGGGAGTACTATACTAATAAAACATTAAGGCCACGAGGCGATGCAAAGGTTGGTTACAGGAGGCAAGAAGAAGAGATGCATCCATCGACGACGTCCACCTCCTTGACTAAGGGCGTCGGCCCACCGAACGGCGCCTAAGTAGCAGCGGCTTTCGTGGCCAGGTCGACGTGCTTCTGAAAAATGGCGTCCAAAGATTCCAGCTGCTGGAAGAAGGCCAATGTCATTCTGTCCTTGCTTGCCTTGTAGTGGCCTATGTAGACGATTTCCCCGTAGACGTGGATGTGCAGGTTGACGGTTTCTTGCATGGCGAGGCGCTGCGCGGCGAGCGCGGCCTCGAGGTGCACATTCTTCGTCGCGACCTCCGGCACCAGCAGGGCCACCAGGGCTTGAAAGAGTTCATCACCATGTAGGCCGATGAGGGTGGCAGGCAATGAGGAGCCTGCGCGTGCGGGCTGGAGCAGTACGACAAGGTCGTCCGCGTGCTTCTTGACGGCGGTGAACTCGCGGATGGAGTTGACCATCATGTCGTCCATGCGAGAGGCGAAGCCGGCGTCGGTGAGGGCTACGATGCCTGCGGTCGCTAGCACCGTCTGGAAACGCTGCGCGGTGTGGGGCCGCAGGCCAGCGCCTTGGATGATTTGGCGCTTGCGTCCATCGCCTCCATAGGTGCTTGTGGCTTCTGGTCACTTGGTCTTGGATTGGAGTGAGCAGTGTTGCGCAGAGACTTGGGAGTAGATGGATTGGAGTGGTGGGGCGCCTTTATTATATGAGAGTCCAAACTCTGTTGCATTCACATCATGCTGGCTCTATTCTGCTTCTCCAATTAATTCCCTCTGCATGTAATTGAGGATGCATCATTGACTGTTCAACGTCTTGGGAACCGCTACCCTCTTCCTCCTTGGCATTCAAGCACCTATGGACCCGTCGATGATGAGGTGCCTATGGTGACTTCGTAAATTTCAAGATGATAGTGCCGTGCGTGTGTGCGTTCATAGGGGTGAGTGTATGCGCGTGTATATGAGCGCTTGCGTCTGTACTGTGTCAAAAAAAAATGTAAATGCGTGTCAAAAAGAGACTAGTCAGTATACTCAATATTGTGCACCTCGGAGAGGAAAATGATAGAACTAGTACGTATTTTTTTATGGTGCAGATTCACTCATTTTGCTCCATATGTACTGGCCCTCGTTGTAGTCTAGTCACTTATTGAAATCTCTAGAAGGGCAAATACTCCTTTCCGGTTTCTGAGGCTATACTAGCAAGTAGTTGTATGTACTAGTACAATAGTGGGCTCACATAGCAATTTTGTCTCATGCAAGAGCCTGGCTATATGCGTGCTCCAATGTTCGCAGCTGCAACGTTCGGTTGCGCTTGGCTCTTCGCCTCTTCGAGAAGATGAACAATGATGTTACTACTACTGCTTCTATAGTGTCAAATCCACTGCTGCATGTCCGTCCACCGCGAGCGGGACGGATAGCTTGTTGTAGAAGTACTACTAAGCAAAAGCCTGTCCTCGCTTTACAGCAATCAGCGCATGGGCGAGGGAGAAGGCGTGTAGTAAGATCAAGCTTATCCTCGATGTACAAGTTGACGCGACACATCATAGCAATAGCCCCACATGCTTTCCTCTAAACTTGGCTGAAAGACCCGCAGTGTACAATATATTTGCTGCAACCTCTAACATTTACCCACCACAAATTAAAATATATGTGGCCATATGCATCGTAGAACGATGCAGAGGCCGGGGAGTCCCCCCTTTTCGAAAAAAAACAAATTAAAATATATATTCCTGTCTTGACCAGATGAGCGTGCAAACTACAATCACCAGGGTGACAGGTAGGGCCAGAAGACTATTTTAAGTTTTTTTTACAAACTTCAAGACGGCCACATAGCATGGAGCCGACCCCAACGATTTTAAGCTTACAGGCACGTTACCGTACATGCTATCCTAGACTACTCTACACATGAAACTGCCACACGAGCGCCCGGGCTGCGCTTGGCTCTTTGCCTCTTCGGGAAGTCGAACAATGATGGTGTACTACTGCACTGGAGGAGTACTACAGTACGCTTCTGGCCATCTGACAACGATTGAACTGCTGCATGTCCACCGCGTGCGGGAGGGAGAGCGTGTAGCGAAAGCTTCTCCTAGTCTTGCCAGCCACCACGCTCATGGGTGAGGGAGCGACGCTCCTGCCTTTGCGTGTATGACAAGTGGGCCTGACAGGTGTGTGGCCAACCTTTCATACAGCCAAAGGCAGTTGCAGCTATGTCCGCGAGGGAGAGGATAATCAAACTTCTCGTTGATGTACGAGTTGGCGCGACACATCAAAGCACTGCACTCGATATATTTCAATAGTTTGCGTTTACTGATGCATTAATTACAACGCATGCATGCATGACGTGACTCTTCTTTTGATACTTGCATGTGTTGATTTAATGCACCTTGAAGTAGTACTCCCTTCGTTCCTAAATTATAAGTCTTTGTAGGGATTCCATTATGAATTACATACGGATGTATATAGATGCATTTTAAGTGTGGATTCATTCATTTTGCTCCGTATGTAGTCCACCTAGTGAAATCTCTATAAAGACTTACATTTAGGAATGGAGGGAGTACAAAATATGTGACGGTAAAGCTTTGTAATACCCCAGCCCAAGTCGAGAGATGGTTGTGCACGAGGAGGGTGAGATCATGTAGACCGAACAGGAACAGGACCCGACGATGGAGCTCTCTAAGGTCTCGATGGACCTCACCGTGCTCCACTGCCCCTTGTGCCTCCGCCCCTTGATGCCTCCAGTCTATGAGGTTCGAATACACCTCCTCCGTTCGGCTGATTGAGCAAGGTGCAGGTTTCTTGATTGATGTGTTGTTCGATTGATTTCTGCAGTGCAAGGGAGGGCACCTGGCCTGCGTGGACTGCCGCGTCGAGCGCCCCGGGAACCAGCGGCAGTGCCAGAAGTGCGAGCGCGGCGGTGGCTTCGACGTGCGGAACACGGTGGTGGACTCCGTCCTTTCGTCGGTGAGGGTGGAGTGCTCGCACGAAGGCTGTGGGCTCTACGTCACTTACCACAAGCTCGCCGATCACCAGAGCGTGTGTCCGCTCGCGCCCTACAAATGCCCCTGCGTCTGCCTCAAGGGCTACGGCGTCTGCTGTCGGCGCTCTACCACCACATTAGCACCGCGCATCCCATGCCCGTGCACAGGATCTAGTACGGCAAGGTGCTCCAGCTGCAAGTGCCACTGTCGGAGCCACGACTCTTGCTGTTCGTGGAGGAGGACCACCGCGCGTTTTTCTTGGTCGGCGGCGTGCTCGACATCGGTGCGCCTATTGCCGTGTCAGTCGTCTGCATCAGAGCGGGGGCATCCCCACTGCGGCACTACTTGGCCAATCTGTGGGCGAACGGCCAGCCGGGGGAGCCAAAGGCACGACCGACGCTGTCAAGGTGGAAATGGAGGTGACAAGCAGCAAGGATCCCGTGACGCCGACGCAGGTGAGCTAACCTTTCTGATAGCCCGCCAAGCTGCTGGCCGGGCTAAGCTTGTGTCCCTCCACATTCAGATTGACAAGCTCACGCCCTAAATGTTTCGACAAAGGCTTTTGTTTATCTTAGTAATATGCTAATATAGGGATTACCTTGGTCTACTTTAGCTTAAGAAATGGTGGGTTTTGGTGGCGATGCAGCAATTACTTCGACATCAGATCAGTAATTTCCAACTCGAACGGATATTTTGTGTCTGTTGGATATAAAGTTCCATTGGGTAAGAAGTACTACTTGTCATCAAAATGGATAAAAGGAGATGAATGTAGACATATTTTAGTTCTAGACACGTCCCTTTTTATCCATTTTGATGACAAGCACTCCCTCCGTTCCACAATACATGCCTTCCATTTGTCAAAATATAGATGTATCTAGACATGTTTTAGTATATAGGTACATCCATGATAGAGCCAATCGGATGGTTGAGTACACTACAATTCGTAGCTACAGATGCGTCTGTGACTCCTAGATGCAGAGGCCGGGGGTCATCATCCTCTTTTTCGAGAAAAAACAGACGCGTGTGTGAGAGGACGAGTGCGTGTGTGCACCTCTTCTCTTCCTGTATAACGTACTACTAAACTCAGAGTACACGTTTTTGTGGGTGGCACGATGGTGCGTGCGAGAAGTCCCGAGAGATAGGTTTAATGCGTCTAAAAAAAGGACTAGCCTAGAGCTCGCCCCGCGTCTATTCCTGTCGAACGCCCCATTAACCGTAAGATATGTATACGACGGTGCCGCTTATTGCACGCATACGTAAGTATTCCCTCCTTTCCGGTTTATAGGGCTTAATTCAAAAATCTCACCAACCAAGATGGTGAGTGGTGGAATATTTTTTGTAGTTTGCAAAAGCACCTAATTAATGCTCTTGTTTTTCTCAAAATTTATGTTTATCAATGCATTGATTGCAATGCATGCATGCATAAAGTACATGCACTGGTCAATTTTCTCTTAATACTTGCATGCAATGATTTAATGCACCTTGGAATCTGAACATGTGTTGGGGAACAACCAAATTGAGCCTTATAAAATGGAAAAACTAAAATTTTGAGATAAGCCCTATAAAACCGGAAAGGAGGGAGTAGAAAAAGAAGTACTCCATCCGGGAATAGTGCCGCACTTGGAAACTAGAACCGTCAATAAATTTTGAGCTTGCGTCTCATCACATTCCAAATTACTCCACGCTATATTGAATTGCAAACCTGTTCACACCGATCACAACCTAAACGGTTTTCCACTTAGGAGCGTATTAGTACCATGCTATATTGAATTCCAAACCTATTCACAACGATCACAACCTAAACGGTTTCCCACTTAGGAGCGTATTAGTACTCGGTTATAAATACTAGTATGCCAAGATGACTGCACATTCCTCCTCAACTCCTCATCCACAAAAACAAACAAGTCATTCAAAGCATCCTTCCCTTGCGTCTCGCCAGGCCAGCGTGAGTTACGGTCGAGATTGCCACCAGGGAGAGGCGAGCATGGAAGCGGAAGCACGAGAGATGTCCCGCCTCGCTGCGAGAGCAGCCGACATGTCCCGCCGCGCGGAAGTAGCAGCACAGTGGTCCTGCCGCGCCACTGAAATAGCACGGAGGTCCCACCGCGCCGTTGATGCAGAAGACTGGTTCGGCCACATCGCGGAAGCAGCAGAGATGTCCCGCCGTGCCACGAATGCAGCTGAGATGTCTCGCCGCGCCGCGGCGGCCTGGGAAAATTTCATGCGGGCAGGCGACAACTGTTACAGGCGCATGCATGTGATCGTCCATAGCCAGATAGATCAGATCTCCGGCTGGGCGAAGTTGCAGGACGACGTGAAAGCCTCGTTTGAACAGGCTACCGACGTCATCCGGCAACTAACGGAGGGCAATGAGAGGCTCTGGGCCGAGCGTGACCTACTGAGGGAGAAGATCGTCCGAAGTGCAGGCCAGCAGGAGGAGACCAGTTCCTTGTTGAAGAGGACCGACGTCATCGTCAAGAAACTTATGGACGAGAATGACATGCTCCGGAACGAGCGCCAAAGGCTGGTGGAGGAATCCGCGGATGTTCTCAAGCAGCGTCTTGAGGACATGAAAGAGCTCATCGCCGCTCGCCGCGGAGACTAGTTCCGCCCTGCGAACGCATGAAGAAAGTAGAGATCAGTGAGCCAGATCCTTGTCTTCCTTCTTCTTTTGCCCTTGTGTATTTCGGGCGTAGCCGCATGTGGCTTTTTTAATTATCTTTCTAATTATATAAGACAATTAATCGTCCTTATCTTTCTGTGGAAGATCAATGTTGCGAGGCTGGAATGAAGAAAACTCTTGCTCTGGCGACCCTGGCGTTGCTGTTCTTCTAGTTGCAGCTGGGCTTCCTTTAGTTTCCTGGTTTCTTTTGATGTAATAATCGGTTTTGGATGTGGATTGTGTCTTCGGTTGTGAAATGTTGGGTTCTAGCGCGGATGTTTGGCCTTTGTTGGCCTCTTGGGATGTTGCGATTTCAATCTGGTAGCTTTTAGTCCTTCGTGTTAGACTGGAGTTGTGTTGAACTTCTTGTGAATTGTGGTGGTTTTCAGTAATGAAAATCGGAAGGGGCAAGCCCTTCTTTGATCAAAAAAAATTAATCGTCCTTATATATTCATCAGTCTTGCTATAAGTCGAAGTAGATGCTATATAGGTCCGTTGGATCTTACATCAAGATCTGTGCTTTCAGATTTTCTTTTTTCTCTCTTAAATTTTAGTCGAGTGAGACATAGCCACGCCATTAAACAGAGGCTCGGGCGCCATTAATGGAGACCTTGGGAGAGAGGTGGACGGAAGATGGAGGTCAAAGGGCTCTCCTCCCGATAAGCACGCGCAGGGGTATGATCGCACGCCTATCGTACTCAAATAGCTACCCTGCACGGTGCCTCCTTGTCGGTGTACAAAAAGAGGGGTGCGCTTGTTGTACCCCTATAACTGTGCACGGGCAGTCTGAGTCGCGAGCACCACCGCACTGAGCAAGGCAAGGGAGGTGAGCCAAGGTAAGGCCAAAGCTCGAAAGGAACAGAACGGCGCCAAGACCAAGACCACAAAGAGGAAAAGGGACGAAGCGGACTCCCCCGGCAACATCCTTTCCGGGAAGCGGTTTTGGCAAACCCGGCAAGACCCTTGTCGGGGCAGCTCGTCCCACACCTACGGAGCAAATCACCCTTGAGTCCACTGCCCCCATGGGGCAAGGATTAGGGAGACATCCATGTGGTGTCATGCAGATCTTTGTGAAGACATTCAAGATTAGGTACACACTATAGAAGATGACGACCCTTGGCGGAATCCCAGCCAAGGAGGACCACAAGGCCCCCGGCAAGAGCCTTGCCGGGGATGACAGCAGGCGCCATGGCAAGACCCTTGCCGGGGCCTCGGCAAGACCCTTGCCGGGGCTACGGCGAGGCCCTTGCCAAGGACACCCGTAGGGCCACCATCAGGCCCACGCCAATCAAACCTTCATCGCCGTTCGCATGTAGCTGCCGAACCAACCAGTTGGGCAGGCACCTGCATGGCGGCAAGCGGATCTTCGTGGAGACCCACCATTGCGCCACCTCACCTGCACCGCCTATATGGCACCGCTGAGCACCGCTGGCCGTATGCGTGTCAACACGAGAGGGAGCGGCGATGGACGAGACAGGGCTCTCCCCCGTCCCCGATAAAGCAAGGACACCTAAGCAAGGCGCATTAAAGGCACCTTGTCATGTAATGTGAGGGATAGACTCGCATCATTGTACCCTTTCCACCTCCTGTGTGCCACTGTGGCAACCCCTTTCCCTATAAAAGGAGGCCCAAGGCGACCAGGAGGAGGATTCGGCTTTTTGGAGCTTCTCACGTCCCATTGCTAGTTCAAGGACATAGATAAACAAACCACCAAAGCAGGAGTAGAGTTTTACGCATCCTCGAGGCCCGAACCTGGATAAAGAGATCGTGTGCTATCTGTTTGATCCGCTCTTCTCACGACCGCTACCGCAACCGTAGTAGGGATTCTTGTGATCCCATAGGTGTCGCTCCTACACCGACATCTTTGGCGCGCTGTAGGGGGCGCAGCCAGAGAATCAGCTCTAGCAGTTAGTTCGACGCTTCTTCATCGTCATGGCGCCCAAGAAGAAGACGATGGTGGCGGTTGGCCCGTCGAAAGCCGGACATCCCGTCCCAACGCGGGTGAGCAGCGGACCGGTCGCAGAAAGGACCCAGGGCGCCGCTCGCGAACACCAACACCGTCCCAGCAGCCGAAGTTTAGGAGGCGGCGATGTTCATGCGCCTGGTAACGGGCCGCACGCCGCCAAATCCAAAGACGGAGCCAGGCCCTCCGCGGTGGCGCGGGGCCTTCCAAGATCGCTGCCTCCCTGCTCGCAGGCGACGCGAGGGCTTCCAAGACTCCCACGCCGGTGCCGACGGCGCGTTCTTTTCAAGTGGCACGCGACGAACGGAGTAATCATGCCGAGGACCCCGGGCGTCGCCGCGGAAAGAGCCCCGAGCGCCACTCCCGGGATTTAGAAGACCTGCCCTCTGGCCGAGGCGCTGGTGAAGGTGGCATGCGACCGCGGGGTCGTGATAGAACTCCTTCTGACATGGTCAGAAGTCGAAGCGTGTCGCGATCCGTGCAGGTTTCGCTGCCACCAACGCTAGCAGAAGCCCTGGCGCGCGCGCAGTTGCTCCTCGATTTTCCTCCCACTACGGGGAAACTCGACGAATGGAGAGCCACTATCCGAAGCCTTGTTGCGGTGGCCAACAAAGATGAACCGAGTCCGGTGGAGCCCCCGGGTCGACGCTCCGACGGAGTCCCACGCACCAGTGGCAGGAGAGCCGGCGGTGCCGCAACCACGGTGCACTCGCCTCCTCCTCGCCTGGTACCACAGACGCCAGCCCGTCGCGACGTTACGGGCGACGAGATTTCCATAGCATCGTCCGACCCGCGGGCCCACTGTGACCAGCGCCAAGTTCTTCGGGAACGAGAACATGAAGACGCTCGAACCACTATCGAGCGCCGGGCGTGAGCGCGCCACCAATCAGACAGCGAAAGGTGGCCTGCTGTGAGCCACCCGGCACCGGGGAGCCCTGGAGGCCTACATTACAGGGTAGGTTGTCCGGCTTTTACCCGTGAGCTGCGGCAGTTCCAGTGGCCCACTCAACGCACCTTCAAACCCGATGTGGGCGAAAAGTACAGTGGCAAGACCCACCCGTCCGAATTCCTCAGCGTCTACACCATCGCGATGCAAGCTGCCGGAGCCCGCGACGATAAGGTGCTTGCGAATTACTTCCCGTTGGCTCTTAAACCCAAAGCCATGTCATGGTTGATGCACTTGCCGGTAGACTCTATATCCTCCTGGTCGGATTTGTGCCATGAGTTCGTGGGCGCCTTTACTGGAGGCCACCAAGCCCATGGCCGTGCAAGCGACACCGCACGTCATTCCCCGTAAGGGAGGCGAGAGTCTCCGCAAGTATATACAGAGGTTCAACCGGGTACAGCATAATACCCCTGATGTTCACCCTGCCGCCATCATCAGCGCGTTCCATCAGAACGTGCGTAACCGCAAGATGCGCGAAGAACTGGCAATGAACAAGGTGAGAGATGTAGGAGAACTCTATGTTCTTGCTGACAAATGTGCCCGAGCTGAAGAGGGAAGGAAGTACCCCGGCGAAGATGCCGGCGTGGAAACCGACTCCTCAGATGAGGATATTGCCGCCCCGGAGAAGAAAGGTCGGCGCCGAAACAGGAAGCGCAAAGGAAAAGCCGTGCTTGCCGTCGAGGGATCTAATGACGCCGGCTCCACCAAGAAAACCAAGGCAGATGACCCCGGAAAGGAGGTTGCCGGATGTGTCGCCTGCTGGGACTTGGCGGCTGCCGAGAAGCCAGGAAACTCCGATAAGCGATACTGCAAGATCCATCGCACCAAAGGCCATGCTCTCCAGGACTGCCGACAGGTTGAGCTCCTTGCTGAGAAGCAGAGGGCTGAGTATGAGAGGCGGGACAAGGAGAAGGGCCCAGACGGTGCTGAGGGGTCCGGCAAGAAGCATGACGGACAGGGGGCCGTCGCGGCAAGGATAAGCAACAGGAGAGGCCCGCCCGGGGCCGTGATGTAAAGCCGTAAGACGATTTATCATGAAGAGGACGCATTTAATCCGCGACCAAGAGTTTTCGAAAGCTACAGAGGCCATGTAAGGCCGACGGGCGCGCCGCTGCATACTTCTCACCGCCCGGCTTAAACAATGGGCGAGAGATTACAGCGCAGAGCCGTTGTTTGATGCCCAAAGGTCACCAAGTGGTCCAAAGACACCTATCATTTTTGACACTAAGGATCACCCCGATCGCTTTTACAAATGGCCTGTTGTTGCTTGCCGTTGTTGGTTTCACCAACAATACGCAACCTCAAGGTGACGAAGATGCTAGTCGATGGCGGGGCCGGTTTGAACTTGATCTCGCCTGCCGTGATCAAGAAACTGCAGATTCCTGATGGAGACCTCGAAGAGACGGGCACATTTCAGGGGGTCAACCCAGGAAGAAGCCAACCCAAGGGAAAGGTCACGCTGCCCGTGACTTTTGGAAGTGACCTGATCTTCAGGACGGAGAGGATCGTGTTCGATGTTGCCAAGATCCCCTTACCCTACAACAGGATCCTTGGCCGCCCAGCGCTGGCCAAGTTCATGGCGGCGTCACACTATGCCTACAACACCTCAAGATGCCAGGACTGTGACGATCATCACCATCCCCTCCGACAAGAAATATGCGCTGATTTGCGCCGACCAACTATACCAATAGCGATTCGCAGCTGCCCCCGCTTAGGGCACTTGCTCCTGCCCCCGGGACCCTGGGAGGGAAGAAGAAGAAGAAGACCGGTGAGACCTCGGACACCCACTCCGCAAGCGCACCTCTTGAGTGTAGCGCCGCCATCGAGCACGTGCCGAGAGCTCCACCGCGGAAACAAGAAGCCCAGGCCATACCGCCGGAACCAAGAAGGTTTACATCAATGAGGATTTGCACGGGAGGAGCTTTACCATAAGCTCCACCCTTGAAGACAAATAGGAAGACGCTGCGTCACCTTCCCTGGCGAATGTCGATGTGTTTGCATGGCAAGCTTCCGACATCCCCGGTGTTCCTGTGGAGGTGATTGAGCACCACCTTGCTGTCTGCCCTCATGCGCGCGCCCGTGAAGCGTAAGGTCGAAAGCAAGCTTTGGGACGACAAGAGTTCATCACAGAAGAGATCCGGAAACTGGAAGCAGCGGGTTTGGTAAGAGGAGTGCCCCATCCAACCTGGTTGGCCAATCCGGTCATGGTGCGCAAGGCAAATGGGAAGTGGAGACTATGTATTGATTACACAGATATCAATAAGGCTTGCCCTAAAGACCCCTTCCCGTTGCCGCGCATCAACCAGATTGTTGACTCCACGGCTGGGTGTGATCTGCTGTCATTCCTCGACGCCTACTCCGGCTACCACCAGATCTTCATGACAAGAGAACACGAAGAGAAAACAGCATTCATCACCCCATGTGGTACGTATTGTTTCATGCGGATGCCTTTTGGGCTGAAGAGTGCTGGTTCAATGTTTGCAAGGGCGGTCCAGATTGATTTTGAACCCCAGCTCCATAGAAATATGGAAGCTTATATGGATGACATAGTGGTCAAAACCAAGGACAGGGCAACCCTCATACCAGATTTGCAAGAAACATTTGCAAACCTGCGCAAGATCAATCTCAAGCTGAACCCTGAGAAGTGCGTCTTTGGCGCCCCGTCCGGCAAGCTTCTCGGGTTCTTGGTGTCACAGCGTGGGATGGAGGCCAATCCGGACAAAATCAAAGCTATAGAGCAGATTGAAGCACCTAAGCGAATCAAGGATGTGTGTCGGCTTGCTGGTTGCATCGCTGCCATGGGCAGGTTCATTTCCAAGTTCGCTGAAGGCCGCTTCTTCCCTTTTTCAAGATCCCGAAAAAGGCGGGCCCGATGGAGTGGACGCCCGAAGCGAAGCGAGATTGCAAGGTTTGAAGAAATACCTCTCTTCCGCGCCAATACTAGTTGCGCCTAGGCCACAGGAGCCGTTGCTGTTATACCTGGCGGCAATGGACCAGGTGGTCAGCGCCGCACTGGTGGCACAGAGAGAGGTTGACGATGAGGTTATGGCAGCGGCAGAGCCCGACACCACCAATGCAGAGACGACACAGCCAGTTGACGTGCCATCAAGAAGAAAATGATGCAGCACCGGTCTACTTTGTTAGTTCCCTCCTGCAGGGGCTAGATCAAGGTACTCCGGCGTGCAGAAACTGCTCTTCGGCCTTCTTATGGCCTCGAGGAAGCTGCGTCACTACTTCCAGGCACACGAGATCACTGTCGTCACTCGCTTCCCTCTGCAACGGATATTGCACAATCCGGATGCGACGGGAAGAATTGTGGAATGGGCACTGGAGCTGTCCAAATTTTGGCCTCAAGTTTGAAAGTACTTGACGATTGAGCCGAGTCCTAGCGGAGTTCATTGCGTAATGGACCGCAACGCTGACGAAGAAGCCCAAGAGACTGCTCCCCGGCAAGGAGGCAAGTTGTGATTGGATCATGTACTTTGATGGAGCTTTCTCCTTACAAAGGCGCCGGGCTGGCGTCGCTTGTCGCGCCCACCGGAGAGCACCTCAAGTACGTGATCCAGATGCATTTCCCCAGGGATGTGTCAACAAACAATACGGCAGAGTACGAAGGGCTGCTTGCCGGTCTTAGGATCGCGGCGGACCTTGGAATCAAGAAACTCATCATCAGGGGGGACCTGCAGCTTGTCGTCAAGCAAGTCAACAAGGATTACCAGAGCCCGTTGATGAAGGCCTACGTCGATGAAGTGAGAAAGCTGGAAGAGCGTTTTGACGGTATACAGGCTGAACACGTTCCCCGAGCAAAGAACGATATCGCAATTACATGTCGAAACGCGCTGCCCTCAAGCTACCTGTGGAACCAGGTACCTTTGTGCTTCAGCTAACTCAGCCATCCGTTGATCCGTCAACAGAGCAGAATAAGAGGAGGAAATCAGGGCCCGGCAAGTACTTTCCCGCCGAGCTCCCCGGAGCCGCCGGCAAGGATGTTGCCGGGGATACTGAGCCCGCCACGGGACGACTGGCTCCGGCGGAGCGTCAAGCTCTTGCCGTCGAGGCAGCCGCTCCTATAGCGGAGGAGATGCCTTTAGTCCTCGCCGTCGAGCCCGGGCTCCAAAGTGGGCACAAAGATACCGTCCGATTCCTCCAAGCAGGGAACTTCCGAGGAGCAGGAAGAAGCGGAAAAAGTAGCCCGTCGCTCTACCATGTACCAGTTCGTAGATGACGTCACCTGCATGTAAAGAGGCCGAATGGTGTGAAATTGAAGTATATCCCTCGAGAGGAAGGATCGAGCTGTTGGCGAGATACACGGAGGCATATGTGGATCCCACATTGGGTCAAGGGCCCTTGCCGCAAGGCATTCCGGCAAGGCTTCTTCTGCCCACCGCCCTCCAGATCACGGCGACACTAGTCACAAGGTGTGAAGCGTGTCAGTTCCATTCAAAGAAGCTTCATCAGCCAGCTCAAGCCCTTCAAACCATTCCTCTCTCCTGGCCCTTCTCGGTCTGGGGGCTCAACATACTGGGTCCTTTCCCAAGCGTCGTCGGGGGCTTTGAGTACTTGTACGTTGCAATCAACAAGTTCACAAAGTGGCCGGAGGTGGAGGCAGTGAGGAAGGTCACAGCTCAGTCAGCCGTCAAGTTCTTCAAGGGACTAGTGTGCCGTTTTGGCGCATGCAACAGGGTTATCACCGACAACGGCACACAGTTCACAAGCCGCATCTTCATGCAATATACCCAAGACCTCGGCGGTAGAGAGTGCATTTTCGCTTCCGTTGCTCACCCGCCAAGCAATGGTCAAGCCGAGAGGGCAAATGCTGAAATCTGCGAGGATTAAGGACCAAGACCTTTGACGGGCTGCACAGAGTGGAAGGCAATCGGATTGATGAGTTGCCGCGGTTCTTTGGTCAATCGGACGACGCCAAATCGAGCCACCGCCGGACACCTTTTGCCTCGTATACGGGCAGAAGCGATTCTCCCATCGAACTCATATACAGGTCACCTCGAGTGCTCGCTTATAATGAGCTTGAGCAAGAGCAACTGCGGCAAGATGACGCAATGCTCCTTGAGGAAGATCGTCTTCGGGCGGCTCTGAGAGCAGCACGCTACCAGCAAGCCTTGCGCCGCTACCATAGCCGCAAGGTTCGTGCTCGAAGCCTTGAGGAAGGCGACCTTGTCCTTCGGCGCGTTCAATCGGCCAAGAATTCCAACAAGTTGACGCCAAAGTGGGAAGGCCCTTATCGGGTAATACGAGTCACCAGGCCTGGCGCAGTCCGCCTGGAGACCGAAGATGCCGTTCCGGTGAGTAACTCCTGGAACATTGAGCATCTTCGCAAGTTTTACCCGTGAGGCGCGGCTTGTCGGGCCCCCCGGCAAGCCACCTTTTGTACAAGCATTGCCGATGATGCATGTAACCCTTTGTACAAAGCCAGGCGTAGACCCTGAGCATAAATAAATGAAGCGCGGGCGCCCTAAGTTATAGCATGCATGCTAGGTCGAGTCTCGTCCTTGGTTAGGGTTGATAGTGCTTAGCAGCGACTAACCCCTAGCTTAGAGGTCGAGTGTGCGTCTCTTTGCCATTCTTTTGTCTTCTTTGGTTCGCAGGACTCACAGATATCCTTGCCGGATCACTTGAGGACGAAAAAGAGAAGAGGGACAGACCGGCATCTAGACCCCGGCAAGCCAGTATTGCTGGGGGCTGCATGTACAAAGATTCACCTATGGCAAACCAGAGTTGACGGGGGCTACAGCTTCAGATAAGTTCTTCATCCCTTATCATACATTCTCTTATGGACTGAGGTATGTGAAACCTCGTTTTTTTCCCAAAGCTACCGTGCTCCCCTAAAAACTCTAGGCCCTAGGGCTCGTTCCTGGGGCCAGGTTTGGTCGTATTCACGGCAGCAAAAGGATGAAACGAGGGGCATGAACCCACCTCATCCCTGCCTCCGCCAAAAGTGTGAGAAAGGTCGAGCGAAGTGGGAAGACGGCAGGGCCTGTTGTCGGGCAAGGAAATGTTTATCTTAAGGATATCAAGGATTTACTCCTTGTCGTGGGTTCTACCCGCAAACAAATGACCCGACAAGCATCCCTTTTTCATTAAAAACATTCCACTCAGGTACAGCCCATGGGGGATGAAAAACATGAATGATGGGATTACAAGTTTTAAATTCAGCTAAGGCCCAAAGGCTTACAAACTAAAAAAAGATAAGGTGCCCGTAACCCCTTTCTTGTCCCTCTCCTCAGGAGGCAGGTCAAGGAGGCGAAAAGGGCAAAAGGGGCACCTAGGCAAGCTATGGGTAGCAGGAGGCACCAAGAGAACATCTCGGTGGTGGTCCGAAGGCTGGATGGTGATGGCTGCACCGGAAGCAGAGCTCGAAGACGAGGCGGCAGGACGTCGCCAAGACGCTGTCAAGGCGTCGGTACCAGCGTGCCGATTTGACGGGCCTTGCCGCCGCCCTCTTCCTCCTCCGCAGCCTCCCAACGCCAGCCGCCCAAGGAGACGACCCCGAGAAGTTCAGGAAGCCGGCGACGCGGATGATGGGATCGCCGGTGCCACACGGAGCGGCGCCCGACACCTAGTCGGACCCGTCATCCTGCCGCCTGATACACTCGTCGTCGCTGCCGCTGTCCTCCTCACCACTCCCGCTCGAGGAGGAGTCTTCGCTATCAGAAGAGCTCTCCACGCAGCACCTTGCCCGAGTCCCGAAGCACACGAAGACCTTGACGGAGAGGAGGCCGCCCTCCATCAGCTTGAAATGGAGAGTGGATATGAGCGAACGTCTTCCATCCTCGACAAAGATACATCACGTGAGGGGCTGGGAAGTCGACGCGAACTCGCGTACCGCTGATCCAACAGCCCCTCATGTGCAGCCGCAATGACTCCGGCGGATCCAGCTCCATCACGCTCGCGAATGGAGTCGGGAGACGAAGGCGACGACGAAGCGGCCGGCGCAGCCTGACGAAGAACTCGCAAGGATCATCCCCAACATGGCCCTCCATGGGGGAGGCACTACGGGCGGAGGCGAGACCGGCGCGCCGCCCCGACGTCCTCTTCCCCGAGTGCCTCGGCCTCGCCCACGGCCTCGCCCCCTCCCCCTTCCCCTCGCGGCTGGCTCTGCCACCGCAGGTGAAGGAGAAGGAAGGACGCGTTGTCGAGCGGCCACCCTCTCCGCCACCGTTGAAGGGCCAGAATTCCCTCTCTCCATGGCGAATGGAGGGGGGAGCAGAAGCTGAAGGAAGAAGAAGATGGAAGAATGCGAGACGCCATCCCCCCCCCCCCCCGCTCTTTATAAAGGAAAGGGGTGGGGGCTCGGCTGCCTCGCTCAGCCAATCAAGATGCGGAAGGCGCAGGGAACTGGGACCAACCCGCTGCCCCAGCCCGCGACGGCCCGGTTTCCCGCCTCCGCCATTCGCCACCCCAAGCGCATGAGAACCACGTGCCAGGCATGCGGGACCAAGGCGACGGAGGTGACCACTCCCCACCCCGTGATCGTGATGAGTGGATGCCTTGAAGACCATGCCTCGGCCCCATTCAGTAAATGGGTCGTGCCTCCACGCCTCCCTCCGTTTATGGGGAAGGCGCGAACCGCCCCCTTTACTACGACTTGACGCATGCGCGCAGAGCTCAGCCCCACGCATGCCGCCCACGTCACGCACGCCTCCCCGTGCCTAGCCACGCGCGGGAGGCATGGGAAGCGCGATCTGTGAAGAAACTTACCACGGTAAAACCACCCGCCGCCTCACAAGATTGCTTTTGGGCCTAGCCCAACGACGCGATTGCGCTTTACGTGTGGCCCAGGCCCGGCTCCCTATCGGTGTACAAAAAGAGGTGCGCTTTTGTACCCCTATAACTGCACAGGCAGTTCCGAGCCTGGGCACCACCGCACTGAGCAAGGCAAGGGAGGTGAGCCAAGGTAAGGCCGAAGCTCGAAAGGAACAGAACGGCGCCAAGACCAAGACCACAAAGAGCAAAGGGGACAAAGCGGACTCCCCCGGCAAGATCCTTGCTGGGAAGCGGTTTTGGCAAACCCGGCAAGACCCTTGCTGGGGCAGCTCGTCCCACACCTACGGAGCAAATCACCCTTGAGTCCACTGCCCCCATGTGGCAAGGATTCGGGAGACATCCCCGTGGTGGCATGCAGATCTTTGTGAAGACATTCAAGATTAGGTACACACTCTAGAAGATGACGACCCTTGGCGGAATCCCAGCCAAGGAGGACCACAAGGCCCCCGGCAAGAGCCTTGCCGGGGATGACAGCAGGCGCCACGGCAAGACCCTTGCCGGGGCCCCGGCAAGACCCTTGCCGGGGCTACGGTGAGGCCCTTGCCAAGGACACCCGTAGGGCCACCATCAGGCCCACGCCAATCAAACCTTCACCGTCGCTCGCATGTAGCTGCCGACCCAACCAGTTAGGCGAGGCACTGCGTGGCGGCAAGCGGATCTTCGTGGAGACCCACCATTGCGCCACCTCGGTGCCGCACCGCCTACATGGCATCAAGGGCACCGCTGGCCAGGCGTGTCAACATGAGAGAGGGAGCGGCGACGGACGAGACAGGCTCTGCCCGTCCCGATAAAGCAAGGACGCCTAAGCAAGGCGCATTAAAGGCACCTTGTCATGTAATGCGAGGATAGACTCGCATCATCAGAGCCTTTCCACCTCCTGTGTGCCACTGTGGCAACCCCTTTCCCTATAAAAGGAGGCCCAAGGCGACCAGGAGGAGGATTCGGCATTTTGGAGCTCCTCATGCCCCATTGCTAGTTCAAGGACACAGATAAACAAACCACCAAAGCAGGAGTAGGGTTTTACGCATCCTCGCGGCCCGAACCTGGATAAAGAGACCGTGTGCTATCTGTTTGATCCGCTCTTCTCACGACCCCGCGCCCTGCAACCGTATTAGGGATTCTTGTGATCCCATAGGTGTCGTTCCTACACCGACACTCCTAGCTAATAAAAAATGGGGACGCGTGGCGGCACGTAAATGGTACTAGTAAGTAGAACACCCACGGTTTCAACAATACTTGTGTTTCCGATTGTAACATGACAGCACTTGTTCCAAAATGACTTTGTTGATTGTTAATGTTTGCGCCTTCGCAAATCGGACTGCAAATTTACCACAGCATGTTGGTGCCATGTCATGGCACCAAGCCAAGTTTCATTATTTTCATGCGTGTTTTGGATTTACAGGAATTAAAAACTAAGTTTCTCAATGTTTCCAACCCAGCCACGGCCTTTGGAATTTTGAATTTCATTTCCATTTCTTGCATGGAACCTAGAAATTTACCCGAGGACACACATGTGATTTTTCAACCAACTTTGGTGCCTTTGGAACATGTGCTTGTATTTGAAATTTGAATTATGCACACAAAGGTGACACGTTCCTCCCGAACCACGAGCCTTCTTGAGAGAAGCTCCGATTTGCAAGAAGCTTATACCAAAATTTGTTCCTATTCGGCCAATTATTTTTACCACGACATGGTACTACCATGACATGACACCATGCCAAGTTTCATGATTTTAAAACCAAGTTTCTCAATATTCTCGACCGAGCCACGATGCCCAGATGTTTGAATCTTATTCTCATTTTTTGCATGGGACCTACTCCCTCCTTCCATCTATATAGGGCCTAATGTGTTTTTCAAGACAGCCTTTGACTATTGACAAGATTAATAGCACATGAGATGTATACTATGAAAATTATATTATTGGAAGCTCCTTTGACATACAAATTTGAAGGTATGCTTTGTGTAAGTTGCATGTCATATATTATTGCTCTAACGTCTGGAAAGTTAGCCTCGAAAAACGCATTAGGACCTATATAGATGGAAGGAGGGAGTAGAAATTCACCCGAGGACACAAATGTGATTTTTCAACCAACTTTGGTGCACGGAAACATGTGCTTGTAGTTCAAATTTGAGTTATGCACATTAAATGACCAAACACTCAATTAATGTGTAAATAAGGCCAAACGAAGCCAGAATAATTCCAAAATTTAACAGGGCACTCATGTAGTTCTATGTTGCCTTTGTAAATAAACTCAAGGGGGACAACGTATATTGTTTCGCACTCAAATGTGGCACGTTCCCTCTCAGAACCACGAGCCTTCTTGAGAGAAGCTTTGGTTTGCAAGAAGCTTATACCAAAATCTGTTCCTATTTGGCCATTTTTTACCACAACATGGTAGTACCATGACATGACATCCATGCCAAGTTTCATGATCTTCAGACGTGTTTTGGATTTACAAGAATTTTAAAACCAAGTTTCTCAATGTTCTCAACCCGAGCCACGATGCCCAGATGTTTTAATTTTATTCTCATTTCTTGCATGGGACCTAGAAATTCACCCGAGGACACAAATGTGATTTTTCAACCAACTTTGGTGCACGAGAGCATGTGCTTGTAGCAAATTTCACTTATGCACATTAAATGACCAGAAACTCAATTAATGTACAAAAACGACAAACGAACCCGGAATAATTCCAAAATTTAACAGGGCACTAATGTAGTTCTATGTTGCCTTTGTTAAGAAACTCAACGGTGGGGGGGGGGGCAGCGTATATCGTTTCACACTCAAAGGTGGCAAGTTCCCTCTTAGAACCACGAGCTTCCAAATCGGCCCAATTTTTTACCACAACATGTTAGTGCCATGACATGACACCATTCCAAGTTTCATGATTTCCAGCTGAGTTTTGGATTTACATGAATTTAAAATCTAAGTTTCTCGATGTTCTCGGCAGAGTCATGACGCCCAGATGTTTGAATTTCATTCTCATTTCTTCCATGGGACCTAGAAATTCAACCAAGGACACACATGTGATTTTTCAACCCACTTTGGTGCACCGGAGCATCTGCATGCAATTCATATTTAGATTATGCACATTAAAAGTCCAGAAACTCAATTAACGTATAAAAGGCCAAATGAACCCGAAATAATTCCAAAATTTAACGGCACTCATATAGTTCTATGTTGCCTCTATAAATAAAATCAGGGGGGAGGCAGCGTATATCGTTTCGCACACAAAAAGTTGACACGTTCCCTCTCGGAACCACGAGGCTTGTTGAGAGAATCTCCGGTTTTGCAAGAGGCTTATACCAAAACTTGTCCCAATTCAGCTAAAAATTATACGTATGAAAACAGGGTTTAGATTATCCCGAACATCTCGCTACCTAGACCAATAATGTACTATGACTTGAATTCAACATAAAACGGATACAAATATTTGAATTGGAGAGCGTATGGTACATTTAGTTCATAGTGAAATATGATTACTACTATATGCATGTGTTTTTGTTATCAAGATAATATTTAAATTATTGTATAACTTGACGACAATCGTATTCAAATAAGGAAAATTGATTCAAATTTAGTCCATATGGTAGACGACAATATATATGTAATCATATATTAGATCATGGCATCTGTAATCATATAAAAAGGGACATTACTCTTTCTTTGGTGGGAATTGATTTGTTTTTTGTTGTTGTTGAGGCAAGTGCGAATCGATTTGGTACTATGCAGGGTAATCTTTTTCTCCTGATTTTTTTACATTTTTCTTGTAGTTTTTTCAATGGCATCTATAGCAATATAGTAAAAGGGGACGCGAATCTCTTGTGTCTTGTATGAATTGTTTTTTTACACGTTAAGTTTGTTCTGCCGAACATGGAATCTGCACCTTGTTATCCTGAAATTTTCAAGCTCGAGTATCTTTTGTCTCACCTGCTTTGAAACTCCTGCTTCTTCAACCCGCGTCGCGCCTTGTTATCCCGAAATTTGGACGCGCGCAAGAACTCCCTCCTCATCCGAAATCGCTCCCGCAGCCCAGACACGCAAAATCCCCCTTCTACCCCTCAGCCGGAAATGAAGCTCCACGTCTCGGTGTCAAAACTGGTGGGGGTATGCTGGTAACTTACCCTACATTTTGGACAAGCGCGTCCCTAAGCTTGGCTCCCCCTCCCCCTTCGCCCCCCCCCCCTCCCCATTCATACACCGAGGCCGCCAAAACCTGCAAAACCCCACGCTCCTCCGTCGGCCTCCCGACCGCCGCCCAGCCGGAGACTCTTCCCCGACTACGTCGTCCACCGCAACAGCTCGCCGTCCCTCATCCACCGCACCGGATAAGGATCCGTTGTTGATCTCGTCGTCCCGCCGGATCAGCCGCCCTGTCCTCCACCTCCAAGGAGCTGCCCCGACGTTCGCCTCGTCTATCGCGCCACCTCAATCCCCACAGCGCCGTCTTGACCTGCCCCACTGGAACCGCAGCACCCTCACCAATTCCTCCGATGAAGCCGAGGCCAACTCGGCGCCACCAAGGAGGTTCTGCACTCACCGCTGCATTTTATCTTTTATTCGATCTCACGGGGCTGCCGGTGCTCGATACCGAGCAGACATGGCGTCTCCATCGACGGCACCGTCGCCGGCCACATCATCCACGGCGTCTCTCCCCCATGTCGTTGCTTCCTCGGCGGCGACTTCCACAACGGCACTAGCTGCAGCTGCTCCGGCTCTCGCTCGCGCTGCGGCTCTGTTCTTGCTGTCGGTCGCGCTGCTGCACTGCTCCTGCTTTCGTTCATGCTGCTGCTCTGCTCTTGCTCTCGCTTGCGCTGCTGCTGCTGCACGACCTCCGGCAGCTACAGGAGTTGCTGCTTTAGCACTCGCTCGCGGTGCTACTGCACGACTTGCTCTCTGCTAGTGCGTTCGCTGCTCGAGCGTCTGCTGATTTAGATCACTGCTTCTCTGCTACTAGTGCTCGAATGCCCTAACATCTATTGCAATGCTCTGTTACTAGTTCAATCAGTTTGACGATAAAATTCAGTTTCGACTATGAAGTTCATTTTCTTGATTAAGTTCAGAGTGAACAGTACTTACAAAGATCTGTCGGAGCGGCCGTGGCGCGGTTGATGCGTTTACATCTAGCACTTTTGGTGATGTATTTTACATCATCTATTGCAGATGATATTAGGGTCCCACTTCAAATTAACGTTATGCATCTTGTCATGCTTCAGCCTCGTCACCGTACACCTTAAGCGGAGCTACTCCAACGACGGAACCGTCCATCACAATGAGCAAGACCCTCGGCCGCTGTTTCCAGAGGCCTCGGATCTTCTTCCTCGCCTCCGACAACACACACCAAGATCATCACCATCCTCCACGTCCAACCCAATGATGCCGAGGTCCACAAGGCTATGCCAAAGAGGTTGTACACTCGTCGCATCACTTTGTTTCTCCATTCCTCTGTTCTTCCAATTCATGTGAGCCAAACACCCGAGTTGGTGAAATGCTATGTTTCCAAATGCTCTGTTTTGCACGTGCATTCCTATCCTATTCCTGTGTTTTTCCTATCCCTGCGTTTATAGAATCCTCCAATTCTAAGGAACCCTTACAAATTTACTTCATTTTCAGATTGGCATCAAAGAAAACTATGTGTGTTATGTCCTGCTCCTGCCGTGCCGTCATCCACCCCACCTGAGGTGCACCATCGACAGAAGAGTTCACTACAGCAGAGATCCCCCTGCGGACTTTCTTTCGCTGCCTCAGATCATCTTCCCCATTGCCGGCAGCCATGCCAACTGCATTACCATCATCGAGTGAGCAAATGAACCTGAGGACTACACAGTTCCGGAAGAGAGGTCGCAGTCTTTCGTGTTTGCTTACGTTATACATTGTTTATTATTACCTGCTACTTTATCATTCAATCTTCAGTTCTGAATTGCCCATGGGTCTCATATCGAGCCAGCAACGAATAGTATATGTCTACTATCTGGTTCATCTAGGGTCTTCTATGTGGTTCATGTTGGGTGGGCAACAAACAATAGATGATCCATTGTCTATCTTTTTAAACTGAAGCTATAATCTACCTGCTATCATTAGTTTTGGATCCATCCACTCGTTTGCTACCATCGGTCTTGATTTTTGCATGCACCCCTTAGGCCTTACAAAATCTAACTATTTTTTTATTATGCATGTAAGATATTGTACACAATCGTACTGAACATGTAGAGAAAAAGAGAAGACCGTTGCGTGCGAATATAATGTCATGCAGACGCTGCTCCATGGTGGGCGAAGCCCCCCCCCCCCTCTCCTGCATTTCCAGATTGTATTCCAGAGGAAGATAACTGTTTAGATGGAGATTCAGAAGGAGCCAACCACGCCTGTTTACCACACGAGGTGTTTGCTCTAACACAGCATCTTGATGTTGGTCATATCATGCATATGGCGCCTTCCATTGCTTACATTATACATCTTATATGTCATCGACTTAGTTTAGATTTGCTTTGTGTGCATGCCACCTGTTTGGTTTCTATATCATACTCCCACCATTCCTAAATATTTATCTTTTTAGAGATTTCAACAAGTGACTACATATGGAACAAAATGAGTGAATCTACACTCTAAAATATGTCTATATACATCTGTATGTGGCAGTCCATTTGAAATCTCTAAAAAGGGAGTATATGGGAATTATGCAATGCCATCTTCTTTAGCCAGGCATCATATACGTGAATCATGCAATGCCATCCTGTTTAGCCAGTCATCGTATATGTGAATTGTATCGTGCCATATTTTTTTCCATAATGTATTCCATTTGTCAACAATGTTTATATATTCATCTAGTCTTCATGTGCATCAGCCATTTGAGTTGGTCATGGGAAATCTGGAGTGAAAACAAGGTCTTCTGAGCAGTCAGTGCTACCTGTCGACGCAGATTTCTTGCTGGTTACAGATAGCTCCTTAGAGGAGGATTCAGAGAGAGATGACCAACAGATCCCCCGAGGTGCATGCTCTAACTTGGCTTGGTTATATTGCTCATATCATGCATATGGTGTCTTGCATTGCCATGCCATCTGCTTAGATTTGACATGCTTTGTGTGAATGCCTCATGTTTGCTTTCTATATCAGATATGTGAATTATGCAATGCCATGTTTTTCAGCCAGTTTTCATATATGTGAATTATGCACCGCCACGGAGCCATGCATCATATATGTGAATTATCTCATGCCATCTTTTTTTTCATTACGTATTCCATTTGTCGACAATCTGTGTATATTGAATTACTCTTCATGTGTATTAACCATTTGAGCCGGTTATGGAAAAATCTGGAGTGAAAACAAGGTCTTCAGAGCAGACAATGGTACATGTTGAAGCATATATCTCGCTGGTTACAGGGAGCTCCTCAGAGGAGGATTCAGAGACAGATGGCCAGTCCTATATCCCACCTGAGGTGTATGCTCTAAGTTGCAATGTTTATATTTCTCATATGATGCATATGGTGTCTTGCATTGCTTAGTTTAGACATCATATGCACAATATTGAATTCTATCTGCTTAGTTTAGATATCATACATCCGAGTGCCAGCTGCTTAGTATATGAATCAATTATGTCAATTATATCATGCCATCCTGTATACTTAGACAACATGTATGTGTAATATTTCATCCCAACCTATTTTAGAAAGACATCATATAGTTTTGTCATGTCATCCTGTTTAGGTACTCATCATATGTTGAATTATGCCATTATATCCTGTTAAGTTATCCATCATATATCTGAAATTGTATCATGCTATCCTGTTTAGTTAGGCATCATATATGTGAAATTGTGTCATGCTGTCCTGTTTGGTTAGACAACATATATGTGAATTACCACATCTGCTCATCATACAATGTACATGCGTTCAATTTATTTTCTTGTTTATCAGCCATTTGAATTGGAGGGGTGATGGCGTTATCTAAGGGAGCAAAAACCCGTTCTTCACAAAAGACATTGCTACCCGTCGATGCAGATAGAACCATGGTTGTACTTGGCCCACAAACTAGCCCCACCACACATAATCGAGACTCTTCCAGTTGCACACTTACACCGTTGGGCGTAGAACCAGCTACAACCCATCTAACCGCAACCCCAAATGGATAGTAACCCACTTATAGTTGACAAAGCACCATGTCCACCACATAGTACCCCACACGAGCAGTTTGTAAAGCTACTTTGCAAGGTGCCCAAAGCATGAAGACCACCACAACTAACCCAAACTCCACGTTTAAGCAGAAGAGCAACTGTTCTCAGGTCAGATTCCGTAGCTATGGTCCATACTCCTTTGTTGTTGCATCACTGTATTTACTCATACCAACTACTTTCGAATTTGAAGGATCCAATTGAAACTCCAATGGCGCATAGCAGTATGTTTTAAACCTATTTCTTTAACTGGATTGCTGTTCTAACTTCTTGCTCTATGTTGATTTCAGTTTAAGTTGTATAAACAGTTATGTTCTCATGTGATGCACATTACAAGTGCTGCCAATGTTGTGTAGTTTATCACACTTATATTCTGTCTATGCTGCTGTGTCTTAAAAATATATGAGTTGAACTGTGTCTCTATCTTGATTAGGGAACATAAATTTAAATCATATGGACAATACAGTGACCATAGTACATAGATATATGTTTGTTTCATGCTGTTATCCTGTCCACCTTACTATTGAACCGGTTTACCAAAATGAGTTTGGTATACTACAAGCTAAATCTGTGATGTGTCTGCTTGTTTCTCTTGTAGTATGCAAACAGAATATTGGAGAAGAGCACCCCACTATGCACGTAGAGAAAGTAATGCAGATAATGTTCAAGATAGTGAGACAACCCTGTTGGTCTCCAAGAAAGGTGATAAAAACGATCTTGTAGACAGTGAGAAAACCCCATAGTCCTGCGTTGATGTAGTGTTCGAGTTACTGGCCAAGCATCACCGGGCACAAGCTCTTCGAACTTCGCTGCTGAATCACTTGGCTTATTCAGTCTCAGCTACAAGCTAAAAGGCATCAACACCGTGTGTTGCGGCAAGAAGTCAAGGATTTTAAGTCCCGAGAATTGACAAGATTTTCTTGTGCAACAAAGAAGCGTTGGAGGATTTAAGCGCCAAACAAGAGAAAGTTAATAAGATTGATAAGCATCTTGCCAGCATTATGGGTACCTGTGATATTGTTTCTTGAACTCTTCTCAAGTGGTTTCGATTCTGGACTTGTTTTGTCAGCGGCGTTTATATCTTTGTTGTGTTCCCTATATTTGCACTGGTGGCGAACTTTGATGCCCAGTGGATGTAATATGTGTAATAGTCGTGATAGCCTAGCATAAGTTGCTTGCTTATTTATTTCCTTATTGTCTTGTTTATTTGTTTGCTTGTAGTCAGTGCAGTCCTTTTTCCGCGATTTGCTAGTGGCTGCAATAACCTATTTTTTAAAACTAGGCCACAATAACCATGTACCAATATTTACTGTAGTGACACTGAGCTTCCTATGGGTCGTAGAAACAGTGGGCCTTCTACGGGCCGTAGAAACAGTAGGCCTTCATACGGGTCGTAGAAACATTGGGCCTTCTACGGGCAGTAGAAACAATGGGCCTTCTACGGGCCATATAATCAATGGGCCTTATACGGGCCGTATGATCGATTGGCCAAACATGGGCCAATAACAGGCCGCATTATGGCCGTAAACGGGCTAGAGTTGGAATCGTCCGTTCATGGGCCGACCATAACGGGCCATCGTTAATAGGCCGTATTTGATGATGCTATGAAAACGGCCCAACATATTAACGGACCACAAATGGGCCGACTGTAACCACGGCTGAATTTGGCCCACAACAGAAAATGATAGTAACGGGTCGTAAGTAAACGAATGCTGGAAATGAGCCCAAGAATAGATGGGCTTTGAGAAGGCCGAAAGATAACATGGGCTGGAAACGGCCCAACTGAATAACGGGCCCTTAATGGGTATAAAGTGATACAATGTTCATTACGGGCCAGTTTCACCACGGGCCGTTAATGGGTGTAAAGTGATACACTGTTCATTGTGGGCCAGTTTCACCATGGGCCGTTAATAGGCCAAGAGTTACATAGGGCCTCATATGGTCCAAAAGACGTCATGGACCATACATGGCCCAGAAGTGAAAACGGGCTGGAATCATATTGGATGGCCCAGATGACGCTACTGGACCTAATTCGGACAGGGCGAAACGGGGCTTGGATTAGCGGGTTGTAAATGGGCTATATGCGAACAGGTCGTTAACAGGCTTTCCATGGGCCAGCCCGCCACCTTTTGACCAAGTCAAACGGGCCGACCTTTTCACAGGAATGGGCCTCTGTTGGGCCGTGCCACGTGTCGACGTATCATAGGCACCTTCTGTCCAATGAGTGGATGACATTTGTCCCAACGATGAGCCGACACGTGTTTCCTCCAGCCAATGATGATTTTACATGTGGAAAATCCCCATTGGTCAGGCCTGTTAACGGGTTATCAGATCCAAAACCCGACCCGACAGCTTAACGGCGTTCCGTTACGATGGATGCCATGTGTCGGTCACCCTTGACGAAAGCACTTCTGTGACGCGCGATTTATCGTCATGGAAGTGGACACTTCCGTGATGATAATTTTGGTAATGTCATGGAACACTTCTACGACAGCACATGTATGACTATCTTGATTCTATCATAAATTTGTCATGGATGTACATGCATGACAAAAAACGCGACCTACTATGATAAACACGTATCATCACGAAAGTGTATTTTTTTGTAGTGATAACACATTTCACTAGAATTTGTTAAGGAAAGGCAGTAGCTAGCGAACTGAACATGGGTCCTTATAGTGAGCTAATAAGACAAGCTACTCCTCATTGTCGGAGATATCAATGACGATTGGCTCCATGGACATTGAAGAGGGCGAGGCCTCCGCATCATGGGTGCCCTTGTTGTAGTGGTGAGTTGCCTGAGCCGCTCCGGGCATCAACCAGCTGGCTCTCGAGATGAGGTAAGCATGTGCACACTGAGAAAACACCTCGTAGTCTTCGTCAAAGGCACCGACGGTGGTCTCGAGAAAACGCCATGAACTGTCGTTTAAAGCAGCAAACCGCGTCGCGGCATCGGCGCACGAGGCGTCAACGGTGGCCTCGGCGGCGAGGTGCTCCTCCAAGATCTCGGGGTCGGCACGAATGGCAGCCATCATGACCTCATCCGCGCATGCGGCCACGATTTGCTTCTCCGCTGCCAAATGCTCCTTGAGGTCCTGGCTATACTGCGTGCACCATGGCTTAGGCCGGCACTTATTTGGTGGACGGGTCGGTGATTTGGGTGGAAGGTGTCGCGCTCGCGCCGGCGGTCGGGCCAAGTGGGATGTGGAAGGAGGAGGAGGATGGGGGTCGGGTGTGGATTACCTGCCTAGATAGGCGAGGCCGAGCAGCGTGAAGGAGGGTCGCCCGGCAGCGAGGCGGCGTGTCAGAAGCAAGGAGTAAAGGTTTCAACTTGGAACGGAAGGCGGAAAGAGAAATGTGGCTTTTGGTAAGGGGAGGGGCGGAGGTAGATATTTCCGCGGAAGCCGAAAATTTGGAATCGCTTCAGCCAAAAAACTGGCGCGCAAAGTGTCATCAGACAAGGTCCAAAGATATTGTGTGCTGCATCTCACACGGTTGGTTATAATAAACTGTGTGGGATCTACTTGATTTTTGGTCTTGATTTGAATTACATAATGGGTCACAGCAGCCATGGACGGTATTTGAATTGCTAGACCTTTTATCTCCAGTGATCATAAAAGAATTGGAATTATTCAGGGCTCGTTTGGACATTATTATGCATTAAGAGAGTTTTCAATGCATTTATGTGCATAATTCAAATTTGAACTACATGCACATGATCTAGTGCATATAAATTCATCGAAAAATCAAATATTTGTCCTTGGGTGCATGCTTAGGTCCCATGCAAGAAATGGGAATGAATTTCAAACACCATGGCACCATTGATTGCTGGCAAAACAGTGAGATGCCTGGTTTTAAATTCAAATAATTCCAAAACTCGTCTGAAATTCATGAAACTTGGCGTGCTATCATCGAGCGGGATCAACATGCCATGGTACAAATTCTGTCCCATTTGGGGCAGGTTTGGGTATACGCTTCTCACAAACCGGAGCTTCTCACAACAAGCATGATGGTTTTCGGTAGAGAACGTCCCACCTTTGGGGACGAAACGATATCCATTGCCTCTTATTGGTTTCAAGTTTTTTTCTCATGTCAACATAGAACAACAGGAGTGTTGTGTGAATTTTTGTGATTTTTCGGGGTTCGTTTGGACATTTTTATGCATTAACTGAGTTTTCAATGCATTTATGTGCATAATTTAAATTTGAACTACATGCGCATTCTCTAGTGCATATAAATTCATTGAAAAATCAAATCTTTGTCCTTTTCTGCATGCTTAGGTCCCATGCAAGAAATGGGAATGAATTTCAGACACCATGGCAACGTTGATTGCCGGCAAAATAGTGAGATGTCGGGTTTTTAAATTCTAGTAAGTCCAAAACTCGTCTGAAATTCATGAAACTTGGCATGCTATCATGGAGCGGCATCAACATGACGTAGTACACATTTTGTCCCATTTGGGGCAGGTTTGGGTATATGCTTCACACAAACCAGAGCTTCTCACAACAAGCATGATGGTTTTCTGTAGGGAACGACCACCTTTGGGCACAAAACGATATCCATTGCCTCTTATTGCTTTCAAGTTTTTTTCTCGTGTCAACATAGAACAACAGGAGTGTTGTGTGAATTTTTGTGATTTTTTGGGGTTCGTTTCGACATTTTTATGCATTAACTGATTTTTTAATGCATTTATGTGCATAATTCAAATTCGAGCTACATGTGCATGCTCCAGTGCATATAAATTTGTTGAAAAATCAAATCGGTGTCCTTGGGTGCATGCTTAGGTCCCATGCAAGAAATGGGAATTAATTTCAAACACCATGGCACCGTTTATTGCCGGCAAAACAGTGAGATGCATGTTTTTTAAATTCTATTAAATCCAAAACTCGTCTGAAATTCATGGAACTTGGCGTGCTATCATAGAGCGGCATCAACATGTCATGGTACAAATTCTGTCCCATTTCGGGCAGGTTTGGGTATATGCTTCTCACAAACCGGAGCTTCTCACAACAAGCATGATGGTTTTCAGTAGGGAACGTCCCACCTTTGGGGACGAAACGATATCCATTGCCTCTTATTGCTTTCAAGTTTTTTTTCTCGTGTCAACATAAAACAACAGGAGTGTTCTGTGAATTTTTGTGATTTTTCAAGGTTCGTTTGGAAATTTTTATGCATTAATTGAGTTTTCCATGCATTTTCATCATAATTCAAATTTGAACTACATGCGCATTCTCCAGTACATATAAATTCATTGAATAATCAAATATGTGTCCTTGGGTGCATGCTTAGGTCCCATGCAAGAAATGGGAATGACTTTCAACCACCATGGCACCGTTGATTGCCGGCAAAACAGTGAGATGCATGGTTTTTAAATTCTAGTAAATCCAAAACTCGTCTGAAATTCATGAAATTTGGCATGCAATCATGGAGCGGCATCAACATGCCGTGGTACAAATTTTGTCCCATTTGGGGCAGGTTTGGGTATATGCTGCTCACAAACCGGAGCTTCTCACAACAAGCATGATGTTTTTCGGTAGGGAACGTCCCACCTTTGGGGATGAACCGATATCCATTGCCTCTTATTGCTTTCAAGTTTTTTTCTCGTGTCAACATAGAACAACAGGAGTGTTGGTTGAATTTTTGTGATTTTTCGGGGTTCGTTTGGACATTTTTATGCATTAACTGAGCTTTCAATGCATTTATGTGCATAATTCAAATTTGAACTACATGCGCATGCTCCAGTGCATATAAATTCATTGAAAAATCAGATATTTGTCCTTGGGTGCATGCTTAGGTCCCATGCAAGAAATGGGAATGAATTTCAAACACCATGGCACCGTTTATTGCCGGAAAAACAGTGAGATGCCTGGTTTTTAAATTCTAATAAATCCAAAACTCGTCTAAAATTCATGAAACTTGGCGTGCTATCCTGGAGCGGCATCAACATGTCGTGGTACAAATTTTGTCCCATTTGGGGCAGGTTTGGGTATATACTTCTCACAAACCGGAGCTTCTCACAGCAAGCATGATGGTTTTCAGTAGGGAACGTCCCACCTTTCGGGACGAAATGATATCCATTGCGTCTTATTGCTTTCAAGTTTTTTTCTCGTGTCAACATAGAACAATAGGAGTGTTGTGTGAATTTTTGTGATTTTTTGGGGTTCGTTTGGAAATTCTTATGCATTAACTGAGTTTTCAATGCATTTATGTGCATAATTCAAATTTGAACTACATGCGCATGCTCTAGTGCATATAAATTCATTGAAATATCAAATCTGTGTCCTTGGATGCATGCTTAGGTCCCATGCAAGAAATGGGAATGAATTTCAAACACCATGGCACCGTTGATTGTCGGCAAAACAGTGAGATGCCTGGTTCTTAAATTCTAGTAAATACAAAACTCATCTGAAATTCATGAAACTTGGCATGCTATCATGGAGCGGCATCAACATGTCGTGGTACAAATTTTGTCCCATTTGGGGCAGCTTTGGGTATATCCTTCTCACAAACCAGAGCTTCTCACAACAAGCATGATGGTTTTTGGTAGGGAATGTCCCACCTTTGTGGACGAAACGATTTCCATTGCCTCTTATTGTTTTCAAGTTTTTTTCTCGTGTCAACATAGAACAACAGGAGTGTTGTATGAATTTGTTTGATTTTTCGGGGTTCGTTTGGACATTTTTATGCATTAACTGAGTTTTCAATGCATTTATGTGCATAATTCAAATTTGAACTACATGTGCATGCTCTAGTGCATATAAATTCGTTGAAATATCAAATCTTTATCCTTGGGTGCATGCTTATGTCCCATGCAAGAAATGGGAATGAATTTCAAACACCATGGCACCGTTGATTGCCGTCAAAAAGTGAGATGCCTAGTTTTTTAATTCTAATAAGTCCAAAACTCGTCTGAAATTCATGAAACTTGGCGTGCTATCCTGGAGCGGCATCAACATGCTGTGGTACAAATTTTGTCCCATTTGGGGCAGGTTTGGGTATATGCTTCTCACAAACCGGAGCTTCTTACAACAAGCATGATGGTTTTCGGTAGGGAACGTCCCACCTTTGGGGACGAAACGATATTCAATCCCTCTTATTGCTTTAAAGTTTTTTTCTCTTGTCAACATAGTCAACAGGAGTGTTGAGTGACTTTTTGTGATTTTTTGGGGTTCGTTTGGACATTTTTATGCATTAACTGCGTTTTCAATGCATTTATGTGCATAATTCAAATTTGAACTACATGCGCATGCTCTAGTGCATATAAATTCGTTCAAAAATCAAATCTGTGTCCTTGGGTGCATGCTTAGGTCCCATGCAAGAAATGGGAAACAATTTCAAACACCATGGCACCATTGATTGCCGGCAAAACAGTGAGATGCCTGGTTTTTAAATTCTAGTAAATCCAAAACTCGTCAGAAATTCATGAAACTTGGAGTGCTATCATTGAGGGGCATCAACATGTCGTGGTACAAATTTTTTTCCCATTTGGGGCAGGTTTGGGTATAGGTTCTCACAAACCGGAGCTTCTCACAACAAGCATGATGGTTTTCGGTAGGGAACGTCCCACCTTTTGGGACGAAACGATATCCATTGCCTCTTATTGCTTTCAACTTTATTTCTCGTGTCAACATAGAACAACAGGAGTGTTGTGTCAATTTTTGTGAATTTTCCGGGCGCGTTTGGACATTTTTATGCATTAACTTAGTTTTCGATGCATTTATGTGCATAATTCAAATTCGAACTACATGTGCATGCTCCAGTGCATTTAAATTCGTTGAAAAATAAAATCTTTGTCCTTGGGAATTAATTTCAAACACCATGGCACCGTTGATTGCCGGCAACACAGTAAGATGCCTGGTTCGTAAATTCTATTAAATCCAAAACTCGTGTGAAACTCATGAAACTTGGCGTGCTATCATGGAGCGGCATCAACATGCCATGGTACAATTTTTGTCCCTTTTGGGGCAGGTTTGGGTATATGCTTCTCACAAACCGGAGCTTCACACAACAAGCATGATGGTTTTCGGTAAGGAATGTCCCACCTTTGGGGACAAAATGATATCCATTGCCTCTTATTGCTTTCATGTTTTTTTCTCGTGTCAACATAGAACAACAAGACTGTTGTGTGAATTTTTGTGATTTTTCGGGGTTCGTTTGGACATTTTTATGCGTTAACTGAGTTTTCAAAGCATTTATGTGCATAATTTAAATTTGAACTACATGCGCATTATCCAGTGCATATAAATTCGTTGAAAAATCAAATCTTTGTCCTTTGGTGCATGCTTAGGTCCCATGCAAGAAATGGGAATGAATTTCAGACACCACGGCACCGTTGATTGCCGGCAAAATAGTGAGATGCATGGTTTTTAAATTCTAGTAAATCTAAAACTCGTCTGAAATTCATGAAACTTGGCATGCTATCATGGAGCGGCATCAACATGACGTGGTACAAATTTTGTCCCATTTGGGGCAGGTTTGGGTATATGCTTCACACAAACCGGAGCTTCTCAACACAAGCATGATGGTTTTCGGTAGGGAACGTCCCACCTTTGGGGACGAAGCGATATCCATTGCCTCTTATTGCTTTCAAGTTTTTTCTCGTGTCAACATAGAACAACAGGAGTGTTGTGTGATATTTTGTGATTTTTTAGGGTTCATTTGGACATTTTTATGCATTAACTTAGTTTTCAATGCATTTCTGTGCATAAATCAAATTTGAACTACATGTGCATGCTCCAGTGCATTTAAATTCGTTGAAAAATCAAATCTTTGTCCTTGGGTGCATGCTTAGGTCCCATGCAAGAAATGGGAATTAATTTCAAACACCATGGCACCGTTGATTGCCGGCAAAACAGTAAGATGCCTGGTTTGTAAATTCTATAAAATCCAAAACTCGTGTGAAACTCATGAAACTTGGCGTGCTATCATGGAGCGGCATCAACATGTCATGGTACAAATTCTGTCCCATTTGCGGCAGGTTTCGATATATGCTTCTCACAAACCGGAGCTTCTCACAACAAGCATGATGGTTTTTGAGGGAACGTCCCACCTTTGGGGACGAAACGATATCCATTGCCTCTTATTGCTTTCAAGTTTTTTTCTCGTGTCAACATAAAACAACAGGAGTGTTGTGTGAATTTTTGTGATTTTTCAGGGTTCGTTTGGACATTTTTATGTATTACTTGAGTTTTTCATGTATTTTGAGCATAATTCAAATTTGAACTACATGCGCATTCTCTAGTGCATATAAATTCATTGAATAATCAAATATGTGTCCTTGGGTGCATGCTTAGGTCCCATGCAAGAAATGCGAATGAATTTCAAACACCATGGCACCGTTGATTGCCGGCAAAACAGTGAGATGCATTGTTTTTAAATTCTAGTAAATCCAAAACTCGTCTGAAATTCATTAAATTTGGCATGCTATCATGGAGCGGCATCAACATGCCGTGGTACAAATTTTGTCCCATTTGGGGCAGGTTTGGGTATATGCTGCTCACAAACCGGAGCTTCCCACAACAAGCATGATGGTTTTCAGTAGGGAATGTCCCACCTTTGGGGACGAAGCGATATCCATATCCTCTTATTGCTTTCAAGTTTTTTTCTCATGTCAACATAGAACAACAGGAGTGTTGTGTGAATTTTTGTGATATTTATGGGTTCGTTTAGACATTTTTATGCATTAACTAATTTTTCAATGCATTTATCTGCATAATTCAATACTACATGCGCATGCTCCAGTGCATATAAATTCGTTGAAAAATCAGATCTTTGTCCTTGGGTGCATGCTTAGGTCCCATGCAAGAAATGGAAATGAATTTGAAACACCATGGCACCGTTGATTGCCAGAAAAACAGTGAGATGCCTGGTTTTTAAATTCAAATAAATCCAAAACTCGTCTAAAATTCATGAAACTTGGCGTGCTATCCTGGAGCGGCATCAACATGACGTGGTACAAATTTTATCCCATTTGGGGAAGGTTTGGGTCTATGCTTCTCACAAAACGGAGCTTCTCACAACAAGCATGATGGTTTTCAGTAGGGTACGTCCCACCTTTGGGGACGAAACGATATCCATTGCCTCTTATTGCTTTCTAGTTTTTTTCTCATGTCAACATAGAACAACAGGAGTGTTGTGTGAATTTTTGTAATTTTTCAGGGTTCGTTTGGACATTTTTATGCATTAACTGCGTTTTCAATGCATTTATGTGCATAATTCAAATTTGAACTACATGTGCATGCTCCAGTGCATATAAATTCGTTGAAAACTCAAATCTGTGTCCTTGGGTGCATGCTTAGGTCCCATGCAAGAAATGGGAATGAATTTCAAACACGAGGGCACCATTGATTGCCGGGAAAACAATGAGATGCCTGGTTTTTAAATTCTAGTAAATCCAAAACTCGTCTGAAATTCATGAAACTTGGTGTGCTATCATGGAGCGGCATCAACATGTCGGGGTACAAATTTTATCCCATTTGGGGCAGGTTTGGTATATGCTTCTCACAAACCAGAGCTTCTCACAACAAGGATGATGGTTTTCGGTAGGGAACGTCCCACCTTTCGGGACGAAATGATATCCATTGCCTCTTATTGCTTTCAAGTTTTTTTCTCGTGTCAACATAGAACAGCAGGAGTGTTGTGTGATTTTTTGTGATGTTTCGGGGTTCGTTTGGAAATTCTTATGCATTAACTGAGTTTTCAATGCATTTATGAGCATAATTCAAATTTGAACTACATTCGCATTCTCCAGTGCATATAAATTCGTTGGAAAATCTAATTTGTGTCCTTGGATGCATGCTTAGGTCCCATGCAAGAAATGGGAATGAATTTCAAACACCATGGCACCGTTGATTAACGGCAAAACAATGAGATGCCTGGTTTTTAAATTCTAGTAAATCCAAAACTCGTCTGAAATTCATGAAACTTGGCATGCTATCATGGAGCGGCATCAACATGCCTTGGTACAAATTTTGTCCCATTTGTGGCAGGTTTGGGTATATGTTGCTCACAAACCGGAGCTTCTCGCAACAAGCATGATGGTTTTTGGTAGGGAATGCCCCACCTTTGTGGACGAAACTATATCCATTGCCTCTTATTGCTGTCAAGTTTTTTTCTCGTGTCAACATAGAACAATAGGAGTGTTGTGTGAATTTTTGTGATTTTTCGGGGTTCGTTTGGACATTTTTGTGCATTAACTGAGTTTTCAATGCATTTATGTGCATAATTCAAATTTGAACTACCTGCGCATTTTTATGCATTAACTGAGTTTTTGTGATTTTTTGGGGTTCGTTTGGACGAAACTATATCCATTGCCTCTTATTGCTTTCAAGTTTTTTTCTCGTGTCAACATAGAACAATAGGAGTGTTGTGTGAATTTTTGTGATTTTTCGGGGTTCGTTTAGACATTTTTATGCATTAACTGAGTTTTCAATGCATTTATGTGCATAATTCAAATTTCAACTACATGCGCATGCTCTAGTGCATATAAATTCGTTGAAATATCAAATCTTTCTCCTTGGGTGCATGCTTAGGTCCCATGCAAGAAATGGGAATGAATTTCAAACACCATGGCACCTTGATTCCCGTCAAAACAGTGAGATGCCTGGTTTTTAAATTCTAATAAATCCAAAACTCGTCTAAAATTCATGAAACTTGGCGTGCTATCCTGGAGCGGCATCAAATGTCGTGGTACAAATTTTGTCCCATTTGGGGCAGGTTTGGCTATATGCTTCTCACAAACCGGAGCTTCTCACAACAAGCATGATGGTTTTCGGTAGGGAACGTCCCACCTTTGGGGACGAATCGATATTCATTTCCTCTTATTGCTTTCAAGTTTTTTTCTCATGTCAAAACAGAACAACAGGAGTGTTGTGTGAATTTTTGTGATTTTTTGGGGTTCGTTTGGGCATTTTTTATGCATTAACTGCGTTTTCAATGCATTTATGTGCATAATTCAAATTTGAACTACATGTGCATGCTCTAGTGCATATAAATTTGTTGAAAAATATAATATGTGTCCTTGGGTGCATGCTTAGGTCCCATGCAAGAAATGGGAATGAATTTGAAACACCATAGCACCGTTGATTGCCGGCAAAACAGTGAGATGCCTGGTTTTTAAATTCTAGTAAATCCAAAACTCGTCTAAAATTCATGAAACTTGGCATGCTATCATTGAGCGGCATCAACATGTCATGGTACAAATTTTGTCCCATTTGGGGCCGGTTTGGGTGTAGCTGCTCACAAACCGGAGGTTCTCACAACAGGCATGATGGTTTTCGATAGGGAAAGTCCCACCTTTGGGGACGAAACGATATCCATTGCCTCTTATTGCTTTCAAGTTTTTTTCTTGTGTCAACATCGAACAACAGGAGTGTTGTGTGAATTTTTGTGATTTTTCGGGGTTCGTTTTGACATTTTTATGCATTAACTGAGTTTTCAATGCATTCATGTGCATAATTCAAATTTGAACTACATGTGCATGCTCTAGTGCATATAAATTCGTTGAAAAATCAAATCTGAGTCCTTGGGTGCGTGCTTAGGTCCCATGCAAGAAATGGGAATGAATTTCAAACACCAGGACACCGTTGATTGCCGGCAAAACATTGAGATGCCTGGTTTTTAAATTCTAGTAAATCCAAAATTCGTCTGAAATTCATGAAACTTGGCATGCTATCGTGGAAGGGCACTCGACATGCTGCGTATTTTCCGTGTCCATTTTGAGAGAAGGCGCACTCGAATAATGACAGCCAACAAACGCATTTTGAAAAAAATAACTGCCACTTTGATATCTCAAACGTTTGTATAATTCAAACCGTGTGCGTTCGGTTAACCAGTCATGTGACGCCATGTGTCTTGGTTTTAATGGCTATAGGAGGTCCCGTGTGGACAGTTGCTTGACTGAACGGGAGGCGTGCGACCGCAGTTCGGTGCGCAGGCTCACCGGGAAGCGTAAAGCTGTTCAACACACGATTTGTGCATCTCTTCAACGCAAACGGTTCAGATTACGGTATGCAAATTAAAGCCAGAGTTCGGCGCTAAGCCAAGGGACACTGCGATTTGTCAAAATATGCAGCTAGAAATCAATATCACCATCTATTTTTTGCAACTAAAATTCAGTAATTAAGCATACATTTCATTCATACTAGAGATTAAGCAGTCGTTCTCACCGGGAAGCGAGACAGCATTGCACCGCCGCCCGCCTCGCTCCCACTGGTCTATATTAATAGCGCAGCCGAGCTGCCGCACCCCCCATCCTTGCCACACACACAATTCCTCTCTCTCCGCTCGCATCCTCGACGCCACTCTGAGTCCTCAAAGCCGTCAGTGTACGAGGATGTCGTCGAAGTGCCCCATCGGAGGGAGTGGCGACACCGGAGCTGCTGAAGCACCGGAGCACGGCGTGAATATGGAGACATAGGTTCCCTTCCCCGCTGATGAGGTGGAGAACAAGACTGCCAACAAGCAGAGGTGGGTCGAGAAAGAACCGCAAGCGACTCCAGCAGGCCTAGACTTCAACAACAACCTTCCCAATGATATGTTGATAGTCATCATATCCCTCCCTCCCAATTAGAAATCGGGCAAGGACAGCTGCCGTTTCCCGGCGGTGGCGCACCCTTTGGCTCTGCACCCCTGTCGACCTCCTCCACGCCCACAAGCTGTGCCATGGCTATCACCAAAGCTTGGATGCATTCTGCCACATCCTCGACAGTCACCATGGCCCAATCAAAGGCCTTATCGCGGGCAAGTTCCATTCCAATGGCAGGGAGCGAGGCAAGCTTGATGAGTGGTTCCGATCCCGCGCCATAGATCAGCTCGAGAAGCTAAATTATAATGATGGGCATATGAGCTTGCCAACGTCCGCACTCCGCTCCGCGCCCATGCTACACCTCGGCAAGTTCATGAACTGCCATCCCCCCCTTAATGACGCGCCCGCTCTTTTTCTACCACGACTGAAGCACCTCGATCTTGTCGCCGTCCGCATCCCAAAGGATGACATGGATCGCCTGCTCCGCGGCTGTACTTCACTTGAGTTCCTTCGTCTCCAGGCGATGAATTGGCCGAGTACCTTGCACATCACCTCCAAGACTCTCCGCACTATTTATGTGTGTTGCTGGTGCTGCAACGAGAGATCACAAAAGGTGGACCACAATATGGTCATCCAGGACACACCTTCACTTGAGATATTACTTGTAGTTGATAAACAAGGTCCAACAAGAATCAATGTCATTTCTACACCGTAATTGAAAGTGGTGTTCTACTCGTTTGTCAAATACTACAACTTTCAGGTACAACAGTCGCCTTATATACCTCTCCTTCTTGATATCAACGTTATAACTAGTCTTGAAGATGTATGGTCGTCTGTCATCCAAATGACTTCACCTGCACTATGGGCACAAAGAAGGTCTTGGCACTAGAATCTGTCGTCCCCAACCTGGACCAAGTTTTCAGTTGCACGAGATGCTTTCCGTGCTGAAGAAGTCAGTATATCGAGGCGATGTTCCTTTCCTGTTAAATGTTAACCATAAGGGAGTTCAATTTTTTGCACCTTATCCCAAGTTCACAAGGACAATGCACTACTATTTCTGAAGGAATTTTGGAGCATTTTAGGACATACACCCCCACCCCATATTGGTTGCTTCATTCATATGGTTACAATCATCCATAATAATTTCTCTTTTGGATTCATCTGTACTAGTTTTCTTAGGGAATTTTTCATCCAACCCAACCTCTTGTGCAGAAGGCTACATGTTTCTAGATTGTAATCAAGTGCCCATGTTAATCATGCCAGATCGAAGATGGCATGTTGGTGCACTTTATTAATCCTGCAAACCAAATGGGCGTGTAGCAGTGTTCAAAACTGCATGTAGGCACTAACACGTTCTCTTCTTTTGCAGTGCATATTATGCCCGGTGGATGATGTTTATAACGACAATCACATCGAATGCCTAGATCAGCATCTCTCAAATATTACTTTGAACTCCTACCAAGGGACCCCCACCGTAAATTACACTTGCCAGGTTCTTTCTTGCCAGAGCAAAGGTGCTGAGTGTACTGAGGTCAAACACGCATTTAATTAGGAAAGATCAATGGTATGATCTGGAGAGCCGGCTGGTACTGTTGAATGGAAGTGCCTCTAAAAATGCCAAAGTTCGTATGGGAAGAACATATGGCAAAGCAATTGGAAATCAATATGTCAAACCCATACATGACTTGCAGTGGCTTATCCCTTTTCAGAAATGATGCAGCTTGCAATGTTTAATTCGGGTGATGTAATCTTTGAATTTGAACCTTGCAATATTTATGATATTTGTTATATTGAACCGTTTATGTTCTCTTGTCTCAATGCAAACAGTTCATCTGGGTGAACCGCATGTCCTACATCGCACACACCTTGATCTGGCTGACCGTTTCTTTTTTGTTGCCTAATCACAAACAGTTCATCCGAGTGAACCGTATGTTGTACATCACACACACCTTGATATGGCTGACCATTTCTTTCGTGTTGTCTAATCACAAACAGTTCATCCCAGTGAACCGTATGTTGTACATCGCACACACCTTCATCTGGCTGCCCGTTTCTTTTGTTCCTACTCATCAAAAACGGTTAATTGAACTGAACCGTATGCCCCAAATCGCACACGCAACTAAAATCTGAACCGTGTTTGATGCATCCATCATCGCAAACGTTTTGCGCCTTTTTAATGGTTTCTTTTACACCACCATTTGCGATTATTGCATCACACACAGTTTCGTCGAAGGGTCTCTGATCGTAGTGTCGTGTTAGCAGCATCCTGCAGTAGTGATGACATCGATCTTGGTTTCGCCTTCTTGCCACTCAGAGGTTGGATGGAGCATCAAGGATTTCAGTCTTGCGGTGGCCACGTGTTGCGGGCTGGCAGGAAGAGTTGGGTGTGTTCTGCAGAGACCAGGTAATCAATGTCATTTCCGACAGGTACCTGAAGTACACACTTCTAAATTTGGTTGTTTATTTATCCTCAAAGCTGGTTCCCTCATACTTTTTCTTAGAAACATGATCAAAGATACAAAATTTTTACTTCTGAAGCAGAATTGGCAGTATAGTGTGCATTCCCTATTGACCTGTTCATGCCAATGGCAGAAGTATGTGATTCATCCAACCCAATTCAAGTTAACTTGAGTGCAGTAGTAGATAAACATTCACTTACAAATGCTACTCCAAATGGATAGTCATAGTAGTACGCAGGCAGTGTAAAATGTGTTTTTGTTAGTTCATTGAAATTTAGAGATCAACCTGATGGTACTTCATTTTTATTCTAATCTTCCAAATGCTATAGGAAATGAAGTTTCTTCCTCAATCAAGTTACAGTCCTTGGTTCATTCTTGCCCTTTGCACCATGGGCGCAACGGGTCATCTAGTAGATTGAAATGCTGACAGTGAAGCTGAGAATGGTTGATGTGGATCTAGCTTCTGTCCAGTGGAAAGCAAAGCTGTCTAAATCTCATTTCACTCGTGGTCATGCGTAGCATTTGTGACAGCCTAGTTTTTGCCCTCTCTCTTTGCCTGATTTTTAGTTGATTTGGATTTGAATTTGAAATTTTTGAATCACTCCAGACGGACTTAAACACTTGGGTACCCCCTTGACTTTCACCCAAGTGACTTATTTCTCTCCCTAAGCCATCATTTCTTCTCTGATCCATCTCAAAATAATATTATGAATATTTTTCTCTAATGAAAAATATTCATTTTCTCTCTAAAACCCTGACTAGCCCCTTGTGTTCCAAAGCAACCCCAACTTTTCTTGCCCACAAAAATCTGAGAAAATTCCCACATATTCTTTGAGCCCTAGGGCACCTTCCTGAGCAAAAATATTTCATCACTTTTTGGAATATTTTTGCTACATAAAATATTTTATGTTCTTGACAGAAATGGTAGTTTCTATAGCAACTACCATTTTACTTGCTCAATTGTGGCTGAATTTTCTTGTGCATCATCACTGTCGGTGTTCTGGGAACGGAGGTCCCAGACTTGCTACTCATGCAGGCCTGGCGTGGCGGCGGGCAGAACAGCCCATCTTCATCAACAAGGCATCCAAGACCTTCGTGAGGGACCAAGCCTCGCGAGGCGGACGACGCAAGACTTCCTCTGGAGTGGCCTAGCCAGGAAGCCTCACGAGGAGCGGAGATATCAAGGCAGGGCAAACCTCACAAGGCACTCGTGACGTGAGCCATGACGAACGGCGCCAGTGCGCACAGCGTCCGTGTTTCCTCTTTGGTGCTAAGGAGGCAAGCGTAGACGAAGAGTACCGAGGCATCAGGCAAAGGTTTCCATATTGGTACAACAAGACCAAGACCAGGAGGACGGCAAGGCGGAGGTCATTGTGGAGCCCAAGACGGCATCATCCCAGGGCTTTTCGCAGGCGAAGACCCCTTTTGCCAGGATTGTTTGTACTAGATGTCCCCCTTCAAATTTTCCCGCCGTTGTTGGCTCCCTTCCCGCTCAACATTTGGGAAGAGGACCAGGGCCTATATAAGTAGAGCTAGCCACCATTGTAGAAAAAAGCTGAACCGAGGTGGAACGGAGAGAGCAGTTCATCGACTCCTCACACCACAAGTTCATACGCACAAGAACACCTCAACCTCAGGAGGTTGTTCTTCCCTTGTACTGTTCATCATCAGCACAAGAGGCAATCCACCACCACCACCTTTGGAGTAGGGTATTACACCACAAGCGGTGGCCCGAACCGATATAAACCCCGTGTCTTTTTGTGTGTTGTGAGTTAAATCGAGTTCGTCCGCGAGATCTTAGCGAGCTAGAGCGTAGATCGGTAGGAGGGAAAGACTTCGCGCGCACCCAGTGTTCGAACCTTAAGGGTTTGCCGGAACCCCACATCCAACATTTGGCGCGCCAGGTAGGGGTGCGCCGTGGTTTCCCTTCCATCGGTTCGTCGCTTCGTCGCTCCGTCGCTTCCATGGCGGACGCTCGCCGTGCTCGAGCTGAGCGTCGGGCTGCCCTCTCCGCCCGCGTCGCTCAGACGGCTCCTGTAGGCGGGCCACCTCGTCGTTCTCCATCTCCCATTGCCAACGCTGCCACCAGCCCTATGGGGAATGAGCAGCAGGCGTCCTCGCTGCATCCTTCGGTGCGGCAAGATGGCCGTACCGCTACTCCATCGCTCACCCCTGCTGGTTCTTCGTCCCGCGCGCATCGTGCTCCCATGGAGGCACGAGCCGCGCTCATCACGGCGAACGAGCTCCTGCACTACCGCCCTTTCGACGACGTCTACGAGGAGTGGCTCGACCGCGTCACCGAGCTCGTCCGTGCCGCAGCGGGCTCTCCAGCGCCGTCCAACTCTCTGCCTCCCCCTCAACCAGCCGCGGGCGAAGGGGCTCATGGCGTGCCTCCACCACCTCACCCCCAAGACGGTCCCTTGGCACCAAGGCGCGCACCTCCGCGGCGTGATCCACCGCGCCTGGTGCACGCGCGCGAAGAAAGAAGCTGCCAAGAAATCCCGCAGCTGCGAGAAGTTGCGCCGGCGCTCCCCAAGCCACCTCGTCAAGACCGCGCACCGCCCGCAGCGGCGCAGCGCGAACCCCGTCAAGACCCAGCTCCACCCCTGAAGCGGGCCCCGGCAACCACAGCCGGCTACCGCGCCTTCACCCCCGAGTTGCATAGCGTCGCCTGGCCAGGCAAGTTCAAGCCAGACCTGCCTCCCCGCTACGACGGCAACGCGGACCCCGCGGAATTCCTGCAGCTCTACGAGCCGAGCATCGAAGCGGCCAACGGCGACGAAAAAGTCATGGCGAACTGGTTTCCCATGGCTCTGAAGGATGGGGCCCGCTCTTGGCTCCCTGAACTGCAGACGGCTCGATCTCCTCCTGGGGCGAGATCTTGCGAGCAACCGTCACCAACTTCCAGGGCACTCGCGACCGCCCACTGGCCGCGGGTGACCTGCGCCGCATCAAGCAACAACCGGGAGAAACCCTCCAGAAGTACATCCAGCGCTTCAACAACACCCGCCTTAAGATCCCCAAGGTCACGGATGAGGCCATCATCTCCGCATTCTCCAACGGCGTCCGTGACGTCAAGATGAAGGAAGAGCTGGCTATCCACGAGGAGCTCTGCACCTCTCAGGAGCTGTTCAACCTGGCAACCAAGTGCACTAGAGCTGAGGAAGGGCGTCTCTCTCTCTCTCCTCGAGCTGCCAGCTGCAGGAGCGGAAGAAAAGAAGACCAAGGCCAAGGACGTGAAGCGCAAGGAGGTAGTGGTGCTCGCAGCGGAGCCCGACACCAAGCGAGGCAGAGATCAGCCTGAGTCGTCCAAGAACGGCCGACCGTTCGGCGCCTTCCACAACCTGAACACCCACAACACCAGCGACTGCCAGGAGCTCAGGGCCATACAAGAAGGACGCTACGGTCGACGCCCCGAGCGCAACTACCGGGGCTACGGCCGCGGAGGAGGACGTGGAGGCAGACGCTGGGACGACCGTGGCCCGCGCCACGAGTGGCGCGACCGGCCTCGTGAGGATCGCTGGCATGACCAACCTCGCGAGGGCGCCTGGAGGGACCCGCCTCATGAGGATCGCCCCCAGGGTAACACCGGTCTTCCCCCGCTGCCGCCACCAAGAAGGAACGACAACCACCACCAGGACGAGGGGGCTGGGGGCTTCCAGGAGCCGCGTGCGATCGCTTGCATCTTGGGCGGTGCACAAGCCCCAGCCTCTCAGTGCATCTTCAAACAGTTTGCTCGCGAGGTGAATGCCGCGCTCCCCAAGCTCGAGGCCACGCGCCCACTCAGGTGGTCCCAATGTGCTATCACCTTCAAGTCGGCAGACCAGCTCAAGTGCGCAGCCACCGCCGGCGCACTCCCTATGTTGTGCTCCCTAGTCATCAGCAATGTACATCCATGATGATTTTATGACAGAATCTAGATAGTCATACATGTGCTGTCGTAGAAGTGTTCCATGACATTACCAAAATTATCATCACGGAAGTGCCCACTTCCATGACGATAAATCGCGCGTCACGTAAGTGCTTTTCGTCAAGGGTGAACGACACGTGGCATCCACCGTAACGGAACACCGTTAAGCTATCGGGTCGGATTTTGGATCCGATAACCCGTTAACAGCCACGACCAATACCGATTTTCCACGTGTAAAATTCTCATTGGCCTTTAGTTGGGCTGGCCCATTATGGTCTGCAGAATCTTGTGGGCCTTTAGCTGGACCGGCCCAAAAGTGGCCCACAAAGTTTAAATGGGCCGGCCCAACCGATGGCCCATAAGATTTAGCGGACCATAATGGATTGGCCCAGCTAAAGGCCCACAAAATTTAGCGGACCATAATGGGTCGGCCCAGCTAAAGGCCCACAAGATTTTGCAGACCACAATGGGCCGTCCCAGCTAAAGGCCCACTAGATTCTGCAGACCATAATGGGCCGGCCCAGCTAAAGGCCCAACATTCTCTGTCAAATCGGCCCATCAACGGCCTGGTCTAAACTTGTCATCAATGTGTCCTATGGTCACTTCTGGCCCGTTAACAGTCCGCTAAGTAATTGGGCAGAATTATGGCCCGGTGTATTTCTGGCCTGTTAAAGGTCCGGCTTCATTTGGGCCCATTTACAGGCCATCAAAACTTTCGACCCATAAACGACCGTGAAGGATTTGGGTCATATTCGCCATGTCGTCATTCGACACATTAGAGGCCCACTAAAGATTTGGGCCACTTTTGGCCTGTTGTCTTTTTCGGCCTGTTAACGCCGGACGTAAACCATGGGCCATATATGGGCCAACGTCATATCGGGCCCATTAACGGCCCATATAAAAATGACGATAATCTAGCCTGACCGAAGTTCCGGCCTGTTAAAGGCCCGTGTATTAGGTCGGCGCTTTTCTGACCCGTCTGAATTTCGCTGTCAAATATCCGCATCGTAAATGGGCCACCATTTGACCTGCTAAGTCCGATGGGTTATTTGGCACAATCGGGCCCAATCTCACTTTTGGTCTATTAAAGGCCCATGTTTTTATGGGCTCGAGATATTTACACATGTAAATGGCCTATTTTTACCGAGGGCCCAAATTATGTTTAGGCCTGTTAAAGGCCCACTATGGGCACATGCCTACCAGAAAAATTTGAAAGCTTATGCTAATTTAAGCCCAGATATTTTTAGTGGGCTGCATGCCAATTCGACCCGTGTCGTTTTAGCCCAATTGGAATGGGCCCAACGAATGTTGGCATGTTGGGCTCCTACGAAGCTTTCGACCGAATACATTACTAAGATAAACCTACACTATACAAAAATAGCATCGTAAATACTGCAGCCTGTGGCAGCATCATAAATGTTGTATCACAACAAAATAAATTCCAATCATACAACAAAAGGCATGTTGGCATAAAGTTTATAGTCCTTCCAGATAAAAGCACCATCAAATGAATAGAAGCACAGATCATTTGACCTGAGTGCTAATGTTTCAGGATGTATAATCTGATGGAGCAGCACGATCTCCACCTTTTTCCGCCATTGCTCTTCAACAATGAAGTGAATGTCTGATAGTCCGGTTTCAAAACCATTCATATCTTTACGACATTTCTCAACCACTATTCTTGTTTCCGAAACAACGTCCACTAGGGATTGGACTTGTGTCTGGAGCACAGATATATCACTCTGTCTAGCAGGAAGATTTTGTTCAGTAGGCGATTTGGACGAGGTTACCTTGACAACCAACCCAGAATTACGCTGGAAGGTGCTTTTTGCACTGTTAGTGAAGAGATATTGATGCACTGCAGCAAGAGGTGACATTGTGCATGTAGTAGCCTTGTCACCTTCAGGTGGTTGTGGCTGTTCAATCATTTGTTCCATAGCTTCCTGAAAGTTTGAACTTGTAGATTAGTGTACCGGATAAGTTACTAATGAGACAAAAACAAACAAAGTAGGTTAAACGTTTATACATAACTTATTTTGGTGAACTAGTGTAATACATTAGCATGTATTGTAGTGCCAACTACATAATAAAATCACTTTCGGAACATATGTCCATGTAGCATGCCTATTGTATTGTCTATTTCCTCACATTCGTTGACATCTAAGGATAAAGAGACATGGTTTAAAGTAGGATGAACATAGTATGACATCATTCATATCATGGGCAAATAGATATAAAACAAACAGGCTATTTTATCATTGAGTGTGCACGTGAACATAACAACTAGATTACAGATCAAGACCAAAAGAATATCCTTCATCTCTTTTAAACCATGTAAGGTGAAATGATACGTTAAGACAATTGTGTATACAAGTGAATAGAGTAACTGACATTGGCTGCAAACCAAGTAGTTAAATGAACACATCACAGTACCAATCAGTTCAAGGCAGGAGGAGTAAGGACTTACAACAGCGGCTTGAACTGGTGCTCATGCCCTTCATCTTCTTTGGTGTGGCAATCCTTGAAGATTTGCACTGCATTTGGTTCAGGTTCTTTTTGGTCCGCGGGGGCTTTCCTCTGTATTTGGAACAAGTCAATATAGATACGATAATATGGCACAAAAAAAGAAGGAAGTAGCAGCTATTTACAAAAGCCTCGCAGTGTGCAATATAGCTATGAGATCCTGTTGTCTGTTGGAATTTCAATTTAGAACGGTTGGTTTTGTTCTTTAAACAGTTAGCCTAGAAGAAGATACACTTGTAAGGCACATACATAAATACAAGTTCAATATGTGTACTGATCAAATAAATATAGCCTACTTGATACTTTGAATCAGACCAGTGTTTAACGAGGGTTGTCCAGTCTTCATCTGTAATATATTCCACTAGAGATGTTTGGGCGATTTCATTGTTAGCCTTGCCTTCAAAGTGAGATTTTCTAAGGTGGTACCGATCTTGTCATGAAGCGGTGAAAAACATGAGTGCATGCTTGTTTAGTTGCATCATCTTTCGGATCCAACTTGAACCTAATCATTGAAAAAAGAATGTGAGTCTTATTAGGAGGAAGCTAGAAAGTATGGGACAGAGCAAGACAATATTACTAATTGCGATGAATAACATTACTTACGGATAAATGGTCAAGGAAGGTGTTAAACTGGGTACTGTCTTTCTCATTCCTGTACTAGATACACGTTGGGAGGATACGCGCATGACACCTAACGGCAACGGCTGCCTCTGATACTAATTTGGCTGACTCTGTAGCATCACGTGGCCTTTTAAACCTGCCTCAAAATGGATCTCCATTCTTCCTACTTTAGATTTTGTTAATCATCAAGCATTATCCACGATGTACTGTTTCGCTTGCGCCCGTGGTGCTAGTTCAACAACGAATATGGAAAGTGTTAGTGTACATCAAAGCGTGAGAGTACATATAAAGGAGCATGCAATCGCAACTTGACTCGGTCGGTACCGTCTTGGTGTTGATGCGCATGAGGTTCATCTGATCTTGCCAAGTTACATTGTGTCGTGATTAGCTTGAAGTAGTGTTAGGTGTGAAGGCAGCTTGGGAACCGCCGCCCGAGCAAACGAGCAACGAGTAATCGTTGAGATCTTTGATGCAGTTGAAGCGGATGCTGCGGTGGTGGAGCAGGTGATCTTGTGTTTGTAGATTTAGCGGTGGACTTGGACCTTCTCTTGCACTATAAGTACCGGTGAGAATCTCGATGGCGAGAACCTTTTCCGTTTCACCCGACGAGTAACAGCACTCCCTACTATATTATTTTCCTTGCTGTTTTTGACTTTGCCATGTCAAGCTGTACCCACAACACAAAAGAATAAAATCACTCTTGAACTCATTGATGCATGATACAAACAAGCAATACTTTGATGTAAGACAACCGTATGAGGATGGAATATGTAAGAAAAACAGGACGGCATGACATATTCACAGCTACGATGTGCAAACTAAGCAGCAGGGTTTTCAAGAAAATAGAAGTAATGCAAGCTAGACACCATATGAAAGATGCAACCAATATTACTCTGCCAAGTTAAAAGTGTCTTGTCATAAGTGGCAACTCGAAAAATTAGAAGCAGTACAACGTAGAAATCAATGCAAGATGCAACCACTATCAAACTGCCATGTTAAAAGCATCCAATCATGAGTTCTTGATGCGGGATACACAACAAAGTACTTTGATGTAAGAACATGGTATGATAGATAGATGCGATGTATTCTAGACACGTAAAGCCATGTCATATGCACATGTATAACGTATAAACTCAGCAGTGCAATTTAATCAAAATAGAATAAATACAGGCTAGACAACATATGCAACATGAAACAAATTATCACCTTTGTCAACTTAGAGCAAGCACCGGCGATGGTGGAGTCACGGAGATGAACTCATCATGTAGACTTGAGACTTCAACTTCATTAGCGGTAGCGATGGCAAATCTAGAGAGTCTCTGTTTGCGTGGGTGCGGAGTACCACCAACATCCCCTAACCTCTTTTCCTTCCTATTTTACGATATTGCCTTATGAAGTCAAAACCACAAGAAGATGAATAAAATTAGCTCTGCATAACTGGTTGATGCATGATACAGACGAACACTACTTTGATGTAAGGCAAGCGCAGCATAGGAGGATGGAATATATACAAAAAAAAGACAGCGTTTCATATTCACACGTACGATAGGAGGATGGAATATGTATGAAAAAACAGTAAGCGGAAGGCATTTCAACAAAATTAGAAGAAATGAAAGCTAGGCACCATATGAACATGCAACCAATATCACTCTATCAGGTAAAAAGTGTCTCGTTGTAAGTGCCATTTCAAGAAATTAGAAGCAGTTCAAGCTAGAAGACAATGCAAGATGCAACCTACATCACAGTCCCAAGTTAAATGTGTCTTATGGGTAAGTGATCGTTGCAGGTATAAGTTGTAAGCTACGCAGATGCAATTCTACATAATCGAAGCAATACAAACTAGACATCATACGGAAAATGCAACCACGTATATGGGTTCCAAGTAAGAGCAGCACCTGTGATGGTGGAGTAGGGAGATGTGCTCATCATGTACACGTATGTTCTAGAAAGCGAGGAACACGTGTCATATTCACAGGCATTATGTGTAAAGTAAGCACATGCAATTCAAGTTAGAAGCAATACAAGCTAGACATCATACGCAACATGCAACCACATATAATAGTGTCAAGTTAGAGCAAGCACCTGTGATGGTGGAGTAGGGAGATGTGCTCATCATCTACACAGCTCGTTGATTTGTCCGACCTTGTGTTGTCTTGCGAATCTTGTTGGGAGGATGGCGGAGTAGAATCTGTAGAGACCCTGTTTGAGTTGCTCGAAGGACCACCATCATCCTTCTTGGGACTAATTTCCTTCAGTTGTAATGATTTTGCATTGTGAAGTCAAACCAATAAGAAAAAGGAATAAAAGTCGCTCTTCAGAACTCATTCATGCATGATACTGACGAACACTACTCGGATGAAAGGTAAACACATGATGCGAGGATGGAATATGTATGAAAACCAGGATGGTGTGACATATTCACACCTATGATGTGGTAACTAAGCAGAAGGCATTTCAACAAATTAGAAGCACTGCAAGCTAGACACCATATGAAAGATGCAACCAATATCACTCTTCCAAGTTCAAACTGTATGGCGTTTCAACAAATTAGAAGCAGTATATGCTAGAAATCATATGCAAGACACAACCAATATCACAGTGGCGACTTAAAGGTGTCTTATCATAAGTGACTGATGCGGGATATGCAAGAATAGAAGTCTGATGTAGAAACGGGAACACATGTCATATTCACAGGCATTATGTGTAAAGTAAGCAAATACAATTCAACAAAGTTAGAAGCAATACAAGATAGACATCATACGCAACATGCAACCACATATAATAGTGCCAAGTTAGAGCAAGCACCTGTGATGGTGGAGTAGGGGAGATGTGCTCATCATCTACACAGCTACGTTGATTGTCTAGCCTTGCGTTGTCTTGCGAATCTTGTTGGGAGGATGGCGGAGTAGAATCTGTAGAGAACCTCCGTTTTAGTTCCTCGGAAGGACCACCATCATCCAATGCCTTGCCAATTTCCTTCAGCTTTATTGATTTTGCATTGTGAGGTCATACCGACAAGAAAAAGGAATATAATTCGCTCTTCAGAACTCATTCATGCATGATAATCTTGTGAACACTACTCGATGAAAGGCAAAGTCATGATACGAGGATGGAATATGTACGAAAAAATGGACGGCTTGACATATTCACACCTATGATGTGGTAACTAAGCAGAAGGCACTTCAACAAATTAGAAACACTGCAAGAAACCATACGAAAGGTGCAATCAATATCACTCTGCCAAGTTAAAACTATTTCGTCATAGGTGGCGTTCATCAAATTAGAAGCAATACATGCTAGAAATCATATTCAAGACGCAAACCAATATCACACTGCCAACTTAAAGGTGTCCCATCATAAGTGTCTGATGCAGGATACACAAGAAGAGTAGTTTCATGTAAGAACATGGTGTGATAGACAGATATAGTATGTATCAAAAACAGGAAAGCGTGTCATATTCACATGTATCATATGTAAGCTAAGCAAATGCGGTTTACACTAATTAGGAGCAATACGAGCTATACACCATATGCAACATGCAACCAGATATCACACTGCGAAGTTAGAGCAAGCACCTTGGATGGTGGAGTAGGGGAGCGGAGACTTGGACCATGTAATGCACTATCGATTACAAGGAGAATCGATGCAGATGTCTCGTTTATGTTCTTCTGAGAGGACCACCATCATCGCCTTCCTTACTCGTTTCCTTCCTCTTTCTTGATTTTGCCTTGTCAAGTCAAACCCACAAGAAAAAGGAATAAAATTTTCTCTTCAAAACTTATTGATGCATGATACTGATGAACACTACTTTCATGTAAGGCAACTGCATGATAGGAGGATGGAATATGTATGAAAAACAGGACGGCGTGACATATTGACATGTATGATGTATAAAGTGTAAACTAAGCACAAGGTGCTTGAACTTGTTAGAATCGATGCAAGATAGAAACCATATGAAAGATGAAACCAATATCACTATGCCAAATTAAAAGGGTGCCCTAACAAATGTATTTGACCAAATTAGAAGCAATACATGACAACAGGCTAGAAATAATATGCAATATGCAACGAATAAAGGTGACTCATCGTAAGTAATTGATGCAGGATACAGATCACTACAACAAAACAAAGATTAAGTAACACAATCATGTAACTGTTGGAAATATGCCCTAGAGGCAATAATAAAAGGATTATTATTATATTTCCTTGTTCATGATAATTGTCTTTTATTCATGCTATAATTGTATTATCCGGAAATCGTAATACACGTGTGAATAAATAGACCACAATATGTCCCTAGTGAGCCTCTAGTTGACTAGCTCGTTGATCAATAGATAGTCATGGTTTCCTGACTATGGACATTGGATGTCGTTGATAACGGGATCACATCATTAGGAGAATGAAGTGATGGACAAGACCCAACCCTAAGCATAGCACAAGATCGTGTAGTTCGTTTTGCTAGAGCTTTTCCAATGTCAAGTATCTCTTCCTTAGACCATGAGATCGTGTAACTCCGGATACCGTAGGAGTGCTTTGGGTGTACCAAAGCGTCCACAACGTAATCGGGTGACTATAAAGGTGCACTACGGTATCTACGAAAGTATCTGTTGGGTTGACACGGATCGAGGCTGGATTTGTCACTCCGTATGACGGAGAGGTATCACTGGGCCCACTCGGTAGTGCATCATCATAACGAGCTCAAAGTGACCAAGTGTGCGGTCACGGGATCATGCATTACTGATGCGAGTAAAGTGACTTGCCGTGCTTGAGGCTGGGCGAGGTATTGGGATACCGACGATCGAGTCTCGGGCAAGTAACATACCGTCGACAAAGGGAATAGTATCTGAGGTTGCTTGAATCCTCGACATCGTGGTTCATCCGATGAGATCATCGAGGAGTATGTGGAGCCAACATGGGTATCCAGATCCGCTGTTGGTTATTGACCGGGAGCCGTCTCGGTCATGTCTACATGTCTCCCGAACCCGTAGGGTCTACACTCTTAAGGTTCGGTGGCGCTAGGGTTATTAGGAAGACTTGTATGTGATTACCGAATGTTGTTGAGTCCGGATGAGATCCCAGATGTCACGAGGAGTTAGGAATAGTCCGGAGGTAAAGATTTATATATGGGAAGTCATCATACGGTCACGGAAAGGTTCGAGGGCATATCGGTATTGTCTGGGGCCACCGGAGGGGTTCGAGGGTCCACCGGAGGGGCCACCTCTTCCGGGGGCCTTATGGGCTGTATGAGGAAGGATCCAGCCCAAAGTGGGCTGGGGCGCCACTCCCCTAGGGCCCATGCGCCTAGGGTTTGGGAAACCCCGAGGGGCACCCCTTGCTTGGGGGCAAGCCCCTCCCTTGGCCGCCGCCCCCTCTCTAGATGCCATCTAGAGGGCCGGCCCCTTCTCCTTCCCCTATAAATAGAGGCGAGGGAGGCTGCAACACACTTGAAGGTGCAGCCCTCCCTCCCAACACCTCTCCTCCTCCGCGTGTGCTTGGCGAAGCCCTGCCGGAGAACTGTCACTCCACCATCATCACGCCGTCGTGCTGCTGCTGGAGCCATCTTCCTCAACCTCTCCTTCCCCCTTGCTGGATCAAGAAGGAGGAGACGTCATCCGCTCCGTACGTGTGTTGAACGCGGAGGTGCCGTCCGTTCGGCGCAAGGATCTCTGGTGATAGGATCACGACGAGAACGACTACTTCATCCCCTTTCTTTTGAATGCTTCCGCTCGCGATCTACAAAGTGGTATGTAGATGCAATCTCTCTCCCATGACTCGTTGCTTAGATGAACTCATAGATGGATCTTGGTGAAACCGTAGGAAAATTTTTATTTTCTGCAACGTTCCCCTAACAGTGGCATCATGAGCCAGCTCTGTCGTAGTTCTATTTTGCACGAGTAGATCACATTTTTGTTGTGGTCGTTGATCTTGTCAACTTGCTTGCCGCTAATATTCTTATCTTGCTTCTGCTGTATTGTGTGATGAAGCGGTCCGTACCAACCTTACACGTGCGCTTCGTGAGACCGGTTCCACCGGTAGACATGCACTAGTTGCATAAGGTGGCTGGCGGGTGTCTGTCTCTCCCACTTTAGTTGGAGCGGATTCGATGAAAAGGGTCCTTATGAAGGGTAAATAGAAGTTGACAAAATCACGTTGTGGTTATTCGTAGGTAAGAAAACATTCTTGCTAGAACCCAATTGCAGCCACGTAAAAGATGCAACAACAATTAGAGGGCGTCTAACTTGTTTTTGCAGCAATTGTCATGTGATGTGATATGGCGAAGTTGTGATGAATGATGAATGATATATTGTGATGTATGAGATCATGTTCTTGTAATAGGAATCACGACTTGCATGTCGATGAGTATGACAACCGGCAGGAGCCATAGGAGTTGTCTTATTTTGTATGACCTGCGTGTCATTGAAGAACGCCATGTAAATTACTTTACTTTATTGCTAAACGCGTTAGCCATAGTAGTAGAAGTAATAGTTGGCGAGCAACTTCATGGAGACACGATGATGGAGATCATGATGATGGAGATCATGGTGTCATGCCGGTGACAAGATGATCATGGAGCCCGAAGATGAAGATCAAAGGAGCTATATGATATTGGCCATATCATGTCACTACTTTATATAATTGCATGTGATGTTTATTATGTTTTATGCATCTTGTTTAGTTAGAACGGCGGTAGTAAATAAGATGATCCCTTATGATAATTTCAAGAAAGTGTTCCCCCTAATTGTGCACCGTTGCTAAAGTTAAATGCGTTTCGAAGCACCACGTGATGATCGGCTGTGATAGATCCTTACGTTCACATACAACGGGTGTAAGACAGTTTTACACATGCAAAACACTTAGGGTTAACTTGACGAGCCTAGCATGGACAGACATGGCCTCGGAACACAAGAGACCGAAAGGTCGAACATGAGTCGTATGGAAGATACGATCAACATGGAGATGTTCACCGACGATGACTAGTCCGTCTCACGTGATGATCGGACCCGGCCTAGTCGACTCGGATCGTGTAACACTTAGATGACTAGAGGGATGTCTAATCTGAGTGGGAGTTCATTAAAATAATTTGATTAGATGAACTTAATTATCATGAACATAGTCTAAAACCTTTGCAAATATGTCTTGTAGATCAAATGGCCAACGCTCATGTCAACATGAACTTCAACGCGTTCCTAGAAAACCAAGCTGAAAGATGATGGCAGCAACTATACGGACTGGAGTCCGGAACACGAGATCATCCTCATAGCTGCCAGGAAACAATATGTCCTAGAAGGACCGCTAGGTGATGCACCTATCCCAGAGAACCAAGACATTATGAATGCTTGGCAGTCTCGTGCTGATGATTACTCCCTCGTTCAGTGTGGCATGCTTTACAGCTTAGAACCGGGGCTTCAAAAGCGTTTTGAGCAACACGGAGCATATGAGATGTTCGAGGAGCTGAAACTAGTTTTCCAAGCTCATGCCCGGGTCGAGAGATATGAAGTCTCAAACAAGTTCTATAGTTGTAAGATGGAGGAGAAACGATTACATCGGTGAGCACATACTCAAAATGTGCAGGTTGCACAACCGCTTTGTCCCATTTGGACATAAACCTCCCGGACGAGGCGGTCATTGATAGAATCCTTGATCGCTCCCACCAAGCTACAAGAGCTTTGTGATGAACTACAATATGCACGGGGATGGTGAAGACCATTCCCGAAGTATTCTCAATCTTTGAAGTCGTGAGAGGTTGAAATCAAGAAAGAACATCAAGTGTTGATGGTCAATAAAACCACTAAGTTCAAGAAGGGCAAGGGTAAGAAGAACTTCAAGAAGGGACGGCAAGGATGTTGCTGCGCCCGGTAAGCAAGTTGCGGGAAGAAGTCAAAGAATGGACCCAAGCACGAGACAGAGTGCTTTTATTGCAAAGCGGAAGGGCCATCGAAGCGGAACTGCCCCAAATACTTAGCGGACAAGAAGGCTGGCAACACTAAAGGTATATTTGATATACATGTAATTGATGTGTACCTTACCGATTACTCGTAGTAACTCACAGGTATTTGATACGGTGCCGTTGCTCATATTTGTAACTCACAATGAGCTGCGGAATAAACGGAGGCTGGCGAAGGGCGAGGTGACGATGCGCGTCGGGAATGGTTCCAAGGTCGATGTGATCGCCGTCGACACGCTACCTCTACATTTACCTACGGATTAGTTTTAAACCTCAATAATTGTTATTTAGTGCCAAGTTTGAGCATGAACATTGTATCGGGATCTCGTTTAATGCGAGATGGCTACTCATTTAAATCCGAGAATAATGGTTGTTCTATTTATATGAGAGATATGTTTTATGGTCATGCTCCGATGGTCAATGGTTTATTCTTAATGAATCTCGAGCGTAATATTACACATATTCATAGTGTGAATACCAAAAGATGTAAACTTGATAACGATAGTCCCACATACTTGTGCTTTGCCGCCTATGGTCACATTGGTGTCAAGCGCATGAAGAAGCTCCATTCGATGGACTTTTAGAGTCTCTCGATTATGAATCATTTGACATATGCGAACCATGCCTTATGGGCAAAATGACCAAGACTCCATTCTCCGGGACAATGGAGCGAGCAACCAACTTATTGGAAATCATACATACCGATGTGTGTGGTCCAATGAGCGTTGAGGCTCGTGGAGGATATCGTTATGTTCTCACTCTCACTGATGACTTGAGTAGATATGGGTATGTCTACTTAATGAAACACAAGTCTGAGACCTTTGAAAAGTTCAAGGAATTTCAGAATGAGGTAGAGAATCAACGTGACCGAAAGATAAAATTCTTAGATCAGATCATGCAGGAGAATATTTAAGTCACGAATTTGGCACACACTTAAGGAAATGTGGAATCGTTTCACAACTCATGCCGCCTGGAACACCTTAGCGTAACGGTGTGTCCGAACGTCGTAATCGCACTCTATTGGATATGGTGCGATCTATGATGTCTCTTACCGATTTACCGCTATAGTTTTGGGGATACGCACTAGAGACAGCTACATTCACTTTAAATAGGGCACCGTCTAAGTCCGTTGAGACGACACCGTATGAATTATGGTTTGGAAAGAAACCTAAGCTGTCGTTTCTAAAAGTTTGGGGATGCAATGTTTATGTCAAGAAACTTCAACCTGAAAAGCTCGAACCCAAGTCGGAAAAATGCGTCTTCATAGGATACCCTAAGGAAACCATTGGGTATACCTTCTACCTTAGATCCGAAGGCAAGATCTTTGTTGCCAAGAACGGATCCTTTACGGAAAAAGAGTTTCTCTCGAAAGGAGTAAGTGGGAGGAAAGTAGAACTCGATGAAGTACTACCTCTTGAACCGGAAAGTAGTGCAGCTCAGGAAAATGTTACTGTGGTGCCTACACCGACTGGAGAGGAAGTTAATGATGATGATCAAGGTACTTTGGATCAAGTTGCTACTGAACTTCGTAGGTCCACAAGGACACGTTCCACACCAGAGTGGTATGGCAACCTGTCACGGAAATCATGTTGTTGAACAACGGTGAACCTTCGAACTATGAAGAAGCGATGGCGGGCCCGGATTCCAACAAATGGCTTGAAGCCATGCAATCCGAGATAGGATCCATGTGTGAAAACAAAGTGTGGACTTTGACAGACTTGCCCGATGATCGGCGAGCGATAGAAAACAAATGGATCTTTAAGAAGAAGAAAGGCGACGCGGATGGTAATGTCACCATCTATAAAGCTCGACTTGTCGCTAAGGGTTATCGGCAAGTTCAAGGGATTGACTACGATGAGACTTTCTCTCCCGTAGCGAAGCTAAAGTCCGTCTGAATCATGTTAGCAATTGCCGCATACTATGATTATGAGATATGGCAGATGGGCGTCAAAACGGCGTTCCTTAACGGTTATCTTAAGGAAGAGCTGTATATGATGCAGCCGGAAGGTTTTGTCGATCCTAAGAATGCTAACAAAGTATGCAAGCTCCAGCGATCCATTTATGGGCTGGTGCAAGCATCTCGGAGTTGGAACATTCGCTTTGATGAGATGATCAAAGCGTTTGGGTTTATCTTGCACTTATGGAGAAGCCTGTGTTTACAAGAAAGTGAGTGGGAGCTCTGTAGCATTTCTCATATTATATGTAGATGACATACTTTTGATGGGAAATGATATAGAACTCTTGGACAACATTAAGGCCTACTTGAATAAAAGTTTTTCAATGAAGGACCTTGGAGAAGCTGCTTATATATTAGGCATCAAGATCTATAGAGATAGATCGAGACGCCTCATAGGTCTTTCACAAAGCACATACCTTGACAAGATTTTGAAGAAGTTCAAAATGGATCAGTCCAAGAAAGGGTTCTTGCCTGTACTGCAAGGTGTGAGATTGAGCTCGGCTCAATGCCCGACCACGGCAAAAGATAAAGAAGAGATGAGTGTCATCCCCTATGCCTCGGCCATAGGTTCTATTATGTATGCCATGCTGTGTACCGGACTGATGTAAACCTTGCCGTAAGTTTGGTAGGAAGGTACCAAAGTAATCCCGGCAAGGAACACCGGACAATGATCAAGAATATCCTGAAGTACTGAAAGGACAAAGGACATGTTTCTCGTTTATGGAGGTGACGAAGAGCTCGTCATAAAGGGTTACTTCGATGCTAACTTCGACACAGATCTGGATGACTCTAAGTCACAAACCGGATATGTGTATATGTTGAATGGTGGAGCACTAAAATTTGGTGCGGTGCAAGCGAAGCGTCATGGCCGGGATCTACATGTGAAGCGGAGTACATGGCAGCCTCGGAGGCAGCGCATGAAGCAATTTGGGTGAAGGAGTTCATCACCGACCTAGGAGTCATACCCAATGCGTCGGGGCCGATCAAACTCTTCTGTGACAACACTGGAGCTATTGCACTTGCCAAGGAGCCCGGGTTTCACATGAAGACCGAGCACATCAAGCGTCGCTTCAACTCCATCCGTGAAAATGTTCAAGATGGAGACATAGAAATTTGCAAAGTGCATACGGATCTGAATGTCGCAGATCCGTTGACTAAACCTCTTCAGCGGGTAAAACATGATCAACACGAGAACTCTATGGGTGTTCGATTCATCACAATGTAACTAGATTATTGACTCTAGTGCAAGTGGGAGACTGTTGGAAATATGCCCTAGAGGCAATAATAAAAGGATTATTATTATATTTCCTTGTTCATGATAATTGTCTTTTATTCATGCTATAATTGTACTATCCGGAAATCGTAATACACGTGTGAATAAATAGACCACAATATGTCCCTAGTGAGCCTCTAGTTGACTAGCTCGTTGATCAATAGATAGTCATGGTTTCCTGACTATGGACATTGGATGTCGTTGATAACGGGATCACATCATTAGGAGAATGATGTGTGGACAAGACAATCCTAAGCATAGCACAAGATCGTGTAGTTCGCTTTTGCTAGAGCTTTTCCAATGTCAAGTATCTCTTCCTTAGACCATGAGATCGTGTAACTCCCGGATACCGTAGGAGTGCTTTGGGTGTACCAAACGTCACAACATAACTGGGTGACTATAAAGGTGCACTACGGTATCTCCGAAAGTATCATTGGGTTGACACGGATCGAGGCCAGGATTTGTCACTCCGTGTATGACGGAGAGGTATCCATGGGCCCACTCGGTAGTGCATCATCATAATGAGCTCAAAGTGAACAAGTGTCTGCAGTCACGGGATCATGCATTACGGTCTGAGTAAAGTGACTTGCCGATACGAGACCGAACGAGGTATTGGGATACCGACGATCGAGTCTCGACAAGTAACATACCATCGACAAAGGGAATAGTATCACGGGTTGCTTGAATCCTCGACATCGTGGTTCATCCAATGAGATCATCGAGGAGTATGTAGGAGCCAACATGGGTATCCAGATCCGCTGTTGGTTATTGACGAGAGCCGTCTCGGTCATGTCTACATGTCTCCCAAACCCGTAGGGTCTACACATAAGGTTCGGTGGCGCTAGGGTTATTAGGAAGACTTGTATGTGATTACCGAATGTTGTTGAGTCCGGATGAGATCCCGGACATCACGAGGAGTTCGGAATAGTCCGGAGGTAAAGATTTATATATGGGAAGTCATCATACGGTCACCGGAAAGGTTCGGGGCATATCGGTATTGTCTGGGGCCACCGGAGGGGTTCGAGGTCCACCGGAGGGCCACCTCTTCGGGGGCCTTATGGGCTGTATGAGGAAGGATCCAGCCCAAAGTGGGCTGCGGCGCCACTCCCCTAGGGCCCATGCGCCTAGGGCTTGGGAAACCACGGAGGGCGCCCTTGCTGAAGGGGGCAAGCCCCTCCCTTAACCGCCGCCCCCTCTCTAGATGCCATCTAGAGGGCGGCCCCCTTCTCCCTTCCCCTATAAATAGAGGCGAGGGAGGCTGCAACACACTTGAAGGCGCAGCCTCCCTCCCCAACACCTCTCCTCCTCCGCGTGTGCTTGGCGAAGCCTGTAGGGAAGCTGTCACTCCACCATCATCACGCCGTCGTCTTTGCTGCTGGAGCCATCTTCCTCAACCTCTCCTTCCCCTTGCTGGATCAAGAAGGAGGAGGCGTCATCCGCTCCGTGCGTGTGTTGAGCAGCGGAGGTGCCGTCCGTTCGGCGCTAGGATCTCCGGTGATAGGATCACGACGAGAACGACTACTTCAACCCGTTCTTTTGAGCGCTTCCGCTCGCGATCTACAAAGTGGTATGTAGATGCAATCTCTCTCCCATGACTCGTTGCTTAGATGAACTCATAGATGGATCTTGGTGAAACCGTAGGAAAAAAATTAATTTTCTGCAACGTTCCTCAACAGTAACATATAGAAAAATGTGTTACAGAACAAAATTACAGTAACAGATCTTGTGTGTTGCAGAGCGGACCGTAACACATAGTTGATAAGGTTCGAGAACGTGTTACAGGTAGATTAGCATAGTAACATATAAGTTTGTGCCACTCCAGGTGTGTTACAAACTATTGGTACAGTAACAAGTAATCATGTGTTGCCGCATAGTGTTACAAGCTATATAGATTTAGATAAAAACAAATAGTGTAAACTATATTTTAACAAAAATAAACATCCCACAATGCTTACAAATATAGGTCCAAATTTTCATTCAATTGATTTTCTCAACAATCTTTGTGCATGACACAAGGTTGTACATAGGTCTTGAACATTTTTTCGGTATTACTTGAATCTTTATTTTTGAGAACACAATACAGACGCAGGCACTCATATATACACGCATACATTCACCATTGGCGCCTCCGTATTCAACGGGAACGTCTCCTCCCACTGAACGGGCATCATCGGAAAACAGAAATAAATTCAAGAATAATAGGAGCACCAGGATTTGAACTCAGGTGCAAAGGGGATACCATTGTCCTCCTAACCATCCAGTCACAGGTTGGTTCGCTACTTGAATCTTAACAAAGATCCATATATGACTTGAATTGGAATTACTTCCAATATATAGGCATAAATTCATTCATTTAATCTATCGAAAATAACGAATAATTTCAAAAAAAATCTTAAAATTATAAATATTAGCATGAGAGCATATTATATATACATATTCTTCCTATAAAAATTCAAGACATGTGACGTAGAAGCATATTATATGTACATAATAATCTTGCTATAAAAAAATTAAGAATATGTAGCTTGTAAATAAGTGAGACCGGCTAAACAGCCCAACAGAACGTAGGACCTTTTGACATGCGTGAACAAAATATTGTAATCTGTTGCACATGAGTTAATATAAGATAAGAAAAAAGGCAGTGAGTTGATTTGTCAAGAAAAAGAAATTCTGGGTACAAGAATCGAACCTGATACCTCGTGCTTTGGGAAACAAGTGATTACCAACATGCTACAACGCTATAGTGCTTAATGTGAATAATAATATTTTTATTAAAGAAGGAACGGCTCGGGAAAGGACCATCAGTTTTTTAGCAACGCCAAGGCCCATTAAAAAGATATCGGTGGTCTCATATTATTAATTGGGCTGGGATTCCGTGACTTCGGCCCGGTTTTGCTTCTGGAAGATTCCACCCAGTTTTCCTTCTTTTTCTGCTGAGTTTTTTGTCAACAGTTTTTCTTGGTTTTTCTTCCAGTTTTTCAGTTTCTTTTGCCAATTACTTCTTTTCTTCCTTTTTATTTTTTATTCATTTCAAATTTCATTAAAAAATGTTCAAATTCGTGATTTTTTTCTTAAAGTCGAGGACCTTTTCTTGAAATTTGTGGACTTTTTTTAGTAAGCAAACAAGTTTTAATTTCACAAACTTCTTCAAATTCGTGAATGCTTTTTTAAAAATACTAGAAACTTCCTTTTCAAATCCGTGAACCTTTTTATGGAAGCAATATTTTTTCCAAATTCACAAACTTCTTTTCGAGTCTGTGAACATTTTATTTTTCGCGAAAATAATTTCAAGCCGCAATTTTTTTCAGATACGTGGACTTATTTCAGTACGTGATTTTATTTACATTGGAATTTTTTTAAATTTCACAAACATTTTTTAAAATTTATGAATGTTTTTCAAATTTATTAACATTTCCCAAAATTAAGAATTTGTTTTTAGTTCGTGATTTTTTTATCAAATTGATGAAGTATTTTTAGAATGGACGAACATTTCTTTCAAATTCATGAATTTTTAAATTTGTGAATATTTTTCGAAGCCACAAATTATTTTCAATTCGCTAACAAATTTTCAAATTCTAAAACGGTCAATGGTGAACCCATCAAAATAGCCAGCGAGCGAGGGAGTTCGGCCGAGCTAGTTCGGCGAGCGACCTCGCTTTGCTGGGTCGGCCGATGCCGCGTCAGCGTTAGTTGGCATTCCTTGCGGCACATGTGCTGTAGAGGCATTGTCCATATTTTAATATGCTAGAACGCTTAAAATTAAACACATCCAAATCAAACAACGCACAAATTCAAATTTATTGGAGCATGTCATTGAATCAATAATTTCACCATTAGTTATACGAATTCAAACTGAAATTGTCTAAAACTATAAGAAAAACGTGATGAGATGTAAATATTTCTTTGTGTAAGTGATGTTTCATTTGATAGCAGATGTGAAAGTTGGGAGCTTATGTACAAGAAGAACCCTTTATATAGGTAACCATGAAAGTAGCTGGGGGCAACCTGGAAGTTACCACTTGTATACCGGGCAGCATAGCAAACAAAAGACGCTAGCTCTCGCGAGTTAGAGAAGCATGCTCCATTTAGCCGTCGGGATAGCATACTAAGGACGCAAATGGTTCTAGCGAGTTATCTTCAACCTTAATGTTTGTTATATTAACGAGTAGATCGTAATCTCACGCTTATAGTAAATCCACATTGGTCATACCACATCACAATTAAACTTATGGTTTGATCGATTGCATTGCTAGGGCACACAATTATAGTGTGCTCCGGACACCCGTACACCGTGACACGGGCAGTAACCAGTAGCCCATGTCCGTGTCATTTGACGTGGGTTATAAATAATGTTTCATCGATCTACTTTGATCTAGAGTACATGCCAAGGTCCTCTAGAATGTCCCTGTTTTGATGAGCCTCGACGTAGTCTCTTATATAGATCGCCGACGCAACCCTGGGCCCCGGGGTCATTCCCTCCTCCCCACGAGGCTCGAGGAGGCCCGAGGAGGCGGCCATGAGGAGCGCGCAACCGCCAAAGCCATGTGCAGATCTAGCCAGCGTCGTCGGCAGCCATCCCTCCCTCCGGCGGCCATGAAGAATTGAAGAGGCTTGAGCAGAACAAGCGCATGGACGGTGCGCACCTCCCGTGATAGGAGGTCCTCGTCATCTGCTCGCATCCACGAGGAATCGGTCCATATGTAAGCTAGCTTCCACAATAATCCATCCAATAGGTTGCTTGCTTGTATGTGTACTAGTGGAAACGGGAGCAAGATGCGAGGTCAGTGTCGAGGGTACATGCTTGCTGCTAATTGATTCTCCTGGTAATAATAGCAGTACGTGCTTTTCCCGTGGTGGAGATGTACATACGCGAATACTCGTCACATATCCATACATACTTTAATACTCTCAAACTGTGGCCTTTTATACATGCACGAATAAGCGTGTGATTTTTTAATTCAGCTAAATAGGTCTACCGAGTGTCAACTTCGAAGGCTTGCCCTTTGCCTAGTGTTGCACTCGACAAACTACATCCATCAGTTGGGTAGTAGATATTATGAAGAGCAACACGGACATCTACTTTACTGACGGGTAATGTAGTTGTAATACATAGTGCTTTTCATGGCAAGGGTTCTAGTAGATGTATGATCATTTTAGTGTAGTACATCCCAATAATCACTATGAAAATATAGCAGATGCTTGTCTATTCATTTCCACTTTAATTCTTATATTTCCCGTATCCCAATCTCATCTGCTAGTTTGATATAATCAAATGGGTGATATCATCAACTTGTACCAAGTACCCATCCTGGTTACTTTTTTATTTAGGTAAATGTAAGATACCATCACCTTTTACCAAGTATCCATCCTGGTTTTACTGCGTGCTTATAGCCTATAGCTTTTTGCTGTACACCTATTTCTGCCTCAAGTTATTTACCATTCTACTATTACTGAATGTTTGCGGGGAGCTCGGTTAGTGTTGATGCCTCAAGGGCTTATGCATAGCAATTCCATGCTGCTTAAAGCCACAGTAATCATGGCTACTGGTTTCCAGGTATATGTTTATGCAGACATATCGACGTGCTCGTTGACAATTCGTATATAATGTTTATATTCTTTATAACTTTGCCATGGAATGTCTACTGTTAGACATCTTGCGGGTACTTTGGTTAAGTACTAGAAAGCACATACACAGACACATGCCCAACACAACAACAAGCACACCCATACAGCACAACACAGATGCTCTGCTCCTGATTTCTCAATAGTATGATGATGCTTTGCTCAACCACTCTAACTTTTTTGCACTGAGCGTCACTTTGCATATGCTTGCTCTTGTAGTGACCTGATTTATAGTTGTTTGTGTTGCTTTGTTCAACTAATGTCCAGATACAACAAGTTAGTCTTGATTTGTACAAGAGCTAAGTAGAATTGTCTCAACTCTTTTTTTTTGTGGTTGCTTGCCACACATTAGTTTACTGCAATAGCTTAATACAATAGTGTGGCATTTTACTACTATGTGGGATTAAATGGGGTTATTTGGGCAAGCAGACACAACAAGGTTGATTGTAGGCTGCCCACAAACACCCGCATAACACATGCTTGCTGGTGTGGGTATTCCTCCATTAGTCCCACTTGCAGCCTGAATGTGTATCCCTAAGGAAGTGAATGGTCATGATAGTCTTCCCGAACTATGGCCATGTGTATCCGAAATATTGTTCATGCAAATTATGTTATCATTGTCGTTGAATAATAATATTGATCATCATATAGGTTGCATCCAAAGTAGTTTTAAAGACTTTAACATATCTAAACCAGCGGAATGCTGCATATGCTACTATTCGGAGTATTTTTCTAGAAACTAAGGTTGGTGATATTTAATTAGGTGCCGATTCTGTACTTGTGTACTTAGATGAACCTGTTCTGGATAATGAGGAGTTAGTAAGGTAAGTTTCTGATTGCAAGAGAACTGATGATGCTTTTACTTTAGGGTACTTAATTGCCCGACCTTCAGCTTTTGAAGTTGGAGTCTTTTCTTCCATATTCCAAAATTATATTTGTGTACATTTAATCTATAAGGTCCATTTATCTTTTGCAGATTCCAAAGAAGCATAATTGAGTTGGAGCTGAATTCTTCGATTGGATGAAACAAATATAATTGGAGGATTTTACTTAGCAATACCCATACTTTACATCGATAGATTGAAAAATGTAATACCATTCAGAACATTTTTTCCTTTGGTCGAATTGATGCAAATGCTATGGTGTAGTTCTCCATAGACGTGTTCTCTATTGTAAAATTTATATGAATGATATGTTGTTCAACCAATAACATTGGTATTTATTTATTGTAATGCATATGTATCCTACACACATGTATATTCATAATAAATACCTTGATATTTTCAATTTGTATATGTGTCGTGCTTCAATTTCTCTTATCATTTTAATGGTGCCAAGCATCATAACAGAATAATTAACTATTTGAGCAGTTGTAGTCATTTTCCATAAAATGGCTATCAACTTTTAATAGTTAATAAATAAAAAATATATTAATTTTGTTGCCATACTAGTGTAGTAGTGTTACTATAGTTACAAAATGTGTTACCATTGTTGCGTTATGATATGTGAATATTATGTTACAAGTTGTGTTCTTGTAGTTACAAAACATGTTACCACAATGTTCTATGGCTACAAAATGTGTGTTACTATTGGTGTTACTATACTAACCAAAATGTGTTACCAACGTGTTTCGGTAACACATAATATGCATGTTACTATAACGTGATTGTAACAAAAAATTTAAGATATGGAAACAATTACTATATGTGACAGTGACACCACTTAGTAACACGGTCTAATCGAACACGTTTCAAAATGTGTTACTATGTGGTCTAGTAACAATGTTTTGGGCCTATTGTAACACAATACTATGTTACTAAAGCTTTGTCCTGTTGTAGTGAGAAGAGAGGTAGTTTCATGTAAGAACAAGGTTAACACATAGAAGTAGTGTGTACCAAAAAGGAAGGCATGTCATATTCACAGGTATAGTGTGTAAACTAAGCAGATACAATTTACCCTAATTAGAAGCATTACAAGCTAGACACCGTATGCAACATGCAACCACATATCACACTTGCGAAGTTGGAGCAAGCACCTGTGATGGTGGTGTAGGGAAATCTTTGTCTTGGTGCTGAGCAACATTCAATATCTTCATTTAGGCTTGCTATTTCTTGAGAATCATGTGGAGAGGATGAAATTGCATTCTTTATAAGAGTATTGCGTCTCATATTAACCCACCTTGTGTTGTCTCATCATAAGCGATAGACGCAGGATACACAAGAACAGTAGTTTAATGTAAGAACATGGTGTGATAGGCAGATGTAGTATGTACCAAAAACAGGAAGGCGTGTCATATTCACATGTATAATGTGTAAGATGAGGAGATGCAATTTAACAAATTAGGAGCATTGATGAGGGATACACAAGAAAAGTAGTTTGATGTAAGAACATGGTTAATAGAAAGGCGTGGTATGTACCAAAAAGCAGGAAGGCATGTCATATTCACAGGTATAATGTGTTAACTAAGCAGATGTAATTTACCCTAATTAGAAGCATTACAAGGTAGACACCATATGCAACATGCAACCACATATCACACTTCCAAGTAAGAGCAAGCACCTGCGATGGTGGTGTGGGGGAATTGCGGTGATCAACTAGAGAGCTACGTTGACTATCTTCATTTAGCCTTGTTGTTTCTTGAGAATCATGTGGGGAGGATGACACTGCACTCTTTAAGCGAGTAGAGGCGTCTCACGGTAACCCACCGGGTGTTGTCTCATCATAAGTGATTGACGAGGGATACAAAAGAGCATTAGTTTGATGTCTGAACATGGTTAATAGACATATGTAGTATGTATCAAAAACAGGAAGGCATGTCATTATCAAAGGTCTAATGTGTAAAGTAAGCAGATGCAATTTAACCAAATTGGAAGCAATACAAGATAGACACCATATGCAACATGCAACCACATTTGACAAGTGAAGTTAAAGCAAGCACACAGGATGGTTGTGTGTGGCAATTGAGATCATCAAGCTGCAGAGCTCGTTCTTGTCTCCAAGCTACGGTGACGCACCCATTAGAGCTGAAGCAGCTTAGTTCTTCTCTTGAATTACCTTTGGGCGACTTACATCTTTTCTTTTACGCATTCATCAACAACTGCGTCAGTCTGAAATACCCATGCATAAAAATACAATAGTGTGAGTATGGGTGAAGTGTGTGCACAATTAGTACAGTGTAAAAGGTAGCGGAATGGCAGGTCGGTGAGAAATAAATGATGGGGGACATATGATAGCTCTACAACATGCATGGCACACTCAATTACTACAGGATTCTATGAAAATAACAGTCGACTGAAGTCAAATAGGTCAGTCCATTTTTTCTGCACCGTCCGATGTACAAAGAACGGGCAGATCACCTTCATCTACCTCCAGCCAGTCAGTGTTATGATCTTCCTCGAAACACCAGCGACCACCGGCCCGATATTCCTCCACACTGCGCCCTCCCTCGACCTCACCGCACCGCCGTGCTTGGCACCCCGGCCATCCATTCAAGCCCTGCCGACCTCCGGATCGGGCGCAAGCAGCTCCTGCGCCCACACCCCTATGATAGACACCGATCGCCCGCTTCCTCGGGAACAGGTGGACTAGGTGCTCCAGCAGCGCCTAAGCGGGTCTTGCTTCTTTTAATTGCGGTTCGACTGATCCTGAATTGAAATCCATGCGGGCTACTGACCTCTAACAAAGGTGAAATAGTAAAAGGGAGGAAACCTTGTGCATTTAGTATCACGAAGAAGATGCAGTAAGAAGCGCTCAACAAGTTTCTTTCGTGGGATGAATACGGTGTGAGGGAGACGTAAGATTTGCACAAATAAGGGAAGAGGAGTACCTCTTTCTGCTGGCAGTGTTGTGTCCTCCTTCTGTTTTTCCGACGATCTTGTCGTTCGCCGGAAACCATAAGTTGTGGAGGATGATGCATCCTTGGACGAACCCATGGCCAAGTTGTTGAGTGTGGTGCGGTGGCCGTCTGTCGGCGGCGGGGAAGCAGATCCGAGGCGGAGAACAACGGTGTAGTGGGAACAGCTCCGGTGCGGTGGACGGTTGCGATGGTGGAGCCGCAGCAGTGAGGCGCAGGACGGGGTGGTCGGGGTGGTTCTGGTACGGCGCACGTCGACATCAGCGTTGTGGAGGCGGCTCTGCCTCGGCTTCAGCTGCTAAGTCCTTGAGGGCGTTGCGGTTGCGGTTGTGTTGGACGACGACGTCGGGGTACCGGCTCCGGCGTGATGGAGGAGGGCGGCGGTGGATTGGCCGCTATGGGTGGAGGACGGAGGAGGCCGGGTTTAGCGGCTGGTGGAGAGGGTGTTTTCGCGCCCATGGAGTATGAATGGGGAAAGCGGAGGAGGCGGGGAACTAAGGGAACAATGTTTGGTTTGAGGCAACTTGTTTGGAATTTGGGGAAAGTTACAAACTTTGCCCCCATCTAAAATTTCAGACATATTAAGGGGTGGGACGATCATATCAGGTGTACCAAATGTGGGCGGGATAGATTTGACGGCGCGCATGGGTGTTTAAGCGCCCAGTATGAATGCTTCTCGAGGCGGTTGAGGCTGGCGTCTTGGTGAAGTTACAAACCTACCCCGTTTAGACCTTTGGACATCGGGTTGATAGGCTACACGGGCGAGTCGGAACGATAATTTCCTACCACCAAATCATTAGTCTCATGCGGTTTGGGTGACGAGAGGCCTATTTGGTAACCGTTCAATATTTGGGAGCAGAAGCGTTAACGTTTTTGGTTCTCTTGAATTGAACTTTCAGGATTTGTCAAACTTCACAAATCGTTACTCTTGAAAATCCTAAAGCTACGGTTATTTGGAATGAAGGGGGTACATTTTAATATACATTGTACACGAGTATATATTAAAAAATATGCAACTTACCTCAGTTCATGCATGGTTCCAGGTATAATCTCCTTGGTTGCAAAAAAAGTTAGATATGCATATGAATATATATACCATGTTCAAACTCACAACAAAGATTGATGCCCCCTTTTACATCTGATTTACTGAGATGCCATTATCTCGGTTCAAATAGATGAATGCACTTCCTATGAATTCAAATCTTGAAACCCCTTTATGTTGAATTCGACATGTATTTTATTTCGTAGCTAGCAATTTGGAATGTATCCATGCAAGTGACAAATGTATAAAGTGCTTCACACTAACAACATGGAGTGCACTAATTAATGTTTATATATGAATTGCAAAAGCATCATGTCGGTCTACTAGAGTAGGGGTACCCTAGTATCCCGAACTTGTGCACGGGCAGTTGCAGCCCTCCACGGCAAGGCTTACCGGGTGACCGCCAAGGTCCTCCGTGGTTCCTTTGGAGCCATTCAAGAACAAAGTATTCAAGCCAAGGAGATAAGGCCCCGGCAAGAGGAGCTTGCCGGGAAGGCCACCCTAGGCACATACAAGACAAGGCCCGCAAGAGGAGCTTGCGGGAAGGCCGTGATGGCGACAAGCTTCCGGCGCGACAAGACAACAACCATGACAAAGGCGCTTGCCGTGGCGGACCACCTCTCTGTACCTACGCTCCAGCACATCCACTAACGTGTCGCCCTAGGACCTTTCCAGGCGCGCTTGGCGAGAGGCTGTGCAGCCAGCGGTGCGAGGTGGCAAGCAGCGCTGACAAGTTTGCCATCGTGGCGAACGGTGGCGCCCCAAGTCCCTGTTTGCCTTTGTTAGAGGCGACTAGACGGGCATTTAATGCCTTTGTCCCCTGCCGTCAGGGTTAGGTATATTACACTGTACACTGTACAAGTAGGTGTACCAACCTCTATTTTTCCATTTGTACCCCCATCTACATTGCCACCTGTGGGAGCCCCTTGAGCATATAAAAGGAGGCCCATGCGCAACGTAGAAAGGGTTGGTTGGTCGATCGATTCCTCCACGCTCGATCTCGTTAGCAGCTCGTGCATCTTGTAGCATTTGAGCGCTCTGAGCAAGCATAATACACCTAGACATGCAGCGGTAGGAGTATTATCTCTCCGGAGAGCTCCGCTAGGTAAACCCCTCGCGTGCTTCGCCTCAATCTGCTCTTCGTGCGACCTCTGCTCCCCGCCGAACCGAAAGGGGCTCGGTCCGCCGGCCCCATAGGTGTTCGTGGGCTAGATCAGCCTGCCCCGACATCTTTGGCGCGGCAGGTAGGGGGCATCGAGGTTGTGTGAACCTGATCCGGCGTCCACGCGAGCTAGATCTTCATCATCTTCGTCAACATGCCACCGAAGAAGAAGGCTTCGTGGCGAAGCCCCGTCCGCGTCGAACCCACCACCACCGGAGCAAGCAGGTGGTGGGGTAGACGCCGCGAAGAATGGACGGTGACGGGGGAGCTCACGCTGCTGCCAAGTCCAAGGACAAGGCTGCGCAGACCTCGGCGTCCGTACATGCACCGCGCCCGTCTCAGGAGGCGCGGGACCGACAGCGTCATGGCATTCACAATGCCATACGTTCGTTGGACCGGGATCGAGTGGAGGATCTCGGGATGCTCAAGACCAGCATGCACGCCAACATGCGGCGCGGCGAAGGCACGATCGCTCGGACGGGATACTGCTCCTTCTAACATAGTTAGAAGTCCGAGCATATCCGCTCCTCGCGCCGTTCCATCGCCACCCACTACTCGGCGAAGCTCTGGCGAGAGCTCAATCGCTCTGGATTACCCTCAACGGCCGACAAAAGGTCGACGAGTGGAGGGCCACCATACAGAGTCTCATCGGCTTCGCCAACGGCGATGCTCCGCTGCAACCGAGTGCATCGCTGCTGCGGCAAGACTGCCAAACACGAGCTGGTGGCGACGAGACCGGTGGAGGTGCAACCACCATGCACTCTCCGCCCCGAAGGCCAAGATCGCCGACTCGCCGGATCCACCTCGACAACAACTCCACTGCGTCATCAGATCCGCGAGCTCATCGCGATCAGCGCCAAGTTCTTCACGAACGACAGCAAGAGGGCCTTCGAACTTCGCATTGGCGCCCGAAGAAGCGCGGCGTCAATCCGACAAGCGTCTTTGGGCCCTCTGTCGACATGCACGTGCGGAGGAACGAGCGACTTGCCGTCTGTGAAGGTTGCCCTGCGTTCACTTTGCGTGAGCTGCGGCAAGTCGATGGCCCAGCAAGAAAAACTTCAAGCAGACGTCTGCGGAGAAATGCGGCGGCAAGTCGCATCCGTCGGAGTTCCTCGGCATCTACACCATCAGCAGTGCGAGGCTGCGGGGCGAGGCGACAAGATCCTTGCCAACTACTTCCTGCTGGTGCTCAAGCCTAATGTCGAGATCTGGCTCATGCACTTGCGGACAACTCCATATCTTCTTGGGCAGATCTATGCCATCAGTTTGTCGGCGCCTTCTGATGACCACAAACCCCATGGCCAAGAAAGTGACCTTCATCTGCTGCGCCCGGAAGGAAGGAGAGCCCTGCGCAAGTATATTCAAAGATTCAGCCGTGTACGGCACAACATCCGGATGTCCACCACGCGGTGATCGGTAGCGTTCCATCGAGCGTCGCGAAACCGCAGGATCTGAGGAGGAGATGGCGATGTGCAAGATCGAAGACGTCGGTGAGCTATCTCATACTGGCCGACAAGTGTGCCGCGTCTTTGAGGAGGAGGAGACTCCCGGAGAAAATACCGAAGCGATGAGATCGGCGGTGAGAGACCGCCCGGCAAAGAAAGAGTGGCAGCGGGGCAACGGAAAAAAGAAAGGAAGAGATGTGCTAGTTGTCGAAGCGATCCGGCACGGGCGCCGCCAAGAATGCCAAGGCTGGTAGCTCCGGCAAGGAGGTTGCGGCACCAATCGCCGATCTGTGGCGGCCGCCGACAAAGCGGGGCTGGCTCCGGCAAGCGATCTTGCAAGATCCACCGCACCAAGGTCCATGACCTCGGAGCTGCAAGAAGGTCGAGCAGCTTGTTGAGCAATGAAAGCTGAATCTGACGGCGCGACAAGGAGAAGGCCCAGGAAGGTGCTTTGGAGGAGTAAGCAAGAAACGTCACACGGCGGGGAGGCGCCAGCGGCAAGGCCAAGGCGGCAAGGAGACAGACCTCCCGTGGCGCGACAAGGATGACGGCAGCGGCGGCGATGAATACATGGGCGATGGCGAAGCCGATGGCGGGAGTTCGAGAAAGCCACAGAGGTCACTGTGCGTTGGCCGGTGCTTCTCTGCATACTTCACACCGCCAACTCAAGCGGTGGATGCGGGAAGTCAATGCAGCGAGAACCATCCATCGAGTCACGCAAGCCTCTGAAATGGTCCGGCCGCCTATCATCTTTGATATTGAGGACCACCACGATCAGCGTAATCGCGTTCGGGTGCTTGCCGATGTTGGTTTCACCAACTATCCGCAACCTCAAGGTCACCAAGATGTTAGTTGACGGCCAGGGCCGGCTTGAATTTGATCTCCTCCGGTGCTCCGAAACTCCGGATCCACGATGGCGAGCTCGAAGAGACCGGCACCTTTCAAGGAATTAATCCGGGAAGGAGCAAGCGAAGGGAAAAATCACGTTGCGGTAACATTCGGCGTGAAGTTGAACTTCGTGGGCGAGAAGGTCACCTTTGATGTTGCTGACTTTCCATTGCCTTACAATGGAATACTTGGCCGTCTAGCACTCGCCAAATTCATGGCGGCCTCTCACTATGCCTACAACCTCCACGAAGATGCCGGGCCGATAAGTGTCATCTCATCCCTGGCGACAAGAAGGATGCTCTTATCTCTGCGCCGACAAGATCTACCGGAAGCGGCAGCCGCGACAGATTGCAAGCCACTTGCATTGAAGCTCCGGAGGAAGAAGAAGACCAAGTCCGGCAAGAGCTCGATGCCCACTCCGGCAAGCGCACCTCTTGGTGCTGCGCTACCGTTGAGGAGCGCACCATCGAGCTCCACCGGCAAGTATAAGAAGAGGCGATGACAGCTCCACGAGACCAATAAGGTGTCCGCCAAGGAGGGCGGCAGGTGGTACCTTCACCATCGATTGCCTCTCTCGACCCTAAATAGGAAGCGGCGCTTGTTGCTTTCTGCGGGCGAAACGTCGGCGTGTTTGCATGGCAACCGTCGACATCCCAGTGTTCCCGGAAAGTAATTGAGCACCATCTTGCCGTTTGTCCTCATGCGCGGCCCGTCAGCGAAAGTCGGGAAGCAAGCGTTGGGCGTCAAGAGTTCATCGCGGAAGAAATCAAGAAAGCTGGAAGCGGCAGGCCTTGTCGGAGGTGCTCCATCCCTACGTGGTTGGCCAATCCTGTAGTTGTATGCGCAAGGCTAACGGGAAATGGAGGCTTTGTATCGACTTTACAGATGTCAATAAAGCTTGTCCCAAAGATCCATTTCCCTTGCGGCGCGCCGACGGATTGTTGACTCCACGGCGGATGTGATTTGCTTTCATTTCTGGATGCATATTCAGGATATCATCGAGATCTTCATGGCGAGAAGAGGGCGAGGAAGACCGCATTCATTACCCCATGTGGCACATACTGTTTTGTACGGATGCCCTTCGGGTTAAAGAATGTTGGTTCAACGTTTGCAAGAGTAGTTCATGATGCTTTTGAGCCGCAAATGCACAGGAATGTGGAAGCCTACATGGATGACATAGTGGTCAAAAGCAAGGACAAAGCGACCCTAGTTCAAGATTTAGATGAAACCTTTGCAAATCTGCGTAAGATCAACCTCAAGCTCAACCCCGAGAAGTGCGTGTTTGGAGTCCCTTCCGGCAAGCTTCTCGGGTTCTTTCATCTCGGGGAATTGAAGCCAACCCCGACAAGATCAAGGCCATTGAGCAGATTGAAGCACCAAAAGCAGCGTCAAGGATGTCACGAAGACTTGCGGTTGCGTGGCTGCTCTCGGCAGGTTTATCTCTAGATCTGTGGCGTGCCACTGCCATTTTCAAAATCTTGAAAAAGGCGGGTCCGATCTAATGGACTCGGAAGCGGAGGCAGCGCTGCAGGACTTGAAGAGATACATGTCCTCCACTCCGGCACTTGTCTCACCTAAGCCACAAGAGAAGTTGCTTTGCTATATATAGCGGCAACCAATCAAGTGGTTAGTGCTTTGCGTTAGTAAGCGGAGAGGGAGGCGGATGATGAGCTAGCAACCATGGCGGCACACATCCAGCGACAAGCAGGGGGCTTCGCCGGCAAGCTCTGGTCCCGACAAGGACGGATCTGCGCAGACGCATGAGGAGATGCAAAAAAGGATGGTGCAGCGCCCAGTTTACTTTGTCAGTTCCCTTCTGCAGGGGGCTAGGTCAAGGTACTCTGGTGTGCAGAAATTGCTTTTCGTCCTCCTCATGGCCTCGAGAAAGCTGCGCCATTACTTTCAGGCACATGAGATCACGATTGTCACTCGCTTTCCGCTGAAGAGGATACAGCAAAATCCGGAGGCAACAGGCGGGATTGTCGAGTGGGCCTTTGGGCTGTCAAGCTTTGGCCTCAAGTTTGAGAGCACTTCAACTATCCAAAGCGAGCATTGGCGGAGTTCATAGCAGAATGGGCGCCAACACCGGATGAAGAAATTCGAGAGCAGCATTCCGTCAAGGAAGCAAGCAAAGAGTGGCTGATGTACTTTGATGGTGCCTTCTCGGCTGCAAAGAAGCGCCCGGTGCTTGGCGTGCTATTTGTCGCACCCACGGAGAGCACCTCAAGTCGTAGTCCGGATGCACTTTCCCAAGGAGCAAGCAACAAACAATACTGCAGAGTATAAAGGTTTGCTTGTCGGTCTCGAGATCGCATGATGAACCTTGGGATCAAGAAGCTCATTGTCCGGGTGACTCACAACTTGTTATCCGCCAAGTGAACAAGAATTATCGTGGTCCGTTGATGGAAGCTTATGTTGACGAAGTGAGGAAGCTAGAAGAGCACTTTGACGGCCTGCAAATGGAATATATTCCGAGAGCTCGAGCGACATTGCGATGGCTGTCAAAGTGCGCCGCACTTAAGTTACACAATGGAACCGAGGATTTTTGTGCTCAAGCTGAATCAACCGTCTGTAACACCTGAATCGGGCCGAGCAAGAAGAGAAGGTTGATCTCTGGTGACTACTTTCCGTGAGCTTCCGAAGCCGCCGCCAAGAAGGTCCCCAAGATCGACACCAGCGATCTTGAGGCGGTCTGCTCCGACAAGCCCGAGGTTTGTTTCGTTGAAGCGAGCGCTCCCGACAAGTTTTGCTCCGGCAAGCTTGCGAAAGGCGATCAAGCTCGGTGAGCGCGAGGTTCTTGCCGTGGAAGCCGATGTTCGCAGCAGCGGATGTACCTTTAGTCCTTGTTGTCGAGCATAAGCTCCAAGATGGGCGCAGCAGATTGTCCATTTCCTTGGACGGAGAACTTCCGAGGAGCAAGAAGAAGCGGAAAGAGTAGCCCGGCGGTCAAGTATATACCGGTTTGTCGACAAGACACCTGCATGTAAGAAGACTCAGCGGTGTGAAATTGAAGTGTATTCACCGGGAAGACGGACAAAAAGCTGTTGGCGAAGATACATGGAGGCATATGTGGTCACCACATTGGCGCGAGCACTTGCCGGCAAAGCGTTAAAGCAAGGTTTCTTTGGCCGACTGACCCTCCGGGATGCAACTGCACAAGTAACCAAGTGTGAAGCGTGCGGTTCCATTCCAAGCAGATACACCAGCCATCTCAAGCTCTCGGGCGATCCCTTTATCCTGTCCATTTTGATGCAGGGGCTCGACATTCTCGGCCCCTTCCCCGAAGGCCGGGGCTTTGAGTACTTATGCGTTGCCATCGACAAGTTCACAAAGTGGCGGAAGTGGAAGCGATGAGGAAGGTGACAAGACGGTCGGTAGTCAAGTTCTTGAGTTGATTGTTTGCCGTTTGGAATCCCTAACGGGATCATCACCGACAACGGCACGCAATTCTGAGCCGCACCTTCATGCGATGCGTCCAAGATCTTGGCGCCAAGGTCAGCTTCACTTCATTGCTCATCCGAGAAGCAGCGGTCGCGGAGAGGGCAAATCTTTGAAGTGCTGCGCGGGCTTAAGACCAGAACTTTCGACCGGGCTACACAAGTGCGGAAGAAAGCTGGATTGAGGAGCTGCCGGTGGTTCTTTGGTCGATCGGACGACGCCAAATCGAGCCATGGCGAGACACCTTCGCTCTAGTATATGGAGCGTAGGCGGTTCTCCCCACGGAACCCGTGTCACGGATCGCCTCGAGTGCTCGCTTATGATGAGCTTGAGCAAGAGCAGCTGCGACAAGATGACGCTGCTCCTTGAGGAAGATCGTCTTCGAATTTCTTTGTCTGAGCTGCTCGGTACCCGACAAGCTTTGCACCGCTACCATAACCGCAAAGTCAATGCCAAGTCTCGAGGAAGGCGACCTTGTTCTTCGGCGTTCAGTCCGCCAAGAATTCCAACAAGTTGATGCCGAAGTGGGAAGGCCCTTAACGGGTGAAGCGAGTCACTAGGCTGGCGCTGTCATTTGAGACCGAAGATGGCATTCGGTGAGCAACTCACGGAATATTGAGCATCTTCGTAGGTTTTACCCGTGGGGCGAGGTTGCGGAACTTGTTCCGGCAACCACCTACTATACAAGTCTTGCCGCTGATGCATGTAATCCTTTGTAAAAAGCGAGCGCGGAACCCGTGCATCGATAAAGCTAAGCGTGCTTCGCACACCTTGTCAATTTCATGATTTTACTTCTATTTTTGCATCTTGCTGTCGACACTTTGTGCAGCACCTACCCACAGTAAGTGATAACGAGCCACGAGGCTCCATATCTTTATTTTCTCTTCTTTCTCTTTCTCAAAGAAAGGAAGGTTCCCTCGCACACAAGTTTGCTGGGGGGGAAGGAGAAGATAATGGTGTGGACCAAGCGTCGCTCAAGGAAGTCTAGCCTTACCGGGAAGCAAGCAAACGATGAAAAGCTAAGTTGCCAAAGTTTGAGCAATCAGTTTTAAACTTTTTAAGTTATTTTCCTTGAACGACCGAACTTTGTATGGAAAACACATGCGCAGAGGAACCAATTCGTAGCTAGTTGCGCCCTTACTTTGTTTCGAGTCCGCTCAACAACTTAAGTGAGCTGCGACTAGTTGCGACAAGGTTGCTTGTCGGAAGTGGCACCACCAGCAGGCTGCTGACGTTCACTTTTCGGCCTTTCATGACCGGTGCCCGCGCACGACAAGTCCCCTAAAAGCGTAAAGGCAAAAACATACAAAGGAAGGAATCAAGTAAAGTAAATAGCATAGCAATTGATATCCAAAATAAAGTTATATTACAATATAGCTTGCCGCAGCTCTAATGGATTGTTCCTATGACATGACTAGCAGCAGCAAGAGCAAGAAAAAAATGGGCGGCCTAATCTACGCGGCCACCCTCAACCCTCTTGATTCTGCTCACCCACATCCATAATGGGTGCGACAAGGGTCTTGGCGCCTCCACATCAGCATCCGCGGTAGGGACTTGAGGACGTTGGTGAGGTTGAGGCCTGGGGTTGCGGAAGGCCACCTTCATCGGCACCTTTTGGAGGCTCCAGCGAGATCTGCACGACTCCTCGGCCAGCTGTTTTGGGACCTCTTCCCGAGGTCGGCTGGAGGCCCGTCACCACGCCCTTGAAGAATAAGCTAAGCTTGGCGCTGGGTTGGAGGTGCTCGTCGGAGGAGTATCCAAGATCCACCATCCCAGCTCCATCACCATTGTGGATGGCGGCAGTATCCACGAGACCTTCGATCCAAATGCTCCACACTCTCCCTCAAGGCACCCTGGCGGCAACAGATTCGCGCCAGACTCCTCGTCGGCCTTGATCTTCTCCTTCAAGGCCACCTCCCGCTCCTTGGCGCCGTCCAGCGTCTGAGTCAAAGTAGTTAGCTTCAACTCAAGATCTGCATTGGAGTCCCTGGCGGCGCTGAGCTCCTTGGCCCTCTTGACGAGACGGCCCTGCAGCTCGCCAAGAGTGTAGGCGTCCTTCTTGCGCTCGTGCTTGAGTGCAGCCAGCTCCTCGCCGCTCTTCTTGAGGCTGGCCTCCAATTGCGCCACCTTCATCTCCAGCTCCTTCTTGGCGGCCTCGGCGGCCGCGGCAGCGTCCTTTGCCTCCTTGAGAGCCCCGCCAAATGTTTCCTCGCGCATGGCGAGATCCTCCTCGTGGTTGTCCAGGTTGACCTTCCGCTGCGCCATTTCGCCTTCCCTGCGGAGCAGCTTCTCGGCGGCAAGCAGCTGTTCCTCCTCACCGCAGCCTTCTCGAGGATGAAGGCCTTGCGCTCCTCGGCGAAGTTGCTCCCGCTCCGCCAAGGACCGGAGAGCTTCTGGTTGCGGCCGGAACTCCTCCAACGCTTCTCGATGTCTGCTCCCACCTTCGCGACAAGCGCCTCCGGGATGCCGCTTTGGCTTGTCGGTAGCGGTAAGCGACAGCAACTTCCATAGCTGCTCCTCCTCGAGCTCGCCGCTTGCTGCTTAAGCGCGTCAACTAAGCGTCGGCCAGCGAGGCGAGCAGCTCTTCATCAAAGGTTTCTCGTTAGTAGGCGCCACAGAACTCGACTCCCATGGGAGCTTGATGAAGACGTCATCGCCGCCTTCAAGTAGGCGCCGGCTGGGGCTCTTGAACTGTCGCTGCAGCAACAGCTGCGGAGGATCGGCGGTCGGTGTAGCGCTGGCGCTCCTGCGACCTCGAAGTCGTCGGTCGTCGATCGCGGACCCTCGCCACTTCTACGGCGGCAGCCGGTGGCCTCTTCGCCCGGCAGGCTCGTCGGCACCGGCTTCTTCCTCCACGGCGGCGGCCGTCGGTATTATTGCGCCGCGTCCTCCTCGCCGGCGACCTCGGTCTCCATTGGCTCAGGGCGGACGGACGAAGAAAGTCAAGCAAATATTCAAAGACAAAATCAGAAGAAGAAAAACACAAAGGGAAGTACTCAGCAAGAAGGTTACCGTGGCAAGGGGCTGCGGTCATGGTCTCCGCCGCCAAGGGATCGCTGTGCCGCCCCTTGCCGGAGAGCTGCCCCTTGCCGGAGAAGGCTCCTTGCGGAGAAGGCTCCCTTGCCGGGAGCGCTCCCTTGCGGGAATCCATCCTTGGCGGCGTAGTCGAGCGGAAGGAGGCTGCTCTGCTCCTACACAAGTCAACAGTCAGATATCAGCAAAGGAAAAAGCACCCATGCACGCCGAACAGCAAGAAATAGACCATGTACTTACGCTGGGGGCTGCGCTGGGGGCTGCTTTGAAGGAGAGTTGCCTCATCCGGCAAGGTTGTCTCGGACGCGCCTCCTGCCGTCAGCGATGGGTTCGTCCTCGGCGACAATCACCGGGTCTTGGCTCTTTTCGACATCCTCTGGGCCAGCGTCACGAAAAGGAATGGATTGAGTAAAGCGAGATCGAGATACAAGACAAGGCAACAAATCAAAGAATTACAAGTACAAAGAAGGAATCTTACTCTTCCTCTTCCTCGTCAGAGCTGGCGCGAGAGGTCGACCCAGCCCGCCTCCCGTGACGAGGCGGAGGAGTGGCTCCCTTGGGCGCTTGGCGGAGGCGGGACCGGTGGCCTCACGAGGCCCGCCCGGCTACCGCAGCGGTGTGAGGTGCTCCGCTGCAGCAGTGCTTGCCGCGGTGGGCCCGCGTCATGCAGCTGGGCTGTTAGCCCATCTGCCGCCCGCTGCGTCTCCGGCCTGCGAAGACGCCTTCTTGGTGGAGCAGTGGTGCCATCGCGGCAAGCTGCTTGAGGTGGAGAGGATGCGCCCTCGGCGGGCTCGCTCGACTCGGCTTGAGCTCGGCAAGCTCTTCCTCGCCGACGAACTCCTTTTCGCTCGACAAGGCTTGCCGCCTCGGCTGCCTCTGCCTCCTCCACAGTGAAGCCAAACTACGCCCAGCTGGCGTTGCCGCCTCTTCTAGCTCAGTGGCGTCGCTGCATCTAAATGCGTCGGTGGTGTCGCGGGTGAGGCCCCTCTGCCGCCACTAGATTGTCGAAGAACTGCCGCACGACGTCATCTGCCGGCTCTTGCCAAGTGGGGACAATTCCATGGGAGTCACACAACGGCATCATTGCACGGATGCGGTCGAGCGACGAGTTGTTGCACAGCGGAACGATGCCCCTCGGCAGCCTAAACATCTCCGAATGATCAGGATCAGGCTTGAACAGCTCTAAGAGCATTGCGTCAAGCTCCAAGACTGTAAAGTTGAAGTTGAGGCCTGGGCGCAGCCTCATGATGTCTGCGGCGTTCTGAAATTCCAGGCAGGTCTCCTTCTCTCCTGCAAGGGGGTGATCTGTGGCGAAGAAAGTCCGCCAACAAGGTGCCTCTGATGAGTCCGGCAAGTCTCAAAGTGAGGATTCGGGTAACTGCGATCTTCAACCTAGCATCCTCCGGGGCAGATTGCTCCAATCATTGCCGCGTACTCTTTGGGGTTTGGTATTTGGGCGGTACAAGGCTGCGGGTTCTCCTCAACAATCCAGCACCAATCTGCCCTCCACTCCTCCCATTTGCTACGGAGCTCTCCCTCCAGATAGGCCTCCTTCTTGCCGACCCTGGAGACCCAAGCAATTCCTCCGGCAAGGGGCTCTCCTCTCTCGGCTCGGGGCAAAAAGAAGTGATGGAAAAGAGCTACATTTGGGTGGACTCCGACAAAGTTTTCGCAGAGATGTGCGAAAACCGCCATGGTCAGAACGGCGTTGGGGGTGAAATCAAGGAGGCGGAACCCGTAGGTGTTCATAATGTCGCAAAGAACTTCAGAGAAGGCGGGCAGAGCCCGCGAGAAGAAGAGCGCTGAAGAAGGATGCCCGTCAGGCAGTTCTGCAGCAGCGGCGTGAGGAGTACCTTCATGCGCGGATGCGCGTCTCCGTCGACCGAGAAGAGGTAGTAGTTCTCCCTCGGCTCCCTCGCGGTGAGGGGAAAACGACCCGCTCCTTCCGCAGCGCCGCAAGCCGCGCCTCGGCCGACTTCACGGTCTTCCCTTGTCGGCTTTCGGGCCCATGGCGGAGGCGGTGGAGAAGATCGGCGGCGTTGAAGGTCTTTGGTGGCGATGAAGTGAGCGCTGCTCTCTTTTCAGCCTTGAGAAGAAGGGGAGCAGCGGTGGTTTTTGATGGGACAAGAATCGGCAAAGTAGGCGACGCGTGCCCTGTTTCCCCTGCTTATAAAGAGGGAGGCGGACGTTCCAATTTTCCGAATAAAGAAACCCCCACGATCTCGCCCACGATCTCTCACACGACGCCACGTTCGATGCGTGCCGTTCGTGGGGGGCGTGGTGGGTCCGGGGTGAGTTATGGTGTGACCCGGGCCGCGTGTGCTTGTGCCTTGTTTTGGGCCTGGCCCAACAGCGCTCGGCACCGTGTGTGGCCCAGATCCGGGGGCTCCTGTCGGTGTACTAGAGTAGGGGTACCCTAGTATCCCGAACTTGTGCACGGGCAGTTGCAGCCCTCCGCGGCAAGGCTTACCGGGTGACCGCCAAGGTCCTCTATGGTTCCTTTGGAGCCATTCAAGAACAAAGTATTCAAGCCAAGGAGACAAGGCCCCGGCAGAGGAGCTTGCCGGGAAGGCCACCCTAGGCACATACAAGACAAGGCCCCGGCAAGAGGAGCTTGCCGGGAAGGCCCGGTGAGCGACAAGCTTCCGGGCGCGACAAGACAACAACCGTGGCAAAGGCGCTTGCAGCGTAGACCACCTCTCAGTACCCTCGCTCCAGCGCATCCACTAACGTGTCGCCTACAGGGCCTTTCCAGCGCTGCGTGGCGAGAGGTCAGTGCAGCCAGTGGTGCGAGGTGGCAAGCAGCGCTGACAAGTTTGCCATCGTGGCGAACGGTGGCGCCCCTGACGGTCCCTGTTTGCACTATTAGGGCGACTAGACGGGCATTTAATGCCTTTGTCCCCTGCCGTCAGGGTTAGGTATATTACACTGTACACTGTACAAGTAGGTGTACCAACCTCTATTTTTCCATTTGTACCCCCGTCTACGTTGCCACACCTTGGGAGCCCCTTGAGCATATAAAAGGAGGACCATGCGCAACGTATAGGAGCTTGGTTAATCGATCAGTTCCCTCCATGCTCGGGTCTCGTTAGCAGCTTCGTCTTTGTGTAGCATTCGAAAGCGCTGAGCAAGAACGCAATACACCTAGACATGCAGCGGTAGGAGTATTATCTCTCTGGAGAGCTCCGAAGCTGGGTAAACCCCTCGCGTGCTTCGCCTCGATCTGCTCTTCGTGCGACCTCCGCTCCCCGCCAAACCGAAAGGGGCTCGGTCCGCCGGCCCCATAGGTGTTCGTGGGCCAGATCAGCCTGCCCCGACACATCCATTGCCTGTATTTCAAACCACTCTCACTCTGTGGATCAATAATATGAAATAAACACATGCACATGCTAGAATTCAATAGACTATGGGTGTCTGATAGACCGATTTTCGTCCATACGCAATTTTGCAAAATTCATGATCTCATCCAAACATAATAATGCCATTTATATTTTAATTTAATGCGTAGAACCGCCTTTTACACGTAGATGCACTATGCCTCGCCCCGTCTCACAAATGCGTTATATATCTCTCTATCTAACGCATAAGTGCACACACTTTATATGCATCGGCATTTCTCTTTCACACATGCTCACAATCTCTCTCAGGGTGTCGGGGTGTCTCACGCACATGCTCTCTGCTTTCTCTCTCTCTTCGACTACTATGTACCAATCTTTTCACTAATCTCAGTTGGAAAACACTATTTCTCTCACATGCATATATACACGTGCACGGTCTCTACTATCCCTCTATCGCACATATATGTGCCTACGTGTATCCCTTACGCACATTATCTTTAGGCCTCTCTCGCACACATTGCCCCCCCGACACACCTCTCTAATAGTAGTTGGCGAATATGATTTCATCATATCATTCGGTAGAGATATCCACAGCTGTTAGGCTGGATGGTAATCTGAGGCAAAGTTTTACCCTAGTTTGGATCGAGACCCTTGGAGTTGAAGAAAGAGCCTACTCCTGCATCAGTATATTAGTGATAGGGGTGTGTACAAAGTACACGTGAATACCAGGCATTGTGCGTGTGTGTATACTATCGACGAACTAGCCCCCAAGCTTGTATAACATACTAAGGGCCTAGGGTTAAAAATCATATATAGTCGGCTTATCACCAGTGGGGATAGAGTCCTCCGCGACTCTAGTAACCCGTGTCGTCGCCGAGTCCTCCACATGGGTCTCTGTATAACACGTCTCGGTCCAACCTATATGTGGCGCAAGATGGAACCGACCCATGAGTCTTCATGTTGACCCACCACAACTAGAAATGATGTGCCCACCACACCACACACGCAATCGGCCACTAAGAAAATAAGCATATACAATAGTACAACGGTATCTAGCTCACAATACGTCTCCATATTTTGTTGATGACACTGGCGGACTTTGCATTTGATGCGTGCTCCATATTTTGTTGACGACACTTACGGTCATTGTATTTGAAGCGAAAGCACGATATGGTCCTTTGGACTTGAGAATAAGCTCATCGCGGTCACCACATACATTTTGTCGTGCTAACCAACATGTGGTTGGATGGTTAGAGGACAGTGGTTTCTCGAGCCCACCAAGGTTAAAGTCCTGGTGCTCGCATTTATCTTGTGTTAATTTCAGTATTTTCCGGCGATGTACGTTCAGTGGGAGGAGACGTTCCACTCGACTATGAGGCACCTATGGCGACTTCATAAAATCTCAAGATCATGTAGATGAAAAAGTCAATCGACTGACGTGTAGCCTCACCCCGCACGTACACATGCATGCACGCAAGACACGCACGCATGTAGGCATGCAACACTGACACATACACATAACGTACACACGCACGCATCTTTGGCGTGCAACAACGGCTACATACACATGCACTCACGAACACACGCACGCGTCACGGACCCATGCATGCAACACCGAAACGCACCCTTGCACGCCGCAACACTCGCGCGCTGCATGCACACAACACATGACGCAAGACACACGCTCAACCTATACGTGCATGCACCCTTTGTTAAGGACATGGATTATTACGGTAGTAATCAATCTTATACGTGATAAGCGTAACATTGATGTTTGCATCGGTCTTTATGAATCCTGGCGTATCGAACGGGCTATCAGCATAGTAGGCTTAACTACATGAAAAAGATGATGTCACACTCAATGAACAATCATCGATTTATGAAATGCCCGCTTCTGACCGCCCTGGCCCACCAAAGGTTCCTCTGTTGTGCGCTGCCTCCATTGGGTCACTGACATGCAGGCCATGCACCCAAAGAGCCCTGCGTCGGTGGAAGAACGGCGCGGTGTCCTAGGTCGAGTCGAGGCGCCACTAAAGGCACGCCCGGCTGAACACGCCTCTGTGCCGCATTCGAACGCCTCCATGAAACCCGCCCGTGTGGAAGCCAAGAAACCCACTCTGGACACACGTCCGTTCATGACCGGGCCGGCGTTAAACGCAACGCCAGCCGAGCTCCTCCCATCCGTCGTCTATTTAATCTCCTATTTAAACGAGGCCAAACGCCGGCCAAGAATCGCACACCTCCGTCGCTCCCCTATCTCCTCCACCATTTTGTCCACTCTTACAATGGCTTCTGAAGAGTAGTTATTCCGCATCCAAGCCGATTGGTAGCCTGCTGAATACGAGCTATGCAGCTCGCTGATCCACCTCCTCCCTCGCCGACGGAGCGATTGCCGCCCCAAGCGGCCGCAGCGGTTCAACAACTTCGCCGCTCGAGCCAGCTCGGCGAGACAGCGCCTGGCGTCGTTCTTTGCCGTCCACGCCGCCGCCTCGTACCGCGTCTCCCGTTTCTGTGGCTGAGACTCCCATGCCGGCGGCCACGCCATGCAAGCAGCGACAGAAGCCGGGTGCACGGAGAGCGATGAGTCGGTGGCCAGCGCCTCCGCGTCCGCCGCCATCATCAAGGAGAAGTAGAACACGGGAGGCCGCCGCCGCTTGGGTCCCATGATGGCCATCGCGGAGGCGACGCCGGCGTACATAGCAGGTGTCTTGCCGGATCCTTTTGTTGCGAGGACCTTCGTCGACCCCGCATGGGCTCCACGGAAGAGGGGAATGTTAGGATGAACTCGAGCCGGTGCCGGCCATGGAGAAGTAGTGGCCAGTGATGAACTCGAACCGGTGCCGGCCACCATCATCTTCGGCACCAGCCAATGATATCGATTGGGCGATGGGGAAGCGAGTAGTCGCCCTGTTGAAGCATATACCTCCGGGGCTCCGGCAGTCCGGTGATCGTCTTTGCGGACATGAGGAACACAAATCGATCGGCAGGCGACCATTTAGGCCTGGTATTATATACATGTGCTATCCAGAACTAGCACCGCGTAGTTCATTTGAATGTAATGAAATCTGTCATGTTTGTGTGAAAATCCGGTATTTTATATGATTTTTGTCGTTGTTTATATGAAATATCAGTTTGTCTACATGTTTGCATGAATTTCGTCCGGTTGGTTGAGTTGCTGTCATAATGTGTGCGGCTAAGGTTGGATGGCGTAATTTGCGGGTCGCCGGTCAGTCTGCGGGCGGCTCGGGCGGTGTTGTGCAACAAAAAAACATAGCTAGTGCAAGCTCATCTCCAACATGCACGCTGGAGGATGCATGACAGCATGAGCACCTGAGCCATTCCTCGTTCATCAGTGGCAAAGGCACCGGTGGACAAAAGGGTCACCAATATTTTGGCTACCCCGGGCAAGATCCAAACAGCCCCTCCAACAGATTCAAATCCCTCGTTCACCATGGAATTTTGCCAAGTGTTGTTTTCATGGACTAGCAAGATGCCCGTGCATTGCACGGAACATCAAGATGCATTTTTTTACAAACTCCCGCATGCATGCAAGGGATAATTAATGTCCTCCTTTGCTAGTACCACGAGGCAAACACCATTAATATTGCATCGATTAGTGTTAGTGGCCTTGTATATCTGCAAATTGTAATTTTGATAGTGGCCCCTTGTATATAAAAATGGAGGGAGAAATATGAGAGATAAGGTGAGGAGGAGTGGGGCATGGTGGCGTGGTGGTGGTGGTGGTCGGACTGGGCGGAGGCATGGGGATGGACGGCGCGATTATGTCTAGGTTTGTATCTCTCTCACACACACACCACGTAGGTGGGGGTCGATGCACGAAGAGAAGAGGTGCCGCATACGCGCGCACGTACTCCCGTCTCTTTCCCAACCACACCCAGCTGGGTACACGGTAGAGCTCATTTCTGTACGAAAAAGGCAGCCCACGTGGTAATTTGGCACGTGTACTGGTTGTCCACTAGGTGGAGGGGGTATCGTCTACCACGGGTGAACAAACAAATTGTGACTTGACGCGTTATGTTAAATTAAAAAAAGAGGCAAACCATGTGGGGCCTACCTTAGAGGAAAGGCTCTATACACTGGAGTACTTTTGATGTGTCCCGTCAACTTTCATGAACAAGGAGAAACTTGCTTAGTCGCCATCTCCCCGCCCATGGGCGCGGTGGCTCGTGGGATGAGGTGAAGCTTACTACTACTGACGCCTTACGCCCGCTCCCTCGCCCATCGCAGTGATGGCTCATGACGAGGAGAAAATTTTACTACTCCTCCGTTTACTCCTCGTCCCTACTACGTACTTTGGTTAGTACTCCCTCTATTTACTTATACAAGGCCACTATAAAAATACATTTTGCATCTATACAAGGCCACAAAGAGTAATCGAGACAAAAGTTACTACTCCCTCCTTTCCAGTTTATGGCTCAATTTCAAAATCTCTCCAACCAAGGTGAGACGGTGAGTGGTGAATTAATTTCGTAGTTTGCATAGTACGGTCGTTTTTATCAAGAAGTTATGTTTACCGAGGCATTAATTAGAACGAATGCATGAATGACCACTAAATTTCCATGAACTTGTACATGCATTGGTTAGTTTCCTCTTGACACTGCTTGCGTCGGGTGATCTAACGCACCTTGAAATCCAACATGTAATGGTACTACTACTAGTATAGTAGAATTGAGACTTATCAAACGGAGATTTGGGACGCCATGGATTTGGGAGGAGGGTTAGGATTAGTGGAACTGCCGTAATGTGAATGGACGGGACAACTAGGAGCGAACCGCCGTAGTATATTAAAGGACGTGCGGGGACAAGTAGGAGCGAACTGCCCGGCGTGCGAGCAGCGGGTGGTAGTGGCTTTCCATTCTTCCCATGATCACGGGCTTCGAGCCCTTGGATCTGAGATTGAATGGTTGCATGGCGTGATTCTAGACCTATGGGTGAATATCCTATCCTGGAGGGTCAGCAACTTAGCATGCGACCGTTTGATCTCAGATCCAAGGGCTGCCAGCAGCCCGTATCATGGTCACGCCTACCACGACCGTCGCGTCGCTCACGCGGTCGCGCCCTTGGAGATTTAACACGGTGCGTTAGGCTATCTGATGTTGGCATGTCATACATAGTCATCACTTAGTCACTCATACTACAACAAGGTTGGCTATAAGTGTATTTTTTTACTCCTCTCTATCTGTTTCTTCGTACTCCCTACGTCCCATAATATAAGAACGTTTTTGACACTAGTGTAGTGTCAAAAACGTTCTTATATAATGGGACACAGGGAGTACTAGTATTTATTGCATTTGCCAAGGAGTGACCTATTCCAATGAAATGAATGGTGTTGCTAAGTTTGCTTCATTTAATTAGCTATAGACTCAAAATTGTCTTTTCACCTAGGTACACGCGCTTAGTACTGTTTATTCCTTGGGTCACCAAACTTGTCTCTCTCTTCTTGATTAACTTGCCACATCAGACTTTATGCCTATGTGGCAAGCTTAAGCACCTGTAGGAGCAAGTAAGTACAATAGTGCGCTTTACATGGCATTTTTGCATATGTGGAGGAAAGAGAGGCAAGGAAAAAGTGGGGAAGTGGGCTCTCATGCAAGAGCCAGCCTCTACTACTACATGGTGTTGCATTGGGAGAGGCACCTGTATGGAGGTGGTCAGGAATCGGAGACTCACGCAGTCGTGTAGCACCGATTAAAATGATAATGGCAAGTCAAATCATGGGGCCCCACCTGTCCAGCGGTAACTCATTTGTCAAATCACACCTGACCCTACGTTTGCGACAGCCTACTCCCTCGTCTTCTCGCGTCTCTGTCGAACCGACTAGGCGGAACTGCCCGCCTACCAGCAGAAAAGCCCGCCCTCAACTTTTAAATACAACTACTCCCTCCGTCTAGGTGAGTAAGTCATCTTACGAAAACCAAATAATCCCAAAATACTAAGGCGCAGTGCATTAACTTCTACCCCGTTTCTTGTTTCTTCACATATCAACCAATAAGAATCCAATGATATACTTTTTGTGACATAGTAACTCATATTTCGTTAGTCAAATGGATGACCTAGAACTACGTGCAGGCCCTATAAACCGAGACACCTACAAATAAAAAACCAAGACGGAGAGGGTAGTTCAGCATGTATCTTTTTAGATCAATATAGTCGGGATTCACCAAGGAGCAAAACCAAGTGGTAGGCTGCTCCTGTCGTGTTGGCGTAACAACTCAAGCGGTCGATCACTTTGCGAAATGGCAACACACTTAACAAGACCCATTTGGCAGACATGTGGCTCATCCACCGTCTTGTTCCACGTGCGATGCACCAAATTACAGTTCGGAGCAGCGGATGGAATTGGAGGCACCCCGGTCGTAGCGCCGCAGTAGTAGAAAATGAGCGATGAGGGATCAAATCACAAAGCCCCACCTTTCCCGCATTAAAATTTGGGCCAGACGAAGCAACCATCATTTCACTCTAGCGGCGCAAGAGCATAAAGAAAAGACAAAACAATGATGCGTGCGGCAGCTACCTAGGGCACCCTAGGGTAGGGGTCTCCACTACAGATCCTTTTTTTTGAAAGCGCCTCCACTACAAATCGGCTTCTCCCTCGTCCTCTTGAAGAAAACTGATGATGAGTGCGGTGGTAGGGTTTGTAGGAGTACTACAGCATGCGGGGCCACGTCGTAGTAAACGGGTTCGAGTTGACGCCTTAAATATGTGTGGGCCGCTTGGTTTTACGGGAACAAGGCAGCATTTTGGGTTCGGGGACCAGTGGAGATATAGCATTACAAAAATTGTGGACGTGGGTTATTTGAAAAGGCAATGATTCATGGTCCCTGCATTTTGATATACACGATGCCGCGTGAAATTTGCTACTCTACTCAAAACTAGTAAGGTACACATGTATTGAACGCATAAGATTTCAAAACCAAATTATGAATAAATACACACTATAGCATGTAAAGCTTTGAGACATATATATACATGATGTAGATGTTCGTTCAGTTCTTATAGTTCATCTCATTCAAAATCAATTAGTTTTATAAAAATGTTAAGATTCATGGGGTTGTGCATTGTAAATCATAAAGTAAAAAACAAATAATGGCAATTCATTTAGAAAAAATAATCAATTATGATACAGAAGATTCTAGAACAAAGGAGAAGTGCTTGTGTTCTGAGGTTTGTGCATTATGCTTAAGTTCAACCATGGAGTCTTCTAAATTGTACATGTGGCAGATCTGGTGGAATGTTGATGATATCCAACGGCCAGTAGTGCTCAGATTTTCCCATCTCTGCACTGTCGAGTTAGCTTCATACAGCGACCATCTTTCAAAGTTATTGGCACACTATATAGTTCTTGTGCCATAGTTGCATGCTTTGGAAAAAAGCTACTAGTGGGTTGTACTATCTATTTAGGAATAGAAGATGTATACATGGAAGTTGTAGGGAAAGAGATGACATGGAGGATCTCAATTCCTATGAGTAGGGATTGGAAAAGAGATGTCATTTGGTTCACATCATAGGAACTTTTCTATTGAATCTAGAGGCGACATGTATCTCAAGTCCTATGAGGAGGGATTAGTAAAGATATGTAATTTGGTTCATATCATAGGAACTTTTCTATTGAATATACGCTAATGTTTATTTTCCTTTGAAATTAAGGAAGTATAGGAATCCATTCATATGAACCAAGTGGCTCTAAAGCTATAGAAATGATATCATGTTTATTTCCTTTGAAATGTAGAATATATGAATCTATTCCTATGAACCAATTGGCTCTAAAGGGAAAAAATCCTATAAAAATCATATCATATAGAGTTCCTATGATATTCCTCGACACTAAAGGATGGTTGAAATTGCTGCGGGTGATACGATGGTCTTTCTTTGTAGACTCCTCACCCATCTTTATATTTACCTCTCGAAGATGAATGAAATGATATATACAGGGTATTCTACATATGCAATTTGGTACACGAAAACTCGGTAAAAGTTTGCGAGGTTCTAATTTTCAATAAAGCTATATGCACTGCATTTCGGAACGGAGGGAGCATACGGCAATTGCTAACACTCACGTGGAAGATTTGTGTGTAGGAGGAGTTGCTATTCTGTTAAATGACATGGCAAAACTGACACTATCGGATGCCGATCTAACGGTTCTTACGGCGTTCGTTAGGAAAAGGCTTGTGGCGAACGTTTGTCGAATAATGATTTAGGACACATGCATTGCATTGATACGTGCCCCCCTCTCTCTCATGCACACGCACCCTCACGAGTCACAGCTCTCCCGAGTCCTCTCGCAGACTCGCACGTGGCACCAATCGTCTATCTGCAGGTAGACGTCACGCACATATGTGCTCTTCACACCCTACCCTCAGAACTTCTAAAAAACAAAAGACGGTGCGTACATTTTATTTTAGCTCACACGTCACACACTTATATTATTACTCTTGCGACGAACGTTCTTTGGGCATAGTATATATTGTACTCTCACGAAGAGAAGCGATGCACGCACGCACTAGTTCTCTCACACCCACTTCATGGTACACGTAGGGCGCATTTTTTTGAAGCTGGTACAACAAAATCACTCCACTATATATAAAAGCAGGAGCCTTAGCGCTTGCTATACTAGGGTTCCTCTCGTTCACTCTCTCACGCTCTCCAGATCTAAGCAAGACATAGGTGGCCACACTCTCTCTCAGCTCACGGCTGGTCACAAATCCGGCTAGACAACCTCGACCGGGGCAGGGGGTGTAGGTGCATCGTTCACGCTGTCGTCGGCAGCGAGGGAGGAGACCAATGGCTGCCCGCGCGTCCCGATCGGCGGCCGTGTCGTTCTCTCCGAGAGCGCGCCGGCTCGGGAGGGCCTCCGACCCCTTCTTCCTCCCTGCGGTATTGTGGCCAAGATGCGGCCTCCCGACGCCGTCTTTGCCACATGGCGACGACCCTCAGGTATATATTCCTTCGAAACCTGCCCCAGCCTCTTCCCCCTTCGTGTGGATCCTTTTCTACTTCCGTCCCTTTGTTCCAAAAGCCACCTAGACTTCTACTATTATTAGAAGTAAAGCTAGTTCATACAGTCAAGTCAAAGCGTTAGTTCAAACAGGGAAGAAAGTGGGAAAGCTGTAGCATGAATCTAGGACTTGGTTCAAAGAGGAAACGGGGGAAAGTAGTAATATCTATCACTGTTTAAATAACCGTATTTCGTATTTGCGCAAACAGGGATGTCTGTCTCCATATCGTTTCGGGATGTCTGTCTCCATATCGTTTCTATCCGCGCAATCAAAAGCACACACCTCAGTTTTAGTACAACTGCGCAAAATGAGATGGCTATCCCTCGTTGCCGTCGTCTAACCTCCCGTCTTCAAGGTATCCCTACATTGGTAGTAACTAAGGTAGAATGACCAACGCAATCTAAACGAAGCTGATTCGTACGTTTTACTTCCTGATTGCAGTGCAGGGACGAGCGAAAACAACTGCATCCTAGTCCAGAATGCACTTTCTACCAGTTCATCCATGGACCGAGGACTAGCTGGCACGGCTGCACGGCGGTTTTTTGGATAGGTGCGCGGACAAGAGGTTATTCTGGAATGAGAGAACCTAACCCTGGACGGTGGCAACAAGAAAAAACCAGAGTGAACTCCAGGAAATTTAAGCCTGCCGGGAGGCCCTTTGCTCAGAGAAGCCTTGCTTGTTTTTTCCTGATTTGTAAACCTTCTCACAACTTTGTCTTTTGCTGTGAGCTAGTATATGTTTGTTATGTTCTATGAATCATTGAGATGTATAAAATTGCTTAACTTATGCTTTTCAACTTTTTTATGAAGACGAGTTTAATGTGAGTGTTCCACATGAGCTATTTGGACTAGCGTTGAGCGTTTGGAATTTATTACATTGTGGCCTCAATTAACTGCATGAACCATCGTAACAAGATACATAGTTGCTTATATGATTCACAGGCACACAAAAGCAGCAGCGGTTCCATAGACGGATTCAAAGCAGTACTAGCCCCGGAGGGGTTGATAACGAGCAAGGTTCGGATAATTAGACACAATCCAAACTATGATTAAACACTAGTCGGGCAACTATTTCATGCCTCGATCTAATTTGGGTTGGACACAAGACGGACCTTTCCATGAACATCATCGAGGGACGTCCCCGCAGCAGCTCAATCCTGTGAACCTTCATGAAGACAACCTTGTGGCCTTGCCAGCGATAAACTTGTTTGTGGAGGCATGCCACGTCATCTTCTGTGTAAGCTTGATAAGAACAAGATGCCTCACAAGCGAAGGAGTAGCTTTGAGCGTCTTGTGCTTCAAGACACCTGGACAACACGCTGACAACAAGTGAGGCTAGAATACACCTCTTCATTGGTATAACCACAAATGGCTTCTAGGATCCAACAGCCTAAGAACTCTGCTTTCCCGGTCGTATATTCAGGTCGTCGCCTCATAGCGAGTGACATGCACAACCACACAATCCTTGTCTGCATCAGGGCTCTAATTGAAACAGAAACAAATTCTGAATTACTTTTCAGTATAAGAAACACAAGTTATTTAAACCACTATGTATAGCATGGCATCTAAGCTAACAAAATTTTGCATTATTAATCACCACATACTTCCTTTTCTAAAAAAATCAACACATACTTAGATGAAAAACCACAATCGAGATCGGCAAAGAAGGAAATCACCTTGGGCAGCACAGCGGGCGGGGGGACACATCCTCGAAGGGGGAAAACTGCTCCTGCAGTGCCACGGGGGCTGTAACCTCAAACGGGGCGTTGACCATCTCATTAGTGGCCGTGAGCATATCTGGGGTCGGCTCGGTGGTTGCCTCCATCTTCTTGGAGCTCTATGTCTCATGGGGATCAGCCTCCCGCGTCTGCTCCAATATCGGCAGATCTTTGCCTGGTTCTCCTTGGTCCATCATGAAACTGACGAATACTAGGAGACCACTGAAAGGAAAACACAATCGCAATGACAATGAAACAAAAAAGAGAGTGAGGATCGGTTACTGCTTATCCTTGAGTGACATCTCATGAACAACAATTCTTCCAATGACTTCTGTTGGCTTGAGATCTTTGTAATTTGGCATCATTTGGATCAATGTGCACACGGTATCATATTTTCCATCCAAGGCTCTTAGGATCTTCTTGATGATGAATCTGTCGGTCATCTCTTCACTTCCTAAGCCGGCAATCTCATTTGTGATAAGAGCAAGCCTATAGTACATTTCAGCGACACCTTCACCATCCTTCATTTTGAACTTGTCAAGTTTACTTTGAAGCACATCCTACTTGGATTCCTTGATGGAGTCGGTACTTTCATGCATATCAATCAAAGTATCCCAAATTTCCTTTGCATTCTCAAGGCGGCTGATTTTGTTGAATTCTTCAGGGCACAATCCGTTGAAGAGGATATCACAAGCTTGAGCGTTGTATTGCAGCATCTTCAACTCTTCCGCGGTAGCTTCACGGTTCGGTTCTCTCCCATAAAAGAATTCACCTTGCAAGCCAATACACACAATAGCCCAAACGGCGGGGTTATGTCCTAGAATATGCATTTTCATCTTATGCTTCCAACTAGCAAAATTAGTACTATCAAATTAAGGACCTCTACGGTGATAATTTCCCTCGCTAGACGCCATACTCTCCAAGGTTGTGAAACCAAGGCTATGACCACCAAAAGCTATGGAAATCAAAGCAAATGGAGACCAAAGCTCTAATACCACTTGTAGGATCGAAATTATCTCTAGAGGGGAGGTGATTAGACTACTTGACCAAATAAAAACTTATCCTTTTTCCCAATTTTAGCCTTTGGCAGATTTTAGCTATCTTAGCACAAGTCAAGCAATCTTAACACAATTCAAGCAAGCATGCAAAGAGTATATGAGCAGCGGAAAGTAAAGCATGCAACTTGCAAGAATATAAAGACAAGGGTTTGGAGAACTCAAACGCAATTGGAGACACGGATGTTTTTGTCGTGGTTCCGATAGGTGGTGATATCGTACATCCACGTTGATGGAGACTTCAACCCACGAAGGGTAACGGTTGCGCGAGTCCAAGGAGGGCTCCACCCACGAAGGGTCCACGAAGAAGCAACCTTGTCTATCCCACCATGGCCGTCGCCCACGAAGGACTTGCCTCACTAGCGGTAGATCTTCACGAAGTAGGAAATCTCCTTGCCCTTACAAACTCCTTGGTTCAACTCCACAATCTTGTCGGAGGCTCCCGAGTGACACCTAGCCAATCTAGGAGACACCACTCTCCAAGTAGTAACAAATGGTGTGTTGATGATGAACTCCTTGCTCTTGTGCTTCAAATGATAGTCTCCCCAACACTCAACTCTCTCTCACAGTATATGGATTTGGTGGAAAGAAGATTTGAGTGGAATGCAACTTGGGGAAGGCTAGAGATCAAGATTCATATGGTAGGAATGGAATATCTTGGCCTCAACACAAGGGTAGGTGGTTCTCTCTCAGAAAATGTGTATTGGAAGTGTAGGTTCGTTCTGATGGCTCTCTCCACAAATGAAGAGTGGGTGGAGGGGTATATATAGCCTCCACACAAAAACTAACCGTTACACACAACTTACCAATCTCGGTGGGACCGAATTGAGAAACTCGGTCGGACCGATTCAGCAAATCTAGTGACCGTTAGGATTTTCGGTGGGACCGACATGCAACTCGGTAGGACCGATATGGTTAGGGTTAGGGCACAACGTAATCTCGGTGAGACCGATTACACAAACTCGGTGGGACCGATTTTGGTAATAAGCTAACCACAGAGTTGGTCAGGTAAACTCGGTGGGACCGATTCGCTCATTTCGGTGAGATCGAAATGTTACAAAAAGGAAACAGAGAGTTTACATTGAAATCTCGGTGGGACCGATCGCTCATATCGGTGGGACCGAAACGTTATGAAGGGAAACAGAGAGATTATAGTTCCATCTCGGCGAACCGAGATCCCTATCGGTGAGACCGATTTGCCTAGGGTTTGTGGCAGTGGCTATGACATCTGAACTCGGTGGCACCAGATAGAAAGAATCGGTGGGGCCGAGTTGGACTTTTGGTTTAGGTCATATGTGGATGTGAGAAAGTAGTTGAGGGTTTTTAAATTCCAGTAAATCCAAAACACGTCTGAAATTCATGAAACTTGGCATGCTATCATGGAGCGGCATCAACATGTCGTGGTACAATTTTTGTCTCATTTGGGGCAGGTTTGGGTATATGCTTCTCACAAACCGGAGCTTCTCACAACAAGCATGATGGTTTCGGTACGGAACGTCCCACCTTTGGGGACGAAACGATATCCATTGCCTCTTATTGCTTTCAAGTTTTTTTCTCGTGTCAACATGGAACAACAGGAGTGTTGTGTGAATTTTTGTAATTTTTCGGGGTTCGTTTGGACATTTTTATGCATTAACTGAGTTTTCAATGCATTTATGTGCATAATTCAAATTTGAACTACATGTGCATGCTCCAGTGCGTATAAATTGATTAAAAATCCAATATGTGTCCTTGGGTGCATGCTTAGGTCCCATGCAAGAAATGGGAATGAATTTCAAACACCAGGGAACCGTTGATTGCCGGTAAAACAGTGAGATGCCTGGTTTTTAAATTCTAGTAAATCCAAAACTCGTCCGAAATTCATGAAACTTGGCATGCTATCATGGAGTGGCATCAACATGCCGTGGTACCAAATTTGTCCCATTTGGGGCAGGTTTGGGTATATGCTTCTCACAAACCGGAGCTTCTCACAACAAGCATGATGGTTTTCGTTAGGGAACATCCCACCTTGGGCGACGAAACGATATCCATTGCCTCCTATTGCTTTCAAGTTTTTTTCTCGTGTCAACATAGAACAATAGGAGTGTTGTGTGAATTTTTGTGATTTTTCGGGGTTTGTTTGGACATTTTTTGCATTAACTGAGTTTTCAATGCATTGATGTGCATAATTCAAATTTGAACTACATGCGCATGCTCCAGTGCATATAAATTGGTTGAAAAATCAAATATGTGTCCTTTGGTGAATTCTCAGCTCCCATGCAAGAAATGGGAATGAATTTCAAACACCAGGGCACCGTTGATTGCCGGCAAAAGAGTGAGATGCCTGGTTTTTAAATTCTAGTAAATCCAAAACTTGTTTGAAATTCATGAAACTTGGCATGCTATCATGGAGCGGCATCAACATGTTGTGGTACAAAATGTGTCCCATTTGGGGCCGGTTTGGGTATATGCTTCTCACAAACCGGAGCTTCTCACAACAAGCATGATGGTTTTCGGTAGGGAACGTCCCACCTTTGGGGATGAAACGATATCCATTGCCTCTTATTGCTTTCAAGTATTTTTCCTGTGTCAACATAGAACAACAGGAGTGTTGTGTGAATTTTTGTGATTTTTAGGGGTTCGTTTGGACATTTTTATGCATTAACTGAGTTTTCAATGCATTTATGTGCATAATTCAAATTTTAACTACATGTGCATGCTCCAGTGCATATAAATTGGTTGAAAAATCAAATATGTGTCCTTGGGTGCATGCTTAGGTCCCATGCAAGAAATGGGAATGAATTTCAAACACCATGGCACCGTTGATTGCCGGCAAAACATTGAGATGCCTGGTTTTTAAATTCTAGTAAATCCAAAACTCGTCTGAAATTCATGAAACTTGGCATGCTATCATGGAAGGGCACCCGACATGCTGTGGTATTTTTCGTGTCCATTTTGAGAGAAGGCGCACTCGAATAATGACAGCCAACAAAGGCATTTTGAAAAAATAGCTGCCACTTTAATATCTCAAACGTTTGTATAATTCAAACCGTGTGCGTTCGGTTAACCAGTCACGTGACGCCACGTGTCTTGGTTTTAATGGCTATAGGAGGTGTCGTGTGGACAGCTGCTTGACTGAACGGGAGGCGTGCGACCGCAGTTCGGTGCACAGGCTCACCGGGAAGCGTACAAGCTGTTCAACGCACGATCTGTGCATCTCTTCAACGCAAACGGTTCAAATTACAGTATGCAAATTAAAGCCAGAGTTCGGCGCTAAACCAAGAGACACTGCGATTTGTCAAAATATGCAGCTAAACATCAATATCACCATCTATTTTTTGCAACTAAAATTCAGTAATTAAGCATATATTTCATTCATACTAGAGATTAAGCAGTCGTTCTCACCGGGAAGCGAGACAGCCTTGCACCGCCGCCCGCCTCGCTCCCACTGGTCTATATTAATAGCGCAGCCGAGCGGCCGCACCCCCCATCCTCGCCACACACACAATTCCTCTCTCTCCGCTCGCATCCTCGACGCCGCTCTGAGTCCTCAAAGCCGTCAGCGTACGAGGACGCCGTCGAAGCACCCCATCGGAGGGAGTGGCGACACCGGGGCTGCTGAAGCACCGGAGCACGGCGTGAATATGGAGATAGAGGTTTCCGTCCCCGCCGATGAGGTGGAGAACGAGGCTGCCAACAAGCAGAGGTGGGTCGAGAAAGAACCGCAAGCGACTCCAGCAGGCCTAGACTTCAACAACAACCTCCCCAATGATATGTTGATAGTCATCATATCCCTCCTCCCAATCAGAAATCGGGCGAGGACAGCCGCCATTTCCTGGCGGTGGCGCACCCTATGGCTCTGCACCCCTGTCGACCTCCTCCACGCCCACAAGCTCTGCCATGGCTATCACCAAAGCTTGGATGCATTCTGCCAGATCCTCGACAGTCACCATGGCCCAATCAAAGGCCTTATTGCGGGCAAGTTCCATTCCAATGGCAGGGAGCGAGGCAAGCTTGATGAGTGGTTCCGATCCCGCGCCATAGATCAGCTCGAGAAGCTAAGTTATAATGATGGTCATATGAGCTTGCTGCCAACGTCCGCGCTCCGCTCCACACCCATGCTACGCCTCGGCAAGTTCATGAACTACCATTCCCCCCCCCCTTAATGATGCGCCTGCTCTTTTTCTACCACGACTGAAGCACCTCGAGCTTGTCGTCGTCCGCATCCCAAAGGATGACATGGATCGCCTGCTCCGCGGCTGTACTACACTTGAGTTCCTTCGTCTCCAGGCGATGAATTGGTCGAGTACCTTGCACATCACCTCCAAGACTCTCCGCACTATTTATGTGTGTTGTTGGTGCTGCAACGAGAGATCACAAAAGGTGGACCACAATATGGTCATCCAGGACACCTTCACTTGAGAGATTACTTGTAGTTGATAAACAAGGTCCAACAAGAATCAATGTCATTTCTACGCCGAAATTGAAAGTGGTGGGCTACTCGTCAGTCAAATACTACAACTTTCAGGTACAACAGTCGCCTTATATACCTCACCTTCTTGATATCAACGTTATAACTAGTTTTGAAGATGTATGGTCGTCTGTCATCCAGCGAAGCTTCCCAGACTATGGGCACAATGAAGGTCTTGGCACTAGAATCTATCATCCCCAACCTAGACCAAGTTTTCAGTTGCCTGAGATGCTTTCCGTGCCTGAAGAAGTTGTATATCAAGGTGATGTTCCTTTCCTGTTAAATGTTAACCATAAGGGAGTTCAATTTTTTGCACCTTATCCCAAGTTCACAATGACAATGCACTACTATTTCTGAAGGAATTTTGGAGGATTTTAGGACATACACCCCCACCCCATATTGGTTGCTTCATTCATATGGTTACAATCGTCCATAAGAATTTCTCTTTTGGATTCATCTGTACTAGTTTTCTTAGGGAATTTTTCATCCAATCCAACCTCTTGTGAAGAAGGCTACATGTTTCTAGATTGTAATCAAATGCCCATGTTAATCATGCCAGATCGAAGATGGAACGTTGGTGCACTTTACCAATCCTGCAAACCAAATGGGTGTGTAGCAGTGTTCAAAACTGCATGTAGGCACTAAAACATTCTCTTCTTTTGCAGTGCATATTAGGCCCGGTGGATGATGTTTATAACGACAATCACATCGAACGCCTAGATCTGCATCTCTCAAATATTACTTTGAACTCCTACCGAGGGACCCCACCGTAAATAACACTTGCCAGGTTCTTTCTTGCCAGAGCAAAGGTGCTGAGTGTACTGAGGTTGAACACGCATTTAATTAGGAAAGATCAATGGTATGATCAGCAGAGCCGGCTGGTACTGTTGAATGGAAGTGCCTCTAAAAATACCAAAGTTCGTATGGGAAGAACATATGTCAAAGCAATTGGAAATCAATATGTCAAACCCATACATGACTTATCAGCGGCTGATCCCTTTTCAGAAATGATGCAGCTTGCAATGTTTGAATTGGGGCGATGTAATCTTCTAATTTGAACCTTGCAATATTTATGGTATTTGTCATATTGAACCGTTTATGTTCTCTTGTCTCAACGCAAACAGTTCATCTGGGTGAACCGCATGTCCTTCATCGCACACACCTTGATCTGGCTGACCGTTTCTTTTGTGTTGCCTAATCACAAACAGTTCATCCGAGTGAACTGTATGTTGTACATCGCACACACCTTGGTATGGCTGACCATTTATTTTGTGTTGCCTAATCACAAATAGTTCATTCGAGTGAACCGTATGCTTTACATCGCACACACCTTCATCTGGCTGCCCGTTTCTTTTGTTCCTACTCATCGAAAACGGTTAATTGAACTGAACCGTATGCCCCAAATCGCACACGCAACTAAAATCTGAACCGTGTTTGATGCATCCATCATCGCAAACGTTTTGCGCCTTTTTTTTGGTTTTTTACACCACCGTTTGCGATTATTGCATCACACACAGTTTCGTCGAAGGGTCTCTGATCATAGTGTCGTGTTAGCAGCATCCTGCAGTAGTGATGACATCGATCTTGGTTTCACCTTCTTACCACTCAGAGGTTGGATGGAGCATCAAGGATTTCAGTCTTGGGGTGGCCACGTGTTGCGGGCTGGCAGGAAGAGTTGGGTGTGTTCTGCAGAGACCAGGTAATCAATGTCATTTTCGATAGGTACCTGAAGCACACACTTCTAAATTTGGTTGTTTATTTATCCTCAAAGCTGGTTCCCTCATACTTTCTTAGAAACATGATCAAAGATACAAAAAGTTTTACTTCTGAAGCAGAATTGGCAGTATAGTGTGCATGCCCTATTGACCTGTTCATGCCAATGGCAGAAGTATCTGATTCATCCAAGCCAATTCAAGTTAACTTGAGTGCAGTAGTAGATAAACATTCACTTACAAATGCTACTCCAAATGGATAGTCATAGTAGTACGCAGGCAGTGTAAAATGTGTTTTTGTTAGTTCAGTGAAATTTAGAGATCAACCTGATGGTACTTCATTTTTATTCTAATCTGCCAAATGCTATTAAGTAAATGAAGTTTCTTCCTCGATCAAGTTACAGTCCTTGGTTCATTCTTGCCCTTTGCACCATCGGGGCAACGGGTCATCTAGTAGATTGAAATGCTGACAGTGAAGCTGAGAATGGTTGATGTGGATCTAGCTTCTCTCCAGTGGAAAGCAAAGTTGTCTAAATCTCATTTCACTCGTGGTCATGCCTAGCATTTGTGACAGCCTGGTTTTTGCCCTCTTCTCTTTGCCTGATTTTCAGTTGGTTTGGATTTGAATTTGAAATTTTTGAATCACTCCAGATGGACTTAAACACTTGGGTACCCCCTTGACTTTCACCGAAGTGACTTATTTCTCTCCCTAAGCCATCATTTCTTCTCTGATCCATCTCAAAATAATATTATGAATATTTTTCTCTAATGAAAAATATTCATTTTCTCTCTAAAACGCTAACTAGCCCCTTGTGTTCCAAAGCAACCCCAATTTTTCTTGCCCACAAATATCTGAGAAAATTCCCACATATTCTTTGAGCCCTAGGGCACCTTCCTGAGCAAAAATATTTCATCACTTTTTGGAATATTTTTGCTACAGAAAATATTTTCTGTTCTGGACAGAAATGGTAGTTTCTACAGCAACTACCATTTTACTTGCTCAATTGTGGCTGAATTTTCTTGTGCATCATCACTGTCGGTGTTCTGGGAACGGGGGTCCCCAGACTTGCCTGTCTGCGGCCCACGGCGTGGCTGAGCAGCAGGCCGAACAGCCCATCTTCATCAACAAGGCATCCAAGACCTTCGCGAGGGTACAAGCCTCGCGAGGCGGACGACTCAGGACTTCCTCTGGAGTGGCCTAGCCAGGAAGGCTCACGAGGAGCGGAGATATCAAGGCAGGGCACACCTCATGAGGCACTCGTGACGTGAGCCATGACGAATGGCGCCAGTGCGCACAGCGTCCGTGTTTCCTCTTTGGTGCTAAGGAGGCAAGCGCAGACGAAGAGTACCGAGGCATCAGGCAAAGGTTTCCTTATTGGTGCAACAAGACCAAGACCAGGAGGACGGCAAGGCGGAGGTCATCGTGGAGCCCAAGACGACGTCATCCCAGGGCTTTTCGCAGGCGAAGACCACTTTTGTCAGGATAGCTTGTACTAGATGTCCCCCTTCAAATTTGCCCGCCATTGTTGGCTCCCTTCCCGCTCAACATTTGGGAAGAGGACCAGGGCCTATATAAGTAGAGCTAACCACCACAGTAGAAAAAAGCTGAACCGAGGTGGAACGGAGAGAGCAGTTCATCGACTCCTCACACCACAAGTTCATACGCACAAGAACACGTCAACCTCAGGAGGCTGTTCTTCCCTTGTACTGTTCATCATCAGCCCAAGAGGCAATCCACCACCACCACACTGGAGCAGGGTATTACACCAAAACGGTGGCCCGAACCAGTATAAACCCCGTGTCTTTTTGTGTATTGTGAGTTCATCGAGTTCGTCTGCAAGATCTTAGCGAGCTAGAGCGTAGATCGGTAGGAGGGAAAGACTTCGCGTGCACCCCAGTGTTCGAACCTTAAGGGTTTGTCGGAACCCCACATCCAACATTTGGCGCTCCAGGTAGGGGTGCGCCGTGGTTTCCCTACCATCGGTTCGTCGCTCCGTCGATTCCATGGCGGACGCTCGCCATGCTCGAGCTGAGCGTCGGGCTGCCCTCTTCGCCCACGTCGCTCAGACGGCTCCTATAGGCGGGCCACCTCGTTGTTCTCCGTCTCCTGTCGCCAATGCTGCCACCGGCTCTGTGAGGAACGAGTAGCAGGCGTCCTTGCTGCATCCTTCGGTGCAGCAAGATGGCCGTACCACTACTCCATCGCTCACCCCTGCTGGTTCTTCGTCCCGCGCGCAGCACGCTACCATGGAGGCACGAGCCGCGCTCATCGCGGCGAACGAGCTCCTGCGCTACCGCCCTGTCGACGACGTCTACGAGGAGTGGCTCGACCACGTCGCCGAGCTCGTCCGTGCCGCAGGGGGCTCTCCAGCGCCGTCCAACACTCTGCCTCCCCCTCAACCAGCCGCGGGCGAAGGGGCTCATGGCGTGCCTCCACCACCTCACCCCCAAGACGGTGCCTTGGCACCATGGCGCGCACCTCCGCGGCATGATCCACCGCGCCCGGTGCATGCGCATGAAGAAAGAAGCTGTCAAGAAATCCCGCGGCCGTGAGAAGCTGCGCCGGCGCTCCCCACGCCACCTTGTCAAGACCGCGCACCGCTCGCAGCGGCGCAGCGTGAACCCCGTCAAGACCAAGCTCCACCCCTGAAGCGGGCCCCGGCAACCACAGCCGGCTGCCGCGCCTTCACCCCCGAGCTGCGTAGCGTCGCCTGGCTAAGCAAGTTCAAGCCAGACCTGCCTCCCCGCTACAACGGCACCGCGGACGCCGTGAAGTTCCTGCAGCTCTACGAGCTGAGCATCAAAGCGGCCAACTGCGACGAAAAATTCATGGCGAACTGGTTTCCCATGGCTCTCAAGGATGGGGCCCGCTCTTGGCTCCTGAACCTGTGGCACGGCTCGATCTCCTCCTGGGACGAGATGCGCAACTGCTTCGTCACCAACTTCCAGGGCACTCGCGACCGCACACCGGCCGCGGGTGACCTGCGCCGCATCAAGCAACAGCCAGGAGAAACCCTCCAGAAGTACATCCAGCGCTTCAACAACACCCGCCTCAAGATCGCCAAGGTCACGGAAGAGGCCATCATCTCTGCATTCTCCGATGGCGTCCGTGACGTCAAGATGAAGGAAGAGCTGGCTATCCACGAGGAGCTCTGTACCTCTCAGGAGCTGTTCAACCTGGCGACCAAGTGCACTCGAGCTGAGGAAGGGCGTCTCTCTCTCCTCGAGCTGCCAGCTGCAGGAGCGGAAGAAAAGAAGACCAAGGCCAAGGACGTGAAGCGCAAGGAGGCAGTGGTGCTCGCAGCGGAGCCCAACACCAAGCGAGGCAGAGATCAGCCTGAGTCGTCCAAGAACGGCCGCCGACCGTTCTGCGCCTTCCACAACCTGAACACCCACAACACCGGCGCCAAGAGATCGGGGCCATATGAGAAGGGCCTTCACGGTCGACACCCCGATCGCAGCGACCGGGCTACGGCCATGAGGAGGACGTGGAGGCGGACGCTGGGACGACCGTGTCCCACGCCAGGAGTGGCGCGACCGGCCTCGCAAGGATCGCTGGCAGGACCAACCTCGCGAGGGCGCCTACAGGGACCCGCCTCGTGAGGATCGCCCCCAAAGTAACACGGTCTTCCCCCACTGCCGCCACCAAGAAGGAACGACGACCACCACCAGGATGAGGGGCCTGGGGGCTTCCAGGAGCCGTGTGCGATCGCTTGCAATTTGGGCGGTGCACAAGCCCCAGCCTCTCAGCGCATCTTCAAACAGTTCGCTCGCGAGGTGAACACCGCGCTCCCCAAGCTCGAGGCCACGCGCCCACTCAGGTGGTCCCAATGTGCCATCACCTTCAAGTCGGTAGACCAGCTCAAGTGCGCAGCCACCGTCGGCGCACTCCCTATGATGTGCTCCCCAGTTATCAGCAATGTGCAAGTTACCAAGACTCTCGTTGACGGCGGCGCAGGGCTCAACGTACTATCCGCCAACACGTTTGACAACCTTCAAGTGCCCTATGAGCAGCTCCAGCCAACCAAGCCTTTCTCAGGAGTGACTGATGGTTCCACCGCACCGATAGGGCAAGTCCGCCTGCCCGTCACCTTCGGCAAGCGCGACAACTACCACACCGAGCTCATCGACTTCGACATCTATAGGATCGAAAGTATGTCTAGAGGGGGGTGATTAGACTACTTGACCAAATAAAAACTTATCCTTTTCCCAATTTTAGTCTTTGGCAGATTTTAGCTATCTTAGCACAAGTCAAGCAATCTTAACACAATTCAAGCAAGCATGCAAATAGTATATGAACAGCGGAAAGTAAAGCGCGCAACTTGCAAGAATATAAAGAGAAGGGTTTGGAGAATTCAAACGCAATTAAAGACACGGATGTTTTTGTCGTGGTTCCGATAGGTGGTGCTATCGTACATCCACGTTGATGGAGACTTCAACCCACGAAGGGTAGCGGTTGCGTGAGTCCACGGAGGGCTCCACCCACAAAGGGTCCACGAAGAAGCAACCTTGTCTATCCCATCATGGCCGTCGCCCACGAAGGACTTGCCTCACTAGCGGTAGATCTTCACGAAGTAGGCGATCTCCTTGCCCTTACAAACTCCTTGGTTCAACTCCACAATCTTGTTGGAGGCTCCCAAGTGACACCTAGCCAATCTAGGAGACACCACTCTCCAAGAAGTAACAAATGGTGTGTTGATGATGAACTCCTTGCTCTTGTGCTTCAAATGATAGTCTCCCCAACACTCAACTCTCTCTCATAGGATTTGGATTTGGTGGAAAGAAGATTTGAGTGGAAAGCAACTCGGGAAGGCTAGAGATCAAGATTCATATGGTAGGAATGGAATATCTTGGCCTCAACACAAGGGTAGGTGGTTCTCTCTCAGAAAATGTGTATTGGAAGTGTAGGTTCGTTCTGATGGCTCTCTCCACAAATGAAGAGTGGGTGGAGGGGTATAATTAGCCTCCACACAAAAACTAACCCTTACACACAACTTACCAATGTCGGTGGGACCAAATTGAGAAACTCGGTCGGACCGATTCAACAAATCTAGTGACTGTTAGGGTTTTCGGTGGGACCAACATGCAACTCGGTAGGACCGATATGGTTAGGGTTAGGGCACAACGTAATCTCGGTGAGACCGATTACACAAACTCGGTGGGACCGATTTTGGTAATAAGCTAACCAGAGAGTTGGTCAGGTAAACTCGGTGGGACCGATTCGCTCATTTCGGTGAGATCGAAATGTTACAAAAAGGAAACAGAGAGTTTACATTGCAATCTCGGTGGGACCGATCGCTCATCTCGGTGGGACCAAAACGTTACGAAGGGAAACAGAGAGATCACAACCCCATCTCGGTGAGACCGAGAACCCTATCGGTGAGACCGATTTGCCTAGGGTTTGTGGCAGTGGCTATGACATCTGAACTCGGTGGCGCCGGATAGAAAGAATCGATGGGGCCGAGTTGGACTTTTGGTTTAGGTCATATGTGTATGTGAGAAAGTAGTTGAGGGTTTTGGAGCATATCACTAAGCACTATGAAGCAAGAACCTCATTAAGCAACACCTCATCCCTCCTTGATAGTATTGGCTTTTCCTATAGACTCAATGTGATCTTGGATCACTAAAATATAAAATGTAGAGTCTTGAGCTTTGAGCTTGAGCCAATCCTTTTATCCTTAGTATTTTGAGGGTCCACTTTCCTCATCCATGCCAAGCCATTCATTGAGCTTTTCCTGAAATATTTATCTTGGAATAATGTTAGCTCAATGAGCTATATGTTGTTAGGAATTACCAAAACCACCTAGGGATAGTTGCACTTTCTATGTCGCGCACATCCGCCTGCCGTACAACGCCATCCTCGGGTATCCAGCCCCGGCCAAGTTCATGGCAGTCATTCATCACGGCTACAACGTTCTCAAGATGCCGGGAAGCGGAGGAATCATCACGGTACCGTGTGAAGAGAGGGATGCGGTGTGCTCTCTTGAGCGCGCCTTTCAAGCTGCAGCAATCGACGACCCCGACAGCAGAAGTGAAGGCCCTCCGGATACCATCCCCAAGAAGAAGTTGTCGCGCCACACAGAACCTCAAGGAGATGGCGTCGCGTCAGGAGCCTCGTCAGGATCAGCGCCTGTTCCAGGGGCGCCTCCCTGCGTCGCATAGGAAAGCACGCCCGGCGCCCTCCTCAGGCAGGGCTCCGGGGCTCTCTTCTGGAGGGCCTCAGACCTTGCCAACCTCACGAGGGAGGCGCTTGGGCACCACTTGGAGGCGTGCTTCGCAGCACGTTTCCCTCAGGAGAACACAGGGCAAGGAGTGCCCACCACCCAAGAGTTCATCACCAAGACCACCCAAGAACTGCAAGAAGCAAGGGCCATGCGCGGCCACAGCCGCACACAGGGCGCAGCACCCCATCCGGACGAGGATGTCGGGCTGCGTCTCTGCATCGATGTCCCAGGGCTCAACAGGGCCGCATCTCAGGAGCGCTTCTGGCCATCACGTGCGGGCCGCTGTGAGGGCCCACCACACAGCTACGTTCGCATGCCCCTCGGCTTGCCAGGCGTGGCGTCGGCCCATCAGTGCAACTTGCGGCAGGTCTTGCGTCTCAGGAGGCCAGGATCTGCGCCGTTCAGGAGGAGATGGAGATGCTCTTTAGGGAACCTCCCGAGCCCCCAGAGCCTCCCGAGGCTCGGGGTCCCGGTGGCTCATGAGGAGTCATTCCTTCAATGCGCGTTTTCACCTACATCGACTCTACTTCCTCTACAGAACCAGGTGACATCTTTCAAGTGCGTTTAAGCTGGGAGCGCCCCTCGGGCTGCATTATTCCCAGGCGGCATGGGTCCGTCCCTGTGGCATGTATCCCTTTTTCTTAAGTCTTTAGCTTACCTTGCTGGGGGCGCCCCTCGGGCTGCATCATCCCCAAGCTGCTCGGGCCAGACCTAGTGGCATGTATCTTCCTGCATTTATCCATGTCAATCTACCCTTTATGCCTAACCTGTAAACGGCTATCGCCTGCTCGATCATCACCTCCCCCGGGGCCTTCACACAGGCATGGGCTGGTGCATGGGTCCGTCCCTGCCACGACCGACAAAACTAAGTGGCCGAGCTCTGGCTCGCGGCACGCGCCGTGCACGTCACCTCACCAGGCCCTCGGTGCCTTCGCCTCACCGAGAGCAACCAGCGACGGGCTAACAGCTGTGACGATCAACCATGTTCCTTCTTGTGCCTGTTCACAGGAGTCCCGAGGAAAGGATAGCAGACGGCACCGCGAGTCTCCTTTTCCTCGTGCGATCCGCTTGCGCGTTAAAAGGGGGGCTCCTGAGCATCGCGACTCAGGAGCTCCTACTGGCTCTCCATCCCTCACCCCCTGGCCCTTGACCACGGCATCGCGACCTGGCATACCAGCGGCGGCTGAGCTTGCTCGAGGGCCGGGACCTGAGGACGTAGAGCACTAAGGAGAGCATGGGGGAAGGGAAATTCGTACAGGCCGGCCTGACTATGCCGCGCAAGTTGGCGCACAACCCTAGCGCAACGTCAGGGGTCACCACAAGATAAGTCCTGCACCCAGATCAGCTAAATGTTTAGGCTTCATGGACGCTCGCGCCCTGCCGCAACCTCGTTGGGGCCACGTCAACTCCCTTTCTCTCCTTACCATGGCTGCTTGGACGCTAAGGGGGACCTCCTGAGCATCGCGCCTCAGGGGCTCTTAGTGGACCTCGGGCCGCGCACCTCCTGCCCTTGACCACGGCATGTGACCTCGCATACCAGCAACGTATGTAGCCGCCTTGGGATCGGGACCTGTCAGCATAGAGCAACAAGCTATCGCGAGGAAGGAAAGGGAGGGACCGAGCCTTAACGGGACGTGCATTCACCAAGTTTTTATAACAAGGAAGATGAACACGAAAGACATTACAGACCCTTACATATCCCCACGGGGTGATTCGTGATCCTCCACAGGAAACAAAAGCTGTTACTAAGGGGAATCCTATCTACACCCTCCCGTGGCGGACGCCATCATCAATAGTGGGCCACGGGAGGCCGGCGCCAACCCCATCCAGATCAACAGCGACGGCTACCAGACTCCGCGGCCCTGCTCCGAGCGCGGCGAGAGCTCGGAGGGACGTAGCTGTCATCTCTCGTCTCCGGAGTCTCGTAAAGCTCGGGAGAGCTGCTGGACTCCCAAGGGCTACTACTGCTAGAGTGCTCGCGATCGGAGTGCGCGACGGCCTGGCGCTCCTCTCCAGGGCAGCACTCTAAGCGGCGGCCCTCGGCGTCGAAGACCTTGAAGAAGAGCGTGGAGGTGCCATCGTACTCGAAGTGGATCGCGAGGGCCCCCTCGCATGGCAAAGTGCGATCTTGCCCCAGCTGCGGGTCATGAAGATCTTGCCGGTGGGGACCGCTTTGATCTCCGCTCCGGTCGCCGGGCACGCTGCGGTCGGCGTCTTTGTAGCGAGCTCGAGTGGCCCCTCGGCGGCATCACGTCGAGAAGAACCGCGGAAGCAGATCCAGGAGCTTGGTGGCATCGGCGCCCACGGCACCAACTTCAGCGCGAGTCGGCAGCGTGGACCCGTGGGCGACGGTAGCGTGGCACCGTGGCGCTGGCGACCCCGACACGCAGCCTTGCGGCATCGCTCATCTCTCCGTCCTCCCGAGCCCTCGGCTCGGCGGCATAAGGTAGCGGGTACCACGGTGGTGGCCGCTCGCACCAAACCTCGTCACCACTTGCATCGCCACCTCGTCACGGCGGTGGATCGACCGTTTCTTCGGCGGAAGTGGCTCTGGATCGTCACGGGGAGCTTTCCCTTTCTCTTCGCCGAAAACCTTCTAATGGGCACCATTGCTGTGAGCAGGGGAGCGAGGAGGACGAAGCAAGCAAGCAAGGAGAAGATGGGCAACGGGGGCTCCGCCCCCCTCCCCATTTATAGAAAGAGGAGGCCAACCGGCGTCTCCCATGATCGCAGGTAATGATGGTTTTCCTTGCATGTCGCAGGGACTCATCAAATCATGCATTTGCCGAGGTAGCGTGGGGAAGTGGAGACGCCCACGTCCCATCAACCGCCACACGACGACTGAGGCCGCAGGCTTTTGGGGCCCGCGGTGCTCCGAACTTGACCCTTGGCTTCGCCGTGAAGCCAAGCCGCCGCCTTGGGCGGGGAGCTCTTGTCGGCGTTCTGGGAACGGGGGTCCCCAGACTTGCCTGCCTGCGGCCCACGGCGTGGCTGAGCAGCAGGTCGAACGGCCCATCTTCATCAACAAGGCATCCAAGACCTTCGCGAGGGTCCAAGCCTCGCGAGGCAGACGACGCAAGACTTCCCTTGGAGTGGCCTAGCCAGGCAGACTCACGAGGAGCGGAGAAATCAAGGCAGGGCAAACCTCACGAGACACTAGTGACGCGAGCCATGACGAACGGCGCCAGGCGGGCGCCAATGCGCACAGCATCCTCGTTTCTTCTTTGGTGCTAAGGAGGCAAGCGCAGACGAAGAGTACCGAGGCATCAGGCAAAGGTTTCCATATTGGTGCAACAAGACCAAGACCAGGAGGACGGCAAGGCAGAGGTCATCGTGGAGCCCAAGACGGTGTCATCCTGTGGCTTTTCAGCGGCGAAGACCGCTTTTGTCAGGATAGCTTGTACTAGCTGTCCCCCTTCAAATTTGCCCCCCGTTGTTGGCTCCCTTCCCGCTCAACATTTGGGAAGAGGACCAGGGCCTATATAAGTAGAGCTAGCCACCACAGTAGAAAAAAGCTGAACCGAGGTGGAACGGGGAGAGCAGTTCATCGACTCCTCACACCACAAGTTCATACGCACAAGAACACCTCAACCTCAGGAGGCTGTTCTTCCCTTGTACTGTTCATCATTAGCCCAAGAGGCAATCCACCACCACCACACTGGAGTAGGGTATTACACCACAAAAGGTGGCCCGAACCAGTATAAACCTCGTGTCTTTTTCTGTGTTGTGAGTTCGTCGAGTTCGTCCGCAAGATCTTAGCGATCTAGAGCGTAGATCGGTAGGAGGGAAAGACTTCGCGCGCACCCCAGTGTTCGAACCTTAAGGGTTTGCCGGAACCCCACATCCGACAATCACCTTAGTAGATGATTGCTAACCTCCAAAGCTCAGCTCCCAACTCTTGGTATTTTGACCACGTGAAGTCATCAAAGTTCTTGTCGAAACTTACCAGGAAGTTGAAATCCATGTTACTGCGCCTGAGCTCAAACCAAAGTGTGGTAACCTCTCAATCTACCACGAACTACACGCTAGACATGAAGTTTATGCTTCGCTCGGCCTGAGGTCAGAATTCACGCGGTGACCGCGTTCGTCCAGGCGTGCAGCCATACGGCCGACGCGCTCAACGTCGCGTCCGTGCCTCTGTTGCTCGCGTGATCGCTTCCCCGCCTACCAAACCTTGCCAAACTTCGCCCCGATCATTGTCCTGACCCTCATAACTCTATCCTAGGGCTCGCCGACACCCGAGCTCGCCGCAGCGAGCACGGGCGCGGTCCGGCCAACCGAACAGTGTGTTGTGCACTGTGTTCGTCGCCACCCCCTTGCTCATGTGCTCGTCTCTGTTTGCCCACAATGCCCGCATGAGTTGCGTCGCCTTCCCCCTCGCTCACTGACCCTGTTCATCGACGGGCACCATGTCCAGGTGTCCTCCCGTGGAGCCTGAGCCCCTCTCATTGCTCGGCTATAAATAGAGCTCTCCCCAGCCTCTCGAGCCTCATCCACTCCTCACACAGACTCCACAAACTCGAACAAAGCCGTAGCCCGGCCGGGCAGGCCACGGGCTGTCGTCCCCGAGCTCGAGCTCAGCAGCGATCCCCTCGGGTCGTCTCCGCAGCTCCAGCCGCTCCCAGGCTCGGGCCACCCTTCTAGGGTCTTCGTCATGCCTCGGTGGTGTCGTTCCGCCCGGTTGGAGCCCCTGGTGCTACCTCTAGTTGTCGTCGTCTCCAACTCCAGCGACCTCTGCTTTCTGTCGCCGCTGGAGCGGCTGTTTCCGACGCCGTCCGACCACCCCTAGCTAACCTACAGGTACGGCCAGGTGCGCCCCCGTCTCCTCTTCCGATCCCTCCCTCCAATTCTGGCCAAGGAGCCCTCCTCGCTGGCATGTGCTCCGGCGGAGCCTCGCCGCCCTCTGTTTCCCTCTCCCCTCCCTCTCACCTGACTAGCGGGGCCTGCTAGTCAGCCACTCTATACGTGCCCGAAGCGGTACGAGTGGTGGCGCCCAAGAAGGTTACGCCTTCGACGTCACCCCCCAGTTCTGTTTATTTAAATTCAAAATTCAATTTTATCCAGAGAGCTTCAAACAGCCAAAACTTTTTAACCATAAGTCCAAATGAATTGATTCTTTTTGCATTGTGTTCTTTATGCAGAAATCTAGCAGCTCACCAAAAATGACATTTTTCTCTGCTGTCTAGATTTTCTGGTGAATTTCAGAAGGGTTCTCTATGTTTTCCTTTTGTGTTTATAATTGCTTTCAGAAAGTGAAGCTTGTCTTGAGGATCACCAGGAGGATTGTGAAACTTATCTGCACTAAGGCAAGCCACGGCAACATGTTCATGGTGCCATTACAATATTTGTGATTTTTCAACTTGAATTAATCGTTTAATCCATGCATTTATATCACTAGAATAATATTTATATTATGTTGGTTGCTTGTTTGAGTTGATATGCTTAGTTTACAGAAGTTTGAAGCTAATTTAGTTGGTTAAGTAACTTGAAGTAATATTTGTTATGAAGAAGTAATATGGTTATGGATATAAGTAATTATTTTTAGTTATCTTCTTAAATGAGATAAATGATAAATTTGTTAAGTAAAGATTCTGTTTAAAGTGATGATAAATCATAACCAGAGAGGTGTTATGAGCTGTTGATGTCTATGCTTACTGTGGATATGGTTGACCCAGTTATTTCCGTTGATATATGTTGCATATGTTTGTGATGCATTTTCATGGCATATCATGACACTGGTTACTTTCACCTTAAGTTGAACCTGATAATAACTTAACTTGAACATATCGTTGATCGGGTTATGGTGCCACTGAATCGAGTTTTCCCAGTGCAACCACATTTGCCTTTATGGGAAGGCCTTTATTCGGTCCGTTGTCATGCCTCTGGTCGGTGCCTCCAACGAGGGAAGGTTATGGGCGTGCGGTACCCTGGCCCGGTAAGCAGACATAACCTTGTGTGCTCGTTGTTGTTGTTATGGTACCATGTCCCTGTTTGGGACCGTTTATGTTTTGCCACGACGTGGCCGTTGGTGTCTTTGGTAGACACGGGGCCACCCAGGACTAGCCCAGTGGGGAGTGAGTCGGAGTGGCCGGGAGAGAGTCATGGCAATGGAGGGGTTTCGTCGGAACGTCGTTGGTCCACCTGAATGGGAGTGTGAGGCCATGGGTTCCGTGGTGTGGGTACAGTGCGCTACCTCTACAAAGTGTATTAAATCTATCGATAGCCGAGTCCACGGTTACAGACACGCTCGAAAGTAGGTCACACCATGGGTCAACCTTTAATTAATTTTGCACACTAAGATATAAACTTTGCACCATTGAGAAGATGATGTTTGGGAAAACATTGTGTTGATGGAGACCAAGTTGTTGGTCCGTTTGTGATCTCGGTAAGATCACTGTTTGGTTACGAGGTAACCCTGTCAAAGTCCACGAGGTTGGTCCGTTTGTGATCTGAGAGCGATCACCGTTTGGTAAGCAAGTCTGAGGGACTTATATCACAACATCATGATCACTGCATGTATGATATGATGTTGCATTAGTAAAGCAATTGGTTAAATATCATGATATTGCTTGTCATTATGTTTATGTTTGTTGTGAGCTTGCAAGTACATTCAATGCACTGACCTGGCATGTCATGCCAGCTTTCAGGAAAGTCTCGTTGGAAAGGAGTGATGTCCGAGTCTAGATCGTGTCCACATCGGTGTCCCTACGCTATGGAGTTCCGCTATGACGCTGCTCCACCGCCACAGAAGTTGTTATGATCGAGGCCCCTTTATGTTCACTAAATAGTGTACATATTGTTTAGCCGCACCGTGTGTGCTGCTTGGCCTCGCCACCTGTTGTAATATGAACTATGATCCGCTAGCATCAATAAAGTGGTTGTTTTCTGTACCAAGATGTTGTGTCTTGCCAGAAGACATGGTCTCTGGGCTGGCAATGCATGGTAAACCGGTCGCTCTAAGCCGGGGTGCCACAACGCTTGGTATCAGAGCCGCGCTGACTGTGGGCCACGCTAGACTACGACGTATTAACTGGACGTTAGTTACGAGTTTAAGTTGAGTGCCAGTAGCATTTGTAGCTGGTTGTTGCATTGTATGCACTCGTTTTATTTTTATGCTAGCCTACTAATGATTGTGAGTGTAGATGGCTCCGGTGCCGTATCCATGCCAGTTGTAGCTGATGCCCTACACGTCGCCGCATCTCCTTCGTAACGTGTGGCGTCGGTTGTACCCCCTCAGTGACGACCCAGTCTATCGTGTGTACCGGCAGTGTCTAGCAGACTCATTGTATGAGTATCATGCAGTGTTACTCTGTGCACCAGTTCCGATTCCAGCACTTACACTCGTACCTCTTGGAGTGGTTTTGCTTCTACCGCTTCCCAGGCCGTCCAGTTTGCTGCATTCGAGGTCCTTGTCGAGCTTCATTATAACGAGGTCCGGATGCAGAACCACCCAGGTTTCCACTACTATCCCTCTCTGCACGACAATGGTCGTATCCGTTTTCCTATCATTGATCCGGAGTCCGATAGTGTTTCTAGCCACCTTTCTCGTTATATCACTGCTAGCTACCTTATGATCCATGAGTTGGCTCGAGAGCTGACTCGTGCTCGTACTGCTTTAGCCACTACTAGGTCTTTCACTACTCCATCCTCTACGGGATTTACCCCTTATATTCCATCCAGTCCTAGTTCACCTATTTCACCGGTTACTCCTCTGAGTAGCTCGGGCACCTCGACCATGAATCCTCTCAGTGCTCCAGCTGAGTGGGTTTCACTTCTCACTACTCCCGTAGCCCCGATGCTTCAACCTGCACCTGCCCCGGAGGGAGAGCCCTCGAGGTAGCATCTCGTGTTACCTTTAACCCGGAGGTTTCAGTTAACATCGTCAGTTCAGGATCCGAGTCCGCTTCAGGAGAGGACCGCATGACACCAAGAGAGCGATGAGAGCGTTTGAGTATCCATGATCGTCGGGATGATGTATGGATGTAGTTATGAAGTCATGATTCTCCATTTCATGTATGAGAGTAGTTGAACTTGGCATGTTGTTTATCTTTCATGTATGAGTCTATGTATAATTATGTTGGAACTCTATTTTATTCGTCGTATTTTCTTTGTTATTTTGCTTTCTCTCGGGCTTTGTTGCTGGCTTTTCCCTAATTTATTTTGGATGTTTCTCATCGATTGCGTTGTCTTGGGAAAAATCCACAATAGGATGACGCGGGGAGGCAGCAGTAGCGACGCTCGTGAGGATGCTCCTGTTCATCATTCCGCATGACAGGCAGGACACTCCCCCGAGCCGTACGTTCCACCACCGCCTCCACCGCCAAATCCGCCCTCCACCGAGCAAATTATGCGTATGTTTGAGGAATGGAGGAATGATGATCTGATTGAAATATTAAGGAGTGTGCAAGCTGTGGTTGGACAGAATGGAAATCAGAACGGTCATCACTCCAAGCTGTCAGATTTTCAGAGAACCAAGCCTCCCGATTTGATCGGGTTATTGACCCCTTGGATGCAGACGATTGGTTGCGAACCATTGAGAGGAAGCTTGAGATTGCTCGTACTGAAGAAGACGATAAAGTTCCATTTGCAACTCATTATCTTGAAGGCGCTACCGCCATATGGTGGGAAATGCAAAAGCCATGTGGCCTGCCGATGAAGAAATCACCTGGGAAAAATTCAAGGATCAGTTCTGGAAATATCATATTCCTACTAGAATTATGAAGGTTAAGCAGCATGAATTTCTCGCGCTCCTCCAAGGAAGTTAGTCTGTGGGTGAATATTTGCAAAAGTTCAATCATTTGGCCCGTTACTCCCTTTATGACGTGGCCACCGAAGAAAGAAAGATTGACAGGTTTCTTGAGGATTAAAACAGCAACTCTGATGTACCCTCAGTATGTTTGATTTCCCAGATTTCCAAACTCTGGTAAATAAGGCTTTCATTGTTGAAAGGGAGCACAAGCTCGTACCGGACAATAGGCCTGCTAATAACAATCACAAGCGCAAGTTCGAGCCAAGGAAGGAAGTGCAGCCAGTGCAAAAGGCTCGTACCTGGCAGCATACTCAGGTGGAGTACAAGCCCAATTTGTAGCATAATGTTAACAAAACCACCACACAAGTCAAGAATGTCGTGACCAACCCGGTGCAAGAAGAGTGCCAGCGCAACAATTCTTGCTTCAGTTGTGGGCAAATCGGACATTTTCCACATGGTGTTCCAAGAACGGCAAGGTAGATGCTCTATTCAGGCCACAAGTCAACTTTATGGAGTCATAACCTACCTAGCAAAACATCACTGGGCACGTTCATCATCTCTCCGCAGACGAAGCCCAAGAGAACCCTGAAGTCGTCATTGGTATGTTTTCTGTTAATAACATATCTGCCGTAATTTTATTTGACTCTGGGGCTTCCCACTCATTTATTTCGTAGAGTTTTATTGCCCAAAAAAATTTCCTTGTTCGCTTTTGGGCAAGAATATGCTGGTACAATCCCCGGGATCTTTGATCAGGAGCAATCTGGTCTGCCGTAATCTGGAAATCAATATCAACGGAGCCCGTTTTCCAACTTCCTTGATAATCATTGAGTCCGTAAAGCTGGACATCATTTTGTGAATGAATTGGTTGACCCAATATCAAGTATGCACAAATTGCGCGACCCGAGAAGTCACTTTGACCAGTCAAGAGGGGCAGACTACCAAATTCTATGCTCGCAGGAGCATACCCAAGAAAGAAATGGTCTTCAACGTTGTGCCTGGTGAGTTGGAATTAATTCTTGTGGTCAGTGAGTTTCCTGATGTATTTCTAGAAGAACTGCCGGGCATGTAGCCCCATCGAGAGCTTGAGTTTGCAATAGATATTGTGCCCGGAACCGCACGGTTATACAAGAAGTATTACCGGATGCCTTCATTAGAATTAGTGGAGCTAAAGAGACAGCTTGATGAAATGCTCCAGAAAGGATATATCCGTCCCAACTCTTCACCATGGGGATCACCTGCTATCTTCGTGGATAAGAAGGATGGCAGCCTCCGCATGTGTGTGAATTACCGTCAGCTGAATGATGTCACCATGAAAAATAAATATCCACTGCCCAGGATTGATGACTTGTTTGATCAGCTCAGTGGGCCAAGGTATTCTCCAAAATTGATTTAAGTACAGGATATCATCAACTCAAGATTAAAAAGGAAGATATTCCTAAGACCGCATTCACTACTCGGTACGGTCTTTATGAATATCTGATTATGTCCTTTGGTCTCACCAATGCCCCTGCCTTCTTCATGCATATGATGAATAAAGTATTCATGGACTTCCTCGATAAATTTGTGGTGGTCTTTATCGATGACATACTTATATACTCAAAAAGTGAAGAAGAGCACAAAGAACACCTCAGAGCTATGTTACAACGACTCCGTGACCATCAGCTATACGCCAAATTCAGTAAATGCGAGTTTTGGCTCAAGCAAGTTGTTTTTCTTGGACATGTGTTGTCCGCAGAAGGTATAGTCGTGGACCCAAGCAAAGTAAAGGATGTGCTCGATTAGTTGGCACCCACAACCATATCACAAATCCGGAGTTTTCTTGGATTAGCCGGCTACTACTGTCATTTCATTGAAGGATTTTCCAAGATTGCTAAACCCATGATGGAGCTGCTCAAGAAAGATAAGAAGTTTGAATGGACTGAGGACTGTGAGAAAAGTTTCAATGAGCTAAAAATCCGGCTGACGACAGCACCTGTGTTGACTCTTCCAGACATCTATCGCAGCTTTGATGTGTACTGCGATGCCTCCAGACAGGGTCTTGGATGCGTACTTATGCAAGACGGCAAGGTGGAAGCATATGCATCGCGACAGCTACGACCCCACGAGGGAAATTATCCTACTCATGATCTGGAATTGGCCGCGGAGGTTCATGGTCTAAAAATTTGGAGACACTACCTCATTGGGAAGAGGTGCCAAATTTTTACCGACCACAAAAGTCTCAAGTATATATTTACTCAGCCAGATTTAAACCTCCCTCAACGAAGATGGCTTGAGTTAGTCAAGGACTATGATCTTGGAACAAATTACCACCCGGGTAAGGCCAACGTAGTTGCCGATGCACTCAGCCGAAAGCCTGTCAGCATGAATACCATAATGGAATCCTTGCCTCCTGAACTTCAAGAGGAGATTGCTCGGCTCAACCTGGTCATAGTTGATGTTGGTCTTGCTAATATCATGGAAGTTGTACCTACACTCGAGGAAGAGATCCGCAAGGCCCAGCCAGGTGACACCGTCCTATAGAAACGTGCCAAGAGTATGTTAGCAGGACAGACTTCGGACTTTTCTAAGGATCAACATGGTACCCTCCAATTCCGTGGAAGGATTTGTGTACCCAGTCAGGCGGATTTAAGGAAGAAAATCATGTCGGAAGCATACAAATCTTCGTATTCGATTCACCCTGGAGGTACTAAAATGTATGAAGACCTTCGGCAAATATTCTGGTGGGATGGGATGAAGAAAGACATTGCCTATTTTGTGGCCTGTTGCGACATATGCAATAAGGTGAAGGAAGAACATCAGAAGCCAGCCGGACTTCTCCAACCATTGCCAGTTTCACAATGGAAATGAGATGATGTCTGCATGGATTTTATCACAGGGCTACCTAAAACTCAGCGAGGCAACGATGCAGTTTGGGTCATAGTGGACACCTTAACCAAGGTTGATCACTTTATCCCTATCAGAACCACATATCGAGCCGATCAACTCGCACAACTGTATAGTCTGTCTGCATGGAGTGCCTTGAACAATCACTTCTGGCCGGGGGTCACTTTTTACCTCCACTTTCTGGTCACGTCTCCTCCAAGCTTTGGGGACAGCGCTAAAATATAGTACCGCTTATCATCCTCAGACTGATGGACAGACTGAGCAGGTAAACCAAATACTCAAAGATATGCTACGAGCCTGCGCTTTGGTCCAATGGCCTAAATGGGAAGACTGCCTGCCATATGGCGAGTTCTCATACAACAACAGCTTCCAGACCAGTCTAAAGATGTCACCGTATGAATCTTTGTATGGCCGTAAGTGCCGCACTCCTTTAAATTGGTCTCAAACTAGAGATAGCCGTATTTTCGGAACGGATCTCATGATGGAAGCTGAGAAGCAAGTCAAGGAAATCCGAGACAGATTGCAATTGGCCAAATCTCGACAGAAGAGTTATTATGATGCAAAGCACCGACAGATCAGTTTTGAACCCGGAGAACACGTATACCTCCGAGTCACTCCTATGAAAGGAGTCAAGAGATTCCAGACTCGTGGAAAGTTGGCACCCAGTTATTGGTCCATTCCCGATTATGTCCGTAGTGGGTACTGTTGCATACCAGTTGGAACTACCCCCAGAATTGTCGGAAGTGCACAATGTGTTTCATGTTTCACAGTTGAGGCGATGCATATCGCCGCCTGAGAAAAAGACTGCTATGACAGAAATAGAGTTGGCAAAGGATTTAACATATGAAGAGAGACTGGTCAGAATTTTGGATCAGATGGAAAGGGTCACTCGTAGTAAAGCAAGGAAGTTTTACAAAGTTCAGTGGGAGCATCACACAGAGGTAGAATCGACTTGGGAACAAGAATAATTTCTAAAGGCACATTATCCAGAATGGGTTTCCCAAGCAACCGAATCTCGAGGACGAGATTCATCCTAAGTGGGGGAGGTTTGTGACAGCCTGGCTTTTGCCTCTTCTCTTTGCCTGATTTTCAGTTGGTTTGGATTTGAATTTGAAATTTTTGAATCACTTCAGATGGACTTAAACACTTGGGTACCCCCTTGACTTTCACCTAAGTGACTTATTTCTCTCCCTAAGCCATCATTTCTTCTCTGATCCATCTCAAAATAATATTATGAATATTTTTCTCTAATGAAAAATATTCATTTTCTCTAAAACCCTAACTAGCCCCTTGTGTTCCAAAGCAACCCCATTTTTCTTGCCCACAAAAATCGATAAAATTCCCACATATTCTTTGAGCCCTAGGGCACCTTCACGAGCAAAAATATTTCATCACTTTTTGGAATATTTTTGCTCTGTAAAATATTTTATGTTACGGATAGAAATGGTAGTTTCTACGGAACTACCATTTTACTTGCTCAATTGTGGCTGAATTTTCTTGTGCATCATCACCTTAGTAGATGATTGCTAACCTCCAAAGCCCAGCTCCCAACTCTCGATTTGACCACAGTAAGCTCTCAAAGTTCTTGTCCGTAAACTTACCAGGAAGTTAAAATCCATGTTACTGCGCCTGAGCTCAAACCAAAGTGTGGTAACCTCTCAATCTACCACAGACTACACGCCAAACATGAAGTTTAGGCTTAGCTTGGCCTGAGGTCAGAGTTCACGCGGTGACCGCGTTCGTCCAAGCGTGCTGGCATACGGTCGACGCGCTCTGCGTCATGCCCGCGCCTCTGTTGCTCGCGTGATCGCTTCCCCGCCTGCCAAACCTTGCCAAACTTCGCCCCGATCATCATCCCGACCCTCATAACTCTCTCCTCGCGCTCGCCGACGCCGGAGCTCACCGCAGCGAGCACGGGCACGGTCCGGCCAACCCAACAGTGCGCTGTGCACTGTGTTCGTCGCCACCCCCTCGCTCCTATGCTCGTCTCCGCTCGCCCATAGTGCATGCGTGAGCTGCGTCTCCTTCCCCCTCGCTCACTGAAACCGTTCATCATCGGGCGTCGTGTCCAGGTGTCCTCCGGCGGAGCCTGAGCCCCTCTTATTGCTCGGCTATAAATAGAGCTCGCCCCAGCATCCTCGAGCATCATCCACTCCTCACACACACTCCACAAACTTGAAGAAAGCCGTGGCAGGCAGGCAGGCTGGCCGCCGTCCCCGAGCTCGAGCTCACAGGCGATCCCCTCGGGTCGTCTCCGCAGCTCCAGCCCGTCCCAGGCTTTGGCCACCCTTCCAGGGCCTCCGCCATGCCTCGGTGGTGCCGTTCCGCCCGGTTGGAGCCCCTGGTGCTGCCTCTAGTCGCCGTCGTCTCCAACTCCGGCGACCTCTACTTTCTGTCACCGCTGGAGAGGCCGTTTCTGATGCTGTCCGACCACCCCTAGCTAACCTATGGGTACGGGAAGGTGCTCATCCGTCTGCTCTTCCGATCCCTCCCTCCAGTTCTGGCCAAGGAGCCCTCTTGGCCGGCGTGTGCTCCGGCGGAGCCTCGCCGCCCTCTGTTTCCCTCTCCCCCTCCCTCTCACCTGATAAGCGGGGCCCGCTAGTCAGCCACTCTGTCGTCTTGTGGCGGCACGAGTGGTGGCGCCCGCGAGGTTTACGCCTTTGATGTCACCCCCCCCCCCAATTCTGTTTATTTAAATTCAAAATTCAGTTTTATCCGGAGAGCTTCAAACAGCCAAAACTTTTTAACCATAAGTCCAAATGAATTGATTCTTTTTGCATTGTGTTCTTTATGCAGAAATCTAGCAGCTCACCAAAAATGAGATTTTTCTCTGCTGTCTAGATTTTCTGGTGAATTTCAGAAGGGTTCTTGATGTTTTATTTTTGTGTTTATAATTGTTTTCGAAAGTGAAGCTTGTCACGAGGATCACCGGGAGGATTGTGAACCTCATCTCGCACTAAGGCAAGCCACAAAGAACATGTTCATGGTGCCATTACAATATTTGTGATTTTTCAACTTGAATTAATGGTTTAATCCATGCATTTATATCACTAGAATAATATTTATATTCTGTTGCTTGCTTGTTTGAGTTGATATGCTTAGTTTATAGAAGTTTGAAGCTAATTTAGTTGGTTAAGTACCTTGAAGTAATATTTGTTATGAAGAAGTAATATGGTTATGGATATAAGTAATTATTTTTAGTTATCTTCTTAAATGAGATAAATGATAAATTTGTTAAGTAAAGATTCTGTTTAAAGTGATGATAAATCATAACCAGAGAGGTGTTATGAGCTGTTGATGTCTATGCTTAGTGTGGATATGGTTGACCCAGTTATTTCCGTTGATATATGCACTACAAAAAAAATAGACTTCCGTGATGGTACGTGTTTGTCACAGTAGGTCGTGTTTTTTGTCATGCATGTACATCCATGACGATTTTATGACAGAATCTAGATAGTCATACATGTGTTGTTGTAGAAGTGTTCTATGACATTACCAAAATTATCATCACGGAAGTGTCCACTTCCATGACGATAAATCGTGCGTCATAGAAGTGCTTTCGTCAAGGGTGACTGACACGTGGCATCCACCGTAACGGAACACCGTTAAGCTATCGGGTCCGGATTTGGATCCGATAACCCGTTAACAGCCCGGACCAATGGGGATTTTCCACGTGTAAAATCAACATTGGCTGGAGGAAACACGATGTCGCCTCCCGTTGTACGGTGTCACTCATCCAATGGGCGAGATGCGCCTATGATATGTTGACACGTGGATCGGCCCAAAAGTGGCCCATAAAGTTTAAATGGGCCGGCCCAACTAAAGGCTCGCAAGATTTTGCGGACCATAATGGGCTGGCCCAGCTAAAGGCCCGCGAGATTTTGCGGACCATAATGGGCTGGCCCAGCTAAAGGCCCACAAGATTTTGTGGGCCATAATGGGCCGGCCTAGGTAAAGGCCCACAAGATTTTTACGGGCCATAATGGGCCGGCCAGGTGAAGGCCCACAAGATTTTTGTGGACCATAATGGGCTAGCCCAACTAAAGGCCCACGAGATTTCGCCGACATTAATGGGCCGGCCCAGCTGTAGGCCCACAAGATTTTGAGGACCCTAGTTGGCCGGCCCATTAACTGGCTGCCATGATTTGGGCCAAATGCCGGCCCATATTTGATCTGATCCATTAATTGCCTGCCACGTTACGGGCCTAGCAATGACCCATATGAGATCTGGCCCGTTAAAAGCCTACCACGTTCTGGGCCAAATCATGGCCCAGATCAGGTCCGGCCCTTCAAGAGGCTTTGGGCTAAATTATGGCCCATATCAGATTCGGTCCGTCAATTAGACGCTATGCTTTTGGGCCCACTTGCTAAAGGCCCATTTAGTAATTCAGCTTGATATTAGTTTCGGCCTGTTAAGGGCCTGTTTCACATTTCGACCCTATATTAATTTCGGCCTGTTAAAAGCCCATCATAAAGTTGGGCCTAACTACGGCTCGGTTTGCATCTGGCCTGCTCGCAGCCGATAATCTGATTGGGCCAAGCAAGGACCAAGACAATTTTGGTCTGTTAAAAGCCCGTGATTTGATTGGCACAATCATGGGTCGGGGTCCATTTCGGGCTGCTCCTGGCCGGTGAGCTGTTCGACACGTTTCAGACCCAACCTACTTCTCAGCCTCATAAAAGCCCATTGAGTTTTCTTGCGAAAAGAGGGCCGGCGGTTTACTCGGCCTATTAAAGGCCCGAATCTACTAGTGGGCTAGATTACATTTAGGCCTTTTAATGGACCAAGATGACGGGACCCATGATGCGGATCTTACATCATGATTGCATGACGGCCCGATTATGTACCGTAATTTTACGGTTTGGCTGGTTTACTGCGAAGACGGGATATATATACTGAAAAATAACTGCAGCATCGTGAATAAGAAAAAACCTAGACTATACAATAAAGAAATTACGGCATATTACATCCACTGGGCATCAAAGTTCGCCACTATGATAATAAAGCACAAGAAGACAGGAGATTACATACACTGGGCATCAAAGATTGCCACCAGTGCAACTAAACACGCCGACAAAATAATATACAAAACCGACCGCACTTCAATAGAGTTCAAGAAAGGTTAGCCTATTTGGGAGTCAGAAGCGCATAGCGGTGAGCAAGTGATGAGACTGCGCTTGTTTAACACTTATATCCTCCTCACTCACGAAGATAAACAAGCGACGGATGACAAGTTTTGCACATAAAAGTATCAGTCTTGACAATTCATCACATTTCTTCTTGTGAATAAACTGACATAGTTTAAAATTGCATTAACACAATATGGTATTGTTCAGGTCAAGACATGGCAGGAAATGACATTGTGAAGGAGTTGGCAGCTTCACGACACCACTCGATTATAGATCAAGAACTCATAAGTATCAATGGTTAGTGTGTTGTCAATTTATCCCATTTCAGTTTGGCAAATAAAGAGACGGTTTAAATAATAGTAGAATGATATGACATTGTTCATAGTTAAGACATTGCAGAATATGACATTGTGCTGTAGTGGGTAGGTTCACCACACCACTGGATTACATGGTATGAAGAAGGAACTTGGTTGTATACATGCAGTGCAAAAGAAGATCACTTGCTCTGTATAGTTTAATTTACATGGTATGAAGAAGGAACTTGGTTGTACAACTGAAAACTTAAATTGAGAAGGACAAACTTTTGTTTATGAACTACATAATAAACTTTAAACATGCAATTTGATGGAAACACCAAAAATAAACAGCTGTTGTAGTCATGCCTGACCAAATATACACAACAAAGTTTGAAGGCTTGAGAAGGATAAACTTACATTATTGGTGAAGACAGGCTCTATAAAGCCCTTGTCCATGCTGATGGGGGCGCAATTCAAGAAGTTTACCATAGAATCTTCTTCATAAGCATTGCCTTTATTCTACATTTTGTTAAGAGTAAATATAGATGTGATAATATAAGAAAAAATGGAGAATATTTAAGATAAGATGAAGAGTGATGCTACATAACCAAGTAGCTATTAATGTAAGTACAGCGATACAGGCAAAAGGTACAGCCAAGAGCAATGCACAGCTAAACTTATTCAGTACCATCGGTGTTATCCAACCTTATGGTAAGAGTAAAAATAGATCTGATGTGTAGAAAATGGAGGGCAAAGGAAAATAAGCTGCAGAGTGATGGTACATGAACAACAACCTGTCAATATAAGTACACTCATAAAGGATAGCAAGTACTTACAAGAACAATGCAGAGCTAAAAAAATTCATTGACATTGAATATATTCTACACTAATGTAACCATTTATACATATCAGATAATTTGGTGCGAACAATTGATAAGCAAGCTATCATGCATACTGCTGTCACATAATGAACCAGGTATGTATGCAAGTACGGGATACAGGACAACAGTACTAACAAGAGCAAAGCGGCGGACAGCATATTCGCGATATCACATCGTTCTTTTCAAACCGGAATTCTTCTTCGAGCAGATTTCCGCAAAAAAGATCCGTAAGGCACATGCGGAAAAGTAGAAGTTCAAATTGTCATGTGATTTCATAGATGATTACCTCATCACAGGAACGAGGCGATTGCATAACAAGGTTTTTCCATTCAATGTCTTCTAAATTTAGCACGGGAGACTTCACCGTAAATTCGTTTATAGACTTGCCATCAAAGTGTGATTTCCTCGGGTAACACCGATCTTTGCTGCAATGCTTCCTTGAAAAGCACAAGCAAGCTTTGCTCGTCATGACTATCTAGATTGACCCTCGCCCACTTACAACAATGTAATGTAAATCATTGATGTGTTCAATAAGCAGAAAACAGGAAAATAATAACCATGAATAATAGCACTTACACGTAAGTTGGACAGGAAGATGTGAAAATGGTGTTTGTCTTCACTATAATCTTCCCATGATGGGAATATATGCACGTAGTCCCTAAAAACATTGAAAGCATTGTCTTTTAAACTGGGAATAACTGGAATGGGGTTCCAATCTGCAGGAATTGGCCGTCTCTGCCGGTTAGGATAGGTCTTCGGCCGGTGGACTTCTTTGTACTTTTTGCCGGAGTGGGATTTTTTACGTAGTGCAGTGGTGCTATGGCAACTGAAATCGGTATACCTTTTGCTGGAGTGCAGGTCCTGTGTGGTGGGGCTAGTGGTGTGGCCAGTGAAGTATGGGTACAGTCTGCTAGAGTTCGTCCTACATTTTGTGTCACTGGTTGTACAACCAATATAAGTTTGGTGATGTCTGATTTCTCCGGCACCACCATGTTTTTCAAGGAATTTGCTGGTGCTCCTTCAGGTTCGGCAATCACCCTCTTCCTTTTTGATGTCTGATGCACAAGAACAGCATTTGAGTGGAAAACATGGTATGATGACAGATGGAATATGTATTGATAACGGATGGGCATGGCATCTCGACATATATGATGAGTAAACTAAGCAGATGGTGGTGCAACAAAGTAGAAGAAATGCAAGACAACATATGCAAGATACGCGCAACCAATAAAACCTTGCCAAATTAGAACAGGCACCTTGATGGGTGAACAGGACAGGCCATCTGCCTATGAATCCTCGAGGTTAGAATAGTCATTAGGATCATATTCTGAACAAGAATCAACAGGTGGGGAGTGTATGAGTTTCATTGCATCCAGAATGGCACTCAATGCCTTGGTGCCAATTTTGTAAGTCATTGCGGTGTTTAGCTTCAAGAGTGGACTGCTGCTAGTGTGACACAAAGCAGCTACACAGATCATAGTGTAGATATAACGAGAAAACCGTAACATCGGAGTAAAATCAGCAAAGCGGAACTTGCTGGAATATATGTGCTAGTATTGTCGGTATGGCTAGAAAGGCTTCGGATACCAGCTCTCTTCAACTGAAGGTGCGGTACTGCTAATATCAGTGTAACTCTCAAAGGCGACACAACTTCTCTCATTTCCTTGTTACTCTTATAGGATTCAAGTGGGCAGGCCGCTACAAATCCTATTCCCGTGTTTACAAAATCCTATGAATCAAAGAGGCCCGAAGAGTTCAAAGTGTCCATCACAACCGATCGTATAAACCTCTACACTGCAAATGTCCCTGCTCATCTTCACTACAAGGAACATACTGTACTACTACCATACTCCCTCCGTTCCAAAATATAAGTCTTGGTAGAGATTTCCACTATGGATCACATACAGATGTATCCAGATACATTTTAGAGTGTAGATTCACTCATTTTGCTCCATATGTAGTCCATGGTGGAATCTATACAAAGACTTGTATTTAGGAACGGAGAGAGTACTTATTAAAGAAGAACGGAAGAGGAACATGCTAAAGAAGAGCAAGCAGATTTTGGATAATAAAATGTTAGATTCTTGTGGTGCCCACACATGATGAACCAGAGCGCATTAAGAAAGCAACTCCCTACTGTCTCTTATGTGGTGCACGTGCTTTTCGAAAGTAAAGTAGGAACATTAGCTGAGCAATTAAATGTTATCTGTTTTAGTAATATCAGCATCATATCAGATTCGTACTTGAGCAACGAGTTTGGAATTATGAGTGGCACGTTGTTTAGCTTGATGGATTCAGGAGTAGTGCTAGCGAGTGCGATGATGGTCTTGAATATAAAGGCATGTCTGCATGCAAGTCGCGTGACTTTTGTCATTTGGGTCAATCGACCATTTCAGGCGGTTGGATGAAGATCCTACGTCTCCTAACCCTTCTTCTTCCTCGTCTCTGATTCTTCCCATACAAAACACCGCACGGGCCGCCTGTCGGACCACCGGCCCCCACCGACTGTGTTCCTCTGCCACCCCCACCCCCACCCCTGCCCCCACTTGCGTCAAGTTTTCTTTGTTGGGCGAGGCCCCAACGCCCACAACCACCATCCCCACCCGAGCCCCTTCATTCACACTGGCGAACTCCGGCGAGCTCTGAAAAATCGACTGACCCAATTTTGAAATTTAGTCTACTGTGATTTAACTAGTGTGGAATATAAAAGGGGAAACCCATAAGCATTGGGAGTATAGTGTTGAGCGTGCCATGGCGGATCTGAAGGTGCAAACGGAGAAAGGCAACTTCGCAACCAATGTTTGCTTTCAACTAGCAAGTAAGTGATGTACAAGAAATCAGAGTAAAGCAGTGGCGATCTATTTTCTTGCTGCGATAAATAAGTTGAGCAGAATCTGAAGAGTACCGCCTCTGGTGCGGCGTCGCGTATGCATCTACTGAGAATTTGACGGTGCTGCGGTAGCGATGGCTGTCGGCGGCGTGGAAGCAGATCTAGGAGGGTAGACAGTGGCGGCGGGGTGCGGTGGACGAGACGGTCGTAGGAGAGGCCCTGGCAAGGTGGACGACAACGGGGATGAAGCGAGAGTACGGGATGCAAGGATCCTGGTCCGAAGCCGTGGATGAGAGAGGTCGATCTCTTGTAATGCACGGCGGCGTCGGGGTATCAGCTCCGGCATGGTGGAGGAGGACGGCGGTGGATGGGGTGGTGGACGGAGGAGGCTGGGGTGGAGAGGGTGTTTTGGCGCCCACGGAGTACGAATGGGGAAATGGAGGTGGAGAGGAAGGGGGGAACCATGTCTTCAGGGTGCGCTTGTCTCAAATGCGGGGAAATTTACAAACTTAGCCCCCGTTTCAAATTTTCTACATCACAGCAATATTAGTCGGTTGGGGATAGGACGGTAATCTTGCATACACCGAATATTTGCCCACGAGAGTTTGTTTTTGGCGCCCACCATGTATGAATCGGGGAGGGAGTCGATTTCGGCCGAGGACACATTGTGTTTTGGCGCCCACAATGTATGAATCCGGGTGAGAGGCGGTTATGTCACATTTGAGTGAAATTACAAACCTACCCCTATTGAAACCTATAGAAATCGAACAGATAGGCTTTGCGTGGTAGGGATAGGCAGTAGTAATTTCCATCTCGCAGATTTTGGTTTCGGGCAGTTACTGCGACTTTCCCCGCTTTGTTCAAATTTTGCAAAGTGCACGTTTACCATGCCAACTCAATTCGAATCCCGTTTGTATTATGTTTTTTTCGGGCGGGATCCATTTTCAGTTGGAATAAAATTCTATATACATCATTTTTTATATATACTTTCAAAAGCACAACAAAGAATTTTGCTCCTTTATATGTATAATATGATTTACAAATACAATGATCTCAAAATCATAAGGTTTAGTTCAAAAAATTAAACCAAATTGTGTTCTACTAAAATGTATGGATCAGTAATATCTACATATTAAATAACATAGATGCGCGTGAATTCATATGAGTATGCATGTTTGATAGATCAATTTTGGTTCGAGTATGGATTACATGTAACATCATCTCGAATTCAAATACTTGAATCCCTTTTATGTTCACTCCTTTCACGCCCATCTCTCTCGCATGCATGCTCCTTCATGTAGCTATCACTCTCTTTTCTCCAGCTCACCTGCACGCTCACTTCATGTTTCTCCTATCCTCGCAAACATGGTCTCTTGACGTCTCCCTTGAGAAGTGTCACACTCTCCCTTTCATTATACATTACACGGTTTTCATTATCTCTCACGTCTCTACCGTTCTCTCGTATCACTAGGTACCTAAGATTTCTTTTTCACTGCCACACACACAGTCTCCACTCGTCTTTCACTTTGTCTTTCTCTCTGTGGGATTCTCTCACACACCCTATATGTCTCTAGATATGAATCATACCACTAAAATTACTCACTCTCTCTCCTGTAGACACAACATTTGTTGCGGTCTCCTTTTAAATCTCCATCCCAGTGACATTATTCATTTGTTTACCGATCGGACAAACTCCCACCTCTCTCTCACACACACACCCACAACTCCTGCTTCCACTCCCCTTCCCGACTCACTCTCTCTCACACACAAAACTCTAAGCTTTACTTTTCCCCGACTCGTATTTCTCTCACAAACATTTATCGACTAGCCTCTAGATAGGTTTATACACCCGCACACTCGTGCTTCCACTATCGCATACATGTCTCTCTCCCGCTCCTTGTATCTATGTAGAATTTTCTTCCCTTCTTGAGACACGCCCTCTCGATCATGCACAGACACACTATCGCCTCATTTTAAGCTGATACCTCTCGCACACACACTCTTTGTGTCTTTGTCACACATGCACTCCGTCCTCCTCCTCTCTCCCTTTCTCTCTCACACACATGGGATTTTTGCAACAACTAGCAAGATGCCCATACGTTGTATGGAACATCAAGATGCATTTGTATGAGTAGTTTATCTTGTGGGAGAAAACGATGAACAAGGGAAGGCCTTATTTGCAAGTGTGGACAGGGGTGTGGGTATCTTTTTGCAAAATTGCCATAGTTTCCTTCCTATCCGTCGAGATATAGATCGGACGGCCTATATATTGAGGATGGGCGGCACACGATCATCACCGACTATGCTTTTATAAGAGTAGGGATAAAAAACAAAGTCGGTGATGATGGTGGGCCCGCCATCCTCAAGAATATAGGCCGTCCGATTTATATCTGACGGATAGGAAGGAAACTATGGCAATTTACTCGCACTCCTCTCCACATTTGTAGATAAGGCCTTCCCTCGTTCATCCTTTTCTCCCACAAGATCTTGATGTTCCGTGTAACGCACGGGCATCTTGCTAGTAAGAGTAGAAATTAGACATATACCACTTCTCGAATCATGAAACCAACAACATTCCTCCCTTATCTCATCAAAACCGACAAAGGAATATATTTTGAGTGAAACATAACATATTTTTAGTGATATACGTATTTCAAAACTAGACATTTTTTCTATCAAATCGGTGAATATGTATTAATCTACTCTGATCATGTGGCAATGCATTGGCACATTGCTAGTAGTTATTATAATTTTTTGGACACCAGGCAAACGGTGGAATACATATCTGAAGAGAAGAGGCGCCGACGCAATCGGTCTCTCATTTGTCTCGCACACATGAGTGTTATGTAAAGGCAACGTTAACAAATAAACCCTAGGTGCACGATTGCTGCATTCGCGGGTACCGGGTACGTGGTGGAGCGCACCTTTGTAGGAATAGTCAGCTCGCGTGATAATTTGATCCGTAGGAGTTGATGGTCGGGACCACAGGTGAACGACTTGGAGCGGTGGCTCGCCAGTTGCCACAGATTGAATAGCCACGTTTAAAATATCATTTTTAGCGGGGTTAAGAGTTCTGATTTTCAATGGCGCGTTATAAGTACTAAGTAGTATTCAGAATGATTGGTATGGAGCGAAAATGGAATTCATAGTACTACGTACCTCCTTAGCGTATGGTTTTATGGGTTTATGTTGCGATATGTTGAACCTGGTAGTTCTAGGGCAAATACTATGGTTTATATTTAGATGTTGGTTTTCAGTAATGAAAATCGTAAGGGGGAAACCCTTCTTTGATTAAAAAAACTGCTACCTCCGTTCTGGTTTACTAGTCCCCATCGTATTTTGGGTCAAAGTTTGTCCACGGATTTTACTTGTAAAATGTGAATGGAAAACGAGATTTTGTTATACCCAAACAAAAAAGGACTGGAGGGAGTGATTGCTCGACACCTAACGCGACCTCTCATAAGCGCGGGCATTGAGCAGTAGCGTCGGCCAAGAGGGCCCCACTCGGCTGCAGTTCGGTGAACACGCCTCCTCGCCGCATGCAACCGGCTTGATCGCCGCCTTTGCCTTCATTGAATCCACGTGTGTGCCGGCAACACGTCCTTCCGTGAGCCGACCGGCATTTTAGAACACAAAAAATGACCAAAATATAATTAATTACGCATGGTCTTGACTTGTTGTGCTCGCACTGGTAGCAGGAACTAGAGGTTTTTCTTTATTCATAACTCTCCTCAATATTTTTTGGCTTTGAAGTGAATCATGGTTGTGGACATTATGTATGAATGTGCAGGTATCTGTGAACATGAGTTTGATGTGGAATTTGAACTTGGAATGTCGGGCTTGCGCGTGAATTATACCTTGTCCAATGCTTCGTTTGTTATTGTTTGGAAAGTAATTGCTGTTATTACATGACACCAAAAAAAATATTTTGTGCCACATCAGTAGATGCACGGACATCACAATAGGCATGCTGACTGGATAAACATTTGAACCTAGCTACTATGAAGGAAATTTTGTATTGACAACAGTTTTAGATAGCAGGAGACGCCTAGCCTGCTCTTCCTCTGCTAGCTTATTTCTGGCTTCTTCCATCTCTTCTTTGGCATGGGTGAAGAGAGCATCTGATTGCTCTTTTCTCTTCTTCAGAAACTCAGCTACATTCTCAAGGGCTGCTGCACGCTTTCTTTCAGCCTTTACTACAGCCACGAGGACACGAACAGCTAACGACTCCACCTGGCTTGTGTGTAATCCAGCATCATCTGAGAATTTGCACCTTGTGTCTAATCTAGCATCATTAGGGAACTGGCACCATGTGTGTAATCCAGCCTCATTTTGGAAACATGATCTCGAGGTTGACCATACTTCCCTCCTCACAGAGGCGCATCCTGACATGAAGTTACTTCTTTTTTAGATCAATACTCAGAGCAACCCAGATCCATTTAGTAGAAGCCAGATAAATAGAACTGGGAGAAGTGAATTCAAAAGGAAAAAATATATAAATAGACTACAAGGTGAGAACACCCACTTCCTTCATCAAGCTAAAAACGAAAGCATTAGGACGATTAAGACTCTTCTTATTACACTTTGAAGAACACGAGGCTTAAGAGAAACAGAAACTACAACATATACACATCGAAGAACATGAGGCTAAATGAAAGTAATTGAAAGGGTGTTACTTACCAAAGCTCGTTTTACAGGTTCGGTGCAGCTCCTCTTTAACTTGCCACGCTCCTTGAAGATGTCCCCAATATCCCGTGTTTGGTATTCATTGCTCCTCTGCATGTTCGCACTCGTAGTTTTAAAATCCCAACCTGGCAAGAAAAATATACTACTAGTAATACTCGCGCATCTTGTAGGCAACATTAAAGCACTCGTCTGCCATGTTAGAGCATCTCCAATAGAATCGCAACACGCGGCGCTTTAGAAAGCGTTTACAGTGCTGAGATCGAGAAGTAGAGATAGAGAGTAGAGACTAGAGAGTAGAGGATAGTTCTCAGCATAGATAGATAAAAAATAGATTATTCAACTACTCCTCGTCGTCCGACTCCTCCTCGGTGATGTCCTCCTCCACGTCTAACTGTAGGCGTGAAGATACCGATCGTCGTCGGATTCCCAGGGCGACGCTGCTCCAAGCCTCATGTTGAATTGAGCGTCCGCTTTTTGCCTACGCTTGTCCTCGCGATAGGCGGCTCGCTCTGCCATCCTCTTATCCCTCTCCGCCCTCCTTTGCGCGTAGAACTCGCGCTCGTTGATGATGTCCTGCAGGAAGCGTTGGTGCCACAGTGCCATGGCTTCCTCGTCTCCCGCCTCCGGTTGTCGCGACGATCCTCATTGGTGATAAGACACGGCAGAGGCGCAAGCTCCTGTGCCCGCTCCCGCGTCGGGATGTTGGGGAAGTTCAATGTTCTATGAGGCCACCGGAGGCGCCACGCTGCCGCGTCGTACGCGCGGGCACCCTCGTTGGTGGTGTCGAAATTGCCGAGGCCGAGGCGCATCCCGCGGAACCGGATCTTGGCGGAGAAGCCGCCGGAGGGGCGCGCGCGGACGTCGCGGTATCCCCAAGTTTCTCGGCGACGCGGCAGCATGGTGGAGCGGCGGCGGTGAGGCGAGAAAGAGCGGGGAGAGAACGGTGGCAAGGCATAGAGCGGGGAGAGAGCGGTGGCAAGGCACAAAGCGGTGGGAGGGCGTTGGATTTTATAAAGCGCGCCGGACGCCGCGCGCCAAAACTAGCACATGCCCGGCCGCTCTTTCCCACGCGCGCGCAATCCTTTCCCGACGTCTCTTCTATCTCTACTCTCTTCACTACTGTTATATTCATTTTATATTTAATATTTATCTCTACTTCTCTACTCTCTACTTATTTTCTCTACTTTTTCCCTACTCTTATAAAAACAGAGTTGGTGATGATGGTGTTCCTGCCATACTACAATATAGTCCATCCAATTTATATCCGACGGATAGGAAGGAAACTGTGGCAATTTTGCGAAAAGATACCCACACCCCACTCCACATTTGCAAATAAGGCATTCTCTCGTTCATCCTTTTCTCCCGCATGATAAACTACTCATACAAATGCATCTTGATGTTTCGTGCAACGCATGGGCATCTTGCTAGTTTCTCTACTCTTATAAAAAACAAAGTTGGTGATGATGGTGTTCCTGCCATCCTGCAATATAGGCCATCCGATTTATATCCGACGGATAGGAAGGAAACTATGGCAATTTTGCAAAAAGATACCCACACCCCTCTCCGCATTTGCAAATAAGGCAATCCCTCGTTCATCCTTTTCTCCCACAAGATAAACTACTCATACAAATGCATCTTGATGTTCCGTGCAACGCATGGGCATCTTGCTAGTCTTATAAAAAAACAGAGTTGGTGATGATGGTGTGCCTGCCATCCTGCAATATAGGCCATCCGATTTATATCTGACAGATAGGAAGGAAACAATGGAAATTTTGCAAAAAGATACCCACACCCCTCTCCAGATTTGCCAATAAGGCCTTCCCTCGTTCATCATTTTCTCCCACAAGATAAACTACTCATACAAATGCATCTTGATGCGCGCAACGCATGGGCATCTTGCTAGTTCTAAAAAACTTTCCATCATTTGCCACACTACTGGTTGCAAATGAAAAACCTACACAAGCACAGCGCAATACAGGAGCGACGCACAATTACAAGATGATATTCTGTTGTACAATGGAGGCCATAACCAATTACTTTTATGGGAACAATAGCACGTAGGAAATTTGAAGGGTAGGTATGAACAAAATTGGAACTGCACATGTACTGCAAAGTGATTCAATACACACATTACCAATCGAGGAGGAGAATGATGGTCGCGGCGGCCTCTGTGAGTCATGGTCGGCAACGGGAGTCAGTTCATTGTCCACGACGGTGGTGCTTCTGTGCTTGGCGTCGGCTTCCGGGAAGCAGATCCAAGACCGTGGAAGACGGTGCCGAGGAAGAGGCTCCGTGTATGACGACGACAGTGGACCGGCTCCAGTGCGGCGTACGAGGTCGTCGATGAGGCAGATGCGCTGCGGTGGACGAGTGCGCCGATGTAGAAGGCTATGGTGCCGTGGAGAAGTCTATTTTGCGGTGGGGATAGAAAATGGGGAGTATTCAGGTGTACTACTCTGGGTGCCGGGGTGGGGTTGGCTGGGTATGGTGAACCTGAAGTTACGAAAACAGCCCCCTACCAACAGTCATCCGTAGGCCTGTTCCGAAGGCTATGATGGCAACTTCCCACTGCTCGAATCGGGGTCGCGGGAGATTTTCTCGCCGACCTCAAAATTTTGTGACAGTGAACTCCCCGTGTGGCGTGTTGGGTGATTCGGCTAAGCAACTAGCGACTAGTACTAGTAAACTCTGCATGTTAGGTTTGACCAAAGTCAAACTTCCTAAAGTTTGACCAAGTTTATAGAAAAATATAAACATTTACCATAAAAGATATGTATGATGTGAAAGTACATTCAATAATGAATCTAATGGTATTTATTTGTTATTGTATGTGTTAATATTTTTTGTTATAAACTTTCTGAGAGTTTACAAAACTTGACTTTGACCAATGCTAATATGCGGACTTAAATAAAAATGGAGGGTGTACACATTTGTTTTCTTAGTATGTAGTGAATTAATCATTTCTTGCATTGTGAAATAAATATATTAGACTACTGACTTCAAATGTAATGGTCTATACAATTCAATAGTTACAATCATTGTCGAATTCCAAGATGTATACGAGGTCTATAGTACTTCACAACATGCTCAAACTCACATAATCCCAGTCAAATGACAATCAAAATGCATTTCATAGTTATTACTTTGTAGGATGCAACAAAACCAACAATAACTCTACATCAGCCATTATAAAAGCAACATTTTGAACATATCCCAATGTGTGAATGAAACATGCAGAGAGAACTTGCGAAGATGGAGCAGATAGGGCGGGAAAGATTGTATGTATGTGGACAAGAGAGTAGGAGACAAACCTAACGAAACAGAGAGAGAGATATAGAGAGAGAAAGAGAGAGGAAGAAGTTAGGTCTGTGAGAAAGATGGAGACATGTAATATACGTGAGATGCGTGTGCATCCGGATTCTGTACACGTGGAAGGAGAAGAGACAACAGGTTTGTTGAGAGAGCTAGAAAAACATGGACGAGAGGGCAAGGATCTCGTGGGTTGAGGGATTGATAAATTTGTGCGGGGGAGAGAGGGATTGGTAATTTTGTGCGAGAGATAGAGGGTGGGAGGAGGAGTCAATCAACCGTCATCACATCATCCTGCTTCCAAATGGCCCCGCATTCTCTAGCGCAGTGTGGTCGCTGTCTTCGATCTCCTCGATGCCCTCTTTGAAGATTGAGGTGTTGTGCATGCTGGGGTGCAGAGAAGCACAAGCGAGAGTGGTCGCCATATAACCTTGGATGGGGATGAATTGTGTGCTCAGGGGAGGGGGTGTGTGTGTGATGTGTGTTGTGTGTGTGTGTGTCATATATTGAGAGAAAACAAACCTAAGGAGGGAAATGTGTGTGTATGTGATGGAAAGCTACATGCTAAACATGGTATTCATGAAGAGATTGTGCGTGCGAGATAGAGAGCGATGTGCGGGCCTTGAGGTGGGCAGGGGCCGGGTGAGGGTGTCAAAATGTGCGCGTTGATGCATGTGTTACATGCGATCGTGTGAGGGACGGACGAATGGAGATAGATGGTTGTTGTGTTAGGGATGCTCCTCTCTCTCTCTCTCACACACACACACAAGTAAAATAGAAGATTGTTCTCTCATGTATACACAACATATCGGCATCTGTTTATGTCTCTATCTCACCTCATGCATGATCATTTGCACATTCACACCTCTCTATGTCTCTATCACACGCACACTGTCTCCATATTGCCCTTCCGCCACAACACACATATGGACACATACACACGTTCTCTCTCAGTCACACACACAAAATCAGTATTAAAAAAACTAGGGCGCACCTAAAACGTCCAGATCCAAATAAACACGAATTGGAGCTAAATTCAAATATATGGAAATATTGTAGCGTCAAGAAATTTTCCAGGAAAGAAAAAGTTGAGTAATATTTGGGGATTGTTTTCACACACACACAAAAAGGTTCGGTGGATGTCCTTCGAGCGCGACATGGTGACGCATCGTTTGATCGATCGCGCGGCCGCAGTTCACGCGCTTGCACATGATTCCGTATCGTGGTTCTGGTAACTAATAAAAGCGCTGCCTAAGTCTAATGTTTACATGTACTAGTACGGTTTTCTTTTAAGTTTGACCAACCCTATATAAAATTAAATTAAGCTCCCATACGCGCACTCAGCAATATGCCACCGCTGTTGCGCATGCGGCGCCCACTTTGCTCGGCCAACAATTTCTCGCCCATCACCGCCGTGTCGCCGCCATCCCTGTGCCATGAAGCCGAAGGCTTGCCAGCTCACGTCGTCTGCAGTCCCTCCTCGCGATGCCGCCGCCCTGCCAAGCACGCGAGCAACTGGTGGAGCCGCGTCTATGCACGCATCATACGAAGAGGAGGACGAGTGTGTGCTCCAGCACGCCGGTGAGGAGGAACTAGTGTGTCATTGTCGTCTCTGCCCGCACGGAGGAGGCGCACATGGTGGCTGTCGCAGCGGAAGCTGGTCGCGCGCGCGTCGAGCCTGCAAACCGGGTGAGGACGCGGAATCTACCATCGAGACCTTGAATGCCACGTGGATCCTGCAATCTGAAGGAGCAATTTGGGTCAGTCGACTCTTGTGAGCAGTTTGATGCAACATGGATGGCTAGAAGGGCTTCTTCAACCTCCGAAATTGATGCACGGTTCATCTTCTCAGCCCGCCACATGCCTAACCGCCTGCCGCTGCCGCCGCGCCCTCCCCTGAACCGCCTGCCACCGCCATGCTCCCCCCCCCCTCCACCCCTGCCATCCGTTTAACCCCGGCCATGATCCATTTTTTCCGGCGAACTGCATTCCACACCCAACACTCATAAGATAGATCGTGGGCACCCTGCCAGCCTAATATAGATAATGGGGTAGCTTCTTTGTCGTCTTCTTCCTTCACTCCGTCGAACTTCTTTCACAAATCGACTGACCCAAATTATACTACTAGTACGAATGTATTAAGTACAGTAGGAACACGAAGATCTGACGATGGTACCAAGCGCAATTAGAACAGTAGTAAGACATAGTACTAGTACTAATGTACGTACTAAAGAGTTCAAATAACAAGAAAGAACATAAACATAGTTCTGTTGGGGCCTCAGCACAACACACCCTTGAAAATAAACTAAGCAACTAGTCCGCTTGACACTGTAGTAGAACCAGCATGAGCGACGACACTGCCACCTACTCGAAGTCCGAGTCCACGTCCTTGACTTTGTCCTCGTCCCTCTTCCTCTTCCTCTTCACTGACGCTTCTTTGCTTGATCCAGACACTGGGCTCTGCTTCTTCATCCAACCCTTGTAGATATTTAAACAAAGGTAGGCATCCATTGTTGCGTACAGGATGTGATCTTCATCTAATGTCTTCAAATCCCATGCATGATGAAACTCGTGGTGAGGTTTCTTCAGTTTAGCGTACGAAGAATCAATCATGGCTGCTGCCAGGGTCAGCATTGAAGGCTGAGAGGAGGACACCAGGCTTGCCTTCTGGAGATCGAAGGGCTGGCCTACAACGAGGCCTATCCGACCCAGGACATCCCTATCGTTCCTAAAGTCTATAGTAACGAATTTCACTCTTTCGTCCTTGAGGAAGTTCTTAAAATCCTGGCACTCAACATCGGCATGGCATATGTGGTAGACCAATCACACGTTATGTACGCAAACCTGGATCACGGCGGGCTTCTTCTTCTCTGCCTCCTTTAGAATCTTCTCCCTTTGCAGGACTGTGGTGTGCTCAACATCTAGCCCAGCGACCCACTCATCCATTGAACTGTTGAACATGCGTAGGAAGCGAGCAAGGCATGCTTTCACCGTCGCGGATCCACGTGTATAGATGACGATGAACTCATCGCCGGTGATGGCTCTAACCTGGTACTCAGCAGTGACCATGAAGATTTGGGAGGCCATGGATTTTGGAGGAGGGTTAGGAGAAGTTGAACTGGTGTAATGTGAAAGGACGGGACGACTGGGAGCGAACTGTTGTAAGGTACTGTACTAGTAGAAGACAAGGACGAGTAGGGCGTGCGAACGGCGTGGGGTTGCTGGCTTGCCCGGTGGATAAACGGCTGCTAGCCCCCAAAGAGTTCTCGAGAACTATGCGGGACCCACTAGATGTCATGTCTACTAGACCCATATCGTAGGCCTGGTGGTATAGCTTCTGCCTGTTCGCACGCCATGCCGGCGCGTGGGTAACTTCACTTTATAATTCTGTCAACCGTCGCGCCTCCCCCGCCTTCGCCTCCCTCACGCGGTCGCGCCCTTTGAGACTTCGACCGGCTATAAATGAGCAATTTTTTGCCTACTCCGCATGCATGATACTCCCTTTGGTCCTTTTTACTTCCTCAACCGTTTGCAAAGTGTTTGACCAAATTTATACTAAAAATATCAATATCTACAATACTGATTATAATGAGTATAAGAACTACATTTTATAATGAGTATAAAAATATTGATTTGACATTGTGAATGTTGATACATTTTTTTATAAGTTTGGTCAAAGTAGAGGTACATTCACTTCAGACAAAACTTAAATGCACAATGCAGACTAGTTCCTCCGTCCAGGTGCGTGCCATGTCCTATCTTGTCATCACAACAATCCCTTCTAGAGTACTACTACCTCCCTTCTAGTTTAAAGGGCTCGATTCAAAAATTTCACCTACTCTTAGCAAGATAGAGGCGGTGGAATAGTTTTTGTAGTCTGCAAAAGTACTCAACTAATGCTGTCGTTCTTCACAAAAAAATGTGTTTACCAATGCATGCATGAACACTAGTTACTCTAACCCCCTCTCTTCTTTAATTATTTGCCACATCAGCATGTTTGTTATTCCTGTGTGCATGATACCAGCTAAGATACCACCATTATGGCCAGCCTTAATCATCGCATGCAATAATTTAGTGCACCTTGAAATATGAACATGTGTGGGGCGTGTATGTTTTTAATGACTTGAGACTATACCTAGCCCGGCATGCAAGATGAGACTTATTATGCACCGTTCCCCATACCTACAGGAAGCCCGTTCGTCTCCAAATATTTTCCTCTCCATGTGTGGAAACAATATGCCTGCCAGACTCTCCTTCTCCCTCCGGCGGTCCCACCACTCCACCCCGTGTGGAAAAAATCTGCATGCATGACTCTCCTCCCCCCGCGCTCATCCAATCTGTTGTGACCAGCAATATTTTCACCCCTTCCCTCCCCCGTAATTTACTCCAACAAATATGCCCACGTAGCTGTTACGTTAATCATGCAACATATCTTCCGGACGCCGCTTGATTACTTAGCATGGGTGCATTGGGTCAGCGACATATGGGCCCAATAGGGTCCGCCCACATGTCGATGATGCAACCGGACCTGCAGATTAAGTCGATCTTGACTTCGATCCATATCTTACGTAGGTGTGCCATTGCTCGCTATAAATACTGCGCCTCCCACGGCATTCGGAAGAACGCTCACGTTCATCGCTATCTCCTCCCCCTCCCTCTCACGTCGACCACCATGGCATCACCCCTCCCAAGCCCTAGGCGCCCCTCGCTGCATCGCCTGGACGGTCACGCATCGCCGTTCCGTTCCTCGCCGCCACATGTCGAGGAGGACACGTCGGCTTTCCACTCCTCGCCGCGACGCGTCGAGGTGGACGCGTCGGTGTTCCCAATCTCACCAGCACGTATGTCGGAGTTTGCGTCGGCTCCCCGCTACGAGGAGAACGCCACACCGCCCGCCAAGCCCCCCAGCCTTGAGGAGCTTCGGAAAGAAATGGATGTCGCCATGTGGGAGGCTTTGCCGCCGGCAGAGAAAACCAAAATAGAGGCGGAGAAGAAGGTCGAGGAAGAGAAGCGCGCCACGGGGCAAGCTGCCTGGCAGGTCTATGTTGCGTCCGAGAGATTCAGGCAATTGGCTCTTTGGCAGAAGGCTCGTGCAAGGGTCGTGAGGGTGGCGGAGGACGCCCGTGCCAAAGCCCTGAGTGCAGTCGGGCCCAAGCGCCTCATCTACGCTTGGCGGTACGTGAACCGGGTGCATGCTTCCAGCGAGGAGGAGTACCTTTTGGCGCCGGATCACCACACCCGTGAGATCACGTTCGCCCGCTGGCAAGCCGCCAATCAGCACCTCGCGAGTTGCAAGGCTGAGGAAGAGGCGTTGTGTCGGCAAGCTGGGAAACGGCCAGCACTGTGGCACTCGTGGCGTCGTCAGCGCTCCTGCGGCGTCGTGGCTTTTAGTAGGAGTATAATTTTTTTTTTCAAGGCGATCTCATTAGTTTTGGGGCGCAAATGATAAATCCGAGCGTTCGGAATTATTAAGCGTCCTTAATTAAGTATGTAAAGGGAAAGTTTGGAAACCTTGTGTATTAAATGCGCATTTTGTAAATGCGTGCATATAGCACAAACTTCACTATATACTATCGCACTACACGTCTCTCTCTATATATGCTTGAGGCATGCTACTCCCTCCGTCCAGTCAATAAGTCATCTTTGGTTGTGCACCGTGACCAAGAAGGAGGAAGACTTATACACCTAGACGGAGGGAGTACTACTATTACTTATGTACGTGCAAATGCACGTTTTAACATTACGATGCGGTTTTTGTAGAAGTAGAAAAACAGCACTAGTCAAGCTTGTGAAACGATTCAATGCAAAACAATTGCAAAAATGCTCGTTTGATTGTTTACTTTTAGCTTCCTTCTCTGTGGTTATTTCTCATGCGTACTTTATGCGGAGTATCTCACTGGTCGGAAAGGCATGCAAATTCCCAAACCGCTTCCTACACCCTGTATCGAATGTTTTGCCTAACAAGTTGTACCGTGCAATTGGAATTCCAACTTGAGTACTACTACTAGTAGGAGTACCGAGGGCCGATTATTTTAGGCTTCTAGATTAGTAATCCCATAACTACTAGCTCCGTCCTGGTTTATTGGTCCCCATTGTAAACTGTGTCAAATTTTGATCATAAATTTAACAAATGAAATGTTAGTGCATGTCACATGCACTAACATTTTATCAGTTAAATCTATGGTCAAAATTTAGCACAAATTACAATGTGACAAATAAACCAGGACGGAGGTACTAGTAGTAGTTTAGAAGCTCAAATAAAAGAGTGAGGCGCCTTAATGTTACTCTCCGCTGTGACTATTCTTATGGGAAAAGCTGGGGAAGCCGCCAAAAGAACTGGTCTAGGAGTACTAGCTAGGTATACTAGGAGTAGTAGCTAGGGATCGAGTGTGCGAGATGAACCGGAGAAAGTAAATGCAGAGAGATGAAATGCAAAAAAGACGGAGGGATGTGATGGTTGCTTGTCCTTTTATTTTACCAGGCCACTTATTATTGGGAGTGGTTGGGTTTTGTGATATGACGGCTTTACTGCCGCGCCACGAGCGGGGTGAGACTCCCGTGCAGCGTCGCCCTCTACACTAGTACTACATCGGTCGTGGTTTTATCCCCCATTGAATTTGACTGAAGATTTAACTCACAAAAATGTTAGTGCATGTCAACAAAAACAATATCGTTGGATTCGTATTTGAACATAGTTTTCAATGATATAATTTTAGGTGACATGCATCATCATTTATCGTACTATATATAATGTTAGTTCAATTTTTGGTCGTACTAATCTATAGTAAGGTGCTCGTTGCGTACCGAAAGAGTGAAATGCATTGATCGGGGAGTTGTTTATTTTGACAAAGGATGTGGGGGTCATCACATGTGTAATGGGTATTGATAGGTTTCTTCGGATATTATTTCATCTCTAGAGCTCACAAACATCTAGGTGAAATAGATAAAAAAGTATCTTTTGCAAACAAAAGCGTTCAACTGTTCAACCTGCATCCAAAACTTGTGAAGAAATAACACTTATTGTGCTTTGCAAGAAATGATCTTTAAGAATTAGTTTTAAAGTATCGATTTTTATACATGTTGGCTACAGATGACATGGCACTTTCTTATAGTCAACAGTTGGCTATACTATTAAGTATTAACCATGCCCTTATACACCTAGAAGGAGGGATTAAATCAGGATGACTTGGAAGGGGGAAGAGGAGATGTAAGAAATGGTTCATCATAAGTCTTTCACCAGTACGGTAGTAAAAATTTCATACATGGAAGATTCTAGACTAAACCATAAATGGATACACTTTTATTCATGCGCGATACTCCAATAGAGCAAGATCATGCATGGAAGTCTCCACATGCTTAGACAGCGGATTACATTGAGCGAAGACTAATGATCAACATTTAACTTGGTAATGCATATGTCCAGGTGAACCTCCTTGGAGTCCCCGTGCGCATTGTTGGGGGTCAAATCATGCCATGTGTCTTCCATGTCCACATCGGCGGGAAGGTCCCAGCTCGGCACAGTCCTAGTCAGCTTGACGTAGCCAGTGACGCCGCCCACGTACCTCCGAGGGGTAGTAATAGTGAGCACGCACCCGTACATCGGCCTTGTGTCAGTGTCAGCTTGAGCGGCGTCGCCCCTGACGTACACTACAGAGACGGGGCGGCGGCCTGCGCGGGCCTTGCCGGTGCCCACGATCAAGAGGAAGACACTGTTGTCCTCCTCCGAGACTAGCAGATGGCGGTGATCCTCCAACGACTCCGGCATGGTGAACGGGTAGCACGTCTCGTACTTGATGTTCTTCTCCAAGGGCTAGTAGTGATCGTCGCACGCCTGCGTGAGGTGATGCACGATGTCCGCATACGAGACCCAAAACGGCATCGGGCACTCATAGCAGTAGACGAAGGGTTCCTTGGAGGCATCGACCAGGCCATCCATGAAACGGGAGTGGTTGTAGGGGACGTTCCGCCAGTTGAATATATGAGCAAGTTACAACGAGACTTAGTCTGAATAAGCACAAAATAAATCATGACGGCTATAATAGAGATTAAACTAATCATGCGCATTAGCATAGTAAATGAACAGATCGAATCTAAGAAATAGACTAGAAACATGAATTCTACCACGATTTCGAACAGGAAGGACAGAAACACATACAGTGCAACGGGAGCAGCACCATTGGCGTTGAGGTTGTCGCCCATGTCATTGAGGAAGAGGTTTCCGAGGTCGGGGAAGAAGTTGTCGTCGGTGAATTAAATCATTTGCTAGCGATCGCGAGTCGCTCCCCAAATTTCAACAAGCATCCATGAATGGAGTGCGGAGGAGGAGTGGCTGTAGGGGACGTTCTTGACCGCTAAATGGAGCGCAGGAGTAGCCCACTGGCGATAGATGGTGCTTCTCCCTAGTCTCTATTCTTATCTCTATCTCTACTACTCTTCTTTGTTTTTATAATATACTAATTGTAGTTGTCAAATCGAACAGTACTACGCCGTCCACTGCACGCCCGGCTGAACACGCCTCCTCGCTCCATCAAACCCCTCCGTTAAACCCGCATGCAAACCCAGAAACCTACTCCGGCACGCGGGAGGAAATTTGCCGGTTGCCATTGGAGAATAATAGAGTCACGTCCAATCCATTTGAGTTAATTGCGTGTATGATTCTCCCTCTATAAAAAGTTGATTGCATCCTTAATCTTGTATTCTAAGTACTCTGTGGGTTACACTTTGTCGATCACAGTGTACATGACTTGCGGGTTGGCTACTGATTAAATGCAGAAAGTTAAAAAGAAACAAATCCATCCTTAATCTTGTATTCTAAGTACTGTGGGTTCCACTTTGCCAAGATAGCGAAAAGAAGTATATATTAAAAAAATATAAAAGCTAAATTTTAGGAAAGAATTGAACTTTCGGGTCATCGCTGCGGTATCCGGCTGGGCGATTACACTAGGTGTTGGTTGCGAGAGAATGCAAGAGATAAACCTTTATAACAATGAGCACATCCGTTACCAGCGGATCCAAAGTAGAATAATACATATTCACAAATTTGAAATAAAAAGTTTACTTTTGATATACATATCACTAAAAATATCTTATGTTTCACTCCAAATATATTCTTTGGGCTGTTTTGATGAAGTAAGGGAGGAATGTGGTTGGTTTCAAGATACTAAGGGGTTTTGTGTAAACTGGAGCAGAGAAGTGGGAATTGTTGCAAAAGGCCACAACTTACATCACAACCGTTAGATGCAGATCTAATGGTCAGAAATGGCAGATGGCAGACACACCATCATCACCAACTGAGTCTTTTATAGGAGTAGGAGTAGAGAAAAAACCGAGTTGGTGATGATGGTGTGCCTGCCATCTTATAATATAGATTGTCCGATCTATATCTGACGGATAGAAAGCAAACTATGACAATTTTACAAAAGATACCCGCACCTCTCTCCACATTTACAGATAAGGCCTTGCCTCGTTCATCCTTATCTCCCACAACCTCATTGATGAGCAATTACAAAAGGAAGTCTCGGAACAATCTGGCATGGTGGCGCCACGCGCCTGGGCCCATCCCCATGCCTCCGCCCGATCCGACCACCAGTCACCACCACGCCCACTCCTCCTCACCTCTATCATCTTTCTCGACATATCATTTTTCGATGAAATGGTCGACATACCATTTTCCGATAAAATTCTTAAGATATCATTAGTTTTTACACATGGGATTACTCCTACATGGGTCAATCACAACAGGTGTTTTGTAAAAAAATGCATCTTGATGTTCCGTGCAATGCATGGGCATCTTGCTAATTTTTCTGCATATAATTCCAAACGCCGCGTAGACACGGTCTTTGACCATTTTACAACTATGTTAGTATCATTGTTAGTGGTCAGCCGGTGCAAGTTATAGCCCCGGGTGTTTTAGCCTTTTTTTTAGTAATGATATCTGGTGATTGTTCGGCACGAGCTCAATCCTGGAGAATCCCACGTAACCTTCAGATTTCCATCCGACGGTGGCCTGTTTTTAAGCCATAGTATTTGACAAAACCGCCACCCTTACACATCTTTATGCTGCGTCACGAGGCGTTTGCAAGCTGCCATGTCTCCCAAATGAGCGTTCTTTGAGGGATTGGAGTTAGCACCGATGGCGGTTCGTAGTCGCTCCACGCTCGGGCATTGAAGTTTGTAACTATTTTAGATTAGAATATACTACTCTCCGGTGCTAGTAGTAGAGCAGAGTCCTACTCCACTACTACTCTACTCAAGCAAGTTAGGGCATAGTAGTATGTAATGTAGGGAGTACCAGTGCTGTGATCACTCAAGCAAGTTATCTGACTTTGATATGACCCTATGCTGCTGGTATGTGTCTCGTAAGTCAAGCGGCGTGTTGTAGTCATCATCACCTGTCCACTTCCCGCAGCACATATTCGCTTCTCCATCTTTTTCCGCTCTTCCATCCCCGCTAAGGCGCCTCCCCCCTCATCCGATCTTCCATCCCCGCTAAGGCGCCTCCCCCCCCCCCCCCTCGTCCGAAACCCAAGCACTAACAATGGCAGAACCGAGCAGCGTCCGCTGAAAGAGTGGCTGGAATTCGCTCCCCACAGAGGTAATCAAGCTCATTGTTTTGCGTGTGGACAATCTTAGTACCATGTCGCTCGCCGTGTGCTCGTCGGGTCTGTACCGTTTACTCAAAGCCCTCAGGCGGGAGCTTTTTAAGCCAGCTCCTTGCTTGCTGATGCCGCCTAATCTTCAGAAACTGTGTGTCACACGGCATAATGATCGTAGGGTGGCGAGCATCAACCCCCTTTACTGCGATATGATCCCCGTCACCCTCAACTACATTAACAGTATGTACAGGGTCGGCATGAACATGTCTTCGATGGTGCTCGTCGACGGTCACGGCAGCTGGATGCTCGTGGAGGTCTACACGCGGCGATTGATCCCCCTTCCTTCGATTAACACTGCACTACTTTGGCACATGACGGTAATACTCGGAATCTTACAAGGTAGCCAACATAATACCAAGTTTGATTTGCTCAAGGTTGTAATCTGCCAAGTGCCCACAAGATCTGCGAATTATAAAGACTTCAGGCTAATTGCGTTCTTCAACCGTGGTCTCGCCTATCTGACAGGTCACTACGGTAAGTGGATAAATCTGCACATCCATCGTAGGATCATACATCCTCCATGGTTCTCTGATGCCATTGAACACAAGGGCTTCATTTACACTGTCGACTCCTTCTATGGTTGGACGTATTGTTGGCCTACTCCGATCCTTCGCTACAAGCAGGTATTCTACAGGTATGTTACTTTCCTATGATATTATGATGGCTTGCTTATATTACTGTCAACATTTACTGAAAAAATATTCATGCTCACAACATGTTGTTCTTAAGATTGACTACATCAAGAGCCCTTTTTTATTTGACTCCAACTTTTTTTGAGGGTTATTTGACTCCAACTTGATATGATGTTGTAGGCCACCTGGTGTCCCTACCCTTCCTAATCCCAGAACCTTTCCAAGAAAAGTGGCATGGCAGTTGCAGATGGTTCCTGGCTCGATCAGATGACAGCAAACGATTGATGATCGTTCGCACGTATTGGACGTGTTGTTTCACGGAATACAATCACAGTCACTTCAAGGTCTTTGAGCAGGATCCCAGCTTCTGCGGCCTTCGAGAATTTTTGGTGGAGGTTGGTAAGTAGCCTTGGTACACGCTCTCTGTTTGTCGGACTGAATTATCCGATTAACCAGGAGATAACCGACGGCAAGGATCATGATGGCAGCGCAGTTTTGTTCATCAGGCAAAACTGTGTGTACACAACATACCATGCGTCTCTGCATGCATCATACCCTGATATGTGCCGCCACGCTCTGCAGCCCAAAGTAGGGGAGAGGGTCGCAAGTATCAGACTTCGACCTGCTGGCTGGAGTTTCCCCCGTCAGACACCCATCTGGTTCAAGCCATCAGCCAATCTCCACAGCTTAATAACTAGTAACGTCTAACTGAGCTAGTTAGTTAGATGCGTACACTTGGTGTAGTAGGATCTTTATTTAGTTTGATGCATACACTTGTTATTTTTTGGTAGCCTCCTTTTGTAATGATGGCTGATGTTTGGTTTGGAAGAGAGAGTTGTGTCTTCACTCTTCTTGCTTGCTTACTGCTTCTGTTGCACCCCCAGCCCTGGTTGTTGCTGCTGCTATTTTCAATGTACAATCAGTAGTATATTTCGTCTGTTGGTTGAATAAATGTGTTGTTAGAACAACAAACACAATGTTTTGGAAGTCGTTGCACGGTTCGATCCTTTAGTGCCCCATACCGTACGTAGCGCATACTATTTTTAAATGCGGAACACATTTTCCACTTGTTGATAACATGCAGCCCTTGATGAAGGCCCAATAGAAGCCCATAATTAAGCGGAAGGAGGCTCTCACATGAATCCGGCCCGGTACATGCTCATGGTCCCCTAAACATAAATAAGTAAATAAATAAAGCTAAATGCTCATGCACCAGTTCTTTAAATTCACGATTTAACAGGAGGATATTATTTCCTATGATAGTGTCATTACATTCAGTCGATATTATTCTTAGGCAAAGATAGCGACCAGTCTTCTTTCTCCCGGCATTTTCTTCCTGCAACCAGCGGACCCATGCAAATCGTAGTCAACGTCATAAATAGTTTCGGTCCATTTTTATATTTCAATAAGAATGTCCAACCCAGCCCAGCACATTGGCGACAACACTTTATCCTCCGCCTTGGTGCGCTTTCGCTTGACATCGTCAAATGCAGCCCTGTCAACATAGATTTTTTCGAACAGTCCCTGTCAACATAATGAATCGGGATAGGACTTTAGTTGTGAGTATGACAGTACAGACCCACCAGGTCCACTCCCGAACACAAGCAAGCGCCTCTTTTACTACTCAGATGAACCCCTTGTTTTTTACTCTAATCCACCCTGCTGATATCTCGGACCCACATCATTTTCAATGTATAGTCAATTAACGACAGAATTGCACAACTTTTTTTGAGTAGTAATTGGGAGGAGCGGGCTATAAACTGGGTTGTACGGTCTCTGTGGCCCGTCTAACAACATGACCAGCCCGGTAGTTTTTTCTTTGGGAAAATAGGTAGCCCAGTATTTCTTTTTGAAGAATACCCAAGCTAGGCCTATTTGATTTCTCCAACTTTCTGGGCTGCAAATCTTTCAAGACGAGGAGGGATCCATTCCGTCCTGGCCAAAGAGTATGGTCAGTGTCTATTAAAAGTAATATCAAAAGGGGCTGAAAATTCCAAAAAAATATAGCAAATGGGATATTAGTTTATTTTCTTGTTTTTGTTCTTCACTGATATCTTATACTCCCTCCGTCCCAAATTTCTTGTCTTAGATTAGTCTAGATACGGATGTATCTAATACTAAAACGTGACTTGATACATCCGTATTTAGACAAATCTAAGACAAGAACTTTGGGACGGAGGGAGTATTTCATTGGATTTAACATGACATAGTACTGATTTATTTTTAAATTTGTTTTAGTATGGCTACTAATTTTTGGATTAAGAATATTTTGTTCCCCAGCAAAAATTTGCGAATTTTCAAAATTTCCCACATATTTAGTTTTTTTAACCCTGGTATTGACCAGAAAATGGGCAGCAATTCTAAAAATGGAAAACGGGCTGCAATAAATTCCATATGAATTAGAAAATGAGTAAAAATTATAAAAATAATAGCAAATGGGTTGTACACGCCCACGATTTCGAGGTGACTTGTTTACGCAAGGCTTTGTCGGTCCACACACGATTCTAGCGGCGATGGTACGTTGGATGTCCATCCAACGGCCGACATGCTTCTTCAATCTCGATCTTCTGCTCGGCCGCCTAAACTAGCGCCGGCGGGACTGCCTGCTCCCTCCTCTTGTGGCCCGTTGTGATGCCGCGCAGGCTTCCTCGGCCCACCCTACTCCCTCTGCTGGCCTGGCCGCACACAATCAACTGCCTCTTTATTAAGTGAAAAAATGATTCCTCCAGTTGGGAGGCTGACCTGTGGGCCTACTAAGTTGACATCTACGAAGGGCTTGTCAACTTAGTCAACAAACGATTCTAGCAGCAGTAACCGTTGGATTTGAATCGAACGGTCCTGCTGCTTCTTCAATCGCTGCTCTTGCACCAAACCGCCCAACCTAAGCGCCGGCGAGACCGCCTCCTGCCTCTATTGGCGGTTGTGCTGCCGTTGAGGCCTCACCTCCCCTACTACTCCCACCGCTAGCTGAGCCACTGCGGCGGCAGCCTCACACCATGGTGAACGGTGAACCCTCGTACTGCCTGGGCATCCACTGCCGCGTCTTCCCCGGCTCCGTGTCGTCCCCTTCCTAGGCCTCGCCGTCGTCCACCACCTTGGATGCACTCGGCGCAGAGTGGTCAACGTGGTCAACGAACGACACCATCGAAAGTAGACTGTGCGTGGAGAGGCTGACAGCTGGGTCCATGGCCGCACGCAAGGAAATGCCTCCTTATTACGCGCAAAATAATGATTCCTCCACCTGACAACTGGGACCCACCGGAAGGGCCTCTGTCCTTCACGAAAAAACATTCCCACCGCTGATAGGTCGGACCTGATAGATCCATGGGATCGAGTAGGGTAGGATTTCCGGTAAACCTACCTTCTCCAGCAGTTGATGAACTCGAGCCGGAGGCCATCGTGGAGAGGGTGATGGTAGAGAGGTGAGGTGGATACGGCACGGCGGCGGAGCTTCCCATCGCTTCAGTGCCTCCCTCTGGATCGGATAGGGTTAGGAGAGGGTAACGGTGGCGGTGACGAACCTCGTACCCTGTGCCCTGGTCCCCACCTCCTCTTTATAGCATCCATGACAGGGGCCCTGAGCCACTTGCTTGGGCTGGACGCCCCCGATCAGGGCATGAGTCAAGGACCCAATGAGTCGTTGGGCCCATTGGAGGAGAGATCAATCTAACATTCTCCCCCTTGATCTCAACATATACTTTTAACTTTATACTTTGAAATAACTCTTTTCAAAGTACTCGTTCCATCACAGATTTGCATGTAGAGCATGTCTCATCATCACGGTTCATTCCCAATAGAATCAACACCTACAACACACTCCTCTGTTTTGAAACAGATTCTTTAACCTTGGGCCCTTTTATTGTCCGGAAATCTTAGACTATACCATAAAACCCATAAATGACCGTGTGTTCTCCGAACACCTTTGGCGGTAAGCCTTTAATAAGCGAGATCTGCAAATACTTGTCATTGCTTTCATGCTCCAAGCATTTCAACATAATTCCGGACTTTCTCCTTAACAACGTATAACTCTGTGTCAATGTGTTCGGCACCACACTTGACTCGTTGTCATAGGAGCGAATTACTTAATGGTTATTGTTGTTGTCAACCATTATCAACTCCGGGTACATGTTTCCTTAACCTTTTTGCATGTCCCTCAGCCTCATATCATGTTGTACATTATCTTTACATCATATTAATGATAATTGATTCATTCTTTAGAGTTTTTCCACACACAAACTCCAAGTGTGAAAGTCAGCGACAATTATGGATTTCGCTGTATATTTCACAAGTTCTATTTCTGTATTCACAGCCATTCGAGAACACTTGCTCCTTTTAGCATGAGGCCAATATTTTTGACTCCATTCCAGTGATCTATATCTGGACTGGACATTACCAAAACAACCCGGTTATGTGAACTGTGTCACGGTAATGTTATACTTATGCATTCATTAAGCTTCCAACAGCTGAAGCATATGGTACCATATTCATTTGGTCTATTTCGTATTGACTTTTGGAACACTAAAGTTCCCAAAATCATTACCCTTTACTATAAGAACAGGTGTAGGTTTTTCTTGCATGCATACTTTAGAAACTTTCCTTAGCATGCCCATGCGACACTCCTAATACCCCTTTTATTCTTTTCTCGGTGAATCTCGATCCTTATAACGAGAGACAATCTTTTGAACTTTGAGGACAAGAACTTCGTTTCCTCCTATAGTCGAATTAACATCACTACTAACAAGTAGAATGTTATCTGCATGTACAAGATATAGGAAATGAAATTCCCATTCTATAACTTTATACAAACACAATTGTCCTCTCATTTTATTTAACCCAAAACAACATTTGATTGCTTTAGTCCATAAAAGACTTCTTTAGGCAGTATCCCCTGTGTTCTTTACTTTCATCTGATGTAACTCAGATCATAATATCTTTCATCAGATGTAACTCAGATCATGATGTGCTACCAACACTCATTGTAATCTATTCAATTGTAAAATGCATAAAACCCTTTCGATTTTAGTCGTGTTTTACACCTTTACATATTTCCTTTGGAGTCACATTGTCCTTGTAGACTCTTCTGACCCTCTTGTTTTGGCTCCATTGGAAATTACTCATGAGTCCCGAACATCGTCAGAATTCACCAATTTCATTTCATCTCACATAGTCTCTTATCATTTAGATAAGCAGACACTTCTCAAAGCTTGATTGGGCACTTTAGATGAGGTGGGATCAACCTCCATTTGAATTTCACTAACATAGACTTTACTGATCGTAAGTATCTCGATTTTCTCATTCCTTGAGACCATCGTGTCTCAGTGCATCGCACTTCTTTCATATGGAAATGTTGTTGTTGCTGTATCATTGCCAAGAGGCAAATTAATTGTATAGTCTTTCACTTCAAGAGGCAATAGGTTTTACAGGGACCTTTATCACAAGATCCATGTTTAATCATTCCTCCTTTATAGAGCTAACAACGGGTGTTGTATTGGTCATACAACATGCTCCCCCAGATACAATCTATTTGAGTCTTAGGTATCTTCATACCATGCTCCCCTAGATTACTCCATCTTCACTAAGAATATCGTATCTTTAAATTGTATTATTTGGGTTTATTCTGTTAAAACTTTCTTCTTTATGGCACTTTAAGCACTATCTTAGTATTCCTTAGTTTTCTTTTCTTGATAGGTATTATTATGATCATCGTACTCCCCCGGACGATCACATTCTTCATTAATGGATATCTCATATTTCTTTCTCCCCCTCGAAATGTGGCAAGAACTTTTTTGCCACAATTTCGAAAAACCATTCACAACTCTTGTGAATTGAGGAAACTTTGAGTATCTACTTCATTTAACTGATTACTTCATATGTAATGAAGTTATCTGTTAACTGGTATGGGAGTGCTTTTTCCTTATTCCATTTCAGAAACTCAACAGAGTTCTTTATCATTAGTACTTTTGCAAGTCACTCTTGCATATCATTTATTTTAGGTTCGTCTGTAACTTTTACTCTCTTTGGAGTTATTGAGTGCTTAATGACCGTTACACATAAGATGTATGATCGATACTAGGAAAGCATAATAGCTACTCCATACTTTTCTCCCAGAGTGGGACACATTAAAATCACATGAGTCATCATGTCTTTCTCCTGTCATATAGGATAAATCTGAGAAAAATTTTGCCGCCATACGGGTTACGCAGGGATTTTCCCAGACTTTTCATGCCATGCGGGTTTTATCATAATCATCTTTTCCCGCCATGCGGGTAATTCCCTGTAAGGGACATAAATGCCAGAATTGGCTCTTTTGACTGCATATTCAATCATCAAATTTATAAATAAATCGAATGCTCTTTGACACACATGCTTGATCCGACGTTGGTCAAATTAAACATGCATGTTGCTTGTTTCATCTCAAATCATGTTGACTGAAAAATCTTCTTCATAGAGAGTACATGAAAGACATTCGTCAACCAAGACTCTCAATGATCTATCTCTTTTCTTTTCTTGGATATTAATATCCAAGAATTATTTTCTTTTGAAGCCATTCTTTAGAGAGAACATACTCCCTTACATTATGACCTTTCTTGGTCATCTTTCGGGTCACCCAAAACATTCGTTTTCACGAATGAAGGCATGGAAAAATTATAGTCTGAGAAAAATTAGCCAATAATCAACAATAATGAGCATAAAAATAACCCCATGTTGATTTGGTTAAAAAATATGCACATTAAACTTTTAAAATCTTTCTTTTATATTCTAAATCACCGTTGGGCAGAATTAGAACAAAACATCATCCTTCTACATTAATTCCATATCACTGTTGGGCGGAAATGAAAATAATGCATATACCTCGTAAATAATGTGATGATAAAATTTCTATTAAGCGACTTTGCTAAGAAAATAATCATCATATCAAATTTATTGCAGCGGAAAACTTTTAATATACATGTCTCAATCTTTATCAAATGCTCTGAAAATTGGTCACTTTGACACAAAAATTATCAGAGATTTGAACTTTTAACTATAAGACTCATTGAATTATAATATTGTCATCATCAACGTTGGTCAGAAAATAACAATACCATAATTTAACTTTAAAAAATATCTTTATTTTGTCATAGCAGAAACTATCTGCATCTTATTTCACCCATAAAGTGAAAAGACTTCTCTCAAAAACTGTTCTTCCAATTAAATTTTCCTGTTGGTTCTAATTTAATTGGAGGATAAAACTTTTACTTTCTTTGTAAAAGAGCGCTATTAATTATTTACGCAACAAAAAACATGAATAAAAATTTCATGAACTTTTTATTCTTTACATAAACTTTTCTTTGATCAAATAAAAAAATCATGAACTTTATTATTTTCTTTGTAAAATTCATGAACATTTCTTTTTTTTTCTATTTTCTAAACAAAAAAAATTTCTCTGAATAATTTGAATAGAAAAAAATTGTATTATATTTTGCCCAAAAAACTGGACAAAAACTGAGTAAAAAACAAAAGAAAAAATAGTAGGCCGTGCCGGCCTCGGCCCAGCGCGGGCGCGGTAGCGCCTCCCGGTCTGAAAAGGCCAGCGCGCGGGCTAGCGGCGGCCTGGTCCGATAGCCCGGCTCCCGCTCTCTCTTTCGGCCCAAAAAGCCTGCGGCGGGGCTAGGTTTTCAATCGTGACCATCCAGTCCGATCGGACGATCCAGCGTTCTTCTCGCTCAAACAAAACAGGAGCCGACGGGAACCCCGACCGAACCCTAGCCATCTCTTTCGTTTCGTGTCTCTCTTCGACCTCTCCGCTCTCTCTGCCCGTCGGGGTGGTTGATGACGGCCCGGCCGCCGGCGACGGCTGCCACCGTGCGGCGCCGTGCCTTTCTCTCCCTTCTCCTACCTTTTTCTTGTAGCTGAGAGAGAGAGAGAGACCGCAGATGAAGCGGCGGCCTCCCTGGCCCTCTTGCCGGCGTGCGCTATTGCCGGCCCCTTCGCCGGTCGTGCGGCCACCGCGTCGCGCCTTTCACCGGCGACGGCGACGAAAACGATGCGTCGTGCTAGCCTTCTCTTCTTCCCCTTCGTTTCCTCCGCGCGCACCGCTTTGCCTGGCTTCCACCGCGTCGGATCTGACCATCGGCCCTCCCTCGCCGCCAGCGGGCCGGCTACGGCGTCGGACACCATGGCCGCGGGAGCCCCCTTCCCCTTTCTTTCTTTCTCCAACCACCACCAGTCACTATGAGCAGAGGCAGCGGCCGGACGGTGGTGCCCCCTTGGCCCCCTTGCCGGTGTGCGCGTCCACCCTCGTGTGAGCGCGTCGCCGTCAAGTGGCCCCAGCGGTGGCACCATTTCCTCCCGGTGAGATGTCTCTTTGCCCCGTGAGGGGTTGTTCTTCGTCCCGGCGCCTCGGCTTGCCGATGCGCGTCGGGGTCGAGAGGAACGACGCGGCCATTGTGGCGGCGCAACTTTTCTGGTGAGGGTTCTGTTCTATCCCCTGTTCTAGGGTTCCAGGGGAGGGGGAAATATCTTTTCCTTTGATTTCAACCAAAAAAAACCTACGCCCAAACCTGTCTGATACCATTGATAGATCCATGGGATCGAGTAGGGTAGGATTTCCGGTAAACCTACCTTCTCCAGCGGTTGATGAACTCGAGCCGGAGGCCATCGTGGAGAGGGTGATGGTAGAGAGGTGAGGTGGATACTGACGCGGCGGAGCTTCCCATCGCTTGATTGCCTCCCCTACGGATCGGATAGGGTTAGGAGAGGGTAGCGGTGGCGGTGACGAACCTCGTACCACTGTGCCTGGTCCCCACCTCCTCTTTATAGCATCTTGTGACGAGGGGGCCACCAGCCTTGCTTGGGCTGGACGCCCCCGATCAGGGAGTGAGTCAAGGGCCCAATGAGCCGTTGGGCCCATTGGAGGAGAGATCAATCTAACAGGACCCACCAGCTATATCTTCACACACAAGGAAGTGCCCCCTTATTACGCACAAAAAAATGAATACCCCCTGGTAGCTGGGACCCACAATAGTGGGAGGCTGACTTGTGGGCCAACTAAGTTTACGGGGACGGAGTGCTTTGTCAACTTAGTCAGTGTGAACGATTCTAGCTCCAGTGACCGTACGATGTCCATCCAACGGCCGTAGTGCTTCTTCAACCTCTGGTCTTCTTCCTCCAGCCGCCCAAACCAGCGCCAGTCGTGCCTCGTGCTCCTGCCTCCCGTGGCCGGCTGCGATGCCGCGGAGGCCTCACCGCCCCTACTACGCCCACCGCTGGCCAGGCCATCCCTCTACTCACCCACACACCCTGTTATTCTGCGGCGACGGCAGCCTCACACCGCAGTCGAGCCAGTGAACCCTGGTACTCCTTTCCGCGTGGGCATCCATTGTCGCGTCTTCCCCGGCTCCGCGTTGTCCCCTTCCTAGGCCTCACCGTCATCCACTGCCTTGGTGCTCTCGGGCGGCGTGGTCAATGTGGTCAACGACCAACTTCAATCGGAAGAGTACTGTACATGGAGAGGCTGACATTTGGGTCCACGGCCACAGCTGGGTCCACAGCCACAGCCCAGTTTTTTTGTGATTTGCCAAGTAGGTCGCTTTGTCAGGCCTGTTGGGCTGCAAATCTTTCAAGACGAGGAGAGCTTCATTCGGCTGGCCAGGAAAATGGCCTATCAGTAATGATAAATGGGCTGTACATTTTTAAAACACATCAAACCGGCAATTAGTTTCAAATTTCTTCTTTTTATTTCGAGATTTTAAATTGCATTGATTTTTATGCGTGGACAATTTGTTGGATTTTATATTGATATACATTTATTTTTTAAATCAGATTGAATGTGACTCGAAATTTCGGGATTAAAAACAGTTCGGACCGCACCGAAATATGCAAAATTTCGTAGAATTTTTTAACCGTGGCCACAATATGGGCTACAATGCTAACAAAAAGAATATGGGCTCCAAAAAAACCTTAAGAATTAGCAAATGGGCTGTAAATTATTAGAAATAATGGCAGATGGGTTGTATCTTTGTTTTCCACGTAATTGAGGCTTTCCTAAAAAATGTTGACGCCTGAAGCGGTGACTATTGGATGTCCATCCAACGGCCGTCGTGCTTCTTCAATCTCTGCTCTTCCTGCTCCAGCCGCTCAAACAAGCGCCGGCGGGAGTGCCTCCTCCCTCCTCCCCGCGGCCAGTTGTGCTGTCGCGCAGGCCTCACCGCCCTACCATACTCCCATCACTGGCCTAGCCATCCCTCTACTCACCCACACCTACCGTTATTCTCCGGCGATGGCAGACGAACCAGTAAACCCTCGTACAGTCGTACTCCCCTCCGTGTGGGTAACAACTGCCAAGTCTTCCCTGGCTCCGTGTCGTTCCCTTCCTAGGCCTCGCCGTCTTCCACCGACCTGGTGCTCTTGGTGCGGCCTGGTCAACATGGTCAACGACCGACATGCATCTGAAGTGGATCAGATGTGGAGAGGCGGCCAATTTGGGTCCATGGTCGCACGCAAGGAAATGCCTCCTTATTACGCGCAAAATAATGATTCCTCCACCGACATCTAGAACCCACCGAAAGGGCCTCAGATTTCAAAAAAAACATTACCGCGATGTTTTCGGACCCACCAGCTATATCTTCGCACGCAAGGAAATGCCTCCTTATTACGCACAAAAAAATGAATACTCCCCTACTAGCTGGGACCCAGTATAGTGGGAGGCCGACTTGTGGGCCAACTTAGTCAATATGCACGATTCTAGCTCCAGTGACCGTACGATGTCCATCCAACGGTCGTAGTGCTTCTTCAACCTCTGGTCTTCTTGCTCCAGTCGCCCAAACAAGTGCCGGTCGTGCCTCGTGCTCCTGCCTCCCGTGGCCGGTTGCGATGCCGCGGAGGCCTCACCGCCCCCTACTACTCCCACCGTTGGCCAGGCCATCCCTCTACTCACCCACACCCCCTGTTATTCTGCGGCGATGGCAGCCTCACACCGCAGCCGAACCAGTGAACCCTTGTACTCCTCTCCGTGTGGGCACCCACTGCCGCGTCTTCCCTGGCTCCGCATCGTCCCCTTCCTAGGCCTCGCCGTCGTCCACCGCCTTGGTGCTCTCGGCACGGCGTGGTCAATGTGGTCAACGACCGACTTCCATCGAAAGAGTATTATGCGATGGAGAGGTCGACAACCGGGTCCACGCCACGACAAGGAAGTGCCTCCTTATTACGCGGAAAATAATGATTCCTCCACCTGACAGCAGGGACCCACCGGACGGGCAACCGTATTTCGTGAAAAAAAAACGTTTCCCCCTGACTGTTGGGACCTACCAGCTACATCTTCACACACAAGGAAGTGCGTCCGGGCAAAAAAAATGATTCGCCCCCCTGACTGCTGGAACCCACCAGCTACATCTTCGCACGCAAGGAAGTGCCTCATAGTCGGGACCCACCTGGTCGAAGCGTACGTAGCGTTGTCATTACAGTCGCGAATGTGCGTACATCTTTGGTCGATATAGAGGCGCGCACGTGTCATAGTAGAGGCGCGCCCGTAGCATGTACACATACGTACAGCGGCCAGGGTGCAAGAAAGTAAATATGGCCACGTACATACATACGGGCGGGGTCTCGAACGCCTACTCACGCGTACGTATGGCCAGGGCTCATATATATGGCTGGGTCGGAATGGAGAAACAGCGTCGTCGTTGTGTTCATGGGGAGCCAACCGGCTGGGTCGGAAAGGAATGCGTCATCGTGTTCATCGGGAGGGCTTGGATGGAACAGCCGATGGAAACGAGGCCTGGCGTACCGCAAAATGGAGGAAACGGCCTTGTGTTCGACCGGCCACGGCCGAAACGGGATCTTGTTCATCGGGAGGGGTGTGGCGTATCGCAAAACGGAGGAAACGGACCTCCTACGGTCGAAAGGGGGGTCCTGTTCATCAGGAAGGGTGTGGCGTACCACAAAACGGAGGAAACGGACTTGTGTTGGAGCGCTACGGTGAACGGGGTCCTGTTCGCCGGGAGGGTGTGGCGTACCGCAAAAGCAGGACTCCACGGATACTGTTCATCTCCACCGTCGAGCCCCTCCAGCCTCCACGGGCTATTGTTCATCCACCGTCGACCTCCTCCAGCCTCCACCTGCGACTGTTCATCCACGGGCTCCTGTTCATCCAGCCTCCACCACGCGCTACTCCACCAACTACTATTCAACCAGCCCTCTCCACGGGCTCCTGTTCAACCACCCCTGCACGGGCTACTGTTCATCCAGCCCTCCACCGTCTACTGTTCATCCAGCCCGTGGACTGTTCATCCAGCCCTCCACGGGGTGGTCCTGTTCATCCAGCCCTCCACGGGGTCCTGTTCATCCAGCCCCAACCGGGTCGATCGATCGAGGTCCTGTTCATCCAGAGGCAACACCACGAGGTCCTGTTCATCCACCCCCACCGGGAACTGTTCATCCAAACCCCCCCAGCAACGCTCACTGTTCATCCAAAGGCAGCATCGATCAGCTTCAGTTAGCAGCAGTAGTGAAGGAATCGCTCGATCGGGTTCAGTTAACAGCCATCGATCGATCGCTCGGGTTCGATAGCGATGTAGCCTACGGTCAATCGCCGGGTTGATTAGAGCCCAACGCCTCGCTCAGTTCGATTAGAGCCTAACGCCGCACACGCTGCAGCGTCGTGTATGAGAGAAAGCAGCGCATCGCTCGGCCCCGACCACCCACCGTAACTGGGAACTCCCCAAATCCTCGCCTCGCTTCTACCACGGTTTTTTCCGTCATGGACGGCCCAATCTAATGTCATGCAGCTGAGTCTCCAGCTACGCCCAGACTTAAAAGCCCGTTTATGTCATGATTTTTGTCATAGAAGTAGGAGCCCACCACATCTATGATGATACCGGGTTTTGTCACAATTATCGTCATAGAAGTGTCATAAGTATGACAGAAAAAATTCGTTCGGCCCAAAATGTCACGGATGTGTTCTTTTTGTAGTGATGATGCATATGTTTGTGATGCATTTTCATGGCATATCATGACACCGGTTACTTTCACCTTAAGTTGAACCTGATAATAACTCAACTTGAACATCTCGTTGATCGGGTCATGGTGCCACTGAATCGAGTTTTCCCAGTGTAACCACATTTGCCTTTATGGGAAGGCCTTTATTCGGTCTGTTGTCATGCCTCTGGTCGGTGCCTCCAACGAGGGAAGGTTATGGGCGTCTTGATACCACTGGCCCGATAGCAGACATAACCTTGTGTGCTCGTTGTTGTTGTTATGGTACCTTGTCCCTGTTTGGGACCGTTTATGTTTTGCCACGACGGTGGCGTTGGTGTCTTTGGTAGACACGGGGCCACCCAGACTAGCCAGTGGGGAGTGAGTCGACCGGTACGGGAGAGTGTCATGGCAATGGAGGGGTTTCGTCGGAATGTCGTTGGTCCACCCGAATGGGAGTGCGAGGCCATGGGTTCCGTGGTGTGGGTACGGTGCGCTACCTCTGCGAAGTGTATTAAATCTATCGGTAGCTAAGTCCACAGTTACGGACACGCTCGAAAGTAAGTCACACCATGGGTCAACGTTTAATTAATTTTGCAAACTAAGATATGAACTTTGCACCGTTGAGAAGATGGTGTTTGGGAAAACATTGTGTTGATGGAGACCAAGTTGTTGGTTCGTTTGTGATCTCCGTAAGATCACCGTTTGGTTACGAGGTAACCCGATCAAAGACCACGAGGTTGGTCCGTTTGTGATCCGAGAGCGATCACCGTTTGGTAAGCAAGTTCAGGGACTTATATCACAAGATCATGATCACTTCATGTATGATATGATGTTGCATTAGTAAAGCAATTGGTTAAATATCATGATATTGCTTATCATTATGTTTATGTTTGTTGTGAGCTTGCAAGTACATTCAATGTACTGACCTGGCGTGTCATGCCAACTTTCAGGAAAGTCTCGTTGGAAAGGAGTGATGTCCGAGTCTAGATCGTGTCCACATCGGTGTCCCTGTGCTATGGAGTTCCGCTACGACGTCGTTTCGCTGCCGCGCAGTTGTTATGATCGAGGCCCCTTTATGTTCACTAAATAATGTACATATTATTCAGCCACACCGTGTGTGTCGCTTGGCTCGCCACCTGTTGTAATATGAACTATGATCCGCTAGCATCAATAAAGTGGTTGTTTTCTGTACGAAGATGTTGTGTGTTGCCAGAAGACATGGTCTCTGGACTGGCAATGCATGGTAAACCAGTCGCTCTGAGCCGGGGTGCCACCACATTATATCCTTCTTAAGTTGGGTTTTCCCCAATTTCTAGGATTGGTCTGTTTGGTACTACTTATAATTCATATATATAGTATGTTGCTGCTATATGATTTTGTTTCTGCTATTGTTACTTAGTGATCCATAGGTTGCTGTTATACTGTAATAATGCTACAGGTTCTTTGTGAGTTCCTAGCAGCGGTCTTGGTTCATTTTTTAATTCCAGGATTTGTGAGTTCTTAGTAGGGAACACATGGACATGAAGCTGCGGTAGTGACGAAGACGATATTGACATGAGGCTGTGGCGACGACGATGACAACACCATCGACATCGACACGGGGCTGTGGCGACGATGATGACGACGACATCATCACGGTGATGCGACGATGACGACGGTGTCGTCACAGTGCTGCCGCAAAGGCAACGACGACGACATCAACACCATCAACACGGTCTTGTGGAGGCGCCGACGACCTATACGTGTGGTGTATACTGTATATATATATGTGTGTATTAATTATCTATATCAGATATGTATGTTTGACTATATGCATAACATGTGCGTATTATGAAATGCATGTATATGAGTATGTACTATAAAATGAAATAGGTAGATTTTTATATTTTTTTAAATCCTAATTTATTACTAGTAGCGTGGGTGTATCCTAGACGGGCTACTACTATTCCGTTAGTAGTAGCGCAGTTTGATATAGTAGTAGCGTGGGGCACCTACGCTACTAGTATGTCTGTTTATTAGTAGCGTGGGTTAAAACACACGCTACTACTACAAAATAGTTGTAGCGCCATAGCAGTAGCGTGGGAACCTACGCTATTGGTAGTCCAAAAACCAACGCTACTACTAAGGTTTTTCCTGGTAGTGATAGGAGGGTTGAAGCAAGTACAGGGGGGTCATAGTCTCATACCCACGAATGGCGAGGCTATGATCCCTAGGGGAGCAGAGGGCAGGGGGTTGCTCAACACCCAAGAAATTACATGATCAGGTTACAAAGCTATTCGTATTGAACCCTCGAGCTCCTGCTGCGGCCCAGGAGCGAGCTTCGTCTTTGATTGCCGCGATCAGTGTAGAGGAGGATGGGGCAATTCTGTCGAAGATGATTCGTTCCGGTGTCGCCAGAGCAACCAATCCATGAGCGAGGCAATAGTGGCCAGGCCACGATGCCGCGTAGCCGGGATGAGCAGGATGGCTCCTGAGAGCCAGGCAAAGTAGCTTGTAGATCCGTCTGGAGCGGCAGTTGCTGGAGAGCACCACGATCGAATTTTGTGCCAAGTGATGCGCGCGAAAACACAGCCTACGAGGATGTGGTGCGGTGTTTCGGGCTCCTAAGAGTAGAAGACGCACGCCGATTCGTGTGGCAGGCCACGCCGGGTAAGGCGGTCAGCAGACCAACATCGGTTGAGGGAAGCGAGCCGGATGAAGAATTGAACTGAGGTGGGAGCGCTAGTTTGCCAGGCGAGGCTGTAGGACCTTGAAGTATGTCTAGAGGGGGGTGATTAGACTACTTGACCAATTAAAAACTTAACCTTTTCCCAAATTTAGACTTTGGCAGATTTTAGCTATCTTTGAACAAGTCAAGCAATCTTCACGCAATTCAAGCAAGCATGCAAAGAGTATATAGGCAGCGGAAATTAAAGCATGCAACTTGCAAGAATGTAAAGGGAAGGGTTTGGAGAACTCAAACGCAATTGGAGACACGGATGTTTTTGTCGTGGTTCCGATAGGTGGTGCTATCGTACATCCACGTTGATGGAGGCTTCAACCCATGAAGGGTAACGGTTGCGCGAGTCCACGGAGGGCTCCACCCACGAAGGGTCCACGAAGAAGCAACCTTGTCTATCCCACCATGGTCGTCGCCCACGAAGGACTTGCCTCACTAGCGGTAGATATTCAGAAGTAGGCGATCCTTTTGGAGCAATCCTTTGGAGTGAGTTGCACTTTCAATACCTACACGGGTTAGTCCCACAAGGAACAAACAAGAATATCCATAGACATAGAGTGATGCACACACAAAATGATGTCCATGAAAACATTAGGTTACCTTGTCCCTTACCTTACCAACATGAGGGTTTGTGACTCCTTGAACTAGTGCAAGATATGGAAGATGATTGCACTTGTCCTTGCCATAATGATATGAGTGAAAAATGTTGGCGGAGTCACCCTCAATAACTCTCTAGTTCTTCTTCTTTGGAATCCACATCATTTTGATGGGAATCCTTGGTGTAGTAGTTGTGCTTGATGAAGTAGAACTTGACGTAGTCTTGGGAACCCACTTGACCAAGGCCTTAGGTGCTTCTTCAAATGCATCAATCTCCTCTTGAAGCTTGTCCTTGCCTTTGTTCTTGTGGTCTTGTGGTGGAAGATCATCTTGTGCTTGTGTTCCCTTGAAGGAAGTAGGATCATACTGTTGGGGAACGTTGCAGAAAATTAAAATTTTCCTACGGTTTCACCAAGATCTATCTATGAGTTCATCTAAGCAACGAGTCAAGAGAGAGAGTTTGCATCTACATACCACTTGTAGATCGAGTACTGAAGGCGTTCGAGGGAGTGGTGATGATGATGACGTTCTCCCAACGTGACTCCGATCACCGATGAGCAAAGTCTTTGAAAGGACAGCACCTCCGTGTTCAACACACGTGCACGGGACGATGGCGTCTCCTCCGTCTTGATCCAGCAAGGGAGAAGGAGAGGTTGAGGAAGACAACTCCAATGGCAAGACGACGGCGTGGTGCAATTGGTCTGAAGGTTCTCCGGCTGAGGCTTCGCCAAGCACACGCGGAGAAAGAGAGGAGTTGGGGTGGGAGGGGCTGCGCCTTCAATGGTGTGTCTAGCCCTCCCCACCCCTCTATTTATAGGAGGAGAGGGCCAGGGGGCCGGCCATCTAGGGAAACCCTAGATGGGGCGGCGGCCAAAGGGGAGGAGGGAGGGTGGCTTGCCCCCTCAAGCCAGGGGCGCCCCTTTTTTTTCTTAGGGTTTCCCTCCCTTGCCCTAGCCGCATGGGCCCTAAGGGGAGGTGCGCCCAGCCCACCGTGGCTGGCTCCCTCCCACTTAGCCCATGTGGCCCCCGAGGGGTGGCCCTCCGGTGGACCTCCTAACTCTCCCGGTGGCCCGATACATTACCGGTATACCCCGAAACTTTCCGAGTCCGCTTAACCACTTTCCATATATAAATCTTTACCTCCGGACCATTCCGGAACTCCTCGTGACGTCCGGATCTCATCCGGACTCGAACAACATTCGGTAATCACATACTTGTCTTCCTAATAACCCTAAGCGTCACCGAACCTTAAGTGTGTAGACCCTACGGGTTCGGGAGACATGCGCATATGACCGAGACTACCTCAAGTCAATAACCAACAGCGGGATCTGGATACCCATGTTGGCTCCCACATGCTCCTCGATGTTGTCATCGGATGACCCACGATGTCAAGGGTTCAAGCAACCCCGTATTCTATTCCCTTTGTCCAACGGTATGTTACTTGCCCGAGACTCGATCGTCGGTATCCCAATACCTCGCTTAGTCTCGTTCTGCGCAAGTCACTTTACTCAGATCAGCAATGCATGATCCCGTGACCAGACACTTGATCACTTTGAGCTCATTACGATGATGCATTACCGAGTGGGCCCAAGTGAAACCTCTCCGCAATACGGAGTGACAAATCCCGCCTCGATCCGAGACAACCCAATGGTCACTTTCGGAGATACCTGTAGTGCACCTTTATAGTCACCCAGTTACGTTGTGACGTTTGATACACCCAAAGCACTCCTACGGTATCCGGGAATTGAACGATCTCATGGTCTAAGGAAGAGATACTTGACATTGGAAAAGCTCTAGCAAAACGAACTACACGATCTTGTGCTATGCTTAGGATTGTCTTGTCCATCACGTCATTTTCCTAATGACGTGATCCCGTTGTCAATGACATCCGATGTCCATAGTCGTGAAACCATGACTATCTGTTGACCAACGAGCTAGTCAACTAGAGGCTTACTAGGGACGTATTGTAGTCTATGTATTCACACGTGTATTACGATTTCCGGATAATACAGCTTATAGCATGAATAAAAGACAATCATCATGAACAAGGAAATATAATAATAATGCTTTTATTATTGCCTCTAGGGCATATTTCCAACAGTCTCCCACTTGCACTAGAGTCAATAATCTAGTTACATTGTGATGAATCGAACACCCATAGAGTTACGGTGTTGATCATGTTTTGCCATGAGGAGAGGTTTAGTCAACGGATCTGCGACATTCAAATCCGTATGCACTTTACAAATTTCTATGTCTCCATCTTGAACATTTTCACGGATGGAGTTGAAGCGACGCTTGATGTGCCTGGTCTTCTTGTGAAACACAGGCTCCTTGGCAAGGGCAATAGCTCCGGTGTTGTCACGGAAGAGTTTGATCGGCCCCGACGCATTGGGTATGACTCCTAGGTCGGTGATGAACTCCTTCACCCAAATTGCTTCATGCGCTGCCTCCGAGGCTGCCATGTACTCCGCTTCACATGTAGATCCCGCCACGACGGTCTGCTTGCAGCTGCACTACCATCGCTCCACCATTCAACATATACACGTATCCGGTTTGTGACTTTGAGTCATCCAGATCTGTGTCGAAGCTAGCGTCGACGTAACCCTTTACGACGAGCTCTTCGTCACCTCCATAAACGAGAAACATGTCCTTTGTCCTTTTCAGGTACTTTAGGATATTCTTGACCGTTGTCCAGGTGTTCCTTGCGGGATTACTTTGGTACCTTCCTACCAAACTTACGGCAAGGTTTACATCAGGTCCGGTACACAAGATGGCATACATAATAGATCCTATGGCTGAAGCATAGGGGATGACACTCATCTCTTCTTTATCTTTTGTCGTGGTCGGGCATTGAGTGAGCTCAATCTCACACCTTGCAATACAGTGCAAGAACCCTTTCTTGGACTGATCCATTTTGAATTTCTTCAAAATCTTATCAAGGTATGTGCTTTGTGAAAGACCTATGAGGCGTCTCGATCTATCTCTATAGATCTTGATGCCTAATATATAAGCAGCTTCTCCAAGATCCTTCATTGAAAAACTTTTATTCAAGTAGGCCTTAATGTCAGTCCAAGAGTTCTATATCATTTCCCATCAAAAGTATGTCATCTACATATAATATGAGAAATGCTACAGAGCTCCCACTCACTTTCTTGTAAACGCAGGCTTCTCCATAAGTCTCAAGATAAACCCAAACGCTTTGATCATCTCATCAAAGCGAATGTTCCAACTCCGAGATGCTTGCACCAGCCCATAAATGGAACGCTGGAGCTTGCATACTTTGTCAGCATTCTTAGGATCGACAAAACCTTCCGGCTGCATCATATACAACTCTTCCTTAAGATATCCGTTAAGGAACGCTGTTTTGACGTCCATCTGCCATATCTCATAATCATAGTATGCGGCAATTGCTAACATGATTCGGACGGACTTAAGCTTCGCTACGGGTGAGAAAGTCTCATCGTAGTCAATTCCTTGAACTTGCCGATAACCCTTAGCGACAAGTCGAGCTTTATAGATGGTGACATTACCATCCGCGTCCGTCTTCCTCTTAAAGATACATTTATTTTCTATCGCCGCCAATCATCGGGCAAGTCCGCCAAAGTCCATACTTTGTTTTCATACATGGATCCTATCTCGGATTTCATGGCTTCGAGCCATTTATTGGAATCCGGGCCCGCCATCGCTTCTTCATAGTTCGAAGGTTCACCGTTGTCTAACAACATGATTTCCGGGACAGGGTTGCCGTACCACTGCAGTGCGGAACGTGTCCTAGTGGACCCACGGTTCAAGAGCAACTTGATCCAAGTACCTTGATCATCATCATTGATTTCCTCTTCGGTTGGTGTGGGCATTACAGAACATTTTCCGAGCTGCACCACTATCCCGCTCAAGAGGTAGTACTTCATCGAAGTTCTACTTTCCTCCCACTTACTCCTTTCGAGAGAAACTCTTTTTCCGAGAAAGGTTCCGTTCTCGGCAACAAAGATCTTGCCTTCGGATCTAAGGTAGAAGGTATACCCAAGGGTTTCCTTAGGGTATCCTATGAAGACGCATTTTCCGACTTGGGTTCGAGCTTTTCGGTTGAAGTTTCTTGACATAAGCATCGCATCCCCAAACTTTTAGAAACGACAGCTTAGGTTTCTTCCCAAACCATAATTCATACGGTGTCGTCTCAACGGATTTAGACGGTGCCCTATTTAAAGTGAATGTAGCTGTCTCTAGAGCGTATCCCCAAAAGATAGTGGTAAATCGGTAAGAGACATCATAGATCGCACCATATCCAATAGAGTGCGACACGACGTTCGGACACACCGTTATTACCGAGGTGTTCCAGCGGCGTGAGTTGTGAAACGATTCCACATTTTCTTAAGTGTGTGCCAAATTCGTGACTTAAATATTCTCCTCCACGATCCGATCGTAAGAATTTTATCTTTCGGTCACGTTGATTCTCTACCTCATTCTGAAATTCTTTGAACTTTTCAAAGGTCTCGGACTTGTGTTTCATCAAGTAGACATACCCATATCTACTCAAGTCATCCGTGAGAGTGAGAACATAACGATATCCTCCATGAGCTTCAACACTCATTGGACCACACACATCGGTATGTATGATTTCCAATAAGTTGGTTGCTCGCTCCATTGTTCCGAGAACGGAGTCTTGGTCATCTTGCCCATGAGGCATGGTTCGCATGTGTCAAATGATTCATAATCTAAAGACTCCAAGTCCATCAAAGATGGAGCTTCTTCATGCGCTTGACACCAATGTGACCAAGGCGGCGATTACACAAGTATGTGGGACTATCGTTATCAACTTTACATCTTTTGGTATTCACACTATGAACATGTGTAACATTACGTTCGAGATTCACTAAGAACAAACCATTGACTATCGGAGCATGACCATAAAACATTTCTCTCATATAAATAGAACAACCATTATTCTCGGATTTAAATGAGTAGCCATCTCGTATTAAACGAGATCCAGATACAATGTTCATGCTCAAACTTGGCACCAAATAGCAATTATTAAGGTTTATAACTAATCCCGTAGGTAAATGTAGAGGTAGCGTGCCGACGGCGATCACATCGACTGAACCATTCCCGACGCGCATCGTCACCTCGTCCTTCGCCAGCCTCCTCTTATTTCGCAGCTCTGCTAGAGTTACAAATATGAGCAACGGCACGGTATCAAATACCTGTGGAGTTACTACGAGTATCGGTAAGGTACACATCAATTACATGTACATCAAATATACCTTTAGTGTTGCCGGCCTTCTTATCCGCTAAGTATTTGGGGCAGTTCCGCTCAAAGGACCCTCCCTTGCAATAAAAGCACTCAGTCTCGGGTTTGGGTCCATTCTTTGACTTCTTCCCGGCAACTTGCTTACCGGGCGCGGCAACCTCCTTGCCGTCCTTCTTGAAGTTCTTCTTACCCTTGCCCTTCTTGAACTTAGTGGTCTTATTGACCATCAATACTTGATGTTCTTTCTTGATTTCAACCTCGGCTGACTTCAAAGATAGAGAACACTTCAGAATGGTCTTTACCATCCCCTGACATGTTGTAGTTCATCACAAAGCTCTTGTAGCTTGGTGGGAGCGATCGAGGATTCTGTCAATGACCGCCTCATCGGGGAGGTTAATGTTCATGGGTCATACGGTTGTGCAACCCACATCTTCGATATGTGCTCACCGACAGTAACTGTTTTCCTCCATCTTACAACTATAGAACTTGTCGGAGATGTCATATCTCTCGACCGGCGTGAGCTTGGAAAACAAGTTTCAGCTCCTCGAACATCTCATATGCTCCGTGATGCTCAAAACGCTTTTGGAGCCCCGGTTCTAAGTCAGAAGCATGCCGCATCGAACGAGGGAGTAATCATCAAGGAGTTTGCCAAGCATTCATAATGTCTTGGTTCTCTGGACGGAGCGTCACCTAGCGGTCCTTCTAGGACATATTGTTTCACGCAGCTATGAGGATAATCCTCGTGTTCCTGACCCAGTCCATATAGTTGTTTGCCGTCATCTTTCGACTTGGTTTTCTCTAGGAACGCGTTGAAGTTCAAGTTGACATGAGCGTTGGCCATTTGATCTACAAGACATATCATTTAAAGTTTTAGACTAAGTTCATGACAATTAAGTTCATCTAATCAAATTTAAATGAACTCCCACTTAGATTAGACATCCCTCTAGTCATCTAAGTGTTACACGATCCGAGTCGACTAGGCCGTGTCCGATCAACACGTGAGACGGACTAGTCATCGTCGGTGAACATTCTCATGTTGATCGTATCTTCCATACGACTCGTGTTCGACCTTTCGGTCTCCGTGTTCCGAGGCCATGTCTGCATACATGCTAGGCTCGTCAAGTTAACCCTAAGTGTTTCGCGTGTGTAAATCTGTCTTACACCCGTTGTATGTGAACGTAAGAATCCATCACACCCGATCAACACGTGGTGCTTAGAAGCGTTTAATCAGAAAGTAACGGCAGTGCGATTAGGGGAGAACACTTCTTGAAATTGTTCTAAGGGATCATCTTATTTACTACCGTCGATCTAAGTAAACAAGATGCATAATCATAATAAACATCACATGCAATTATAAAGTAGTGACATGATATGGCCAATATCATATAGCTCCTTGATCTTCATCTTCAGGGCTCCATGATCATCCTGTCACCGGCATGACACCATGATCTCCATCATCATGATCTCCATCATCGTGTCTTCATGAAGTTGTCACGCCAACGACTACTTCTACTTCTATGGCTAACGCGTTTAGCAATAAAGTAAAGTGAGTTACATGGCGTTCTTCAATGACACGCAGGTCATACAAAATAAAGACAAATCCTATGGCTCCTGCCGGTTGTCATACTCATCGACATGCAAGTCGTGATTCCTATTACAAGAACATGATCTCATACATCACAATATATCATCATTCATCACAACTTGGCCATATCACGTCACATGACAATTGCTGCAAAAACAAGTTAGGCGTCCTCTAATTGTTGTTGCATCTTTTACGTGGCTGCAATTGGGTTCTAGCAAGAACGCTTTTCTTACCTCTGAATAACCACAACGTGATCTTGTCAACTTCTATTTACCCTTCATAAGGACCACATTCATCTAATCTGCTCCAACTAAAGTAGGAGAGATGTACACCCGCCAGCCCACCTTATGCAACTAGTGCATGTTAGTTGGTGGAACCGGTCTCACGTGAAGAGTACGTGTAAGGTTGGTCCGGCCGCTTCATCCCACAATACCGTGGAAGCAAGAAAGCGACTAGTAACGGCAAGTAAGTTGACAAGATCCACGCCCACAACAAAATTGTGTTCTACTCGTGCAAAGAGAACTACGCATAGACCTAGCTCATGATGCCACCGTTGGGGAACGTTGCGAGAAAATTAAAATTTTCCTACGGTTTCACCAAGATCTATCTATGAGTTCATCTAAGCAACGAAGTCAAGAGAGAGTTTGCATCTACATACCACTTGTAGATCGAGTACTAAGCGTTCGAGGGAGTGGTGATGATGATGACGTTCCCAACGTGACTCCGATCACCGATGAGCAAAGTGCCGAAAGGACAGCACCTCCGTGTTCAACACACGTGCGGAGACGATGGCGTCTCCTCCGTCTTGATCCAGCAAGGGAGAAGGAGAGGTTGAGGAAGACAACTCCAATGGCAGCACGACGCGTGTAGTGCAATTGAATGCAGAGGTTCTCCGGCAGTGGCTTCGCCAAGCACACGCGGAGAAAGAGAGGAGTTGGGGTGGGGAGGGCTGCGCCTTCAATGGTGTGTCTAGCCTCCCCCACCCCTCTATTTATAGGAGGAGAGGGCCAGGGGGCCGGCCATCTAGGGGAAACCCTAGATGGGGCGGCAAAGGGAGGAGGGAGGTGGCTTGCCCCCAAGCTAGGCGCCCCCCTTTTTTTTTTTCTTTAGGGTTTCCTCCCTTGCTCCTAGCCGCATGGGCCTAAGGGGAGGTGCGCCCAGCCCACCAGGGCTGGCTCCTCTCCCACTTAGCCCATGTGGCCCCCGAGGGGTGGCCTCCCTGGACCTCCTAACTCTCCCGTGGCCCCCGATACATTACCAGTATACCCTCAAACTTTCCTGAGTCCGTTTAACCACTTTCCATATATAAATCTTTACCTCCGGACCATTCCGAACTCCTCGTGACGTCCGGGATCTCATCCGGGACTCGAACAACATTCGGTAATCACATACTTGTCTTCCTAATAACCCTAGCGCCACCGAACCTTAAGTGTGTAGACCCTACGGGTTCGGGAGACATGCGAACATGACCGAGACTACCTCAAGTCAATAACCAACAGCGGGATCTGGATACCCATGTTGGCTCCCACATGCTCCTCGATGTTGTCATCGGATGAACCACGATGTCAAGGGTTCAAGCAACCCGTATTCTATTCCCTTTGTCCAGCGGTATGTTACTTGCAGAGACTCGATCGTCGGTATCCCAATACCTCGTTTAGTCTCGTTACGGCAAGTCACTTTACTCGTCATCGCAATGCATGATCCCGTGACCGGACACTTGATCACTTTGAGCTCATTCGATGATGCATTACCGAGTGGGCCCGATGAAACCTCTCCGCAATACGGAGTGACAAATCCCGATCTCGATCCGTGTCAACCCAATGGTCACTTTCGGAGATACCATAGTGCACCTTTATAGTCACCCGATTACGTTGTGACGTTTGATACACCCAAAGCACTCCTACGGTATCCGGAATTGAGCGATCTCATGTTCTAAGGAAGAGATACTTGACATTGGAAAAGCTCTAGCAAAACGAACTACACGATCTTGTGCTATGCATAGGATTGGGTCTTGTCCATCACGTCATTCTCCTAATGACGTGATCCCGTTGTCAATGACATCTGATGTCCATAGTCAGGAAACCATGACTATCTGTTGACCAACGAGCTAGTCAACTAGAGGCTTACTAGGGACGTATTGTAGTCTATGTATTCACACGTGTATTACGATTTCTGGATAATACAGTTATAGCATGAATAAAAGACAATCATCATGAACAAGGAAATATAATAATAATGCTTTTATTATTGCCTCTAGGGCATATTTCCAACACATACTTCTCTTGTTGAGGAACAAACTTCGTCTTGGGGTATTGATCTTCTTCCCACTCAACTCCATTGGCATTGAACTTTCGTTCAAAACCAACACCTTGATTCTTCCGGTGCCTTCCTTGCTTGCGTACAATTTCCTCAAATTGCTTACTCCCTAAGAAGACTCTTGTATACACCTTTCTCTATAATTCCCTTCAATAAGTTGTTTTCTTGCTCAAGTGTAACTTGGCTAAGAGAATCATTAGTGGAATCAAGAGAACTACTAGAAGCAACAATATTGGGTTTAGCATTGTTATTGTTACTACTAGAAGAAGAATTTTTCTTGTTCTTGTTACTAGACTTGACTTGAGGCATGTAGGTAGATAAGAGTAAATGCTTGGCAATATAAGAAGAACTTTTCTTACGGAGATCATCATTGATTGCTTTTAGGAACTCATGCTCTTGCTCAAGATTGAGCTTTTCAAAGCGTAACTTCTCATGAGCCCTTAATAGTTCTCGATGATCTTAGAAGATAGTTTCATGAGCTAACTTAAGAGTGTTTAGTTCTTTAGTTAGACGCTCAATCTTCTCCTTATCATTGTCATTCGTTTCATCTTGATTAGCATGATTAATTGACGTTTCATCATAGTATTCATCACTAGAGTTGTCAATAAGTAAATCATCATCACCTAGCAAGTCATCTTCATCACTATTAAAATCAACATACTGGGGTGTGTTACCTTAGGACCTTTGGCCATGAAGCATCTTCCAATTCCTTCATTTGGTGATTCAAATATGTCGTAGGAGTTGGTTGACACAAGTGCTAAACCTAAGCAACACCTTCATCTTGAGTGTATTCGGAGTCGGAGTGATAGCTTCTCTCGGAGTGATTGTCTGAGTTTCGGGCGGATACCCATTCACCAACATGAGCTTGATATCTTCGCTTTGTGTAGCTCTTTGAGGACTTGTCCTTCCTTTCCTAATCCTTGCTTCTCCGTGAGGGTCTTCGTTCATAACGATCATCTCTACTCCTTCTCTCTCTTGGTGGTGATTCTTCTCTTCTACTTCTTCTCTTGGGAGAATCTTGTCTTCTTTTGTAGGGTGCCGTACACTCATTGGAGTAGTGTCCGGGTCTCCCACAATTGTAGCAATTTCGCTCTCGACTAGAAGATCTTTTGTCATTGTAGGACCTTGACTTGGAGCTTCTTTCTTTGCTTCTACTCTTGTAGAATTTGTTGAAGTTCTTCACCATTAAGCTCAATTCTTCATTGAAGTTTTGTTTCTCACTTGATGATGTGGGGGCTTCACATGAGGCTTTGTAAGCACCACTTGACTTGTTGTGAAGTTCCTCCTTATCCTTGAGTGACATCTCATGAGCAACAATTCTTCCAATGACTTCCGTTGGCTTGAGATCTTTGTAATTTGGCATCATTTGGATCAATGTGCACACGGTATCATATTTTCCATCCAATGCTCTTAGGATCTTCTTGATGATGAATCATGGGTCATCTCTTCACTTCCTAAAGCGGCAGTCTCATTTGTGATAAGAGCAAGCCTAGAGTACATTTCAATGACACCTTCACCATCCTTCATTTGGAACTTGTCAAGTCGACTTTGAAGCACATCCAACTTGAATTCCTTGACGGAGTTTGGTACCTTCATGCATATCGATCAAAGTATCCCAAATTTCCTTTGCATTCTCAAGACGGCTGATTTTGTTGAATTCTTCGGGGCACAAGCCATTGAAGAGGATATCACAAGCTTGAGCGTTATATTGCAGCATCTTCAACTCTTCCGCGCTAGCTTCACGGTTCAGTTCTCTCCCATCAAAGAATTCACCTTGCAAGCCAATACACACAATAGCCCAAACGGCGGGGTTATGTCCGAGAATATGCATTTTCATATTATGCTTCCAACTAGCAAAATTAGTGCCATCAAAGTAAGGACCTCTACGGTGATAATTTCCCTCGCTAGACGCCATACTTTCCTAGGTTGTGAAACCAAGGCTATGACCACCAAAAGCTATGGAAATCAAAGCAAATGGAGACCAAAGCTCTGATACCACTTGTAGGACCTTGAAGTATGTCTAGAGGGGGGTGATTAGACTACTTGACCAATTAAAAACTTAACCTTTTCCCAAATTTAGACTTTGGCAGATTTTAGCTATCTTTGAACAAGTCAAGCAATCTTCACGCAATTCAAGCAAGCATGCAAAGAGTATATAGGCAGCGGAAATTAAAGCATGCAACTTGCAAGAATGTAAAGGGAAGGGTTTGGAGAACTCAAACGCAATTGGAGACACGAATGTTTTTGTCGTGATTCCGATAGGTGGTGCTATCGTACATCCACGTTGATGGAGCCTTCAACCCACGAAGGAGTAGCAGTTCTTGCGAGTCCACGGAGGGCTCCACCCACGAAGGGTCCACGAAGAAGCAACCTTGTCTATCCCACCATGGCCGTCGCCCACGAAGGACTTGCCTCACTAGAGGTAGATCTTCACGAAGTAGGCGATCTCCTTGCCCTTACAAACTCCTTGGTTCAACTCCACAATCTTGTCAGAGGCTCCCAAGTGACACCTAGCCAATCTAGGAGACACCACTCTCCAAGAAGTAACAAATGGTGTGTTGATGATGAACTCCTTGCTCTTGTGCTTCAAATGATAGTCTCCCCAACACTCAACTCTCTCTCACAGGATTTGGATTTGGTGAAAGAAGATTTGAGTGGAAAGCAACTTGGGGAAGGCTAGAGATCAAGATTCTTGTGGTTGGAATGGAATATCTTGGTCTCAACACATGAGTAGGTGGTTCTCTCTCAGAACTGGTAAGTTGGAAGTGTAGGTTTGTTCTGATGGCTCTCTCCACGAATGAAGAGGAGGTGGAGGGGTATATATAGCCTCCACACAAAATCTAACCGTTACACACAATTTACCAAAATCGGTGGGACCGAATCAACAAACTCGGTCGGACCGATTTAGCAAATCTAGTGACCGTTAGGGTTTTCGCTGGGACTGACATGCAACTCGGTACGACCGATATGGTTAGGGTTAGGGCATAACGTAATCTCGGTGAGACCGATTACACAAACTGGGTGGACCGAATTTCGTAATTAGCTAACCAAAGAGTTGGTCAGGTAAACTCGATGGGACCGATTCGCTCTTTCGGTGAGACCGAAAAGTTACGAAAGGGAAATAGAGAGTTTACATTGTAATCTCGGTGGGACCGATCGCTCACTTCAGTTAGACCGAAACGTTACGAAGGGAAACAGAGAGATTACAATCCCATCTCGGTGAGACCGAGATCCCTATCGGTGAGACCGATGTGCGTAGGGTTTGTGGCGGTGGCTATGACATCCCGAACTCGGTGGCGCGGATAGAAAGAATCGGTAGGGCCGAGTTTGACTTTAGGTTTGGGTCATATGTGGATGTGAGAAAGTAGTGGAGGGTTTTGGAGCATATCACTAGGCACATGAAGCAAGAGGCTCATTCAGCAACACCTCATCCCTCCTTGATAGTATTGGCTTTTCCTATAGACTCAATGTGATCTTGGATCACTAAAATGTAAAATGTAGAGTCTTGAGCTTTTGAGCTTGAGCCAATCCTTTGACCTTGATATTTTGAGGGATCCACTTTCATCATCCATGCCATGCCATTCATTGAGCTTTCCTGAAATATTTGTCTTGGAATAGCATTAGCTCAATGAGCTATATGTTGTTATGAATTACCAAAACCACCTAGGGATAGTTGCACTTTCAGAGGCACGAGAACTCAGAGGCAGTGGAGCTAAGGAACGGTGCGTTGTAGCATGAGGAGGCGGAGTACACTCCATTATCGGTCCAGTGCCAACATAGCAAGTCAGGGCGCAGGGAGAGCACAACATGCCGAAGGCGGCGCCAAAGTCCCACATACTCCACCGAGGTGGCAGGTCCTAGAGCACCCTGGATGTCGGAAATCCAGCAGCAGTCCAGCGCACAGGCAACCGTCTTGAGCGCCTTGGTTGTCGAGAAACTAGAGCTGCGGTCTTGTTGTCAAGGAGGGATCGCCCGTCCAGCCATGGGTCCTCCCAGAAATGGCAGGTGGTGCCATCCCCAATGGTCCAAGACGTAGAAGCTTGGAAGAATTGGAGCACCTCGGGGACGTGAGGGAGCTAAAGATGGGACCAAGGGCGCGAGGGATCAGTGGCCTTGAGCCATAACCACCGGACCCGGAGAGAGATGCCGGTGCGGTGAAGGTCGCGGATGCCAAGACCACCCAAGTCGAGGGGGCGACAGACCCGCGCCCAGCTGACTAGACAGGAGCCAGCGCGTGCGTCTTTCCGTCCATGCCAGAGGAAGTCGTGGAGGATTTTGTTGTACTGCTTGAGGATGGCGGGGGAGAGGGCCATGGCGAGGAGTAGGTGGACGGCATGGCGCTTAGAACTTGCCAGACCAGAGCTAGTCGTTCATCGCGGTTAAGAAGGGCGGCTTTCCAGGTGGCGAGTCTATGGGAGAGCTTCTCAATCAGCGATAGCAGGTGGGAGGTCGGCACTTTCCTGAGGGAGAGTGGAAGGCCCAGGTATTGGATGGGGAAGGGCACCACCGGGCAAGCGAGAGCGGTGCTGACGGAACTCGCTGTGTCGTCGGGACACCGGATCGGAGTGGCAAGGCACTTGGCGAAGTTGGTGCGCAAGCCCAAAGCGGCTCCGAAGAGGTCTAACAGTGTGCTGACCGTGGATAGCTTGGTCGCATTGGGGTGAAAGAAAATGATCACGTCGTCAATGAATAGTGAGACGCTCAAAGAAGCATGCCCGTGCGTCAGTCGCTTGAGGAGCCCGGACTGGACGGCGAACTGGAGAAGGGTGTTAAGTGTGTCGATGACCAACACGAAGGGCATGGGGGATACCGGGTCGCCTTGACGGAGGCCCTGGCCATGCGGGATGGGGGGCCCGGCGTACCATTGATCAAGATGCACGTCGAGGCCATCGAGATCGAGATGGAAATCCACTCAGGCACAGCGGGCTAAAACCCATACGTTGGAGCACCTGTAGCAGGGACGGCCAGGAGACTGAGTCGAATGCCCGCGCAATATCTAGCTTGAGGAGGACTCGAGGGTGTTTGAGTTGGTGCAGTTGTCATGCAGTTTGTTGGACAAGGAGGAAGTTGTCGTGGACGCTCCTTCCGGCAATGAAAGCGCTCTGATTGGGGGAGACAAGTACGCCGAGACGTGGTGCCAACCGGAGCGAGAGAACCTTCGCGAAGAGCTTTGCGACAAGGTGGATGAGGCTAATCGGCCGGTAGTCGGACAGAGAGGCGGCGTTGGGTCACTTGGGCACAGGGCGATGAGCGCCTCGTTGAGCCGCTGGAAGGCTCGGCCATTCAGAGTCTATAGCTTGTCGAAGACCTCGCACAGGTCGTCCTTGATGATGGGCCAGCAAGAGCGTAGGAACTCGGCCTTGAAACCATCCTGGCCGGGAGCCTTGCCAGAAGGGAGCCGCTTGATTGCTTCCCAGATTTCCTCCTGCGAAAACGACTGGTCTAGAGCAGTGAGGTGGAAGGAGCGTTGGCCAATGGCAGCCAGGTCTAGGGTGATGGCGCGCTCCGCGGGCACGCCTAGCACAGAGGAGAAGTGTGCGAAGGCGACCTGAGCCATGTCCGCCTCACCCGACACGTGAGCCTCGTCGGCGAGAAGGCCTAGGATGCGGTTCTTGTTGCTCCGATGGGAAGTGCGGATCTTGGAGATGACCGTTGCCGCCTCGCCGGAGCTGGTATGATCGGCCATGGCGTCAAGCGATAAGCGCTCAAGTGAAGCAAACCCAAGGTACTTGCGTTTCAGCTGCCGACGAAGCCAGGTCTCGGAGGGGGAGAGGCGGCGGGTCTCTTGAGCCTCGTCAAGTCGAGTGATGAGCTCACGGGCAACCCCCAGCTGGGTGGAGAGGTTGGATACGAAATGAGAGTTCCACCGTTGGAGGCAACGCGGGTGGCCCTGAGCCTGGCGAAGAAGCGCCGGAAGGGGTCTGGGTCTGAAGCAGTCGAGTGCCAAGCAGACTGGACGGTGTGGTGAAACCCCTCGAGGGTGGGCCAATACTTCTGAAAGTGGAAGCGCCTGCCACCGGCCGCCCTGGTGGCCTAGTTGAGGACGAGAGGGGAGTGATCCGAAGCCGCGGAGGCTAGACAGCGCAAAAGACAGTGGGCATGGTCGAACTCCCAGGCAGGGGTGCAAAGCACACGATCGTTGCGCACGAGGGTTGGGTTGTCTTGTTCGTTCGACCAAGTGTAGCGCCTTCCGTGCAAGTAGATATCATGGAGACCATGATCCGAGATGAAACGTCGGAACGGTTCATCAAGCTGTGTGTACTGCAGCTGGGTATCCGGAAAACCTGCACTGCCTGCTGCATGCCAAAGCAATTGCAGCCTTGAAAACTCTTCAAGTCGCCATCAATCTGGGAATGGCCAATGTGATTCTAGAAACTGATTTATAAACATTTAAAACAAAACAGAGGCTGGGCAACTCGCTCCCAGGGAGCTCCCCGATTTCAGCCTTCGTTGGTCGTTCGATCAGGGTCAATGCGGTCATATTTTCGCTGCTGATCGTTGGATCTGGCTGGAAAACATGTGTTGCTGTTTTGACCGTGCGGTAAAACGTGGAAGGAGGATGACCTGTGGGCTCAGGCAAAAGCGGATTGGCTGGGTCAAAGGTTTTTAGTCTTGTGCGCGGCCTCTGGTCGCGCCCGGCGTCTTGCGCATCGTGGGCACTTTGCCCGGTTTACGGCCTGGGTTCGCTCGCCCCTCTGGATTACTTTGTTGGTGCGGTGCAAGTAGGCCTACCTGCTCTTTGGTCCCACACGTCGGTCGATGGTTGTGACTTTTACATGTGCGCGTTGCCTCTGCGTCGTGTCCCGGGTCAAACGCACTGGGGCCCGCTCCTCTGCGCTGCCGCGTCATGGGTTACGATGGCGATTCGCAAGGATAGGCCGATGCGTATGTACCCACCTCTGTTCTATAGCGATGACGGGTGGGCCAGCTGCTCCTGGTCTCGTTAAATCGGTGCACCGTCTGCGTCGCGTCTCGTCGCCATTAGGATTCACCAATCCCATCCGCGCCCATCCTCGAAGCGTGCAAGGGTTCGCCAACCCTTCGCCGTCAAGCTCTGACCCCTCCGCCTCGTTTCCTCCTTGCTCCCTCTCCCACGTCATTGCCCTCGAGCCCGCGCCCCCTCCACCTCGTCTCCTCTCCAACGCCGTCGCCCTTGATGCGCTGTCAGGGACGCCGTCGATACGTTGGGGATACGTGGCGATGGACCTCAGCCCGAGCCCAACAGAAGCCCACTCCTAACCCTATTCGCTCGATTGACAAGACCAGGCAACGGATTGGATCGAGGGCGCCCGCATGGCCTCGCCGCCCGCCGCTTTGGATTCGCTTAGCCGCGTGGAGTCACCTCGCCGCCTCGAAGTCACCTCCGTCGCTGCCGCCTCGAGTCACCTCCGCCGCCGCCACGAGTCAGCTCCACCATTGCCGCCAAGAATCTCGTCCGAGCAAGGTAACTTCCTCCGAGCCCCTGCTCTCCCTGGTCCTCCTGCCCACTTTGCTGGCAGCGTCTGTGTGTTGTGTGCGTTTAGCCATCTGCCTCCCTTCCGATCTTCAGATCTCCATATTTGGTGAATGCAGTGATTTGGTTTTGTTGGATTACTATCCGTATTCAGGGATTAGCTACGAAATGATGTTTTTAGTTCGAGTGTGTATGCTCGGCAGTAGTGATTTGGGTCTTTTTGTAGAACAAAATGATTAAATTGGTCTATTTCTGGAGAAAATTCCTAGGAATTTGATTGATGGAGGCATCACTATCTGGCGTTGTATTATACATTTTTGCAGCACTACCAATGTTGTTTTTGTTTGGCAGGAATGAATGTTCTACGGTTGGAGCAGAGGGGGTTGGGCAGCAGTTGAGCTTAGGTGGGTGTCCAGGTTCTATAACTGACTCACCAAGAAAAGTGTGATGCCAGTTATGCAAAAAAAAATCATAGAATTTTGTTATCTTTATCTTGGTGAATGTACAGAGCTAATGTTCAGTTTGTTGTTTAGGCATGAATTTACAGATTCAAGATTTTCTTACACATGGGGCTTATTCTCCTAATGTTTCTAGGTATTTCTCATTATTAAGAGCATTTATATTACTTTACAGAGTATACATCAAGCAAGGTTGAAGTATATATCAAATAGTTGTATTCTAGAGTTGTTTGATTCGCATGATAAAGATTCTACAAATAGTTCCCATGCCATAATAAGTTATAATGTTTTGTTTCTCTTATATTTATATGTTTACACCACTGCTTTTCTACCAATTTTATTGGATGCTCATATCAGGTCGCTTTGGAAGGTCGATATCGTGGCTACTCATGTCTAGCTTGGTGCCTATATTTTAGATGTTCCATTAATCTTGGCTGCTTTTCTCATCCGTTTTGGGCTTTAACCTTGGGTAAATGGACTAATCTTTTCCTTCTCTGTAAACTGTCTGCTGACATGCTTATGCTCTAACAAGTTCCTCTGCTTTAATTTTGCACGTTGTCAGATCTAGAAGGTCAGCTTCTTTGTTCTCCTACTCAAGGCTTGCTCATTTTTCAGTTCAAGCCATGTTCCTCAGGTATCTTCCTTTACATTTTCTTTAAGCGATGGTCAGTTGATCTAGCCAAGGGCTTCTCTATTGTTCATGGTTTATTGGAATATGTTTTGCTTGGCTAACAAAATAGTAGGCATGTGTGTGAGATTACTTCTCGGTAAATCTAACATAAGATTCTACCTTTAATTCCAATTTGTTTTTAACTCTCACAGGCTCTTTTTGCTATTATGTGTTGGTGGAAGTTTGGACTTGCAAAGAGAACAATTGAAAACTTGACCACTACAATTATATTTACCGGCTATAATGGTAACTGGGGGATAAGCATCCTAAGACATTTGTACCAAAATCCTTGGGCATGCCTATATGTTCTCTCTATTTTAGAGTATGATGCCCTCAATAATTGGAAGAATCAACATGTGAATCAATTTATAATTATAAAACCTTGTGAGATGGATCTCCATTTTCAATTGGCGGCTTTTCTTAAACATTCATAATTTTGAAAGCTTCTACAAGACTCTCCTTAGACCATTCAAAGACATGTTACGTAACCCAGAGCAAGTGCATGGATACCCTATACTCCAACAAGATATTATAAGAACGCAACTAAAAGGAAAATAACATCTCTCCGAAACTGAATTTTCCTCGAATCATTTCTCGAGATGCCCTGTAATCTATGTTGCGTTTATGACTGAATCGTCTTTTGTTTAAGACTAGCATGTTATCAGCCTTTGGCATCTTTAATCTTCAATGTAGAAGATTAAGATCAAATTTGATCGTAGCAAACACAAATGAACACAATAAAAAAGTTGATGGTAAAATTGTTCATTGTCTGCCATATTATATTTGTTATAAGTGATAGTAGAAACTAATAATGAATTCTATCTACATTCAATGAACTATGGAGAACATGTGCTTGGGAGGGGATTTGGAAAGATCGATTCTGACGAGTTCTTGTTTTACTTAATAATCTTCAGTTTCCTAATTCATAGCTCTGTGTATTGTGTACACACTAACCAAAGGAGGATCACATTTTGTTCTTCCTTTTTTTAAATAATTATGAGTCAGTTGCATTCTGTTGGTTCACTAAACTCACTTTACTCATTGTTTACATACAGAAATAAACCCTTTTGGTCATTGTAGATGTGTACTATTGTAACAATGCATGTTAGCTACAGGTGTTATATAATTATTTTTATAAATCTGGACTGAATCGAGATATCTTCTCCAGGAAAATCATTTTTTCTTCACTTCCAGGGCCAGCGTTGCTCAACTTTGCTTGGAGCATGCTTATTTGTTTCTACATTGCCTTTGCTTAATATTTTCTCTTGATTTCCTATGTGATTGAGATGCATGCCTATCTCGACTGTTCTGTTGTGTTGGCAATTTCTCGCCACTAGCCCATTATAACTGTTATTGGTCACGTGCACTGGTGCACTTCTAATTTTGAATTGTGCTTGTTGAGTGCCCTCATTTTGTTTACTACCTTCCGTTGGTGTATATGCAAGTTGTATAGGTTTGTTGTTCAATCTGGTTATAGCTTTATTCTCCTATTTTCTTACTCATTGCCACATTGTCTTAGTTATTACTCCCTCCGTTCCTAAATGTGTCTTTCTAGAGATTTCAATATGGACTACATACAGATGTATGTAGACGGTTAATAAACCTCCTACATGTTATTAAAGATTGGTCTCTTGCTCTTTTTGCTTATAGATAAATACACTTCTCGTTTCTTCAGTACTTACACCTAGCTTTGGCCTCATCCTTTGATGGTTTGTGTAGTAAAAGTGGTGATGATGTTGCTTAAAGGCGCCTCAACTTGCAGCAAATATATGGGCTTGTGCAACTGCAACTTATGTAGGTGAGCAGATATTTATGCTTTGTTTTGGCTTAAATACAAAAATGATCTGGCTGACATATATAGGAGGATAGGCTACACATTCTTGAAATGAAGCCGATCCTTAACCTAAACTTGGTGATGTAGCCTTTGTTGCCGAGTTATTGCGATCCAACTGAAATATAAGGGGAAAACAAACATCATATAGGAGAACATTGTAGTGCTCTGAATATAAATGAACATGTTACCCGCGTCCTTGGTTAATGCATTATTTTTTCCTTTTCCATCCAGAATGATGCTTGAAGATAAGGAATGATCAGTGCTTGTCTTGTGCGATGGGGGAGGGGGTGCTAAACAGTTGTCTGAGATGAACTTTTGGTGATAATGATACACCAATTGGCAACAAGTTATATACGTAACTTAAAATGCACTCAAAATTATTTATTTTTATGATACATGGTCGTGTAGTTACGAGGCGGGGGGTTAAACACTTGGATAAGATTAAATTTTCTTGATAACGATACACCATTTGGCAAGTTCTATACAAAACTAAAAAATCCACTCAAAATTAATTATTTTTATGATACATGGTCGTGTATTTTGTGATGTGATCAGACATCGAGTTAAAATATAATGGAAAAGGGATACAAAATACAGTTTGTATGACCGAAAACATCCTGAATATATTGTCATTTATTATTTATGCTTATATGGTAGTGAGAGAGATCGGTTAGTAATGTTACACATAATTCACTCTCTTAAACGTGTTTCTGTTGCACTGGTTAGTTGTCATTGCACATGTATTTGAGCCCATCATCAGTTTCTACTGTTGTCTAAATTAAGAAACTATTTGAACTCTTCTGCAGGCCAATTTGTTCTCTATTGTTTTTATTTAGAAGTTTCTCCATGATGGTACTTTCAACCTGGAAACTTGAAAAAAGAATCAAGGTCGGTGACCCAGCTTTTGTTCTATGGGCAGCCCTTCGTCGAATGAAGCTCCAACCCGAGCAAGGGCATGGTAGCAGGTGGTGTATCTGTTAATGTGTGTTAGAAGAGGCGAGCGCTTGGTTGATGTTGTACGCACATTCTTTTTCAAACAGTATATCATGAAGCTTTAACAATATGTTTGTTGTCATCTCTTTTTCAAACAGTATATCATCTTCTGGTTGTTTAATCTGTATTGCAGAGTCGATGACTATCCAAACTATTCTTTGTAAACCAACAAGATTGTGAATCGCTAACCACAACTTCTAAGACAATTTTGAAATACTTTGTTGGGTCTATATTTCTATGTACTGAAGTTTAGGAGTCATGTACGCTACCTAATAACTTGCCCAGGCTATGTATGCCAGGCATAATGATGCTCTTACTGGCCCTAAGTGATTGTAAAGCCTAATTTTATCAAGAAATACCAACCTTTTCATAACACACCAGGTTTTAAATGTGAACCTGCTCCACTTGGCGCAATGGTTAAATGGTTACATTTTATGCCCTACATGCTTTCTCAAACAAAAATTTAATAACAAATGCAATATTTCCAAAGCTCTTATGATTTTAAATGAGAGTCTGCACCTTTTATGTGAGCTTAACTTTGTACAATCAATTAAACCTCTATAATGTGTATATACATTTCATTGTAGATAACACCATTTTTTTGCTGCTAAAAGGGATTAGATTTGTTACCATTTCTGCTTGCCCACAACTAAAAAAAGTAAAACATATATTTTGTTTCAAATGGGACTCTATGCTACCAAATTAAAATGTATATACACATCTCATTGTAGACAACAAGCCACCATTCTTCCTGACTAGATGAGATTAAATTTGTTGCCATATGTGCTTGCCCACAATTAAACCAACTAAACCATGAATTTCTTTATTGTCCATATGGAATAAACATGTCTTCAATATAGCATGATTTAACATATGGACTTTCTACTACCAATATCGAATATGTCCTTGCAAAATGAAATTATTTTTATTGACAACATGTCTTTAGCGGGTCCCTGCGCCATTTGGTGCAACGAGTCAACTAGTTTAAAACAATAAAGAGGCTAGCCAACTCACCTCCGGAATGCTCCCTCGATTGGTCGTTCGTCGGCTGTCGGATCTGCTTTTTTAGTGCTTCTTGACCGTTGATCTTAGCAGCAGTAAATTTTAGTTTTCACCTTGCAGTCGTTTTCATTGTCCAATGACCGGTGGGCTCGCGCCGCACGTTGATTGGCTGGGTTGCCCGTTTTCAGGTGCAGGTGGTTTTGCCCAATCAGCTCGGCGCGCCCGCACCCAATCACCCGTCTCTCGCCCCACTCCCACCCCAGCCGCCAAACGAACCTAGCCCGCTTTCTCCCTCCCCTCGATCCCCATGAGCCGCCGCACCCCTCCCTCGATCCCCACGATCCTCTCCTCGCACGCAGCCGCCGGCCTCGTCTCTCCACTCGCCTCCTCCTCTCCTCTACCATGTCGTCGTCGATGCCACCACCGGCCTTTTCCTCTGCTTGCCTCCTCCTGTCCTCTTCCATGTCACCCTCGATCCAGATCGGACGTAGGTCATCGTTGTGGGAGAGCAGCGGCGGCGGGGTCTTCGCGGTGCGGGTGAGGATGTAGGGGAGGGTAGGATGCGGACGACAAGGGAAGGAGGAGGCCGGCGAGGAAGGCAAGCAACAGCGGGGAAGGAGCAGGTGAGCGACCCTAGCGTGGGGAACGTTCGTGGGGGCGGCGCCGCCGGCCAGGGGCCATTCGCCGTCGTCGGCCTCACTCGCCTCGTCTGCTCTCTCTTCACCAGCCCGACCATAGAGGATGGGACGAGAAAGTCCGTGGCCAGCGAATGGAGCCCCACCTCTGCGTTGCTGTCTCCGCCGTGTAGGCTGACCCAGGCCAGACGAGGAACGTCGCAGCCACTCGCCCACACCAGCTGAGGTAGGCCTCCACCATCCTCCACCATCTTCTACTAATAACAGGTCCAAGAACATCTCTTCCTGGGTATGCACGAGCCAGAAGTGGCTGCTTCAGATTATAAAATCATGGTTTGTCTTTGTTTAACTTGCAAGGTAAGTAGAGGTTGTGGAGTACGTGCACTTCATATTAGTCTCAGAAAGTCAGAACCGACTTGCTCACATCCACTTTCAGACCAGTTCTCTATTTTGTTTAGCTAAGCTGTTAGCTAACTGTGGGAGAAGTGTATTGTATGTGGGTGTTTTGATTGGTAAATCTGCAGAAACTATCAGATGCCTGCAGATCACCTAAGATGCTAGAATCCAGATTGTGGAATATGACGAAGCTGATCCAAATTAAATCATATCCTTTCTTAGGTTGATGTACGTGATTCATCTACACTGCCGCTAGAAGATTTGGGACTTCACAATCTAATGCTGAGCAAGTGGACATCCATGTCCCACATGAGAAGGTCATCCTTAAAATATATCTCGCTGTAAAACATACTTAAGCTCTCTGATATATTTCCTTTTATCATAATATGTAGGCTTGGTTGCTCATTGGGGAGGGAGGTGAGACCGTTGAGCTTTTAGAAACTAAGTCTGGGGCTGGCATTCAGGTTAGTGCTATGACTATATGCATGGATGTTTTTATCCATGTCCCAAATGAGAAGGTCATCCTTAAAAAAATATCTCGGCTATAAAACATACTTAAGATCTCTGATATATTTCCTTTTATCATAATATGTAGGCTTGGATGCTCATTGGGGAGGGAGGTGAGACCATTGAGCTTTACAAACTAAGTCTGGGCCAGGCATTCAGGTTAGTGCTATGACTATATGCATGGATGTTTTTATTCATTTCAAAATGAAAACTAATATTCTTTTTTGTAGTTAATCCCGCATCATCTCCCCGAAGGTGATCTTTCCACAGAAAGAAAAATATGACTTACTGGGAATTGGAATCAAATAGAGATTGCAAGAACAGTGGTCGTGGAACTCATTAGTCAGGTGCTTCTCGTACTTATCTATATCTATATGTATAATATGTTACATTGCACTCCATGCTATTTGAAAATTTAAAGGAGAGTTATATCCGTTTTCAGTCTTATACATGTAGGATCCGCGTGAAGTTAAAAACCATGGTTGCTAGATGCACTTTATGTTTTGAAATGTTGCTTGCACTTTTTGTGTTAACATGATTGGGCAAATATTTGAGTATTCTTGATTTTTTGTTTTTTAGATGAATTCTTCACTTTTTCAGCATGGGCTTCTGATGAACTTTGTGATTCAGGGCAAAGGTTGATTAATCTAATGATTTGTGTTATTTCTTTGGCGTTAGGTACAGAAGATTAGTTTTTTGTTGTGGTTTGCTGCCTTTGCAGGCCTTTGTGTTACTTTTGAAACTCAACATATCGGGATTTTCATGGTTTTGACAAGGGTCAGTGCTAGATTAGATATATCCGCAGTATCTTTGTTCTTAAGTGATGCTTCATCTCTAGCGCAAGATTTTATTCTTCCCTAAACGACCTGATTTACAGACATTTTAAGGTGTTTATCCAGATGTGATCTTTTTTATTCAGTGACAGGTGAATCATATAATTCTTTCATTCAAATTCGTGCTCTGTTATCTAGAAACTAATAGGTCCTTCTGTATACATAGACTCATGTCGTGAACGTGTAATATGTTCCCCCTGTTTTGGACTGAGTTGTTATCAAATCATTTCAAACTCTACATTTTTACTGTTTAGTAAATAAACCTTTAAGGACTAATGGTTGATGCTAGATCTTGCTTTTTTACTCTGTTATTCTTTGTTGTTAGTAACTTACTATTACTCTGTGTAGGCTAAACTGCTGCGTACATTTTCTTTGGTTAGACATATATTTCTATATGCATGTGGAAGTGTAGATCTCGTGAAATATATTTCATAATCAGAATGGCTGAGTATATGTGTTAGTTGATTACCTCACGCAATAGTTGTAGCTCCTCATGGAATATTCACACACTGTCAGTGACAATGTATCATATTTACAAGAGCTCAACCTTGTGCTTAGTTGATTACGGGAATGCCATTCTCATATGCCTGATAGACTGTTGCCTTGAAATGTTGTAACTTGTAAGAGAATCATTCATATGGAATTCAGTTGCAAGAGGAACCAAGTATGACGTTATGTAGATTTATTGATAAACATGCATTTTCGTGATTATATAATTCTATATGAATTTTTTAGAGCAAATATTGCAAGAGCTCATCCATGTACTTGCTTGATTACACCAACTTGGGAGCACTATCAAGTACTCCCTCCGTTTTAATTTACTCCGCATATTAGCTTTGGTCAAAGTCAAGCTTTGCAAACTTTGACAAAGTTTATAGAACAAAATATTAACATATACAATAACAAGTCAATACCATTGGATTCATTGTTGAATGTACTTCCACATCATATATATTTTTTATGATAAATATATATATATATTCTTTTCTATATATTTGGTCAAACCTAACAAAGTTTGACTTCAGTCAACTCTAATATGCAGAGTAAATAAAAACAGAGGGAGTACTCCCTACTTCCCAAAATCTTGGGCATATTAGGTATTAGCATGAAAATTAGCGCATTGTTAGTTACGTGAGCCATTGTACGAGGGAGCCATCCACGATTGGAGAAAAAAAGGAAGGCATGCATGATTTGGGTGCTGACGGCACGAGAGGACCGACCGCCTTTTTTATTTCCAAAAATGTAGTTGTTGTTGACTAGACTGTAACTACGAGCCCTGCATTATGGGACTGCATGTAAAATCTAATACGCCCAAAATTTTTGGAAGGAGGGAGTACCAAACAATGTTTTGTGTTTGTGATAGATTCAGTTATGGTGTGATTGCCTACTATAGTACTACCCAAACTGATTTCATCATATCATCAATTTCAGGAAGCTTATGTCGTTTGTCATTGATTATGGATGTCATAACAAGGATATGTCATACACACGAAGATACTCCTATTAACATGAGTGTCATCAGTATAGTGACCTTGCGCATCAGGTATGTTGTGTGCATCCTGCACGCTGGGCTTCTACCACTTTGTCGGGCCTATATTTATTTGCCCCTGAAATGCTTGCAAGGGTTCTTCCCTTTGGCACCACTCCATTTTGCCTTCTCTGATTTAGTTTCCATCCTTTGCTTCTGCTTGAAGTGGTACTCTAAAATTCTTTTTGTTTTGGCATTACAAGTTGGTGGATCTTAAACCTACCCATAGTTACAAAATAGTGCAGTGAGTCTGACAGGTGGCTGTGTAATAGCCAGTTGTGCTGGTTTTTCAATTTGAGTACCAGAAGTAGTACTCTGGTATTAACTGCCTTTTCAAATTACGTTATTTCTTTTTAGATTTGAGTTTTCCCCTTAGTGTCATGATGGTTCTGTACCTAGGTCTCGCCAATGGTTGTGAGTGGATGCATAAATATAACCACTTTTTGATCGGTATATCAAATCCAGGGGCTGCTGTGAAGCTTGCATGTGTTTATTTCTTCTGGTGTTGCTTCACAAATTCCTATCACATTGGTTTGTGCCCTACCTTGGGTTCCTCTGTTTTGGGTGCGCCTTGTTTTTTTTCCTTGCTGATCTATCTTTTCACTGTTTCATTTTTTCACAGAAAAAGGGCCACTTGGTTAAAGCATCAAGGACGGCGACCCAGTTTTTGCTCTATAGGCCTCCCTTTCTTCAAATGAAGCTCCAACCTTAGCAAGGGTATGGTAGTAGATGATGTATCTGTTTTTTTTTGTGTCAACAGACAAGCGGTTGGTTGATTCTGTACACACATTTTGCAAACTAAGCTTAGCACTGTATTGCTTTTGTTTTCGTTGGTCACCTGCCTATTTGTATGAGAGATTTGTTATTGACTTAAGGCCAAGTGTATCACTATCTATTTATCATCCTTGGTGTTGGGATCCAGATGATGAGTATGATGATGCCATTTATGCATATGATGATCTTGGTGATGAGTATGATGATGCCACTCATATGTTGGTGTGAGGAAACTTGGTGATGGTATTGGCGAGAGCGTAGAGAAGGAAGTGAAGGTTGCCTTTGAGAGACACATGAAAGATTAGTGGTTCCATTCAATTCCAGATGTAACACGTGTGTATGAATCATCATGGTGGTATCTTAGATATGCTTGGTTTATTTTTCTTCTATATTTTTACCATAACAGATATGTAGTACCCATTTAAGAGAGCCAGAAGAGGAAATGGAAAAACCAATTACATAAATCTATCTATTCATGCCACATCAACCAAGAATTGAACATGTCATATTTGTTTTCTTTGATTGTTGATGTGGTGGTTTCTTTTGCCCCTTGGTTTTGGAGACCTTTCAGAGAATCTTGGACCGAAGATGTGTTTTACATCTTATAAGTTAGTTTCATGCAAACTTGCATGGCTAAGTAGTTAAACTAAGAGTCATTGCACACACAAAAGCAAATAAATATCCACTCTCATCACAACATGTAGACTACAGAGCTGTCGCATGCTGCAATTACTTAATACCCTCCATCTAACTAATTTCTATAACTTCAAATAAGCAAATAAATATTAAGACACTCTGGGTTTGAATTGCTATATTGTGCCATTTGGAAATATAGTTGTATATTTTGAAATATGCCAAAAAACATAACAAGTTAAGCATGCTCAAGTATATATTTTGAAACGTAGTGTTCCTTAATTTTTTTCATATAAAAGGGTTGGAATTCTTACCCTTATTGCTTGCTAAAACCTAAAGTTACTAAATATTTTCAAAGCACAAATGATTTTAAATGGGACTCTGCGCCATTTGGCGGAACTGGTCATCTCATTGATTTGAATTGGACTCTGTGCTGTCAAATTAAAATATGTATATACATCTCATTGTAGACAACAAGCCTACGTTTTTTATTTAAAGGAGATTAAATTTGTTGTCATATGTGCTTGCCCACAACTAAATCAATTTTTTTTTAATTCGCACATGGATTCAGCGGGTCTTTGCGCCATTTGGCGCAACAGGTAGCATGGTTTAAAATGGGCTTTACACTATCAATATTGAATATGTCCTTGCACAATAAAACTATTTTCATCGACAACATGATTTTAGTGGGTCACTGCGCCATTTGGCGCAACGGGTCAACTAGTAAACATATAAGAAGGCTAGCCGACCCGCCCATATGAGGGCTTTCTCAATTTCGTGCCGTTCTGCCCGTTCGATCGTCTATGGTCTGGTCAACACACTCGTCTGATCCGTTCGATTTTGGTGGGCTCGCACAGTTCTTTCGTTGGCTGGGTTAAAATATCTTTTTGAAGGCACTCCTTGCGCATTGCGTGCATCGTCGGCGCTGACCGCGACGTCCGTGCGTGGGGGCCGCAGAGGGGTTGGCCGACGCATGCATACCCGTTTTTGCGCGCCCTTCTCGTGTGACAGGTGGGCCGTTCTGCTGCTGGTCCCGCTCGTCGGTGGATGGGCTTGCTTGTTTCCTGTGTGTGTGGTGTTGTGTCTCGTGGCGGGGCGGCCGATGCATGTGCGCATGGGGCCCTAGCTGACCAATGCATCGTGCACGTCGTGCGTGCCTCACCTCCCGTCTGCGGTTGGAGAGAGGAGGTGGACTGACAAAATATCTGGCGAGCAGGCGCGACCTTCCAAATAGTGTACGTAGGGAAGCGGCACAAAACACATATTTGACCTGAGGACGAAAAGAATTTACAACCTGAACTCCTTTCGAAAAAATTTCACCGAGCTGACCGTCTCGAGTGGCGCCGACAGAAAAGCGCCACACTATATAGCAGCGCAGAGCTTAAGCGCTACACGCGCCCGGTCAGTGGCGGCCCAACTCACGGTTGTGCGGCTGAAAGGAGTTGGGTGTAGTCAGCCTAACCGAAAGGAGTTGCATTACCTTATATTAAACCTGTTGTAACTTTTAATCCGTGCATCCGATGAAAACGTGCCTTATATGGAAGTTGTACATTTTCCGTGTTCTACGCAATGGTGGCATCTTCATCTATGTTAGGATCAATTTGCTTGATGAAAACCCTGTTGCAAAAGTGCATCATGATATAAGCGGCGAATCTGTTAAAATTTACAAACTTGGCATGATGATAGCCATTCACCTATAGCTCTTACGCATTTTCAACCTACATGAGTTTTGCACTGCATAATGTGTACTTTCACGCCATGTCTATGCTTCCCATGTTAATCATCCTTAACATGTTCATTTCTTGGATCTAAGTGACTAACATGATATAAGTGAACTTACATTACAGAATGTTATATTTTGTAAGATCCATAGTAATTAATCCCGACATCATATGAATATGATCTAACTATGAAAGTTGGAAAATTTTATGTATACCTTAAGTCTATTTCATTTTCATACCCTCTTCATTTTTGCATCATTATGTTTTGAGACACTAATGTACCTAAGGCAATGTTATGCCAGATTGTAACGTTAATTTCACCAATACACTGGATATCTCCAAGCCACGACCTGGCGATAAAATGCAAAATTCTGCCACTTGGGTTCAACTTGTCAACCGCCTTTTGTGCGGCCCACTTCTGACAACCTTTGTTGATTGTCGACCACCGGGAGCGAAGATATCGGTCGGATCGGTCAATTCCACTCTTGTTGTGTAGATCAAAGTGCTCCTTCATCCTGTTCCAATAAGCATCTCTACTTTGATCACCTCCAACGGATGGATCCCTCGACCCTTGCAACCAAGTATTGCATAGTAAGACGTCTTCTTCGTTGGTGTAGTTGCCTCCTCTTCCTTTCGGTGCGTCGACAATGCCCTCACCATCCTCGTCCACCTCGAACTCATGGTCATCGAAATGCATGTCATTGATTTGAGACCAATGCGAGTTGTTGGAGCCAACACCCATAGTTGACATATATGCCTCATCGTTGAAGCTACAAAGTATATACAATGAAGCAAATAAGCTATCTATATGTGTGCATTCAAAAAATAACAACAACAAAAAAGTTGGCGAATTTTATACTTTTGGGGCATTTCCTCAAACACCTTGTGCGCGTCGGCCGTCGGCTCAACAGGTGAGCTTCGGTAACCCGGTAACGCCCTTTTGCACCGTCGCACCTACAAGCTTCTTCCTCGGCGGCTTGAAGAGCCGGAGCCGTCGCCGCCTTGTTCTTCTTCGCGGATGCCTTGCACTTCTTCAAACGCCGCATTTGGTAGCTTCAAGAGGGGTCACGTGGCTTCATGGCGGGTTAGATCATATTCATATGATGTCATGATTAATTACTATGGATCTTACAAAATGTAACATTCTGTAATGTAAGTTCACTTATATCATGTTAGTCACTTAGATCCAAGAAATGAACATGTTAAGGATGATTAACATGGCAAGTATAGGCATTGCGTGAAAGTACACATTATGCAGTTCAAAACTCATGTAGGTTGAAAACGGGTAAGAGCTATAGGTGAATGGCTATCATCATGCCAAGTTTGTAAATTTTAACAGATTACATCGGTTATATTATGATGCACTTTAGCAACAGGGTTTTCATCAAGCAAATTGATCCTAACATAGATGAAGATGCCACCATTGCGTAGAACACGGAAAAATATACAACTTTCATATAAGGCACGTTTTCATCGGATGCAAGGATTAAGAGTTACAACAGTTTTAATATAAGGTAGTGCAACTCCTTTCGGTTAAGTATTGCACTTCTGTAACTCCTTCCTTTCATTGGCTGCACAACCAGGAGTGGGGCTCGGGCTGCCACGCCGGCGTGGCGCCTAAGCTCGGCGCTTCTGTGATATAGTGTGGCGCGCTTTACATCGGCGCCACTCGAAACGGTCAGCTCGGTGAAATTTTTTTAAAAGGAGTTCAGATTGTAAATTCTTTTCGTTCTCAGGTCAAATATGTATTTTTTGCCTAGGGAAGCCTGGGAGGTCAAAAAAACACCCACAGAAGATGACCCGGACCAAATGACATGCGGATCAACCTTCACGGGCCCCGTCTGGCAGTAAAGGAGCAGGCGAACAAAACGGTAAGAAAAGGATCCCACCCGGCGCTGAGCCCTCCCTCCAATCGCGCGTGCAGATGCACGGGAAGTCAAAAAACATGCACAGGCATGCGTGCATCGTCTGCCGTGCTTAAGAGATGGATTGACCCATGCAGACACGTTGCTACCTTTTTGCACGATGACTGGTGGGCCGAGTTGGCCGCTGGTCCCATGGGTCTGTGCCTTGCCTTTGTTCTTGTTAGAGCATCTCCAACCGTTTGACCCTTCAGGACGCCGAAAAAGAGCTGTCTGAGGCCAAACCGACGTTTGCTTGACGTCTGGAGGCGATTGCGTTCCCAGTCGACGCTTCAAGTCGCCGCCAAAATCGCGTGAACTCGGCAATATTTCATAGAAATTTAAATAGACTCGGCGATCTGGCACAAACTCGGTGACATTTCATAGAAATTTGTACAAAAATAGATAAACATGCAAACTACGCCTAGCCCTGCTATGCCGCGGCCGCCGCCCGCCATCTACATGTCGAGGAGCCTATAGAAACGGTGTAGTCGTAGTCGCCGTCGCATGCCCCGTCGGAGACGCCGCGTCCTCTGCACCTGGCTAGGGTCGGCAAGCGCGGTGGGGGTTGGGCCGGCCTCGCCGCCTCGTCATTGTCGAGGACGATGATGCCGTCCTCCTTGCGTCCGCGCCCGGGCACAGAGCTCCGCGTATGCCGCCTGGCGGAGCACACCGCTGCGGCGTAGTCCTCCTCGCCCACTTGAGGCGGCCTGCGTTGTCGGGGCCACCATGTCCGCGTGCTCGGCTTCACGGGAGCAGCCCGGCTTCGGCGGACCGAGCGGAGGAGCACGGAGGGGCGGGCGCCCTCGTTGATGAGGAGGCGCCCATTCAGTGCGGTCTTGGCGGCGTCTCCTCGCTCCGGCTTGACGGGCGGGCCGTGGCCGAGCTTCGGCGAGAGGATGTCCCCGGCTCCATTCGCCGCGGCGTCCAGGAGCTGCCACGACGGCGAGAGAACGGCGGGCGCGGCGGGTACTCGAGGCGCGGCGTGTTGTCGGTCTCAATGTGGTCGAGGGAGGCCTCGAGTGCGGCGAGCACGCCCCGCGCTCATGTTGCCGTCACGGTTGAAAGGCGTCTGCGAGATGATCTGCGTTAAGCGGAGCGTCTGGTCTTCGCGGCGCTTCAGTACATCGTCCTAGCGATGTGGTATCGTCGGCGTACCTCGGCTCGTTCAATTGCGCCTCTATCAACGGCGAATGGTCACGGCGATCTCGACCATTGCCGTCACCGGGCACTGTGGCACCGGGCGCCGTCGGCCTCAACTTCCACGACCGGCACGCGCGTATCCGGGCGCCACATAGTCGGCCTCGTAGAGGAGGCGCGCCTCCTCGTGGAGATGGCGGCGGCCGAAGCCGTTCGCCGTCACGACGTCGCCGGGGTACCTCTCAGCCATTCTGTGGCGATACCAGGCGAGGTGGGGCGACTGTGGCGTTCACCGGCGGGGAGATCGGCTTTTATAGCCGAAGCGGGGCGGTGAGAGCCTACATTCCGGGTGACACGTGGCGGAAGCGGGGCGGTGAGAGCCTACATTCCGGGCGACACGTGGCGGAAGCGGGCGGGACGCGCGTTGGTGGCGCCTTCACTGCGCCGCCCATGAGGCATCAATGTAGGCTGACCGGCGCGGCAGCCTTGGCATTGATTCCCATGGGAATCGAGGCGATGAGGACGACACGGCGTCTCGCTGACTCGGCGGGCCCATCCCCGTTCGCGCCAAAAAACGCGTCCCCGGCGCTCCAGGCGCCCCAGTAGCGTCGATTCGACACAGGTCCGCCGGCCGATTTCCGCCTAAAGCGGCGGCAGGCTCTGGCGCGGCGAGCCGTTTTATGATGCCGGCGGCAAAAAAACGCCTGAAAAGGCCTGTTGGGGGCGTGGCTGTAGATGCTCTTAGTGTGAGAGGTGTGTAGAGTTGTGTCCCGCCTGTGGTTGGCTAAAGTACAGAGAAGAGGTGGACTGACGCTGACATACCCGCACGACGCACCATGACAGATGGGCCGTGTTGAAGTGTTGAATGCTGATCCCAGACATCGGTGGGTGGGCTTGGTTTTTTTTTCTTTGACCGTCGGTGGGTGGGCTTGGTTTTTTTTACGGCAGGTCGGTGGGCTTGGTTTAGTCCACTGAGTTTTCATCCTGCGACGGATCTTTGCTATTACGTCTCGTCTGCATCTCGTCTAAGAATGGCAATTTTATCCATGGGTACAGATATCTACGGATACCATACTCGCATGGACAGGGTATAGGTATAATTTTCTATCCATGGGTAGTACCCATACTTTACCCGTTAAGTCATGGGTAAAGTACGGGTATAATCTTTTATCCATGGATATACCGATACCCTATCCGTTTATATTGACACGTGAACCTTACCCGTGATTCACAAGTATACCTATGTTAAAATTGTGTTGTGAGCTTGTGAATCTATGTTAAAATTGTCACCAATTTTCAATTTGAATTGAGATAATTATCATGTACCCGTCTATCTGTTATTGAATTGAAATCAATGTTTTTTTATTAAATATGATATAGATGAATGTAAAACTGCGAATAACTTGTGTACTATTTGATCTACCCAAGGTACCCAATGGGTATGGGTACCCATCGGGTATAGGTAAGGGTTAAGTTTCATATCCGTGGGTATGGAAATGGTTAGATTTTTATATCAATTGACTATACAGGTATGAATATGATATTGCTCTACCGCGTCATACCTTACCTATTGCTATCTTTAATCTCGTCTGGTGTTTGAATACGGGAGAGAGATCTTCTGCTGCATACACACCCGCCCTTGCGCTTCTACACAATGAACGGTAGGCCAAGTTGGACGCTTGTCCCACACGTCAGTGGGTTGGATTGTTTCTGTTCCTGCCGTTGAGTTTCGTCTAGGGTGGTGCGCCATGCCGCGTGCTGTTGCTGGGGCCTGGGTGTGGGCGCTCGCTGCAGCGCAGCCAGTGTTCACGAGCCCTGCACCCCCTCCTTTCCTCCTCCTCCTCCTTTCTCCTCGTCAGCCAATCCGCCTTCTCGCTGCTTCGTCTCCTCCATCGCCTTGTCTCCGGCCGCCGGCCTCCCAGGCGCCCCACCTCACAACGATGTTTCCCGAGGAGCAACGCGAGCGAGGCCAGTGGATGGAAGGAGCGGATAGAGGCGTCGCACGCTAGCTCCGCCATCTGCTTCGGCATGTTCTAGATTTGCGCCGCCGCGTGCGATGGTTCTAGATCAGCGCAGATCGCCGTCGCGGGATATCAGGGGGCGGCGGGTTCTTCACATCGGCGGCTGGCGAGCAGGGGAGGGTCAGGAGGCTGACAAGGCGTGCTAACGAGCAGCAAGGTTGGCGGTGGGGAAGCGGTTGCCCGGAGCTCCAAGCTGCGCACACCTCGCGGGGTCTTGTCTCACCAGGCACTCGATGCGGCGGCATCCCGAGGTGACACAACGACGGCCGTGCTCGACACCCTCTTTCGCGTCTCGGCGATGGTCTAGCGCCATAGGCGGCTCGTACGGCGGTCCAGCGGAAGGTGGCCTCAGCGGGTGGGCGACGACGACCGCAGCTGGTGCACGAGCTCGCACTCAACCCGTCCATACTCAACTCGTCTCGGTATGAGCCCCTTGCAGCCAGTTTGAAGTTTTCTCTTTTCTCCTTTTCCGTTTGTTTGACCTGGTTCTGTTCGGGTGGATGCAGGTGCGGACTGAAAGTTGGACGCTTTGTGCCAGCATATGGAAGTGCTGCGACCACTGTTGTTCCGTCTGTGAGGTATAGTGCTAATTGGGCTTGTGAATTTATCGTGTCTTGGAATGGATTGCCTAATTGTTGGGGTTTTCTCAGTATGTAATTTCTTTACTCATTTTTTATTGTTAATTCAGTGGTCCTTGATTGCAAGTGGTGTCATCCTGTTCTTACTCGCAAGTTACAGTAGTGTTATGTTAATATACCCAAGCTCTTGTTTCGTAAAATTATCCAACTATTAACTGAAATATGAATAGTTGCTCTTGCAAGTGAATTTTCATTACGTGATTTGAGGAGGATGCGCGGTCTTCAGACTCTGAGATTTCTGGTTTTTTCATTTCATCATTTCTGCAGAGATTGTCTTTCTGTGCATTATTTGGTAACCATCTACTACAGATCAGCTACTGCCCTGCTGTGCCCTTATGGTGAATGATTGATGGTGCATGTTTTCCTGTTAGTTCTCTGTATGCCAACTTCTCAATTTTATCATTTTGCATTTCTCCAAGCCTTTCATTCTCACTGTGATTCCCTGAGATGCACTATCCATAGGCAATGCACTTTCTAATAAAATATGGCGGTGAACTTGAAAAGAGTGATTTATCTAGCTACACCAACCTATTGTTTATGTTCTTGCTTTTGCAAATACTCCCTCCGTCTCATAACGTAAGACGCTTTTCGACTCTACACTAGTGTCAAAAAACGTCTTACATTATGGGACGGAGGGGGTAGTAGTTTATGGTTGACACTTTAGTGTATATCTGTCATGCACCCATCTGGACTATAAATAGGACCCTTCACCACTACATCATACAGCAACAGACACTATGGATCTACTTCTGCTACTGATCTCGCTTCTTATGGTGAGTGCAAAAATCATGTTCTAATCGGATAGTTTCTTTCCATGTAGCGGATATGCGCACAAACTGCTTACATGTGTAGTTAGTTAGTTAATTAATTAGCTTGGGCGTGCGCGTGTATTTGCCACGAATTGCTTACCCATTATGCTCGTTCTGATGCACACAGGTCACTGGAGGAGAGCGAATCTCACTTGAATTTTGCCGATGCGGCCACGACGGTGATGCTTAACTCTGTGGAGATACCAAAGGTCTACTGGTAGGTGGTGCTTCCTGGAACCCCAATGCCTCCACCTTGATACCTACAGATTCTTTATAATGACTCTTAGTTTGCAATCCGTTACGAAACATAAATGAAGATAATAGATGTGGATCTTTTGTTCTAATGAATGATAAATGTTAGCTTAAAGGATAAATTAACTTTTTCTCTACCATGTGAACTTTGAACTTACCGAGGCTAATTTGATAAGAAGCATAGTGCCTGTATCATGTTGAAAATGATCCTTCTGTATTCCATTTTCAAGGATAATCCTGTTGTCTTCTGTTTTTATATGATCTAAAACTGTATGGATCTTGTGCAGTTTAGATGTTCTCGAATGAGTACGAATATTACTATATCTGAACTTGAAATTAGTACGAGTCTGACAGCCCTGCAACTAAAACCAAAACTAAAACTACATGGATCTTGTGCAGTTCAAAGCTAGCTGTCATTTGTTGGAATATCAGTTATCTTGTTTGCGCATGATAACCTGCTTATCATGAAAAAGTAGAATATTTTAGGACCAAGCTGATGGAAGCATATTGAAAATAAATTTCTATCATTGTTTTATCTGCCAGATTGATTCTTCGGATGGTGAGGTTAAATTAATCGAGATTAGCTTGTTCTAAAAGTTTGCCTCAATGTAATTAGCAGGCTAGCAAATTTGAATAATGAAATTTTGAATGACATATATATTAGTGATCTGTAGACTGAATATGTGTAATTTGCATGAAATATATCAGGGTTTTGATTTGTGGGCTCAAATAAATTTGGTCCGTTTATATTAAATCCCACATTGTGCATAGCAGAACAATTGCTTGGTTTGGTGTGTGTCATTTTTTGTTTATCTATTTCAGCTAGATCAAATCAACCACAACATCCTTATTAACTCTCTTTTATTTGTTTGCAGGAGGCTTAGCAGGTCCAACTTAAGTTCTAAGTTGATGGTGTTTAGCATTACTGGTTCGATCCATGCGGAGGTCCTCGGCGTTGTTGCAGCGGCGGGACAAGCGATGAGCTGCAGATGCGCACATGCGTTGTCGCCGAAGGCCGATGTCTGGGGAAAGTGAAGAGGAGCGCTGGGTCTGCTCGCCTGCCTCCTCGCAGCGACCGGCTAAGGTTGGACTGACATGTGTTGGAGTTTCATGATGGAACAATATTGCCACTGTCAAATGTCACATGCATGATTATTTAGCATTGGAACCCCATTTCATGTGGTAAACACGCGTGCAGCACTTCCCGTCATTTTCTGTTTGGAGTAAAGCATCCCTTAGGTTGATGATGTGATAACCTGGTTTGCAAGTTCATATTTTTCTTCTTGTTCAAACAAGAAAATTTGTGTTATCCTATTTTTATTTGGCATGCGGTGATTCCTTTTGTCTGAAGTGAACAATTGTCAACTGCTTCTTTCATAGCAGTGATGCGACCGGTGAATTAACTTCTGGACACAGCATATTTGTTTCCATTGTGTGTTGATGAGTTCTATTCTTTACTGAATGGCGATGATGATTTTTGCCCCTTGGTGTTAGAAATCTTTTACCATATACTGAGATGTACTCCCTTCGTCCCGTGACTTGATATATTCGTATTTAGACAAATCTAAGACAAGAATTTCGGGACGGAGGGAGTAATTTTTTTTACATCTGGCAGGTTGGTTCCACTTCCATCCAACTTTGCTCAGCTAGAACTTGCCGGTGGAGAGCTTCGATGGCAGCATCAACTGGATCTGGTTGGCCCACGTCCACGCTCCTCCTTCGTCCCTGCACTCCTTGTAGTGTGTACGGCGATAGTTCTTTATGTCCGTCGTGTGATGAGAAATACCATGCTTTAGTAAATTATCACATGGCTTCTCAATTAAAAATAACTTCCTAATGTATATGATGTATGATATGATGCATATGATGTTTTTCATGTATTAGACTTCAGGATTTTTGGATGGGTGATAAGCTTCCCATGTTTGATATTTTTTTGGCAAAATCGGCCGATGATTGTGAGAATAGCACCCCCGTGGACACTTCTATTTGGTCATATATGTAATGTTCCCATTTATTTTGTTCCTTTTTGGTTCTTAAAATTAAGATCTATACTTGCAACGGTCCGATAGAGGCGGAGCTGACTGCATGCATGGAGGGAATCGACCTGATACTGATTCCGAAGTGGCTGCCAATATGATCCAGCAACTAGAGGTTGATCTGTCCCCGACGACATCTATTATTGGCGAGATTAAAAGTCCTCTTGCGCAAGATAGACTGTACTCCATTCAAACAATTCGCCTTGCTGGAAACAGTGTTGCTCATCGTCTAGCTCAAATAGGTCACCATAACATACGAACAGTTCGGTTGAGGTCTGATCCTGATGAGATTGATTTGCTGTACCGTAACAATTGTAATCCCCAAGGTTAAGCAATGAAATCTCTTTTAACCCCCCAAAAAAATCTATACTTAGCCATATGTTTAATCTGATGTCGTTCATGCATATAATATCGCTTCAATTTTAGGTCTTTCACAACATTGGCACATAAGTGGTTGCTAAAACCTAATTTTACCAACACTTAGGTTTCACATGGTCTCTATGCTTCCTCGAACATAAAGTTAACAAAAAATGCAAAAAATTTAATCACGCACATGGTTTTAAATGGGTCTCTGTGCCGTGTTTCATATCATAGAGGACTAAACCATGCAATTTTTTTCATCGCAAACATGGCTTCAGCGTGCCTGCCATTTAGCGCAACGGGTCCACTAGTAACTGAAAAAAGTAGGGAAGCTGGGTGATATGGCATGTCGCCCCAGTCTGCATGTCACCCCAGTGTGTACTCATTGAGGATCGTAAGTTCTTAGGAGTCAGTTTCTGAATTTAGAAATCCCGTATTGTCCTAGGATGACAGGCAATCCTAGTCTGCAGTGTAACGCGCTATGCCTATTGTAATGTCATAGTGGAGAGCAATTTAGCTTGCAAGGTTTTGCATTTCCACAAAAAATCTTCTCCAACACGTTTTCTTTTCCAAGTAGCACGGAACTACAGAAAAGCACATCCTTCAGAGTTCAGACTAAAACCATTGAGACAAAACAGAGTAGGAATTCGTAGGGCATGAGTTCTGCTAGGTGATCCAACATGATTATTATACACATTTTAAAGTAGGCAAAGGTTTACAATGTACACTACAATTTCCACCGCCAAGAATTTACATCATGTGGTGAATCCTTAAGTAAATGCAGATACTGACCTCATAAAGCTTCCAAGCAACAGCTTCTATGAGCCATGGTTGCACTACTTAGAATGCAATGTCATGCTGGATGTGTCGGAGCAATACGGGGGTGACAATGTCCGGTGAGCTAAGCTGGGGGAGATGGCCCTCAGAGGGCATCACCTCAACGATGGAGTCGCCACCAAGATGCTTGTGCAAGTACTCTGACACCACAACTGGCACTGCGAGGTCCTTGGTGCTCTGAACGATATGGCATGGGACCGAGACGAGCGGTAGGAGGGTGCGCACATCACTCTGGAAGATCGTCTGGGCAACGCTCAGGGCTATGTCTGGGCGAATGTTGAAGAGAGTTCGGCTGAACTCCTGAACTGACACAGATTCCAGGTCCCCTCCAACACAGAGTGGTGCAAAACCTGAGCACCAGGCCTTATAGTTTGATCTCATCGCTTCAAAGAGCTCATCAAGCTCCTCCTGCTCAAATCCCCCATAGTAATCCACATCATTGAGGTACCTGTTTGGTCAATACAAAATTGGATATGTGAAATAGAAATCAAAAAACGAAACAGAGCAACCAGAAATGAATTAGTAGAGAAGGTCCGAAAGGAAGGATGTAAACCCTTTTGAAACATCAGAACTGGATAGGATGTCCAGAGATACTCAACATACCAAACAAATAGCGTGTACTTGTGAGATACAATTGCATTTGCTACAGAATAACAACTGAGTGATTCATATAATGTCTGATCTATAATTTTAATCATCCTCTCATCCGACGAGGGGTATGTGGGAGCAAAAAGAAACAATTAGGTTGTTAAGAAGTTGGGGTCGTCGGAAAGATGACGAAAAAGCCATGGACAGATGCTTGGAAAGGGACATTTCCCACTTAGCACTGTAATCTTCCAAACTAGCTCGGTATCCTATATCTTATATACATAAGAAGTTCATCCCCACATTTATCTAAACATGCATCCTGTCCACATCACCATCTAGCCACATTAGCAACTCTCGGCATGCATTCACTCTATTTTCAGTGTACACCAGCAATCAACAAATGCTATTTTCCTGCCATCTTAACATTCCACGTCACCTCAATTTTCATGTTCGTAGAAACATATGTGACTGATTGCATCCATCTAACTACCGCATTATTTACTAGAAGTCCATATCTCTCCTTAAGTACTCACTTTACCCTGGTCTTGCATCCTCCAGTTCACTCTCTCTTTCCCCACTCTTTTCCTAATTGGTTATTCCTTTGTTTCCCGACAGGCATGGAGAAGATATGGCTTCCTTGGTTTCTACTCCCTCCGTCCCAAAATAAGTGTCTCAAGCTTAGTACAACTTTGTACTAACGTTAGTACAAAGTTGAGACACTTATTTTAGGACGGAGGGAGTATTTCTTAAGCCCATTTGTTGCGTCCATTGGTAGGAGGTGTTTTGCATAGTTGCTGGCCGTTGTCTTCTGTTGCGCCGCTCGATTCACCCCGGCCTCTTAGCCTGTGCGGCCACCATTATCAACTGCGGCGCGTTGTCCGCTTAATCAGAACAAAAGTACATATGGTACTCATGAACATGCATTCATGCCGGCCACCTTGGCACTCCAGTTTCTCTCTCCATAAATCTTCATGCGCCAGCCACGCTGCTACGGTAAGGTGTTTGATATGTCTCCATCATATTTTCCCTTTTCATTTGTTTTCTTTCCCACATATATTTTGCTAGTTTAGGCTTCAAACCATGTATAGTCAATAGGATGTCGGCTGTTTATTTCTTGTAAATTTTGCCTTGGAATAGAGCTTAGCTCCACCTACCTCCCCTCATGGGAACTAGACCTCCATTGTGGAGATGGCTCCTTGTGGATAATAAGGCCTCCCGAGGGAGAAGACTCTGAGGAGTACAAAGCCACCTCCGGGTGAAGATTCCTCCATGGAATTCAAGTGCTCTTTGTCTTACGACTTGGGGAAGAACCATATCCTGCTCCCTCTCTCTTGTGGATGATTGGGACCAAGGATTTATCCATGTTTGTCTTGTGTTGCCACTTGTGTTGATTTGTGCTTGTTTCCCCTGTGTTCTTCAGCTCTTCTCTCGTGCTCTTCGCGTTCTTCCTCAAATTCACCTCCAATTCGTGAAGATAGGGCCACCCCTATTGTTTTGCCCCGTATCGTAATAGATTTTGCTTCAGCAGTAAGAGCTCCAATATGTCGCTTGCACAGAGATCTACCTCAAATAGATACTGCATACTAGAACATTTATTGTAAATGCAACCTCACCCAGGATAGTTTTGGTGGGTTTAGGGTTTAGGGTTTAGGGCTGGCCCGCTCCCAGTTGTAGTCCATTGCTCGTCTCGCGCCCGTGGTTGCAGGACCGAGCTCATCTCGCGCCCGGCTGCAGGACCGAGCTCGTCGCATTCCCGGCAGCGAGAGCCGTCTGCCTGCACACGCGCAGCAGACAGTCAATGGTGGTCAATTTTGGCCGGCCTTTTGGGTCTCGGTGCCGGGGCCGCCCAGGGGTGTGAAAGGCGAGGCCTTTCCACTCGTCTCTTTGGTTGGGGTAGCGACGTGTCTCGGGTGAGGTGGTGTCAAGGTCTTGGATGCCGAGGCGGCGGCCCTGGTGGTGGTAGCGCAGTGCTCATGGGCAGAGCCTGTGGCTTGGTGCTGCACGGTGATCATGGCCGTGTGGGCGGCATGGTGGCCTCGGTGTGGCATTCGATAGCGGTGAGTGTTGCGGGGGTGAAAACCTGTTCTATCTTTGGACGGACCGGCGGCGGCGTAGCGCGTCCCCTTCTTGAAGGCGTCGTCGCGGCTCTCATCGGTCATCGTGTTGCTCCAGGAGAAACTCTGACCCCCGGGTCGGGCGGTTGCGGCGCGTTGGCGTCGTAACCTTCTTGGAGGCGCCGCCTTGGAGCACACGGTTCGTCATATGCGACTTCATCTCTTCACGGTGGCGTGTTCACGGTGGAGGACCCCGATTGCTCTTGTAGTGTTAGGGGTGGTGTTCTTTGCTGCGCTTCGGCGCCTATGTATCCATACAGGTGTGTGCCTGTGTTGTCATGGGGTGCGTTTGTACTTGGGCCATGGTTGATCTTTGCTTTATATATAAAGTGGGGCGAAAGCCTTTTTTGGTATAGTTTTGGTGGGAAACTTGGTGTCAAATCCAGGAGCTCACCAAGATTTGTATGTGGGCTGGTTTGTGGTGGTCTGGTGGATCTTTTTACTATGTAATCTTTCGACTTTTGTGTTTACTCCATGAAATCTCGAAAACTAACTACATCTATCCCGTCTTACGAAGCCCAAACCAAGCCAGATCTACTCGCTCCTGTAGGCAGCATTAACCACTAGGTTTTAGAAACCCTCAGAGAACATCTGTCCAAGATAAAACTCATATTCCGTTTCAACAGAAATCATGATACCATTTTCAGTCAAGCTGATTATGATCAGTCTCATAGTTATGGTGGGGTACAAGTGTACCACCTCGTCCAACCATTTACAAAAGGCAAGCACATACCTCAAAGAAGAAAAAATAACTAACCCATCCAACAGCAACCTAGAATACCACCTTGCAGGTAGTTATGAGTCTACTATCCTGGTTTCTTCTCAATTCACCTAATTAATCTAAGATCCAACGGTCAACACTAAACACCCCTCTAGAATCCAAGTAAATTAGACAGTGGTTATTGACAACATCTAGATCACCACCACTAATAATGTTTTTTGAATAAAACCATAAGAGCTAATCCTTTGAGGCAGGACCGAAAAATGTCTCCATCCTAATGAAGGTACATCAGATTAGTGACGTTGTAAGAAGGTATGAGGTGTGTAAAAAAGTTGTAGGCCTATGTCCCTAGCGAGTCTTAATTTCTGCGTGTCGTCATGCCGCAATCTGCCCCCAAATCCTAAAACATCCTTCGTGAGTAGAGCAAATCAATGTATTATCCCAAATCAATCAAAATGACCGCATACGTGTAAATCAAACGACTAACAACCGATGCTCCCAACATCAAATTCCCCAATCGATATGACTAGAAGGGTTGAGTGCTTTGCTGTGCCATTGTTGTTGCTGGGATTTCATAATTTTTGTTTGTTATTTTGTTTGGCGCGTCAGGAAGATATTTTTTTACACAATCTCACAAAGCTTTTATTAAGTCGTCAATGTTTACAAGGACGAAAAAGAGATTATCAGGCTGGCCTAATCAAATATGGTGGCCAACCCCTAAAGATAAAGCATGCTTCACTAGATTGTGAGCTTCAACATTTGAGTTCCTAAGCTCATGAACGAAATTACACAAGGTGAATGCAGCAGCCCGGTCTATTATTTAATGAATGATTGCACCATAGCCCACAGAGCTCCCCCGATTGAGATCTTCAACAACCACCAGACAGTCTGAAGCAACATGAATCCTTTGGACACAGATCATCAGCAAGTGCCAAGGCTCTGACTGCAAGTGGCTCAAGTGTTGTGGGATCAGAAATACCAATGAAAACAATTACTGACGCTCCCAAGTAAGTCCGCCTTGGTCTCTGCAAATTGTCTAGCTAAGGGTTTAGGAGTTAAGGAATGTAATTTAGCTTGTAACAAGATGGGAATGATAAATATCTATCACCCATCTTGAGTGGGAATGTTGGGCTGAGTGTGTGTAGTGTGTACATCGGGTTAGCCCAAAAGGCCCGCCCTTGTGTATATACTCATACCTTTAGGCTGTAGAAGGTAGTAAGAGAGAATTCCAGAATTTTCCCAAATTTTCCCGAAGACAACAGATCCAATTCTCGGCATTTAAGTTTTGGTTATAGCACATGTGCTCAACAATTTCCTCCGATGGGAGAGCCCATACACTTCTTGCCATAGAGCAGTCAAGCAATGCGTGTCAGCATGTATCCTCCGCTCCCCATAAAGAACATACACACATCGTAGACATATTCCGATGGTGGAGGAGTTGTGCCGTCGGAATTGAGTGTCGTGCCAATCGCCATAAAAAGACCCAAGTCCAGCCCCAATTCTCCTCAGTCCCATCAAACGTGCCTTCACCTTCCTCCAGCCAATTCTCCCTGCTCAGTTTTGTTTTGACAATCATTCTATAAGCAGATCTGACCGTGAAGTTTCCACGACGTTCCTTGCTCCATGCCCAGAAATCCTCCGCGTGGGAAGATGGTGTATGTTTTCTTTTTTTACAATACGGTATTTTGGTCAGCTTTCTTGGCAGTGTGATTCTATCTTATCTGATAATCAACTCATACTTGTTGGCGCTTGTATAATATCGGTGCTACAGTGTCACTTGTTGGCGCTTCTTTTTTCTAGGTGGTGAGAGGATGCGCAGGACTGATCTGTTCTCCAGGCTGGTTTGCTGTTGCTTAATTTGAGAAATCACTGACCCATTAAAAATCTTGAATCAGATCCAAAATAGAATACTTTAACTGAATGAGACAGCTAGTTGAGAAGTCGTTCACCCGGTCAGAATCGTGAACCAATCGAAAACTGAACACCACAATTGAATTGGAGGACTCCAAAATTAAGGAGCATAGTCTATTAGATGGTTAGACTAGCCACAGTGGGGAGTAACTTAGACTAGTAACATGCATATGTTACTACTAGTCAATGTCACTACCTCTATAGTGGAGAGTAACATATTTATGGTGTCATGCAACACTTCATTTATTGTGTTATAGACTCATCTTGTCTTGGTATGTGATGTTACTCATAGTATGAGTAACTAGCTAATTTGCCTCTCTCCTCATTAATTAGTTGCCACATCATCTACTTTACATAGATAAATGTGATGTTACCACTCAGAGCAAGTACAATAGAGCTGAGTCAGTTGGTTATAAGAAATAAACTAGTATATTCTTACTTAGTTGGAGGAGAGAGAAGGTAAGCGGGCTCTTGGTGAAGAGTCCGCTCTAGCACATGCTCGTATGCACTTTGTGAGAGTGAAAGGTGGGCCATATAATAAAAAAGTAGTATGCTCTTCTAATCAACTATTGTACATGTTGGCTATAAGATGGGCTATAGATGACATGGCAATGGCTTATAGCCAGCAGTTGGCTATATTATTAACCATGCTCTCATGTTACTCCCACTGTGGGTAGTCCTAGGACCGTCAAACAAACAAACAAATAGTTCCAGTGGAAATCGAAGACATCTATCCATTTATAATCCTCCTTTAATAGGATTAAGGGATCCTCCAGTTGGAAATGATAACAAAAACGCATATTAAGTCATTAGAAGGAATAAGAATCTTGTGCCGACCGTCCGTAATAGTCTACCTAGTGGGAATTAAACGAATTAAGCTGCTACTTAGAAAGTGAGGCAACGTTGCTGCGTACCTGGGAGAAGCGGAGAGGAGTACGAGCTTGGAGAAGAGGTCGGGACGGGAGATGGAGGCGAGCACGCCGATTACGGCGGAGACGGAGTGGCCGACGTAGATGCAGGAGGCCATCCCGAGCTCCTCCAGGATGGCGAGCAGATCGAGCGCATATCCCTCGAGCGTGGCGTAGCGGGAAAAATCGAAGTAGTCTGGGTTGGTCGGCCCGGCGCCCATGGTGTCGAAGAGGACGACGCGGTAGTCAGCGACGAGGTGCGGCACCAGGTGCTTCCACACCGACTGGTCCGTGCCGAAGCCGTGCGCAAGAACGATCACTCCGCGCTTCCCCTCCCCGACAACCCGCAGGTTGTGTGCCTCCTCCACGATCCCCATGGATTTGATTGACTTCGCTTTCTCGTCTCCTCTTCTTTGACGGGATGAGAGGGAGGGGAGTGGGCGGCAGCTGGAGATGCACGAGTGGCGGGGGTTCCAAGGCTAAAGGCGGGCGCCGGGCTGGACCGCACTCCGCTGGTAGAAGGAAGGAATGGGAATGGGACCGACGCTGCTGCACAACAGGCTAGCAGTTTGCACTAGCCGGCGTAAAAGGCGCATTAGTTGTTGAACGTGACATATTTATATTAAAAAATTTATAATCTCTAGCCTTGTATAGTTTGACTCCTAAAGATATGATATGATTAGTTTCCTTGTTACGTAAGACATCTTGGGTATATATTGTAACCAACCTCATGGAATAAAATTGAGTTGCATCCATACCTTTTCTACATGGTATCAGTTTTCATCGCGTTTTCCCTCGCTTCCGCTCCACGCAGCCGCCGCTGCCACCCCTCCCAAACCCTAGCGCTGCCGCCATTTCTCTGTAGCCGCCGCCTCCTCCTTCCAAACCCTACGCCGCCGCTGCTACTCCTTCCCTCCCGTAGACGCCGCCGCCTCCCCCAAGCCCTACATCGCTGCCGCTGCTCCCTCCCGTAGCCGCCGCCGCCCCTCCCCTACCCTCGGTCGCCATCCTCTTCCCAGCCACCACCTAAACCTTAAAACCCGCCGCTACCCCTCCCTCTCCTCGCCACCATGTCCCGCTCCAAGGCCGATCCATCCGACGCCGGTTCCTTCGTTGGCGCCATGTTCACCTCCGATCGCCTCAACGAGCTCCATATCAAAGACCACGTACCTGTCGTCCTCGACCTCGACTCGCCATCCTACAATGCATGGCGCACCTACTTCATGCTCTTGTTCCGCTACTACCGTCTCATCGAGCATGTTGACGGGAGCGTCGACTTCCGCGACATGAAGGACGACGACGAGTGGCTTGCCGTGGACGCCTGCATCGTCAAGTGGCTTTTTCTCACCACCCCCGAGGGTCTCTTCAACATGGTGAACTCCCGTGACCCATCGGCATACGCTATGTGGACACGGTTGTGCGACCTCTTCCTCGACAATCAACTCCAACGCCATGTTTTCCTCCAAGGGGAGTTCTTCACTCTGCAGCAAAATGATCTCTCGATCGATGAGTACTGCACACGGCTGAAGGTTCTCGCCGACGAGCTGCGCGACGTTGACATGACCATCGATGACTCCGTCATCCTCACCAACCTCCTTTGAGGCCTCCACCCTGACCTCAGCCAGTCCGCCGCCAACCTCTCCCTCGTCACGCCGACATACGCCAAGGCCGTCACGTATCTTCGCATGGAGGAGAAGCGCCTTCGCCACTCTGCTCAGCAGGCGACCCATGCCGCACTCCACGTCGCCGCCGGCCACGACGCGCCTCCAGCCCCGCCCGCGCCTCGTCCTCCTGCTTCGACCCCTCTGGTGGTCGTAAGCAGAAGGGTCGCGGGGGTCGGCCCCGCAACTCCAACACGGCGCAACCCCCCTCCCCCCGCGAACACCGCGGCAGTCCCTACTCCACCTTGGCCGTCGGGGTACAACCCCTGTACGGGCGTCGTGCATGCTTATTCCATCCCCGTCCCTCGCCCCCTGCTCCGGGCATCCTTGGTGCACGGCCGGCCTCTCATCAAAGCGCCACGACCACGCCCGCCCAGATCAAGGCGACATATGGCGGTGCCGCAGCCTATGGTGGCCCTCCGGCCTACGGCGCGTATGGCGGGACACCCAACGGTGTTTGGGACCCCACACTTCTCTCCGCCCTTCACACCGCACCCTCGCCGAGCAACTACAATGGAGGTGGTGATTGGTACATGGACACCGGCGTCGCCGCTCACATGGCTTCTAACCCCGGTATCCTCTCCCGTGCCTCCCCCTATCCCTTCAACTCTCGCATCGTGGTTGGTGATGGCACCTCTCTTCCCATCACTCATCATGGTTCGACCTCCCTTCCGTTCCCACTTCATCTTTAACTCTTAATAATGTGCTTGTCTCACCATCCTTAATCAAAAACCTATGTTATGTTCGTACTCTTACTCGTGAACATCCTGTCACTGTTGAGTTTGACGCTCTTGGTTTCTCTGTCAAGGATGCTCGCTCCCGAAGGGTTCTGCACTGATGTGATTCCCCCGGCGATCTCTACCCATGCGGTCCTACGACGGGTGGCGGTCCGGTTGCTCTCCATGCCGATGTCTCGCTTTGGCACGCTCGACTTGGTTATCCCGGCGCCGACGCTCTTCACAAAATTTTGAGCACCTTTTCCTTTTCATGTAATAAATCAGCGGCTCATACTTGTCATGCTTGCCGTATCGGAAAACACGTTCATTTGCCGTTTTCTTCATCTACATCAATTGCCACTTTTCCATTTGATGTTATCCATTGTGATGTTTGGACATCTCTAGTGCCTAACAATTCGGGCTTATCATATTATCTTGTGATTTTAGATGATTTTTCTCACTTCACTTGGACTTTTTCGCTACGTCGTAAATCCGATGTCGCCTCCACCCTTCACTCCTTTTATGCTTACGTCCACACCCACTTTCATCGCACCATTGCTCACCTTCAAACGGATAATGGAAAAGAATTTGATAATCTTGCCATTCGACATCTTCTATCCACCCATGGCACCATCTTTCGTCTCACATGTCCATATACATCCCAACAAAATGATTGAGATAAACGTGTCCTCCGCACTCTCAATGAGAGTGTTCGTGCGTTGCTTTTCCATGCACACATGCCCGCACGGTACTGGCCAGATGCCCTCACCACTGCCACGCTTCTCCTTAACATCCGGCATTGCAAACCACGATGGAGCTATACACCTCATCATCTCTTGTTTGGGTCTCCTCCATCCTATGACGATCTTCAAGTCTTCGGTTGCTTATGCTACCCTAACATTACCGCCACCGCTCCAAACAAACTTGCACCTCAGTCTCTCGCTTGTGTATTTCTTGGCTACCAACCCAACACCAAAGGCTTTCGCTGCTATGACACTGTCTCTCGTCATGTGTTCGTCTCGCGGCACGTTTACTTTGATGAGGTTGTCTTCCCTTTTGAGCAGGTCACTTCGACAGCGGCATCATCTTCAGAGACTACCCCCATTGGTCGCCTGGCGCCCTTGCGCTTCCTGCGTCGCGGCCGCCTGCTCCTTCGACGGCCCGTTCGGTTCCCTCGATCGCACCTCCCTCGCCGGCTGTGGTGCAACCGGCCTCGACTCCACCGGCTCAGGAGGAGCCGACCCTATCTTCGTTGGCTTCGGCTCCAGCCCATGCAGGCGCGTCGGCCTCCTCATCGCCGTCCCCGGCCAGGCCCTTGGCCGTCTCCTCCGCCGCGATGTCGCCCCCTGCCCCGCCTCAGGCGCCCTCTACGTCGGCTCCTCGCCACTCTCCGCGGTCTCGCCCGCGGACCCGTCTTCACCACCCGCGGCTCCGTTCGCGGTCTCGTCGCCGCCGCCCTCTGCGGCTTTGCCTGTGGCCTCGACCGCCGTCTCGTCGCCTGCGGTCTCCTCCGCGGCCTCGTCCTCGTCGTCTTCTACACCGCCGGCTGTGGGTCCGCCTCGACGACGGCCTCGCCCCCGCCTCCGCCACCTCATCACTCCATGGTGACGCGTGCTAAAGACGGGATTCATCAGCCGAACCCCCGCTACCACAACCTCAGTGTCACGGCCATATCTTCGGTACCACGCTCGGTGCGCTCTACATTGAGGGACCTGCACTGGCTCACGGCCATGCACGCTGAGTATGATGCTCTTGTCGCCAACAGGACCTGGATGTTGGTCCCTCACCCTCCCGGCGCCAACATCATTACTGGCAAATGGGTATTTCGGCATAAACTTCTTCTGGATGGCTCTCTGGATACGTACCAGGCTTGTTGGTTGTTCGTGGATTTGCACAACGTGCCGGTGTTGACTTCTCGAAGACCTTCTCCCGGTTGTTAAACCCGCCACCGTTCGTGTTGTTCTTCAGCTCGCCGCATCTCGTCACTGGCCTGTTCATCAGCTTGACATCAACAACGCCTTCCTCTACAACCACCTTCAGGAGCGTGTTCTTTGTCAGTAGCCAGTTGGTTTTGTTGATCCCACTCGGTCTGATGACGTTTGCCTGCTCTCACGGTCTCTCCACGGCTTGAAACAGGCGCCTCGTGCGTGGTATCAACGCATTGCAGCATTCCTCACTGCTCTCGGGTTTCGCAGCACCACCTCCGACATGTCACTGTTTGTGCTTCATCGAGCTGATCATGTCGCCATGCTTCTTCTGTATGTTGATGATATCGTCATCACCGCCTCTCGCACGGATTTACTTCGCGACATCATTGGACGCCTTGGTTTAGAGTTTCGGCTCAAGGGTGGGCGCGTTGCACTTCTTCCTCAGCATTAATGTGCGACGTGATGCCTCCGGATTTTTTCTTCATCAAGGATAGTATACTCTTGATCTATCGGATCGTGCTAGCATGTAGCGACCCGACCTCAGACGGTCAAGTCTCTATGCATAAGTGTCATCCCTGGATCGGTAATGCTGACACACACATTACTTGAATGGATTTATAACAGAGTAGCAATCACACTTATTACATCGAATGTCTCAAGAGAGAACTTATTATAATAAATATGGCTTAAGGCCATCTAAATAAGATAACAACGGAAGGCTTGGAAGATAAAGTGAGTCCATCAACTCTAACGACATAGCTGAGTGCATGGCAAACGACCCAGCGCACCTTACTCCTCATCTGAAAAGTCTGCAACATGATACGTTGCAGCCCGAAAACGGGTCAACACATGGAATATGCTGGCAATATAACACAGTAGAGCAATGAACAGATAAATGCTATCATTACATGCATATATGGCTGGTGGAGGCTCTATGGTTATATTGTTTTGCGAAAAGCCAATTTTCCCTACAACAAAGGAGTATATTTGGTTTAACTATCATGGTGGTTGAAACATCATTGAGAAGGTTCCTCCAACTCAATCCCAATTAAGGTAGTCATTACAACCCAACAAATTAATATAGAGTGATGAGATCAAATCAATAATTCAAGTACTAGATACTCAAGATGTCCATAACCGGGACACGGCTAACCATGATTAGTTTATACACTCTGCAGAGGTTTGCGCACTTTTCCCCACAAGACTCAATCTACTCCGTTGAATTTCTCGCACTACATGGTGTTTGAGAAACGGATGACCGAGACACGCTCTTCGTAAGCATTAACTCTAACCCTGGGTAGACAGTACCAACCTACATCCCCTACATCTGCTAGCCTACCACTGGAAGAGGTCATGCAACTTACTCAACTATGCTAGAGCCCATAATAGCTTGTGGCTGCACACGGAAGTTTCTAGCATGAATAAATCTTATGATCCATTTGAGCCTAGGTGGCGGACCGTAGGATGATCACACGGGTCCTCCGGGATATCCTAGGACAACACTGGATTCTCCAGGTGCCCACAAGCAATTCACCCAGATGTGTATTAAAGTTGCCACCTTAAGTTGAACCATTAATTAACAAACTCACATCTGTCATGGATACACTCATACCCAAACCACGTCTACGAGCATAGCATGGCAATATAAGCATAACGTAGAAGTAACTCCCAAGGATTTGATAATAAAAACAGGTAATAGGTTCTACCTCATCATTTACTTCCCAATACCCACAAGTTAATCACATCCTAATCATCCAGTGTTTGAGGATTGAAACTAATGCATAAAAACTAGTTAATAAAGGGGTATGATCAATGTGTTACTTGCCTTGCCGACGATCTGCAAAACCTAGTGACTCGTAGTAGCACGCTTCGCACTCCGGGAATTCTATCGCAAACAAACAATAGCATACATAAGCAATCAAGCAAAGAAGCACGGGTAAAACTCAAATAAGAAGATCCCAACCAGAAAGTTCAACTGAAGAACTTCGGTTTGCAAAAATAATCAAATCAAACGGAGCAACGAAACTCAAACTACGAAAGAAACAAGATCCGTTTACTAATCTGGACTAAAGTCAAATTTTACAGTACCAAAATTTTGTTTGAGTTGGTTAAGCAGAAAGAGGGCTTCGAGACGAAGATCTAGGCGCTTGTTTTACCTGATTTGGATAAACGAGCGAAAAGATAACCTAAAACGAAGATCATGGCAGAAATCGCGATCGAAAATAATCGCGGAAAAACCCTGGAAAAATAAAACGAGACGAACAGGCTAACGAATGAACGTTCGCTGTCTGCGGCTAACTAACGAACAACGTTCGTTAAAACGAACGTAGGGACGAACGTCCGCTAAATAAATAAACCGACGGAAAACCGAATGAACCGATCTAAAAAAACGAAACTAGGGTTAAAAAACACCGGGTACCTAAAACCCCCCAAAAAAGGTGAACAGATCGGATCGGGACGGGCGGCTCCGGTGAGGCGGGGCACGACGGGGCGGCGACGGAACACGGAGGCGGCGGCTGGCGGCCTTGAAGCGCCCTTGGCAGCTCTTCTTGCAATGCTTCTTCTTCTTGGAGGCGGGTTGAGGCGGCGAATGCGGTTATAAAGGGAGGCGACTCAACTTGGGGTGGGGCAACCGGACGGCGGCGGCGTCCGAGTCAATGGAGTCCGGCTCGGGCATGGGTGCGTGCGCGAGGGAGGCGGCGGGCGGCGTGGGCTTGGCCCGGCTCGGCTGGGCCGACGACCCAGTCGAGCGGCTGACTTAAAAAAATAGATTTCACCGAAAAAATCCTAGAAAATAAAATAAAAATCTAAAAATGCCAAAACAAATTTTCACCATTTAAATAAAATATTTAGAACAGGATGAACATTTTCTTGGCCCTAAAAATGCAGTTTTGAAAAATGCATATTTTTCTAATTCAAATAAAATTGCAATAAAATTCAAATAACATTGTTTATTTGATTTTAATATTTTTCCTCCAATATTCCTTTTATTTTTTGGGAAGCCATATTATCTCCTCTTATATATTTTAATATGAAATATTTTCGGAGAGAAAAATTATTAAAACCAAAATGATCCCTGTTTCAATATTTGAGAAAATTCAAATATGAAAAACATGAAATCCCCAACTCTCTCTGTGGGTCCTTGAGTTGCTTAGAATTTCGAGGATCGCAAAGCAATAACATATGATGTGCATGAATGACCTATGTATAACATTCCAAATTGAAAATTTGTGATGTTACAAACCTACCCCCCTTAAGATGAATCTCGTCTTCGAGATTCCGGTTGGCTGGATAATAGGTGTGGGCGGTCTTTTCGTAGATCATCCCCTCGTTCCTAGGTGGCTTCATCCTCGGTATGGTGGCTCCACTGAACTTTGCAAAACTTAATAACCTTGCTGCGCGTGACTCGGCTGGCAACCTCGAGAATCTTGACAGGTTTCTCCTCATAGGTCAGATCACTATCCAACTGAATTGCTTCCAGGGGCACTGTGTCTCTCAGAGGAATATCAGCCATCTCTGCATGGCACTTCTTCAACTGGGAAACGTGAAACACATCATGAACTCCTGACAGTCCTTCAGGTAACTCCAACTTGTAGGCAACCTCTCCCATACGTTCCAAAACTCGGTATGGTCCTACAAATCTCGGGGCTAACTTTACCTTAACTCCAAAATGTTTAACTCCTCGTAGTGGTGACACACGGAGATATGCTCTGTCTCCGATTTCATAGACTACCTTCTTGCATTTTGAATCTGCATAACTCTTCTGCCTGGACTGAGCTACCTTCAGTCTATCTCAAATTAGCTTAACCTTTTCTTCGGACTCCTTAATCAAATCCGGTCCAAACAACTGGCGGTCTCCAACTTCATCCCACATCAACGGTGTTCTGCACCTCCTTCCATACAAGGCTTCGAAAGGTGCCATCTTCAAACTGGCCTGGTAGCTGTTGTTGTATGAGAACTCCGCGTAGGGCAGGTTGTCATCCCAACTAGATCCATAATCTAGCGCACAAGCTCTCAACATGTCCTCCAGAATTTGATTGACTCTCTCGGTCTGTCCATCTGTCTACGGATGAAAAATTGTACTAAACTCTAGCCTGGTCCCCAAAGTCTGGTGCAATTGATGCCAAAATTTTGAAGTGAACTGTGTTCCTCTATCTAATATGATCGTCCTCGGAATTCCATGCAGACATACGATCCTGGTCATATATATCTTGGCCAACTTTGCACTTGTATAAGTGGTCTTCACGGGGATAAAGTGAGCTACTTTGGTCAAGCGATCCACTACTACCCACATAGAATCATATCCCGGTCAGGTCCTGGGCGGAGTCCGACTCGGGCACGGGTGCGTGCGCGAGGGAGGCGGCGGGCGGCGTGGGCTTGGCCCAGCTCGGCTGGGCCGACGGCCCAGTCGGGCGCTGACTTAAAAAAAACAGATTTTGCTAAAAAAATCCATGAAAATAAAATAAAAATCTAAAAATGCCAAAACAAATTTTCACCGTCTAAATAAAATATTTAGAACAGGATGAACATTTTCTTGGCCCTAAAAATGCATAATTTTCTTATTCAAATAACATTTTTTATTTGATTTTAATATTTTTCCTCTATTCCTTTTATTTTGGGGAAGTCATATTATCTCCTCTCATATATTTTAATATGAAATATTTTCGGAGAGAAAAATTATTAAAACCAAAATTATCCCTGTTTCAATATTTGAGAAATTTCAAATATGAAAAACATGAAATCCCCAACTCACTCTGTGGGTCCTTGAGTTGCTTAGAATGTCGAGGATCGCAAAGCAATAACATATGATATGCATGAATGACCTATGTATAACATTCCAAATTGAAAATTTGGGATGTTACATAGCATGACCGACTGGAAACCTGCTGCTACTCCTGCCAAGGCCAAGCCGAAGCTCTCTGCCACTTCTGGACAGCCTGCCACTAACGCTGCTCTCTATCGCAGTATTGTTGGTACTCTTTAGTACCTCACGCTCACCAGACCAGACATTCAGTTTGCCGTGCAACAAGTTTGCTTGCACATGCACTCGCCTCGTGATATTCACTGGTCTCTGGTCAACCGCATTCTCCGGTACATTCGCGGCATACCGACCTTCGGCCTTCGTCTTCGTGCCTCTGCCTCCACCGAGCGTTTTGCCTACACTGATGCAGATTGGGCCGGCTGTCATGACACTCGACGATCTACGTAGAGATATTGTGTCTTCTTGGGTGACTCCCTCATCTCATGGTTCTCTAAGCGGCAGCCCACCGCCTCCCGCTCGAGTGCTGAGGTCGAGTACCGTGCCGTCGCCAACGTTGTTGCCCAGACAAGTTGGCTACGTCAACTACTTGGGGAACTTCGGGTCATAATCCCGAAAGCTACGGTGTTTTTCTGTGATAATGTTTCGGCCACCTACCTCGCAGCCAATCCATTGCCGCATAAGTGCACCAAGCACATTGAACTTGATGTTCACTTCGTTCGTGAGAAGGTCCAGTTGGGTCAGCTCCGTGTTCTTCATGTACCGACCACCCAACAGTTTGCCGACATTATGACCAAAGGGCTTCCAACCGCTGCATTCCAGGAGTTCCGTTCGAGTCTTTGCATTGCCGACGCCGACGCTTCCACTGTGTGTGTGTGGGGGGGGGGGGTGTTGAACGTGACATATTTGTATGAATCTTTCTATAATCTCTAGCCTTGTATAGTTGACTCCTAGAAATATGGTAGGATTAGTTTCCTTGTCACGCAAGACATCTCGTGTATATATTGTGACCAACTCCGAGGAATACATTTGAGTTGCATCCCATATCTTTTCTACATTAGTGAAGGACTAGATAGAGGGAATCGTGGAAATTACTCCTACTCCCTCGCTGCATTAGGAACTTAACTAAAAATATTGAAATATATGTCTCCTCACGCTTGTTGAGAATGAGGAGGGCCTATCCAAGTCCGTTCTACGGTGACGTGCGACGGGGGCCTTCTAGGGCTTTGCGCGTCGTCCAATATGTTCGCATGACACGTGTCCAGACGATCATCTGGTCGATGCATGACGGGTGGACCGCGGGGCTCACGCGGGGCCATCAACATGGGGCGGTTTCGACAAGAGTATTCTCATGCGCTGCCTCGGGCCCGATGGGGAGACCGGACTTGCTTATTGGCGTCTTTTTTTCTCGAATACGGAAATGTGTGCGTATCATTCATTAAATAAAAAGGGGAAGACTCCCCAAGGTTCCATAGTTACAAAATATTTACATGCGGGGTTTATCCGGCACCACCCAAAATTCTAACCCGAACTACTCATGTTCTACCCAGGTTCTTTTCGCCCCCTCGAATCCTTGTATGTTACCTTGATGAGGCCCGCTTTAATCCGGAGTGCTCCCTCCTCCTTAATGCGTTGCATTATCTGCGGTATTGATGGCGTCGCTCCATTGAAAATGATATCATTCCGATGCTTCCATATCATCGACATACCTAGAAGGTAAAGAGCGTGCATAGCCCTCCGATGCTCGGCACTATGATCTTGCCGGACGCACCATTCAGTCAAAGTCTTAATAGGTCGTGGTGCAAATGCTCGTCTACGGGTAGTCGTACCAAACCAATGCAAGACTTTTCTCGCGAAGACACATGTGATTAGAAGGTGTTGCATCGTTTCTTCATGTGTATCGCATAGCAGGCAGGTGTCTTGATGTGGTAGCCCTTGCCGAGCTATCCGATCCAAAGTTGAAAGCATCTAGAATAGCGTCTAGAGGGGGGTGATTAGACCCTTAACAAACAAAAATGGCAGTTTTTAATTTCTTCAAGTTAAGGTTGAGTTTAGCACATGTTAAAGCACTCACAATAGATTTCAAGCAAGCATGACAAGAGTATACACAGCGGAAAAAGTAAAGCAGGCAATTTTCAAGAAAGTAAAGGGATGGGATTGGAGTGTGCAAATGCAATGGAGACGCAGAGAATGTTTGGCGTGGTTCTGGTAGGTGGTGCTGTCGTACGTCCACGTTGATGGAGACTTCAACCCACGAAGGGTAACAGTTGCGCGAGTCCACGGAGGGCTCCACCCACGAAGGGTCCACGAAGAAGCAACCTTGTCTATCCCACCATGGCCATCGCCCAGAAGGACTTGCCTCACTTGGGTAGATCTTCACGATGGTTGTATGTTGGTTGTTTTTATGTATTAGATTTTGTTATTAGTAGTGTAATCGTATATGTGCATTGTGTCCTCTATTTCGCAAGATTGCGATGAGTTAGCACATTCACCATGCACGCTATCCGGCCAGGCCATAGCTTATACAGAGCTTAAAATGTCCTTAAGTTGCCCCACTACATTGTACTCTTGATGTTATTCATTTATTCATCGAAAGCGGACCGCAGATGTTGTGGTGCCCAAAGAGCGTCATTGCCGCATTTTTTGCTCCATGGCAGCGGCTTTGACACGCAATTCCATGACCTAAGGTACAGTTGCAATGTACAAAGGCCAGGGATGGTATAGAGATACCGATGATCGAATCTCGGGCAAGTAACAAAGGCCAGGGATGTTATAGAGATACCAACGATCGACGACCTATGGTACAACTCCATTCCTCCTGAGTAGGAAACCGAGCGAACCAATCTGATGATCCAAAGGCCAGGGATGGTTGTGATCAGTGAGCACATGCACCAGGCATGCCAGCCAACCAGACCATAATGTAAAAAGGTCGGGTAGGCATTCCAAAACACGAAATCCGACATTAGCCAGACATGTTGTGGGGTATACAAAACTTAAAAGCTAAGCGGCCATTGATGGCCTACAAGTGCACATGGTTTGGTTGTAGCCTTTTTGAAGTAAGAGTATCGATCCCACAGGGAGCACATGAATCAGACTTTTGCCTCTTATAGAGAATTATGTATTTTTGTTCCTACAAATAATTGTAGACTCAAAGCAGAGTGAGGGCAGATATAATTGATTATTGAGTAGCGTTGTAACTTGTAACATAATAACATGAAAGTAAATTAAGTGCGAGGACTATGATGACTAGTGAAACAATAGAATAAAAAGGCGTTCTCAGGGAGTTCGAAATCCCCATTGGTATGTTTCTAGCGCACATATGCATAAGCATAGTATAGACCGGATACTTGAGCCACTGTTGACGATTATGTTGAGCAGAGCCGGGTACAGTACACGTTCTACCTGTTGTAGACTTGAAGGATATATGCCCTTGAGGCAATAATAAAGTTGTTATTTTATATTTCCTTATTCACGATAAAGGTTTATTATTCAAGCTAGAATTGTATTGATTGAAAACTTAAATACATGTGTGAATACATAAAAAATATTGTGTCCCTAGTAAGCCTCTACTAGACTAGCTCGTTCATCAAAGATGGTTAAGGTTTCCTAACCATTGACATGAGTTGTCATTTGATAAAGGGATCACATCATTAGGAGACTGATGTGATGGATAAGACCCATCCATTAGCTTAGCATAATGATCGTTCAGTTTTATTGCTATTGCTTTCTTCATGTCAAATACATATTCCTTCGACTATGAGATTATGCAACTCCCGAATACGGGAGGAATGCCTTGTGTACTATCAAACGTCACAACCTAACTGGGTGGTTATAAAGATGCTCTACATGTATCTCTGAAGGTGTTTGTTGAGTTGGCATAGATCGAGATTAGGATTTGTCACTCCGAGTATCGGAGAGGTATCTCTAGGCCCTCTCGGTAATACACATCATAAGCGTGCAAGCAAATGACTAAGGAGTTAGTCACGAGGTGATGTATTACGGAACGAGTAAAGAGACTTGCCGGTAACGAGATTGAACTAGGTATAGAGATACCAACGATCGAATCTCGGGCAAGTAACATACCGATGGACAAAGGGAATTACATATGTTGTCATAACGGTTCGATCGATAAAGATATTCATAGAATATGTAGGAGCCAATATGGGCATCCAGGTTCTGCTATTGGTTATTGACCGGAGAGGTGTCTCGGTCATGTCTACATAGTTCTCGAACCCATAGGGTCCGCACGCTTAACATTCGTTGACGATATAGTGTTATATGAGTTATATGTTTTGTTGACCGAATGTTGTTCGGAGTCCCGGATGAGATCAAGAACATGCCGAGGAGTCTCAAAATGGTCGAGAGGTAAAGATTGATATATAGGATCATGGTATTTGGACACCGGAAGTGTTTCGGGACTTACCGGGCAGGAATTGGGTCACCGGAAGGGGTTCCGGGACCCCCCCCCCCTTGTGAGATATGGTCCTTATGGGCCAAAGGAGGGGACATAACAGCCCACAAGGGGACTGGTGCGCCCCTCCCTTGTTTGTCCATCCCTAGGGAAGGAAAAGGGGGAGGGCTAGCCCCTCCTGCCTTTCCCTCTCATGGGAGAAAGGAAAGGAGGGGCACCCTCCCCTGCCTTTCCCCGCACTCCAAGTAAGGAAAGGAGGGGGCGCGGCTTGGGAGGGACCCCAAGTAGGATTCCTCCTACTTGGGCACCTCCTCCCTCCCTCCCACCTATATATATGTGGGAGGGGGGCACCAAGCACACAACAGACAATTGCCTAGCCGTGTGCGGCGCCCCGTCCACCGTTTACACCCCGGTCATATTTTCGTAGTGCTTATGCGAAGCCCTGCGGAGAACACTTCATCATCACCGTCACCACGCCGTCGTGCTGACGGAACTCATCTACTACCTTGACGTCTTGTTGGATCAAGAAGGCGAGGAGCGTCACCGAGCTGAACATGTGCAGAACGCGGAGGTGCCGTGCGTTTGGTACTTGATCGGTTGAAGCGCGAAGAAGTTCGACTACATCAACCGCGTTGTGAAATGATACGTCTCCACCGTATCTATAATTTTTGATTGTTCCATGCTATTATATTATCCGTCTAGGATGTTTTATATGCATTTATATGCTACTTTATATGATTTTTGGGACTAACCTATTAACCTAGAGCCCAGCAAGGTTTACATTTTCCTTGTTTTTGAGTATCGCAGAAAAGGAAAACCAAACGGAGTCCAATTGACCTGAAATTTCACGGAGATTATTCTTGGACCAGAATAAGCCCACGTTGTATAGGAGATGGGCCAGAAGAGTCCCGCGGCACCCACGTGGGTGGGGGCGCGCCCTACCCCCCCTGGGCGCTCCCCCTACCTCGGGGCCGCCTCGGAGACCCCCCTGACTTGTCCCCGACGCCAAAACCTCTTATATATATACCCAAACTTCCGAACATAACCTAGATCGGGAGTTCCGCCACGCAAGCCTCTCAGAGCCACCAAAACCAATCGAGACCCTGTTCCAAGACTCGCCGGAGGGGGATCCCTCACCGGTGGCCATCTTCATCATCCCGGCGCTCTCTATGATGAGGAGGGAGTAGTTCACCCTCGAGGCTGAGGATATGTACTAGTAGCTATGTGCTTGATCTCTCTCTCTCTCTCTCTCTCTCTCGTGTTCTTAATTTGGCACGATCTTGATGTATCGCGAGCTTTGCTATCATAGTTGGATCTTATGATGTTTCTCCCCCTCTACTCTCTTGTAATGGATTGATTTTTCCCTTCGAAGTCATCTTATCGGATTGAGTCTTTAAGGATTTGAGAACACTTGATGTATGTCTTGCGTGGGATACCCGTGGTGACAATGGGGTATTCTATTGATTCACTTGATGTATGTTCTGGTGATCAACTTGCGGGTTCCGTGACCTTGGGAATCTATGCATAGGGGTTGGCACACATTTTCGTCTTGGCTCTCCGGTAGAAACTTTGGGGCACTCTTTAAAGTTCTTTGTGTTGGTTGAATAGATGAATCTGAGATTGTGTGATGCATATCATATAATCATACCCACGGATACTTGAGGTGACATTGGAGTATCTAGGTGACATTAGGGTTTTGGTTGATTTGTGTCTTAAGGTGTTATTCTAGTACGAACTCTATGATAGATCGAACAGAAAGAATAGCTTCGTGTTACTTTACTACGGACTCTTGAATAGATTGATTAGAAAGGATAACTTTATGATGGTTTCGTACCCTACAATAATCTCTTCGTTCGTTGTTCGCTATTAGTGACTTTGGAGTGACTCTTTGTTGCATGTTGAGGGATTGTTATATGATCTAATTATATTATTATTGTTGAGAGAACTTGCGCTAGTGAAAGTATGAACCTTAGGCCTTGTTTCAACGCATTACAATACCGTTTGTGCTCACCTTTATCATTAGTTACCTTGCTGTTTTTATATTTTCAGATTACAAAAACTTATATCTACCATCCATATTGCACTTGTATCACCATCTCTTCGCCGAACAAGTGCACCTATACAATTTACCATTGTATTGGGTGTGTTGGGGACACAAGAGACTCTTTGTTATTTTGTTGCAGGGTTGTTTGAGAGAGACCATCTTCATCCTACGCCTCCCACGGATTGATAAACCTTAGGTCATCCACTTGAGGGAAATTTGCTACTGTCCTACAAACCTCTGCACTTGGAGGCCCAAAAACGTCTACAATAAGATGGTTGAGTAGTAGACATCAAGCAGTTTCTGGCGTCGTTGCCGGGGAGGTGAGTGCTTGAAGGTATATCTTTAGATCTTGCAATTGAATCTTTTAGTTTCTTTTTTTATCACTAGTTTAGTCTATAAAATAAAACTACAAAAAATGGAATTAAGGGTGCCTCATATGCTTCATCTTTTTAATGTCTTTCGTGAAATGATGGGAAGGAAAATTGTGCTTGTCATGACTGCACCGAATGGATCTAGCGCCTGTGCTCGGTCATCCCCGGATCAAGAATGCTGACACCACACAAGATTTTGAAGGATTTATAGCGTAGTAGCAATCACACACTTATTACATCGTTGTCCACAAGGGAACTTAATACAATAATATGGCTTAAGGCCATCTAATGATAACAGCGGAAGGCTTGGAAAACGAATGAGTCCATCAACTCCAACGGCATCACTGAGTATAGAACCACAACCTAACACCTTACTCGTCGTCTGAAAAGTCTGCAACATGAAAAGTTGCAGCCCGAAAACGGGTCAAGACATGGAATATGCCGCAATGTAACACATAGAGAGCAAAGAAGCAATAAGCCTATACTACATGCATATTTGGCTGGTGGTAAGGCTCTATGGTTACATTTTGCATAAAGCTGATTTTTCCCTACATCAAAGGAATAATTTTATTTAACTATCATGGTGGTTGTTAAACATTGAGAATGGTTGACAGCATCCTCAATCCCAATTAAAGAGTACTCATTAAAAACCCAATAACTTTATTATTTAGAGTAACATGTTGAGATTCACATGATATTCAAGTACTAGATACTCAAAACGTCCATAACCGGGGACACGGCTAATCATGATTAGTTTATACACTCTGCAGAGGTTTGCGCACTTTTCCCCACAAGACTCGATCGCCTCCGCTTGGTCCTCGTGACTACATGGTGTTTGAGAAACGGATGACCGAGACATAGTCTTTCGTAAGCGCTTAGCACCTTACATGTGGGTAGACCGTACCAACCTACATCCCCCACATCAGCTAGCCTACCCAGAAGAGTTCGCACAACTTAGTCAACTACGCCAGAGCCCATAATTGGCTTGTGGCTGCACACGTAAGTTTCTAGTTTGAATAATCTTATGATCCCTTAGAGCACAGGTGGCGGTCCAAGAAATACAGGCAAGTCCTCGATAGAAACCAGTGCCTCAATCCACCCAGATGTGTGTTTAGGTTGCCACCTTAAATAAACCATTAATTAACAATCTCACATCTGTCATGGATATTCACTCACCCAATCCACGTCTACTAGCATAGCATGGCATAATCAAGCAAACGCAGAAGTAACTCCCAAGGTTTCATAAGTAAATAGGTAATAGGTACTACCTCAATCTACTTCCCAAACCCACAATTTAATTAGATCCTAAACATGCAAGTGTTTGAGGGTTTGATCTAATGCAATAAAACCGGTAGTAGAAAAGGCATGATCAAAGTGTTACTTGCCTTGTCAAGATCCATGAGTCCTAGAGATTCAAGTAACAAGCGGCGCACTCGGGTGATCTAACGCATAAACAACAAGCATACAATAAGTACTCATCTAATGCACAGGAAATCTCGAATAAAAGATCTAACCAGATAGTTCAACTTAAGAACCCTGGTTGCAAAAGAATCGAATCAAATAAAGCATCGAAAGTCGGAACTCGAGAGAGAACGACCGGGTTTAGCAAATCTGAAATTAAGTCAAAATTCCTCAAGAGCAAAACTCTGTGAAAATAGGTTAGTCGAACGGCGGTTTCGTTATTTAAACTCCAGCGCTTGAATCACCCGATTCGATAAACGAGCAAGAAATAAAACAGATTTGAAAATCGGATCGTAAATCGAATCTGAAAATAACGGATTAAATCCGATTTAAAAGAAAACGACGAACGGTCTAAATAACGGACGTCATATCGTAATCTAATCCAACGAACGCGTTCATTGAAACGAACGGGTCGGTGAACGTTCACTAAATAAGAAAACCAAAAAAATAAAACCAATCTAGGTTTTTTTTTTTAAAAAAACGAACTTTGCAAAAAAAAACCGGACCGGGTTTTCTAGGGAAAACCGGATCGGATCGGGCGCGGGCGGCGGCCACCTCCGGCGGTCACCGAGGCTCACGGGCTCCGTGGTCGGGCGGGTCAAGGTGGCGGCGGGTCGGCGAGGGCTCCGGCGACACGGCGTGTTCGGCGACGGCGGCGGCTGGCCGACGGCGCGGCTCGGCTTGGGAGGCGGCGCGACGGGCGAGTTGAGAGAGAGGGGTCCCATGGGTTATATAGGAGGGGGCTTCCGGTTGCGTGGGGAGGGGCACGGCGGGCTCCGGCGTGTCCGAGCCGAGTCGGGCGGCGGGCGGCGGGACTCCTCAAGGCAAGCGTCTTGTGAGGAAGGGGAGATGGGCCGAGGCTGGCCGGGCCGGGCCGGCTGGTGGGCCGGTGGCCTTGGCCTGTAGGCGTTTTTTAAAAACAAAAATTTAAACCAAACGAATTAAAAAAAATACCAAATGAACTCCAAATTAAATAAAACAAATTTTCCCCGACTCCTAAAAATGAGTCGAACAAAATGAACTTTTAAAAAACTGCAACATGCATAAAAATTTTAAAATGCTCATTTTTGCCTAAGCAAAATAAATCTTCAAAACCCAAATTTGATTTATTTAAAATATCTTCGTTTTTCCTAAATATTGGGAAAGTCATATTATTCCCTCTCTTGAGATTTTTATAGGAAAACTTTATGAAGATAATTTTAAATAAATCCAAATGATCCTATTTCCAAAATTTGAGAAATCCCAAATATGAAAATAATGAAACTTCCAACTCTCTCCGAGGGTCCTTGAGTTGCGTGAAATTTTCTAGGATCGGAAAAATGCGAGAAAATATGATATGCATGATGACCTAATGTATAACATTCCAAATTGAAAATTTGGGATGTTACAGTGCTCAAGTACTAGAAGAAGAATTACATAGAATGCTTGGCATAAAATATGTGAATGATGAGCATGATTGCAATGTTGTTAGTATGAATTATTTGAATAGCCACCATACCTACCTATTATGGCATTTCCTTAGCCATTCCGAGATATATTGCCATGCAACTTTCCACCGTTCCGTTTATTATGACACGCTTCATCATTGTCATATTGCTTTGCATGATCATGTAGTTGACATCGTATTTGTGGCAGAGCCACCGTTCATAATTCTTTCATACATGTCACTCATGAGTCATTGCACATCCCGGTACACTGCCGAAGGCACTCATATAGAGTCATATTTTGTTCTAGTATCGAGTTGTAATAATTGAGTTGTAAATAAATAGAAATGTGATAATCATCATTATTAGAGCATTGTCCCATAAAAAAGGAAGAAAAAAAAAGAAAGGCCAAATAAAAAAGGGGAAAGGCCAAAAAAAAGAGAAATGCCAAATAAAAAAAGGAAGGCCCAAAAAAGGGACAATGCTGCTATCTTTTTTCCACACTTGTGCTTCAAAGTAGCACCATGATCTTGATGATAGAGAGTCTCTTATTTTGTCACTTTCATATACTAGTGGGAATTTTTCATTATAGAACTTGGCTTGTATATTCCAACAATGGGCTTCCTCAAATGCCCTAGGTCTTCATGAGCAAGCAAGTTGGATGCACACCCACTTAGTTTCTTTTTGTTGAGCTTTCATACATTTATAGCTCTAGTGCATCCGTTGCATGGCAATCCCTACTCCTCGCATTCACATCAATTGATGGGCATCTCCATAACCCGTTTATTAGCCACGTCGATGTGAGACTTTCTCCTTTTTTGTCTTCTCCGCACAACCCCCATCATCATATTCTATCCCACGCATAGTGATATGTCCATGGCTCACACTCATGTATTGCGTGAAAGTTGAAAAAGTTTGAGAATACTAAAGTATGAAACAATTGCTTGGCTTGTCATCGGCGTTGTGCATGATGGGAGCATTTTGTGTGACGAAGATGAAGCATGGCCAAACTATATGATTTTGTAGGGATGAGATTTCTTTGGCTATGTTATTTTGATAAGACATAATTGCTTGGTTAGCTTGAAGTATTGTTATTTTCATGTGAATATTAAACTTTTATCTTGAATCTTTCGGATCTGAACATTCATGCCACAATAAAGAAAATTACATTGATAAATATGTTAGGTAGAATTCCACATCAAAAATTCTGTTTTTATCATTTACCTACTCGAGGACGAGCAGGAATTAAGCTTGGGGATGCTTGATACGTCTCCAACGTATCTATAATTTTTGATTGTTCCATGCTATTATATTATCCATCTAGGATGTTTTATATGCATTTATATGCTATTTTATATGATTTTTGGGACTAACCTATTAACCTAGAGCCCAAAGGCCGCTTGTTTTTTTTTCCTTGTTTTTGAGTATCACGTAAAAGGAAAACCAAACGGAGTCCAGTTGACCTGAAATTTCACGGAGATTATTTTTGGACCAGAAGAAGCCCACGGAGTATCGAAGATGGGCCAGAAGAGTCCCGAGGCACCCACGAGGGTGGGGGGCGTCCCCTACCCCCCTGGGCGCGCCCCCTACCTCGTGGCCGCCTCGGAAACCCCCTGACTTGTTCCTGACGCCAAAACCTCTTACATATACCCAAACTTCTAGAACATAACCTAGATCGGGAGTTCCGTCGCCGCAAGCCTCTTTAGCCACCAAAAACCAATCAGGACCCTTTTCCGGCACCCTGCCGGAGGGGGGATCCCTCATCGGTAGCCATCTTCATCATCTCGGCGCTCTCCATGACGAGGAGGGAGTAGTTCACCCTCGGGGCTGAGGGTATGTACCAGTAGCTATGTGTTTGATCTCTCTCTCTCTCCTGTTCTTCATTTGGCAAGATCTTGATGTATCGTGAGCTTCGCTATTATAGTTGGATATTATGATGTTTCTCCCCCTCTACTCTGTTGTAATGGATTGAGTTTTTCCTTCGAAGTTATCTTATCGGATTGAGTCTTTAAGGATTTGAGAACACTTGATGTATGTCTTGCATGGGATACCCGTGGTGACAATGGGGTATTCTATTGATTCACTTGATGTATGTTTTGGTGATCAACTTGCGGGTTCCATGACCTTGGGAATCTATGCATAGGGGTTGGCACACGTTTTCGTCTTGGCTCTCCGCTAGAAACTTTGGGGCACTCTTTGAAGTTCTTTGTGTTGGTTGAATAGATGAATCTGAGATTGTGTGATGCATATCGTATATTCATACCCACAGATACTTGAGGTGACATTAGGGGTTTGGTTGATTTGTGTCTTATGGTGTTATTCTAGTACGAACTCTATGATAGATCAAACGGAAAGAATAGCTTCGTGTTATTTTACTACAGACTCTTGAATAGATCGATCGGAAAGGATAACTTTGATGTGGTTTCGTACCCTACAATAATCTCTTCGTTTGTTCTCCGCTATTAGTGACTTTGGAGTGACTCTTTGTTGCATGCTGAAGGATTGTTATATGATCTAATTATGTTATTATTGTTGAGAGAACTTGCACTAGTGAAAGTATGAACCTTAGGTCTTGTTTCAACACATTGGAATACCGTTTGTGCTCACTTTTATCATTAGTTACCTTGCTGTTTTTATATTTTTCGGACTACAAAAACTTATATCTACCATCCATATTGCACTTTTATCACCATCTCTTCGCCGAACTAGTGCACCTATACAATTTACCATTGTATTGGGTGTGTTGGGGACACAAGAGACTCTTTGTTATTTGGTTGCAGGGTTTGAGAGAGACCATCTTCATCCCACGCCTCCCACGGATTGATAAACCTTAGGTCATCCACTTGAGGGAAATTTGCTACTGTCCTACAAACCTCTGCACTTGGAGGCCCAACAACATCTACAAGAAGAAGGTTGAGTAGTAGACATCATGAAACGCTTCTGCTTACGGTCTATGAGGGTACGTAGACACACTCTCCCCCTTGTTGCTATGCATTTTCATGGATAGATCATTGTGTGTGCGTAGAATTTTTTTGTTTTCCATGCAACGATTCCCAATAGTGGCATCATGAGCCAGGTCTATACGTAGATGATATGCACGAGTAGAACACAAAGAGTTGTGGGTGGTGATAGTCATACTACTTACCACCGACGTCTTATTTTAAATCGGCGGTATTATGGGATGAAGCGGCCTAGACCAACCTTACATGTCCACGCACATGAGACCGGTTCCACCGACTGACATGCAACTAGTTTTGCATAATGGTGGCTAGCGGGTATCTATTTCTCCTACTTTAGTTGGATGGAATTTGACTACGGCCGGTCCTTAAAGAAGGTTTAAACAGCAAACTTGACGAATCACCGTTGTGGTTTTTGTCGTAGGTAAGAACGGTTCTTGCTAGAAACCCATAGCATCCACATAAAACTTGCAACAACAAAGTAGAGGATGTCTAACTTGTTTTTGCAGGGTATGTTGTTATGTGATATGGTCAAGACATGATGTGATATACGTTATTGTATGAGATGATCATGTTTTGTAATTATCGACAACCAGTAGGAGCCTTATGGTTGTCTCTTTATTGTATGAAATGCAATCGCCATGTAATTGCTTTACTTTATTGCTATGCGTTAGCAATAGTTTTTTTTGCGAGAAAACTTCCGATCTATTCATCTTCAAACATGGCAGTACAATGAATACCAGAAATAATAGAAATTACAACCAAATCCGTAGACCACGTAGCGACGACCACAAGTACTGAAGCGAGCCGAAGGCGCGCCGCCGTTATCGCCCCTCCATCGTCGGAATCAGGCACAACTTGTTGTAGTAGACAGTCAGGAAGTCGTCGTGCTAAGGCCTCGTAGGACCAGCGCACCAGAACAGCAACCGCCGCAGATGAAGAATAACGTAGATCGGAAGGATCCAATCCGAAGACACACGAACATAGATGAACAACAATGAGATACGAGAAAATCCACCAAAGATAGATCTGCCGGAGACACACCTCCACACACCCACCAATGGTGCTAGACGCACCACCAGAACAGAGGCTAGGCGGGGAGACCTTTATTCCATCTTCAGGGAGCTGCCACCGTCTTGTCTTCCTGAGCAGGACACAAGCCCTAGCAAAACTGAAAGAAACGACTAAAAATGGAGCCCTCCCGTCGGCCCTTGCCGAGATCCACCGCGCTCCCATGGCCCTAGGGCCACCAGAGAGGAGGCGGACCTGCGGCAGCACCGACGGGAGGAAAAAACCCTAGCTTTTGTGGAGGAGGAGGAGGTGGCGGCTAGGGTTTTGTCTTCAGTCTTGTATCCTGTATTCGAGTGCGTTAGCAATAGTTGGCGAGACGACCACGAAGCATCGATGGAGATCAAGGTGTCGAGCTGGTGACGATGGATATCATGACGATGCTTTGGAGATGGAGATCAAAAGCACGAGATGATAATGGCCATATCATGTCACATATTTTGATTGCATGTGATGTTTATCTTTTATGCATCTTATTTTGCTTAGAACGGCGGTAGCATTATAAGATGATCTCTTCACTAAATTTCAAAGTAAATGTGTTCTCCCTGAGTATGCACCGTTGCTACAGTTCTCGTCTCGAGACACCACGTGATGATCGTGTGTGATAGACTCTACGTTCACATACAACGGGTGCAAGACAATTTTGCACATGCGAAATACTTGGGTTAAAATTGAAGAGCCTGCATGTACATACATGGCCTCAGAACACTGGAGACTGAGGTCGAACATGAATCATATAACAGATATGATCAATATAGAGATGTTCACAATTGATGACTACCCCATATCATGTGATGATCGGACATGGGTTAGTTCATTTGGATCACGTATCACTTAGATGACTTGAGGGATGTCTATTTAAGTGGGAGTTCTTTAGTAATATGCTTAATTGAACTTAATTTATCATGAACTTAGTCTTATACTTTTGCATATCTATGTTGTAGATCAATAGCTCGCGATATAGCTCCTACTTTTTTTGATATGTTCCTAGAGAAAACTAAGTTGAAAGATGATAGTAGCAATGATGCGGACTGGGTCAGTGATCTGAGGATTATCCTCATTGCTGCACAGAAGAATTATGTCCTTGATGCACCGCTAGGTGACAAACCTATTGTAGGAGTAGATGCAGACATTATGAACGTTTTGCAAGCTCGATATGATGCGTACTTGATAGTTTAGTGCGCCATGCTTTACGGCTTAGAACCGGGACTTTAAAAATGTTTCGAACACCATGGAGCATATGAGATGTTCCAAGAACCGAAATTAGTATTTCAGGCTCATGCCCGTGTCGAGAGGTATGAGACCTCCGACAATTAGTTTGCCTATAAGATGGAGGAGAATAGCTCAGTCATTGAGCAGGTGCTCAGAATGTCTAGGTACTACAATCGCTTGAATCAAGTGGGAGTTAATCTTCCAGATAAGTTAGTGATTGACAGAGTTCTCTAGTCACTATCACCAAGCTACTATAACTTCATGATGAACTATAATATGCAAGGGATGACAAAAACAATTCCCAAGATCTTCGCGATGCTAAAATCGGCAAAGGTAGAAATTAAGAAAGAGCATCAAGTGTTGATGGTTAACAAGACCACTAGTTTCAAGAAAAGGGCAAGGGAAAGAAAGGGAACTTCAAGAAGAATGGAAAGCAAGTTGCCACTCCCGTGAAGAAGCCCAAAGCTGGACCCAAGCCTGAAACTAAGTGCTTCTACTGCAAAGGAAATGGTCACTGGAAGTGGAACTGCCCCAAATACTTGGCGGATAAGAAGGATGGCAAAGTGAACAAAGGTATATTTGATATACATGTTATTGATGTGTATTTTACTAGTGTTCATAGTAACCCCATGGTATTTGATACGGGTTCAGTTGCTAAGATTAGTAACTCGAAACAGGAGTTGCAGAGACTAGTTAAAAGCTAGGTGACGATGTGTGTTGGAAATGATTCCAAGATTGATATGATCACCATCGCACACTCCATCTACCTTCGGGATTAGTGCCGAACCTAAATAAATGTTATTTGGTATTTGTGTTGAGCATGAATATGATTAGATCATGTTTATTGCAATACGGTTATTCATTTAAGTTAAGAGAATAATTGTTATTCTGTTTACATGAATAAAACCTTCTATGGTCATACACCCAATGTGAATGGTTTATTGAATCTCGATCGTAGTGATACACATATTCATAATATTGATGCCAAAAGATGCAAAGTTGATAATGATAGTGCAACATACTTGTGGTAATCGCCATTTAGGTCATATTGGTGTAAAGCGGCGTGAAGAAACTCCATGCAAATGGACTTTTGGAGTCACATGATTATGAATCATTTGATACTTGCGAACCATCCCTCATGGGAAAGACGAAAAAAACTCTGTTCTCTGGAACAATGGAGCGAGCGAATGACTTACTGGAAATAATACATACTGATGTATGCAGTCCGATGAGTGTTGAAGCACACGGCGAGTATCATTTTTTTTCTGACATTCACAGATGATTTGAGTAGGTATGGGTATATCTACTTAATAAAACACAAGTCTGAACCATTTGAGAAGTTCAAAGAATTTCAGAGTGAAGTGAAGAATCATCGTAACAAGCAAATAAAGTTTCTATGATCTGACCGCGGAGGCGAATATTTGATTTACGAGTTTGGCATTCATTTAAAACAATGTGGAATTGTTTCTCAACTCACGCCACCTGGAACGCCATAGCGTAATGGTGTGTCTGAACGTCGTAACCGTACTTTATTGGATATGGTGCATTCTACGATGTCTCTTACCGATTTACCACTATCATTTTGGGGTTATGCATTAGAGACATCTGCATTTACATTAAATAGGGCACCGTCTAAATCTGTTGAGACGACAACGTATGAACTGTGGTTTTGCAAGAAACGTAAGCTGTCGTTTCTTAAAGTTTGGGGATGCGATGCTTATGTCAAAAGGCTTCATCCTAATAAGCTCGAACCCAAATCGATAAGTGCATCTTCATAGGATACCCTAAGGAAACAATTGGGTACACCTTCTACCACAGATCCGAAGGCATGATCTTTGTTGCTAAGAATGGATCCTTTCTAGTGAAGGAGTTTCTCTCGAAATAAGTGAGTGGGAGGAAAGTAGAACTTGATGAGTTAGTTGTACCTTCTCTTGAATTGGAAATTAGTACATCAGAGAAAACTGTTCCCGTGATGCGTACACCAACTAGAGAGGAAGCTAATGATGATAATCATGAAACTTCAGATCAAGTTACTACTGAACTTCGTAGGTCAACCAGAGCATGATCCGCACCAGAATGGTACGTTAATCCTGTCCTGGAAGTCATGTTACTAGACCAAGGCGAACCTACGACCTATAAAGAAGCTATGATGAGCCCAGGTTCCGACAGATGGCTTGGGGCCATGAAATCTGAGATAGGATCCATGTATGAGAACAAAGTGTGGACTTTGGTGGACTTGCTCGATGATCGGCAAGCCATAGAGAATAAATGGATCTTCAAGAAGAAGACTGACACTGATGGTAATGTTACTGTCTATAAATCTCGACTTGTCACAAAAGGTTTTCGACAAGTTCAAGGAGTTGACTATGATGAGACTTTCTCATCCGTAGCGATGCTTAAGTCTGTCCGAATCATGTTAGGAATTGCCGTATTTTATGATTATGAAATCTGGCAAACGGACGTCAAAACTGCATTTCTTAATGGATTTCTTAAAGAAGAGTTGTATTTGATGCAATCAGAAGGTTTTGTCAATCCTAAAGGTGCTGACAAAGTGTGCAAACTCCAGAGATCCATCTATGGACCAGTGCAAGCATCTCGGAGTTGGAATATACGCTTTGATGAGGTGATCAAAGCATATGGTTTGATCTGCACTTATGGTGAAGCCTATATTTACAAGAAAGTGAGTGGGAGCTCAGTAGCATTTCTAATATTATATGTGGATGACATATTGTTGATTGGAAATGATATATAATTTCGAATAGCATAAAAGGATACTTGAATAAGATTTTTTTCAATGAAAAAGACCTCAGTGAAGCTACTTATGTATTAGGCATCAAGATCTATAGAGATAGATCGAGACGCTTAATAGGACTTTCACAAAGCACATACCTTGACAAAGTTTTGAAGAAGTTCAAAATGGATCAGTCAAAGCAAGGGTTCTTACCTGTGTTACAAGGTATGAAGTTGAGTAAGACTCAAAACCCGACCACGGCAGAAGTTAGAGAGAGAATGAAAGTCATTCCGTATGCCTCAGCCATAGGTTCTATAAAGTATGCCATGAGTTTAGCAAGGGGGTACAATAGTGATCCAGGAGTAGATACTGAACATCGGTCAAAATTACCGTTAGTTAACTAAGAGGACTAAGGAAATGTTTCTCGGTTATGGAGGTGGTAAAGAGTTCGTCGTAAAGGGTTACATCAATGCAAGCTTTGACGCCAATTCAGATGACTCTGAGTCTCAATCTGGATACATTTTGGAAGTGGGAGTAATTAGCTAGAGTAGCTCCATACAGAGCTTTGTAGACATAGAAATTTGCAAAAATACATACGAATCTGAATGTGACAGACCCGTTGACTAAACTTCTCTCACAAGCAAAACATGATCACTCCTTAATACTCTTTGGGTGTTAATCACATGGTGATGTGAACTAGATTATTGACTCTAGTAAACTCTTTGGGTTTTGGTCACATGGCGATGTGAACTATGGGTGTTAATCACATGGTGATCTGAACTAGATTATTGACTCTAGTGCAAGTGGGAGACTGAAGGAAATATGCCCTAGAGGCAATAATAAAGTTGTTATTTTATATTTCCTTATTCATGATAAATGTTATTATTCATGCTAGAATTGTATTGATCAGAAACTTAAATACATGTGTGAATACATAAAGAAATACCGTGTCCCTAGTAAGGCTCTATTAGACTAGCTCGTTGACCAAAGATGGTTAAGGTTTCCTAACCATTGACATGAGTTGTCATTCGATAACGGGATCACATCATTAGGAGAATGATGTGATGGACAAGACCCATTCATTAGCTTAGCATAATGATCATTCAGTTTTATTGCTATTGCTTTCTTCATGTCAAATACATATTCCTTCGACTATGAGATTACGCAACTCCCGAATACCAGAGGAATGCCTTGTGTGCTATCAAACGTCACAACATAACTGGGTGATTATAAGGATGCTCTACAGATATCTCCGAAGGTGTTTGTTGAGTTGGCATAGATCGAGATTAGGATTTGTCACTCTGAGTATCAGAGATGTATCTCTGGGCCCTCTCGGTAATACATATCATAGGCTTGCAAGCGAATGACTAACAAATTATTCACGAGGTGATGTATTACAGGACGAGTAAAGAGACTTGCCAGTAATGAGTTGAACTAGGTATAGAGATACCGACAATCAAATCTCGGGCAAGTAACATACTGATGGACAAAGGAAATTACGTATGTTGTCATAACGGTTTGACCGATAAAGATCTTCGTAGAATATGTAGGAGCCAATATGGGCATCCAGGTTACACTATTGCTTATTTACATGAGAGGTTTATCGGTCATGTCTACATAGTTCTCGAACCCATAGGGTCCGCACGCTTAACATTCGTTGACGATATACTGTTATATGAGTTATATGTTTTTGTGACTGAATGTTGTTCAGAGTCCCGGATGAGATCACGGACATGACAAGGAGTCTTGAAATGGTCGAGAGGTAAAGATTGATATATAGGACGATGGTATTTGGAAACCGGAAGTGTTTCTGGACTTACCGGGAAGGAATCGGGTCACCGGAAGGGGTTCCGGGCACCCCTAAGAAGATATGGGCCTTATGGGCCAAAGGAGGGGACAGACTGGCCCACAAGGGGGCTGGTGCGCCCCTCCCTTGTTTGGCCAGCCTGAGGGAAGGAAAAGGGGGAGGACTAGCCCTTCCTGCCTTTCCCTCTCATGGGAGAAAGGAAAGGGGGGGCACCACCCTCCCCTGCCTTTCCCCACACTCCAAATAAGGAAAGGGGGGCGCGGCTCGGGAGGGACCCCAAGTAGGATTCCTCCTACTTGGGCGCCTCCTTTGGCTACTCCTCCCTCCCTCCCACCTATTAATATGTGGGAGCGGGGCACTGATGACCCACAAGTATAGGGGATCTATCGTAGTCCTTTCGATAAGTAAGAGTGTCGAACCCAACGAGGAGCAGAAGGAAATGATAAGCGGTTTTCAGCAAGGTATTCTCTGCAAGTACTTAAATAAGTGGTAACAGATAGTTTTGTGATAAGATAAATTGTAATGAGCAACAAGTAACAAGAGTAAATAAAGTGCAGCAAGGTGGCCCAATCCTTTTTGTAGCAAAGGACAAGCCTGGACAAACTCTTATAATAGGAAAAGTGCTCCCGAGGACACATGGGAATATCATCAAGCTAGTTCTCATCACGTTCATATGATTCGCGTTCGGTACTTTGATAATTTGATATGTGGGTGGACCAGTGCTTGGGTGTTGTTCTTACTTGAACAAGCATCCCACTTATGATTAACCTCTATTGCAAGCATCCGCAGCTACAACAAAAGTATTAAGGTAAACCTAACCATAGCATGAAACATATGGATCCAAATCAGCCCTTACGAAGCAACGCATAAACTAGGGTTTAAGCTTCATCACTCTAGCAACCCATCATCTACTTATTACTTCCCAATGCCTTCCTCTAGGCCCAAATAATGGTGAAGTGTTATGTAGTCGATGTTCACATAACACCACTAGAGGCTAGACAACATACATCTCATCAAAATATCGGACGAATACCAAATTCACATGACTACTAATAGCAAGACTTCTCCCTTGTCCTCAGGAAAAAACATAACTACTTACAAAGCATATTCATGTTCATAATTAGAGGGGTAATAATATGCATAAAGGATCTGAACATATGATCTTCCACCAAATAAACCAACTAGCATCAACTACAAGGAGTAATCAACACTGCTAGCAACCTACTAGCACCAATCCCGGACTTGGAGACAAGAATTGGATACAATAGATGAACTAGGGTTTGGAGATGAGATGGTGCTGGTGAAGATGTTGATGGAGATTGCCCTCTCCCGTTGAGAGGAGCGTTGGTGATTATTATGACGATGATTTCCCCCCTCCGAGGGAAGTGTCCCCGGCGAGCAGCTCACGGGAGCCCTAGATTGATTCCGCCAAGGTTCCGCCTCGTGGCGGCGGAGTCTCGTCTGAAAGGTTGCTTAATGTTTTTCTCATTGAAAGACTTCATATAGGAGAAGATGGACGCCGAGAGCCACCAGGGGCCCACGAGGTGAGGCGCGCCCCACCCTCGTGAGTAGGGTGTGGGCCCCCGGCCTTCATCTTTGGCGACGATTTTTCTTTATTTATTTTAAGATATTCCGTGGAGTTTCGGGACTTTTGGAGTTCTTGCGAATAGGTCTCCAATATTTGCTCTTTTTCGAGCCCGAATTCCAAATTCAAGCATTCTCCCTCTTCATGTAAACCTTGTAAAATAAGATAGAATAGCCATAAGTATTGTAACATAACGTGAAATAACAGCCCATAATGCAATAAATATCGATATAAAAGCATGATGCAAAATGGACGTATCAACTCCCCAAGCTTAGACCTTGCTTGTCCTCAAGCGAAAAGCCGATAACAATAAATATGTCCTCATGTTTAGAGGTAGAGGCGTCGATAAATATAAAATACGGACATGAAGGCATCATGATTATTCTCATAACAGCAACATATATAGATTTTGTCATATGATTACTTATGTTCAAGTGATGATCTTTTCACAATGCAAAGGTATGAATCAGAAACCTTATTGAGCACCAACAAATTATAACCTCAGTCATTGAAGCAATTGCAATTTATCATAACATCAGAAAGAGTCTATGTTAGAGCTTAAAAGCAAGTCCACATACTCAACTATCACTTAGTCATTCATATTTGCTAATGATCACGCAATACTTGTGGTTACCGAAGTTTTAATCGGACACACGAGAAAGATAAGGGCTTATAGTTTTGCCCCACAACCTTTTACCTCAAGGGTAATGTTAACAATAATAATTCATGCTCCCTACATCCGATTAGATATATATATATATATATATATATATATATATATATATATAGATATATCATGTTCTTTCCAACATGCTGGGCTTGCCAAAGGATAAAATGAAAAAGGAAAGGTGAAGATCACCGTGACTCTTGCATAAGGTAGAGGAAAATAATAAAATATAGGCCCTTCACGGAGGGAAGCAGAGGTTGCCATGCGCTTTTAGGGTTGATGCACAAAATCTTAATGCAAAAGAACGTCACTTTATATTGCCCCTTGTATGTGGACCTTTATTATGCGGTTAAATCGCTTTTATTACTTCCACAACAAGTTCGTACAAAGCTTATTTTCTCTGCACTAATAAGTCATGCATATTTAGAGAGCAATTTTATTGCTTGCACCGATGACAACTTACTTGAAGGATCTTACTCAATCCATAGGTAGATATGGTGGACTCTCATGGCTAAACTAGTTTAAGGGTATTTGGAAGCACAAGTAGTATCTCTACTTGGTGCTTTGAGAATTTGGCTAGCATGAGGGGAAAGGCAAGCTCAACATGTTAGAGGATCCATGACAACATACTTTATCTCAGATATAAGAAAACATAACTCATTATGTTGTCTTCCTTGTCCAACATCAACTCTTTAGCATGTCATATTTTAATGAGTGCTCCCAGTCATAAAAGATGTCAATGATAATATATCTATATGTGAAACCTCTCTTTCCTTATTACTTCCTATTAATTGCAACGATGACCAAAGCTATATTTGCCAATTCCCAACAACTTCTAATCATCATACTCTTTCTATGTGAAGTCATTACTCTCAATAAGATCAATATGAACTCTTTGTTTCTTTTTATTCTTTTTCTTCCTTCTATTCTTTTGTTCACCCAAGATCATGGCAAAATAATCAAGCCCTTGACTCAACACTAATATTTATTATATATATAGCTCACGGACTCGATTACATAGAGGGACCATAAAGCAAAACTCAAAACTAGATCATGCCATAAACTTTATTATACTAGATCAAGATACTACTAATAGGATCGAACTAAGAAAAACGGTAAAGATAGGAGTTGTGATGGTGATACGATACCGAGGCACCTCCCCCAAGCTTGGCAGTTGCCAAGGGGAGTGCCCATACCCATGTGATTATGTCTCCTTCTTTGTTGTTGAAGGTGGTGGAGTTGTTGATGATGCAGGCTTGTCTTCCACCTTCCATGGCATAGGCTCACCATCATAGAAGGATGATCGAGTCTCCGGAATCCTCAAATCTGCAGCCAAACTCATCCTTTTGAATCTATATTCATACTCACAGTTTTGATTATGCAGATCATAGATTTGGGCTTGGAGGTGCTCGATCTTCTCATGTAGCTTGAAGATGGCCTCCTCGGTGTTCTTGGCATCCGACTCAGAGTTGTTGGTGAACTCCATGAGCATCTTGTGGCTAGTGTTAATTCCACGCTCCACCATCCCCGGCACTTGAAAACTTGTTGCTCCATTGCTTGAGCCTCTCCTCCACGCTTCCGGTTCCTTTGGTCCCTCAACATCATGGATGTGCAGCAACCCATCACGCATCTCAATGGTTTGAGGGTGTCGCGGCACCTCCATGAGGTAAGTGTTGATCACCTTCTCGAAGAACTTGTCATTGGAAGCACTTGGGGACGTCATGATGATCTAGATCTGCTAGAAAAACAGCTCGAAACAAGAACAGGAGAGATTTGCGTGATACGGAAGTCAAAACCTTTGGGAGAATATATAATGAATTTTTACCGACCAAAATACGTATCGTGCAAGAAAACGGAGTCCGGAGGGCACACGAGGTGCTCACGAGGTAGGGGGGCGCGCCCAGGGGGGTAGGGCGCCCACCACCCTCGTGGGGCCCTCGTGTCCTTCGATCGCTACTTATTTTTCTATTTTTCTAAATATTCCAAAACAGAGAAATATTGCCTTAAAAATTGTTTTGGAGTTGGTTTACTTACCGCATTCACGCACCTATTCCTTTTCGTGAGTCCTAAACGGTCCGGAAAGTGTCCTTATGTATTCCTCCGGTTACGGTTTCAATAATATTGGTTTCAACATTTATGGGATTACCTGAGATATAGTGTTTGATCCTTTGACCGTTTACCACCTTCGGATTTGTGCCTTCCAAGTTGTTGATTTTTATGGCACCGGAACGATAGACCTCCTCGATAATATAGGGACCTTCCCATTTAGAGAGAAGTTTTCCTGCAAAAAATCTTAAACGAGAGTTGTATATCAATACATAATCACCTACATTAAACTCACGCTTTTGTATCCTTTTGTCATGCCATCTTTTAACTTTTTCTTTAAACAACTTGGCATTTTCATAAGCTTGGGTTCTCCATTCGTCAAGTGAGCTAATATCAAATAACCTCTTCTCACCTAAGAAGTTTGAAATCATAGTTGAGCTCTTTAATAGCCCAATATGCCTTATGTTCTAGTTCGAGAGGTAAGTGACATGCTTTTCCATAAACCATTTTATACGGAGACATACCCATAGGATTCTTATATGCAGTTCTATAGGCCCATAATGCATCATCAAGTTTCTTGGACCAATTCTTTCTAGACCTATTAACAGTCTTTTGCAAAATTAATTTGCGCTCTCTATTGCTCAATTCTACTTGACCACTAGACTGTGGGTGATAAGGAGATGCAATTCTATGATTAACATCATATTTAGCAAGCATTTTACGGAAAAGCACCATGAATAAAGTGTGAACCACCATCAGTCATTAAATATCTAGGGACTCCAAACCTCGGAAAAATAACTTCCTTAAGCATTTTAATAGAGGTTTTATGATCAACACTACTAGTTGGAATAGCTTCTACCCACTTAGTAACGTAATCAACAAAGAACTAGAATATGTGTATATCCATTAGAGGCGTGAAAAGGTCCCATATAATCAAAGCCCCAAACATCAAATGGTTCAATAACGAGTGAATAATTCATAGGCATTTCTTGACGTCTACTAATATTACAAATTCTTTGACATTCATCGCAAGACAAAACAAACTTACGGGCATCCTTGAAGAGAGTAGGCCAATAAAAAACGGATTGCAATACCTTATGTGCAGTTCTATATCCAGCGTGGTGTCCTCCATAAGCTTCGGAATGACACTTGCGTAGGATCTGTTCCTGTTCATGCTCAGGTACACAACATCTAATAACACCATCTACTCCTTCTTTATAAAGATGTGGGTCATCCCAAAAGTAATGTCGCAAATCATAGAAAAACTTTTTCTTTTGTTGATATGTGAAGCTAGGTGGTATAAATTTAGCAACAATATAATTAGCATAATCGGCATACCATGGAGTGCTACGAGAAGTGCTTATGACATTTAATTGTTCATCAGGAAAGCTATCATCAATAGGTAGTGGGTCATCAAGAACATTCTCTAACCTAGATAAGTTGTCTGCAACGGGGTTCTCAGCTCCTTTTCTATCAAAAATATGCAAATGAAATTCTTGCAGCAAGAGAACCCATCTAATAAGTCTAGGTTTTGCATCTTTCTTTTCCATAAGATATTTAATAGCAGCATGATCAGTGTGAATAGTTACTTTAGAATCAACAATATAGGGTCTGAATTTATCACAAGCAAATACAACTGCTAAGAGTTCCTTTTCGGTAGTAGCATAATTTCTTTGAGCATTGTCTAGAGTCTTACTAGCATAATGGATAACATTTAATTTCTTACCAACTCTTTGCCCTAGAACAGCACCTACAGCATAATCACTAGCATCACACATAATTTCAAAGGGTAATTTCCAATCAGTGGTGAACAACAAAAGTAGACTAATGCTTTCTTAAGTATTTCAAATGTTTCTACACAATCATCATCAAAGACAAATGGTACATCTTTTTGTAATAAATTAGTCAGAGGTCGAGAAATTTTTGAGAAGTCCTTAATGAACCTCCTATAAAATCCGGCGTGACCAAGGAAACTTCTTATACCTTTGATGTCCTTGGGACATGGCATCTTTTCAATAGCATCAACCTTGGCTTTATCAACTTCCATACCTCTTTTAGAAACTTTGTGCCCCAAGAAAATACCTTCATTAACCATAAAGTGGCACTTTTTCCAATTCAAGACAAGATTAGTTTCTTCACATCTCTCAAGAAACTTCGATCAAGATTGCTCAAGCAATCATCAAAAGAGGAACCATAGACGAGAAAAGTCATCCATGAAAACCTCACAAATCTTTTCACAAAAGTCGAGAATATAGCCATCATGCATCTTTGAAAGGTAGCAGTGCATTACATAAACCAAAAGGCATACGCCTATAAGCAAAAGTACCAAAAGGGCATGTAAAAGTAGTCTTTGATTGATCTTTAGCCGACCACGGTATTTGAGAGAAACCAGAATAACCATCTAGAAAGCAATAATGTGTATGTTTGCATAATCTTTCTAGCATTTGATCAATAAAAGGCAAGGGTAATGATCTTTCTTAGTAGCCTTATTTAATTTATGCGAAATCAATTACCATCCTATAACCTGTAATAATTCTTTATGGATCAATTCATCTTTATCATTAGGGACAACAGTAATACCTCCCTTCTTAGGGACACAATGGACATGACTTACCCACTGACTATCAGCAACGGGATAAATTATACCTGCCTCCAGAAGCTTGAGTATTTATTTCCTTACCACTTCTTTCATTTTAGGATTCAAACGTTGTTGAGGATTACGAACTGGTTTGGCATCCTCTTCCAAATTTATTTTATGTTGACATAGAGTGGGACTAATGCCCTTAAGATCATCAATAGTATATCCAATAGCGGCACGGTGCTTCTTCAGAGTTTTCAATAATCTTTCTTCTTCATGCTCTGAAAGGTTAGCACTAATAATAAGAGGATATATTTTCTTTTCATCAAGATAAGCATATTTAAGATTATCAGGCAACGGTTTAAGCTCAAACACGGGATCACCCTTGGGTGGAGGGGATCCCCTAGGATTTCAACAGGTAAATTGTGTTGCAGAATAGGTTCTTGTTTAAAGAATACTTCATCTATTTCCCTTCTTTCATTCATAAACATATCATTTTCATGGTCTAGCAAATAATGTTCTAAAGGATCACTAGGAGGCACGACAATAGAAGCAAGACCAATAATTTCATCCTTACTAGGCAATTCTTCCTCACGATGTTGTTTACTAAATTTAGAGAAATTAAACTCATGAACCATATCATCCAAGCCAATAGTAACAACATTCTTTTCAAGTGTATCTTAGCATTAACAGTATTCAAGAAGGGTCTACCAAATATAATGGGACAAAAGCTATCTTGTGGGGAACCAAGAACAAGAAAATCAGCAGGATATTTAGTTTTCCCACACAAGACTTCAACATCTCTAACAATTCCCATTGCGTATATAGTATCTCTATTGGCAAGTTTAATTGTAACATCAATATCTTCTAACTCAGCAGGTGCAATATCATGCATAATTTCTTTATATAAGTCAATGGGTATAACACTAGCACTAGCACCCATATCACATAAGCCATGATAACAATGATCTCCTATTTTAATAGAAATAACAGGCACGCCTACCACGGGTCTATGTTTATCTTTAGCACAAGGTTTAGCAATTATAGCAGTTTCACCACATAATTGAATAACATGCCCATCAATATTATCAAACAAGAGATCTTTAACAATAGCAGTATTAGGTTCTACTTTGACTTGCTCAGGAGGTGTATAAGTTCTAATATTGCTTTTTACGAACAACAGTTGAAGCTTCAACATGATCCTTTACTCTAACGGGGAAAGGTGGGTTCTCAACATAAGAAGTAGGAACAATAGGATCATTATAAGTGACAGTCTTTTCTTCAACTTTAATAGGTGCAGCTACTTTTACTTCTATGGGAGGATGATATTTAAACCACTTCTCCTTAGGGAGATCAACATAAGTAGCAAAAGATTCACGTAAAGAAGCTACTATCTCGAGTCAAGTCCATATTTAGTGCTAAACTTACGGAAAATATCGGTATCCATAAAAGATTTAACACAATCAAACTTAGGCGTCATACGACTCCTTACCTTCGTCGAGGTCCCGATCTTCAGAGTTGCGTTTAATTCTATCCAATAAATTCCATTTAAATTCAATAGTCTTCATCATAAAAGAGCCAAAGACAAGAAGTATCGAGCATGGTGCGATTGTTATCGTAAAGTCGAGCATAAAAATTCAAGAATTGTCACTCTTGAGAGCTCATGATTGGGGCATGAATATAACATTGATTTAAGCCTCCCCCAAGCTTTAGCGATGCTTTCTCCTTCGCGAGGCCAAAAATTATATATATAATTGCGATCACGATGAACAAGATGCATAGGGTAATACTTTTCATGAAATTCCAATTTCAATCTTTTATAGTTCCATGATCTCGTATCATCATATAGCCTATACCATGTCAATGCGTCTTCCTTCAAAGATAAAGGGAAGACCTTCTTCTTAACAACATCATCGGGTATACCTGCAAGCTTAAATAATCCACAAACTTCATCCACATAGAGTAGATGTTCATCAGATGCTTTGTTCCATCTCCGTAAAAGTATTAGCCAAAGCAGTTTTTCCATCATACCAAGGAACTTCAAAAGGAGTTTCATTTTCAATAGGTTCAGTAGGTTGAGGAGCAACTCTTTGCTCTCTTTGACGGGGTGAAGATACCCGAACAAGCCCCTCGGAGAATTACTTTCCATAGTAACAAGTGACGAAAATTTCAGCACACTATATAAATTTTTCCTTACCAAATTCCACTTACCAAAGGCGCTACACTCCAAACGGCGCTTTAAAAGAGTCTTGATGACCCACAAGTATAGGGGATCTATTGTAGTCCTTTCGATAAGTAAGAGTGTCGAACCCAACGAGGAGCGAAGGAAATGATAAGCGGTTTTCAGCAAGGTATTCTCTGCAAGTACTGAAATAAGTGGTAACAGATAGTTTTGTGATAAGATAAATTGTAACGAGCAACAAATAACAAGAGTAAATAAAGTGCAGCAAGGTGGCCCAATACTTTTTGTATCAAAGGACAAGCTGGAACAAACTCTTATAATAGGAAAAGCGCTCCCGAGGACACATGGGAATATCGTCAAGCTAGTTTTCATCACGTTCATATGATTCGCGTTCGGTACTTTGATAATTCGATATGTGGGTGGACCGGTGCTTGGGTGCTGTTCTTACTTGAACAAGCATCCCAATTATGATTAACCTCTATTGCAAGCATCCGCAACTACAACAAAAGTATTAAGGTAAACCTAACCATAGCATGAAACATATGGATCCAAATCAGCCCCTTACGAAGCAACGCATAAACTAGGGTTTAAGCTTCTGTCACTCTAGCAACCCATCATCTACTTATTACTTCCCAATGCCTTCCTCTAGGCCCAAATAATAGTGAAGTATTGTGTAGTCGACATTCACATAACACCACTAGAGGCTAGACAACATACATCTCATCAAAATATCGAATGAATACCAAATTCACATGACTACTAATAGTAAGACTTCTCCCTTGTCCTCGGGAACAAACGTAACTACTCACAAAGCATATTCATGTTCATAATCATAGGGGTAATAATATGCATAAAGGATCTGAACATATGATCTTCCACCAAATAAACCAACTAGCATCAACTACAAGGAGTAATCAACACTAGTAGCAACCTACTAGCACCAATCCGGACTTGGAGACAAGAATTGGATACAAGAGATGAACTAGGGTTTGGAGATGAGATGGTGCTGGTGAAGATGTTGATGGAGATTGCCCTCTCCCGATGAGAGGAGCGTTGGTGATGATGATGACGATGATTTCCCCCTCCCGGAGGGAAGTGTCTCCGGCAGAACAGCTCCGCCGGAGCCCTCGATTGATTCCGCCAAGGTTCCGCCTCGTGGCGGTGGAGTCTCGTCCCGAAAGGTTGCTTAATGTTTTTTTCTCATCGAAAGACTTCATATAGGAGAAGATGGAGTCAGAGAGCCACCAGGGGGCCCACGAGGTAGGGGGGCGCCTGGGCGCGCCCACCCTCGTGAGTGGTGGTGTGGGCCCCGGCCTTCATCTTTGGCGAGGATTTTTCTATATTTATTTTAAGATATTCCATGGAGTTTCAGGACTTTTGGAGTTGCAGAATAGGTCTCCAATATTTGCTCCTTTTCCAGAATTCAATTCCTACATTCTCCCTCTTCATGTAAACCTTGTAAAATAAGAGAGAATAGCCATAAGTATTGTGACATAACGTGAAATAACAGTCCATAATGCAATAAATATCGATATAAAAGCATGATGCAAAATGAACGTATCAGACAACAAGCACACAACAGACAATTGCCTAGCCATGTGCGGTGCCCCCTCCACCGTTTACACCCCTAGTTATATTTTCGTAGTGCTTAGGCGAAGCCCTGTGGAGATCACTTCACCATCACCCTCACCATGCCGTCATGCTGACGGAACTCATCTACTACCTCTACGTCTTGCTGGATCAAGAAGGCGAGGGACGTCACCGAGCTGTACATGTGCAGAACGCGAAGGTGCCGTGCGTTCGGTACTTGATCGGTTCAAGCATGAAGAAATTCGACTACATCAACTGTGTTGTGAAACGCTTCTGCTTACGATCTACGAGGGTACATAGACACACTCTCCCCCTCGTTGCTATGCATCTTCATGGATAGATCATTGTGTGTGCGTAGGATTTTTTTTGTTTTCCATGCAACGATTCCCAACAAGACTTCTGCCACGCACGCCACCATCATAGTCTCCCCCTAGAGGGTTACAGCTCATGATAATTAAGGGTTTCCCCATGGATGCGGCCTATATAAGGATTGTCCTAATTCTCCGGACAATTACAAAGACTAGGAGCAATAGGCTTTTACTGTCACCTCGAATTACCTTCACGTCCTAAACCTTTGCAACGATAGTGATATACTTCGTGTCCATAAGGCGCAAATGCTGAGTGGGGCCCCGTCACAACATTCACGAAGTTATTAAACTAAGCATTCAAAAGGGGGTCTCATATCCACATTAGCGTTTCAGATCCTACACATACCAAGGTTTGTCCATATCCCCGAGAACTAGGGGTCTACTCACACATGAGGACGACAAACATCATATCAACGGTGATGGAATACATGGATGAATGATTCAAATCATATACCAAAGGATCCACTAGGGTTCTTGATGTTGTAGATGATAAGGATGTGGATGATGATGATGATGAAGTAGATCATGATGACGGTGGTGATGACGTTGTCCCCTTCCACGGTGAGAAGGATCCCCTCCTTCTCCTTACTAACCCCCCTTCAGATGAACTCTGGAGGCTAGGATTCTGTCTTATGGATGAGTTTCTGGTGTCTCTGGGCGTCTCCTCCATGATCCGACTCGACGAGATGGAAATAGTTGATCTGGCGGTGGCAGCAGCGTGCCTTATGACTGCTCATACAAGTGCTCGCGGTCGTATGGAACACCGTCTTTTGCTCCAGAAGCGCGACAACGCCTGTTCCTTTGGCCTCCTTGCTTGATTCTTTTATGCAAAGTGATTATCACCTTAAATACGTGATTCCACTACCATTTTTTGGGATTTTCTCCTTTAAATGATAATTGATTTGAAAGACGTCACCTGAGGGATTATCAACAAAAAGAGGTGCACGAATGCAGTAAAATTCCACAAAGCCTACCATGTAGGCACAAAATTCATACCAAAACTATCACATAAATTGGACTCATTAATTCCCCCAAGCTTAAGTCTTGCTTGTCCCCGAGCAAGTACCATGGCTTCTAGAAACAAGGTCAACCTTGTGTTTATGAGATACAGATATGCAAAAGGCATGAGTCCATCACGGTTTTAGATGAATCGTTTAAGATAAAAGATTTTTAACAAATGATAACTCATATTCACTAAGGTAATGATCTTGCAGGCATCCACACTCTGTCACTCAATTTTGTTGTGGACATGTAACAACTTCATATCCTAGTTCATCGCTGTTTCAACCGGGCAAGCATTTATTCTTTTTATCTTATTATTTTCAAGTCTGTCATGCATATGACCATCTATGGGATCATGGCAATCCCATTGCGGTTCAACTGGAGGGATCGATGAGCACAAAGAGCAGAATTAGTAGAAAACGCACAAGGTTTACCTTGGTTTGGGCTGCTGTGTGATGACCCACAAGTATAGGGGATCAATTGTAGCTCTTTTCAATCAGTAAGAGTGTCGAACCCAACGAGGAGCAGAAGGAAATGACAAGTGGTTTTCAGCGAGGTAATGTCTGCAAGCGCTGAAATTGTAAGTAGCGGAGTAGTTTGATAGCAAGACAATTTGTAACGAGCAAGTAATGATAGTAGTAACAAAAGTGCAGCAAGGTAGCCCAATCATTTTGAGGCAAAGGACAGGTCAAAACGGTCTCTTATGATAAGCAAAGCATTCTTGAGGGTACACGGGAATTTCATCTAGTCACTTTCACCATGTTGGTTCGATTTGTGTTCGCTACATTGATAATTTGATATGTGGGTGGACCGGTGCTTAGGTACTGTTCTTACTTGAACAAACCTCCTACTAATGATTAACCCCCCACCCCCCGCAAGCATTGACAACTAAAATAAAAGTATTAAGAATACATTCTAACCACAGCATTAAACTTTTGGATCCAATCGGTCCCTTACGGAATAAGCGCATAAACCGGGTTTAAGCTCATCACTCTCAAGAACCCATCATCTAATTGCTACTCCGCAATCCATTCCCTTAGGCCCAAATATGATGAAGTGCCATGTAGTCGGCGTTCACATGACACCACTAAGGGAATCACAACATACATACTATCAAAATATCGAACACATATCAAATTCACATGATTACTTGCAACATGATTTCTCCCGTGACCTCAAGAACAAAAGTAACTACTCACAAATGATAACCATGCTCAAGATCAGAGGGGTATTAAATAGCATATTGGATCTGAACATATAATCTTCCACCAAATAAACCATATAGTAATCAACTACAAGATGTAATCAACACAACTAGTCACCCACAAGCACCAATCTATAGTTCCGGTAACAAGATTGAACACAAGATATGAACTAGGGTTTGAGATGAGATGGTGTTGTTGAAGATGTTTATGGAGATTGCCCTCCCCAAGATGGAAGAGTTGTTGGTGATGATGATGATGATGATGATTTCCCCCTCCGGGAGGGAAGTTCCCTCGGCGGAATCGCTCCGCCGGAAGGCAAAAGTGCTCCTACCCTCCGCCTCGAGACGGCGACGCTCCGTCCCGAAAGTCCCCCCCTTATTTTTTCTAGGTCAAAATGACCTATATACCAGAAGATGGACACCGGAGGTGGGCCTGGGTGAGCACAACCCACTGTATGGCGCTGGCTGCTGGGCGCGCCAGTGGGTTGTGCCCACCTAGTGGCCCCCTCTGGTAGTTATTTGCTCCAATATTCTTAAAATATTCTATAAAAAATCTTCGTGAAGTTTCAGCTTGTTTGGAGTTGTGCAGAATAGGTGGCCTGACATATCTTTTCCAGGTCCAGATTTCCAGCTGCCGGAATTCTCCCTCTTTGTGTGTACCTTGCATATTATGAGAGAAAAGGCATTAGAATTACTCCAAAAAGCATTATTATGGATAAAAACATCATAAATAACAGTAGGAAAACATGATGCAAAATGGACGTATCAACTCCCCGAAGCTTAGACCTCACTTGTCCTCAAGCGAAAACCGAAATCAAAAAACATGTCCACATGCTTTGAGAGAGAGGTGTCGATAAAAAGAAGATATGGACATAGAAGCATCATGTTCATTATTATAACAACAACAAAATTAAACATAAGGCTTTTATCATAGAACTTTTATCATATACTTCTCATGAATAAGTAACAGTTCATCACAATCGAAGTATAAAGCAAAAACTCTATTAAAAAGCAACAAACTATTTTCTTTGTCAACTTTACAACTACAATTCATCATCTTTTCAGGAAGGTTCACGTATCGGAGCCTTTAGGAATGTCCACATACTCAACCATCATATAGTCTTCTATGATTGCTAACACTCACCGCATACACATGAGCAAAACGTTTCAACCAGACACATAGAAAGATAGGGGCTTATAGTTTCGCCTCCCAACGTATTCACCTCAAGGGTGATGTCAACAATAATAACTCATGCCACCCATATTCAACTAGACATATGTGCCTAGACCTTTCCTCACCACATGATGCTTGCCAAAGGAGAAAATAAAAAGGAATAGAGAGAAAACTTTGACTCTTTGCATAAAAGTAAATACATAAAAGTAAAAGATAGTCCCTTCGCAGAGGGAAGCAGAGGTTGCCATGCGCTTATTTGTTTGTATGCTCAACCCCTTAGTGCAAAAGAACATCACGTTCCATTGCCCCTTGTGATAGCGATCATTATTATGCAGTCTGTCGCTTTTATTCTTCACCATCACAAGTTCGTGCAAGGCTCTCTCTTACACTAAATGATCTCACACATTTAGAAGCAATTTTTATTGCCTTTTTTCACCGATGACAACTTACTTGAGGGATCTTTCTCAATCCCTAGGTCGGTATGGTGGACATTTGAAAATAAGATTTGGGTTTAAGGGTTTTTGGATGCACTACTAGTATCTCTACTTAGTGCGGAATTTTTGGCTAGCAAAGATAGGGGGCAAGCACCACATGTTAAAGTATATATGACAATATGACTTCTATGTGAATATGAACAAATATAAATCATTAAGTTGTCTTCTTTGTCCAACATCAACAATTTTGGCATATAATATTTTGATGGGGGCTCACAATCACAAAAGATTTCTAGGATAGTGTATTTATATGTGAATATTCTCTTCCCTTATTAATTCTTTCACGAGTTGCATCATTGACTAATGCTATGTTTGCAATCTCTAATAAAATTTTCTACTTACACTTTTCCTTATGTGGTGCCATCACCAACCATAAGATTAGTATATGATCTTCTTGATTTATTTCCTTTCCTTTGTTTATTTTGTTTCCTTTTATTTATTTCTTTTGTTTTAATTGCGGCAAGAAAGTAAAGAAAGAAAAAACTCAAACTAAACTTTATTATATATCATGCACATGATTACAAGGATAGATCACTAAGCAAACTCTCAAAGAAGAAAGGGTCGAACTAAACTTATATTCATCTAAAGCAAAATATGGAACTAAAATAGTAAAAGAAAAAAGATAGTGGGAATGATACGATACCGGGGCACCTCCCCCAAGCTTGGCGAAAGCCAAGGGGAGTGCCCATACCCGATACTCAATTCTCTTTTCGTGATGAAGAGGATGGAGGTGGTGGTGATGCAGATGCGATCTTGTCCTCGGGTTTCCATGGCAGCGGTCCACCATCATAAGAGGAAGAGTGAGTCTCGGGGGTCCTGCAATTGGCAGCCAAACTCATACCTTTAAACCTCGCCTCATATTCAAAGACTTGGTTTTGAAGATCATAGATCTGGCTTTGGAGAAAGTTGATTTGCTCGTTGAGGGTGAAGACGATGTCCTTCATGGGCTTGCCATCCACCTTGAGATCACGGGAAAGGTCTGTGATCATGAGTTGATTGGCATTGAGCCCACGATCCACCATCCCCTTGCACCGGAAGACTTCCTGCCCATAGCTTCAAGCCTGCCCTCCATGGTTCCTGCACCCTTGCACTATCAGAGGATGTCGCTAACGCGACACTACGATCAGAGACCCTTCAAGAAACTGTGTGTGATGCAATAATCGCAAACGATGCTGTATGAAAACCGTCAGAAATGATGCAAAACGTTTGCGATGGAGGATGCATCAAACACGGTTCAGATTTTAGTTGTGTGTGCGATTCAGGCCACACAGTTAACCCATTCGAATTGTTTGCAATGAGGCAGAACAACAGAAATAGGCAGCCGTATCAATGTGTGTGCGATATACGACATACAGTTCGCTCCGATGAACCGTTTTCTATTAGGGAGTGCAACATAAATGATTAGCCAGATCAAGGTGTGTGTGATATAGGGCATACGGTTCACTCGGACGAACTGTTTTCGATTAGCGAACGCAAAAGAAATGGTTCAACTTAACAAGATGTGTGTGATATGTGGCAAAAAGTCGAATCGGATGAACTGTTTGCGATGAGAAATTACAACACAGATGGTTAATACAGTTAGTTCATGTGTGATTCTGTGTGTACAAAAAACTTTGAAATATGCAAACTAGTTGCTTGCGGTAGCTAGGAATATCGCACACGATGCGTGGGCCAGTACTCATGTGCGATGATTAGTAAGTTACACATACATTTTCTTATGTTAACACTTGTGTGATAAATAACACATGGCACCGGATACAATATTCGGGTTGTGTGTGTGCTCCACTTAGTCTTCCCGCGCTCCAGCGAATGCTTACCGCGCTCCACATGGATGAATTATAAAATCCACGCCTATACCCTCACCGGTTTCCCACCACCAGCTAACGTCTTGTGCTACCTCTTGAGCATGCGTTAGTTTTCCCTTGAAGAGGAAAGGGTGATGCAGCAAAGTAGCATAAGTATATCCCTCAGTTTTTTTGAGAACCAAGGTATCAATCCAGTAGGAGGCCACACGCAAGTCCCTCGTACCTACACAAACAAATAAGAACCTTGCAACCAACATGATAAAGGGGTTGTCAATCCCTTCACGGCCACTTGAAAAAGTTAGATCTGATAGAGATGATAAGATAATATTTTTGGTATTTTTATGATAAAGATTGAAAGCAAAGATTGCAAAATAAACTGCGACAGAGATAGCTAGTTGACGGGAGAATAATATGATGGAAAATATACCTAGGGGCCATAGGTTTCACTAGTGGCTTATCTCAAGATAGCATAAGTATTACGGTGGGTGAACAAATTACTGTCGAGCAATTGATAGAAAAGTGCATAGTTATGAGAATATCTAGGCATGATCATGTATATAGGCATCACGTCCATGACAAGTAGACCGAAACGATTCTGCATCTACTACTATTACTCCTCACATCGACCGCTATCCAGCATGCATCTAGAGTATTAAGTTCATAAGAACAGAGTAACGCATTAGGCAATATGACATGATGTAGAGGGATAAACTCAAGCAGTATGATATAAACCCCATCTTTTTATCCTCGATGGCAACAATACAATACATGTCGTTTCCCCTTCTGTCACTGGGATCGAGCACCACATGATTGAACCCAAAGCTAAGCACTTCTCCCATTGCAAGAAAGATCAATCTAGTAGGCCAAACCAAACCGATAATTCGAAGAGACTTGAAAAGATAACAAATCATACATAAAAGAATTCAGAGGAGATTCAAATATTGTTCATAGATAATCTTTATCATAAACCCACAATTCATCGGATCTCGACAAACACACTGCAAAAAGAGTTACATCGAATAGATCTCCAAGAAGATCGAGGAGAACTTTGTATTGAGATCCAAAGAGAGAGAAGAGGTCATCTAGCTAATAACTATGGACCCGAAGGTCTGAGGTAAACTACTCACACATCATCGGAGAGGCTATGGTGTTGATGTAGAAGCCCTGCATGATCGATTCCCCCTCTGGCGGAGCGCCGAAAAAGGCCCCAAGATGGGATCTCATGGGTACAGAAGGTTGCGGCAATGGAAATAGGGTTTCGTGGTGCTCCTGGATGTTTTCGGGGTGTATGGGTACATATAGGAGGAAGTAGGTTGATGGAGCTGCGGGGGGCCCACGAGGGTGGGGGCGCGCCTAGGGTGGGAAGGCACGCCTCCCTGCCTCGTGGCCTCCTCGCTTCTTTATTGACGTCCACTCCAAGTCCCCTGGATCACATTTGTTCCAAAAATCACTCTCCCTAAGGTTTCATTCCGTTTGGATTCCGTTTGATATTCCTTTTCTGCGAAACACTGAAATAGGCAAAAAAAACAACAATTTGCACTGGGCCTTGGGTTAGTAGGTTAGTCCCAAAAATAATATAAGTGTATAATAAAGCCCATTAAACATCCAAAATAGATAATATAATAGCATGGAACAATAAAATATTATAGATACGTTGGAGACGTATCAAGCATCCCCAAGCTTAATTCCTGCTCGTCCTCGAGTAGGTAAATGATAAAAATAGAATTTTTAATGTGGAATGCTACCTAGCATATTATTCAATGTAATTTTCTTTATTGTGGCATGAATGTTCAGATCCAAAAGATTCAAGATAAAAGTTTAATATTGACATAAAAATAATAATACTTCAAGCATACTAACTAAGCAATTATGTCTTCTGAAAATAACATGGCCAAAGAAAGTTCATCCCTACAAAATCATATAGTTTGGTCATGCTCCATTTTCGTCACACAAGAATGCTCTCATCATGCACAACCCCGATGACAAGCCAAGCAATTGTTTCATACTTTAGTAATCTCAAACTTTTTTCAACTTTCACGCAATACATGAGCATGAGCCATGGATATAGCACTATGGGTGGAATAGAATATAATGATGGGGGTTATGTGGAGAAGACAAAAAAGGAGAAAGTCTCACATTGAGGCAGCTAATCAATGGGCTAGGGAGATGCCCATCAATTGATGTCAATGCAAGGAGTAGGGATTGCCATGCAACGGATGCACTAGAGCTATAAATGTATGAAAGCTAAACAAAAGAAACTAAGTGGGTGTTGATACGTCTCCAACATATCTATAATTTTTTATTGCTCCATCCTACTTTATCTACTGTTTTGGACTATATTGGGCTTTATTTTCCACTTTTATATTACTTTTGGGACTAACCTATTAACCGGAGGCCCAGCCCAGAATTGTTGTTTTTTTGCCTATTTCAGTGTTTCGAAGAAACGGAATATCAAACGGAGTCCAAACGGAATGAAACCTTCGAACGTGATTTTCTAACCGAACGTGATCCGTGAGACTTGGACCCTACTCCAAGAAGTGCCAAAGGCGGTCACGAGGTGGAGGGCACCCCCAGGCGTGCCCCTACCTCGTGGGCCCCCGACGCCCACCGACGTACTCCTTCCTCCTATATATACCTATGTATCCCCAAACGATCGTAACAGAGCCAAAAACCTAATTCCACCGCCGCAACCTTCAGATCCACGAGATCCCATCTTGGGGCCTGTTAGGAGCTCACGCCGAGGGGCATCCACCACGGAGGGCTTCTACATCAACACCATAGCCCCTCCGATGAAGTGTGAGTAGTTTACTTGAGACCTTGGGTCCATAGCTAGTAGCTAGATGGCTTCTTCTCTCTTTTGGATCTCAATACAATGTTCTTCCCCTCTCTCGTGGAGATCTATTCAATGTAATCTTCTTTTTGCGGTGTGTTTGTTGAGACCGATGAATTGTGGGTTTATGATCCAGTATTATCTATGGAAAATATTTGATCCTTCTCTGAATTCTTTTATGTATGATTGAGTTATCTTTGCAAGTCTCTTCGAATTATCCGTTTGGTTTGGCCAACTAGATTGGTATTTCTTGCAATGCGAGAAGTGCTTAGCTTCGGGTTCAATCTTGTGGTGTCCTTACCCAGGATGTAAAGGGTTGCAAGGCACGTATTGTATTGTTGCCATCGAGGATAACAAGATGGGGTTTTTATCATATTGCATGAATTTATCCCTCTACATCATGTCATCTTGCTTAATGTAGCGACCCGACCTCAGACGGTCAAGCCTCTGTGTTTCTATGCCATCCCTGGATCAGTATGCTGGCACACACAGTACATCAATGTATATATCAAAGTGCAATCACATATATAAATAACGTAAAACTGATATATACCTCATATGTCTCAATGAAACAATCAACGGGTGTGGAGTCCCATCAACGCCATCGGCGGGTTGAGTGTAGACCGTAACTGCACTGCACTCTTACTCGTCGGAAGAAACATATCTGCAACATGATACGTTGCAGTTGCGTAGGTCAAGACATTGAATGTACCGGCAAGATCACAATAAGAGAAAACAGATGTACTATATGCGGTATGGCTTTGTGGCTCGTATGCGAGTTTTGTTTATGTAAAAGCGAATTTATTTTCCCTACATCAAAGGAATAAATGAAGTCTGTACTATGGAGTTTTCTATCATGACATGGTTCCGCCAACCGATGTCTCATAGCCCAAAATCATCATAAGTTGCCCACAATTAAGTTATCAATCCGGTGTTGAGAGTTCCGAGATAGATTCAAGTCCAGATGCTCAAATTGTCCGTGAATCGGGACACGGCTAATCGATTAGGTTTATAACCCTATGCAGAGTTTTGTACACTTTACCCTCAAGATTCGATCCCTCTCTTTACGTTCTCGCACTTCTGGGTGTTTGAGAACAAGATGACCGTATCATGGTCTTCCAAGAGTTCCCCGACCAATCGTCCGATGCTCATCCAATCCTACCGTAGTTCTACATCTGCTAGCACCGCCCCAGCCAGATTCACCACTAAGGTCAACCAAGCCAGAGCCCATAGTGACTTGCGGTTGCATGTAAGCTTCCGGGCATGAAGTATTCTTCCGTCTCTTCGAGTCTGGGTGAAGCTTTCCGCAAGATGTCATGGCGCTTCTCCATGCATCCCGCCATCCACCGGTTTCTCCAGGTGCCCGTCAACCATCCTTCACCCAAAGTAGTGTGTATTGAATTCTTGTCTCGAGTCTTGAAGTCTTGAGGCCTTGAAGATGCAGTCCTTGCAGATGCCATCATGGAGTTGTCGTCATTGACGTAGAGTCCTCCATTCTCACACCACTCCCGAGCACTCATACCAAACCTCGTCTACTATAGCGTAGCACTAAAATAAATAACGTCCCGGGCTTGTAAGAGGGTGATGGGTTCCTACCTCATGCATACTACTCAACTACAAGAATTCAATATCACTCTTTGGAGGGTTGTTGCAAAGATGCCACTAAATGCAATAAAACATAGGTATGAAAGCATGGTCAAAGTGAACTTGCACGGTACGTTGATGAAGATAACAACACTCTCACAAAATTTGATAGAACTATTCGTCACTCTCCAAGAAAATCTATACAAGTCAAACATAGCATTCACATAAGCAATCATTCTAGCAAGCAATACTAACACTCAAAATAACAATTAAAACAAAAAAACTCAATAATAAAACTCCAACAAAGTCCAAAGAAGCTTCAAATAAAACTAGAAAGAAAAACTACTAACGAAAATCTATGACTTTGCTACAAGCATCTAACATAGTTTTGCCCTAAGTAAAAAACTTAACAACAATTAAAACACTAAACTAATAAATTAATAGAAAATAAAATGTAAAATAACTAATTTAACAGAAAGTATTTTTCATAAAACTTTATTTGCAAAAAGAAACAAATAAAAAGCTTTTTTAAAACTCTAACTATGACCTATAGAAGGTTTCATACAAAACTAAGGAAAATAAAATTTTTAAAATAAAAATAAATTTTTCTCCTGTTGTCTAACAAAAACACAACTAATTTTGTCAAAAGTGACAAAAAGAAATAATTTAAAACTAATAAAAACAATAAACAAAAAGCTAAAACAGAACTAATAATAAAACAGTACTGTTTTGCTAAAAACCTAATTTAAATTAACCTAGAAATGAAATACTAAATACTACTGGATAAACAAAGGTCCTAGAGACCAGGAGCAAAAAGAATCGGTCAAAAATAACATTCCTAACTCAAAATAGCTCAAATCTAGTGATTTGAGCAAATTCATACAAACACAAATTTAAACTGCTCAAATGTGAAATAAAATTGAACTAACGGAAACTTCATAAAATTTGTGATCCAAGGCAGTTGGAATCACTCAAAAATACCTCGTAAATAATTAACTATGGATTTTACAAGATTGAAACTATTCTGTTTTAAAAACAGAACGGAAAAAAATAGGTCGGGATTTACTGTAGCAGTTCCGATGATGGGGTTCTGGTGGAGCTCGCGGCGTCCTCCGTGGCCCTCTGGCGTCGGGAAGGGATGGTAGGGGCGCAGAGCGGGCGGAGCGGCTGGTGGGGTCTGTTGGTCGCGGGATGGCCGGAGGTGGCGGACGGGCGGCAATGGTGGCGGTGGTCCGGCGAACTCCGGCGAGGTGGCGCGGCGACGTGGGGTGAGGAGAGGAGGGACTAGGGGGGAAATGGGTGCGGGAGATGGCCATTTATAAGGGGGGCAGGTCGGTTTGGAGGAGGGGGCAAGGGATTTCGCGAATCCCGCGATTCCGGCGATGCTCCGGCGGTGGTTGGAGATCTGGAGCATCTCGTCGGGAGGAAAGAGATGATTCGGTACGGATCGGGCGGATTTGGCCCAAAAAAAACAGTACCTTCCTTTTTTTAATAACTCATGAAGAAGAATCATTTTAGGAAATAAAATGAAAATTAAATATAGGCGTATTATATATCAAAATGATCGTAAAAATAAGCCCAATTTAATGGGATAGTTTGCGAGGGCAAATAAAATACTTTTGAAAAATCATTTTTTAAAATTCAAACAAAAATCAAAATGACTCTCAAAACTCTATGGAAAATTTATTCCAACATTTTTGCGGTGTCATGTTACTCCCTCTCAACACTTTTGTTAAAGTGTTCTTTGTCGAAAAAGTTTTGAATAAAACTCAAATGCCACTTTGAGTTAAAAACAAAATTTAAAATGACAAATTCAAAATGAAATTTTTCTTGACTTCCCACTCTCTTTCATTGAAGAAATCATGAGGATCATTGAGTGGCATGAAGTTTGAAATATTTCCAAATTCAAATATTCCCTCTCAACAAAACTTCAAAAGTTTAAAATTCCAATCAATTTCATAATCGATCACTCAACAATCAATCAAACAATCATATATTTTAATTATTATAATATTTAAAACTTTAGAATTTTGGGATGTTACAAACTACCACACTTAAAATGAATCTCGTCCTCGAGATTCGAAGAGGCTAGCAAGAAAAGGTTAGGGTTTGGAGGTCTTCCAGTAAATCCATCGATCGGAATGGTCTAGTGTGCTACCACACTTAAAAGCGAGTTATGGTTCCAACGGAACTCGTGTACTCCATCCCTTTTGGTTGACAAAGTCGCTCAGGATAACTCTTTCACTGAGGCTCTTTCGGTAGGGGTATAACCTTTTCCTCCAATCTTGGAGTCCTTTCATTCATGGTGAGTTCCTTCCGAGACTGGGTCTTCTGAGCTGACAGGTCTGTCGCCAACCCTAATCAACTATTCGATATTCTCGTGGTGGTCAACAATTAATGGTTTCTCCTGCAGGAAATGGGCCTAGTTTAAATCTCACCGTATAACCTACGATTGGCAACGGTTGCCTGTAAAGGGTTCCATCGTCCTACCATTCTATGGTTTTATGGCTTGACGTGTCGACACTCTTCAAGGTTTTCAAGGCTCTCTGATTTTCCATCAACATATGATAGTTCATGATAGAAGTCTCCGGTATGGGGCCAATCCATCCGCATTTGAACCATTACTAACTATGCGGACATTGAATCACGTATTCTAACACTTGGTCATACTCACAAGCATTGCAGAATTTCCCTTGTCGCATTTAACCGAGTTTGAATAAATCCATGGTTTCTGCAAGCTGAACAAGACATCTAACGTTTCTTCACAACCCTCGGGTTTTCGTATCCTCCTAAAAATGTCGGATGATTAAACTCAGAGTTTTCTTCCGAAATATGTTCCTACAGCAAGAGTGTGCTTGCTTCTTATTAACTCCTGGGCCTGTGGGTTATGGCCCACTTCAACTCTTGTACAAGTTTAACTCATCCTTCCGAGGATTATCATTCCATATTCCAACATTACATCTCCTGTAAATCCAATAGTACTTCTTCCTTCATACCCTTGTGGTGACGATCATACAAAACTCCAACTTATTTTGTCCACTTCCTTCTATGGACCGTCATGAATAACACATTTCTTTCTTCATTGATCCCGTGGCTTTTACGGAGTACTACGACACCAAAAAAATGCACTAGTTTATCCATAAATCCCATTATTTTCATATCAATCTTTTATTACATCCTTAACCATTTTTCGTAAATCCAAATTCCAAAAAGTTTATTACAAATGCTGCCACCCACATGGTTCGGTATGGTCAGACATTACTTCCAACTTTATTCATTTTTTCCTCCTTGAGGATTCTTCAGTCCCACTAGAATTGTGCGACATGCACCTTGCAATCTTCAATCTTTTGTTTCATCGTGGTGGCCTTGAGCTTCATCTACATCATCTCTGCATGCACTTCTCTTAGGTATTCCTGAGTATAACGAAGTCTTGCTTCAAGTATTTCTCCGATCTGGCGTATGGCTTCCATGGCTGCTTCACGAACAGCGTCGAAGAAAGTTGCTTGTGGTACACGTGAGATGAAAAAGTACTGCCCCATCGTCTTTGGGAAAACTCCTTTCATACGGTGGAGGTGTACCTCCACATACCAAAGCTCCACTCCCTTTTTCATGAAGGGGTAGCCTTTGTAGGCTGCATCTCCTTCAAGGTGAATATGCTTCATCATGTCCTTCAGGATCTTCGGGTAATCATGATCACTTGTCAGGGTCATGATCATTTCAGGGCCCTTAAGGAAAGACTCATAAAGGGTTGTCATCTGCATGTGTAGGATAAGAGGGGTGCTCAGAACAAGGAATGTATCTCCATGGGGAAATTGCAATTGTCTCCAGAAAAGTTTGGTGTTCAGTTGTCCATGGGTTAAAGATTTCGGGTGCAGTTGAGACAGAAGAGAAAGCAAATACCTACCCATCAACAAAAGAATCCTAGCTCAAAAGTACCGTTTGTAATGGGCCGTTCTACTATGGTTTCGTTTCTAAGTCATCATTTCTTCTTGTGTTCAATGCTCGGGTGTTTCCATTTCATGATGCTTTTCCCTTTTGATGGACTTATACCATTCTTGCGTAACTTACGTCTCTCAAGGTTGACATAACAAGCCTACGAATATCGCATCTATCCAACCATTCAATAAACACAAAAATAATAGCAACCAAGCATTCATTTATTCAATCAATTCTATAGTATCGCCACCCACATAAGTTGGTATGGTCAGATACTTAAATCGAGAAAGCGTTCATCTTTATTTCTCTCATGGTGGGCTACTACTAAGCTAATTTACCGAGAACTTGATCATTGTCCCCACTGGGGCTTCTTCTGTGTGGACTTGATCTCCTCCAATTTTTCTCGCTAGATTTTCCCTGTCGATGCGGAGTTTCTTGTGACGGCCTGTATGTCCCGAAGTTGTTCCTTGAGCTTACGGATCTCAACGTCCTTGGCATGAGACATGGTCCTGCTGCTTTTCAGCCTCTGACGCATTCTCGGGATCTCGAGGTTCTCCTCCTCCGGGTTGTCTACCTTCGGTCTCGAGTCTCAACTTCTTCTCGTAGTGCTTCATTGTCAAATAGGGCTTCCAGGAGGTCCATCCAAGATTCTTGATGTATTGTTCTAGATCCCGATTGTACACTAACAAACGGGGAGAACTTCATCTTTTGCACTTCCGTCAAGGCAATAGTTGCTCCATCAAACTTCGCCATCCAATCCTTCCAAAGAAGTGTGGGTTTAGTGCAGCACGATGACGATAGCATAAGCGTGCAATAGCATCATGGACGGCAGTGTTGATGCCCATATCACAATCACCATTTATGGTGCCGAAGCTGATGTCTGCAGTCTTGGGGTCTTCTTTACGGCCAAAAACTTGGGTCTTGACTCCCCATGATCTAGACATCCTCTTAGTTGCCTTGATCTTAGGTATCGGTAACTTCAGCAGCCTGACTAGCTCCACAAGGAAGGGGCCTCCAAGAACCTTCTCGTAGTGTTCTCTTTTGTTCGTAATGTAGCTCTCCATCTATAGTTTGAAATAAGGAAGGTTCAGTAAAAGGAATCGTGTTACGAGAGTAGTAACAAAAACAAAGGTCGTTCCTGTTGGGGTCTTCATATTACTAAGTCTTTTCCTAGGGTCACGTCCTACAGTCAACATGTGCTCTGATACCATATCTGTAGCGACCCGACCTCAGACGGTCAAGCCTCTGTGTTTCTATGCCATCCTCGGATCAAGATGTCGGCACACACAAGACATCAATGTATATATCAAAGTGCAATCACATGTATAAATAACGTAAAACTGATATATACCTCATATGTCTCAGGGGAAACAATCAACGGGTGTGGAGTCCCATCAACGCCATCGGCAGGTTGAGTGTAGACCGTAACCCTGCACTGCATTTTACTCGTCGGAAGAAACATATACGCAACATGATACGTTGCAGCCATGTAGGTCGATTCATTGAATGTACCGGCAAGATCACAATAAAAAGAACAGATGATAAAACTATACTATATGCAATATGGCTTTGTGGCTCGTATGCAGGGTTTTTATGTAAAAAGCTGGTTTAATTTTCCCTACATCAAAGGAATAAAATGAAGTCTGTACTATGGAGTTTTCTATCATGACATGGTTCCGCCAACCGATGTCTCATAGCCCAAAATCATCATAAGTTGCCCACAATTAAGTTATCAATCCGGTGTTGAGAGTTCCGAGATAGATTCAAGTCCAGATGCTCAAATTGTCCGTAACCGGGGACACGGCTAATCGGTTAGGTTTTTAACCCTCTGCAGAGGTTTGTACACTTTACCCGCAAGATTCGATCCCTCTCTTTACGTTCTCGCACTTCGTGGTGTTTGAGAACAAGATGACCAAACATGGTCTTCCAAGAGTTCCCATGACCACTGTCCGATGCTCATCCAATCCTACCGTAGTTCTACATCTGCAAGCACCGTCCCAGCCAGAATCACCACTAAGGTCAACCAGGCCAGAGCCCATAGTGACTTGCAGATGAACAGGTAAGCTTCCGTGCATGAAGTATTTTTCCGTCTCTTTGAGTCCAGGTGAAGCTTTCCGCAAGATGTCATGGCGCTTCTCCATGCATCCTCGCCATCTACTGGTTTCTCCAGGTGCCCACAACCATCCTTCACCCAAAGAGTGTGTATTGAATTCTTGTCTCGAGTCTTGAAGTCTTGAGGCCTTGAAGATGCACGATTGCAGATGCCATCATGGAGTTGTCGTCATTGGCGAGAGTCCTCCATTCTCACACCACTCCCGAGCACTCATACCAAACCTGCGTCTACTATAGCGTAGCACTAAAATAAATAACGTCCGGGCTTGTAAGAGGGTGATGGGTTCCTACCTCATGCATACTACTCAACTACAAGAATTCAATATCACTACTTTGGAGGGTTGTTGCAAAGATGCCACTAAATGCAATAAAACATAGTTATGAAAGCATGGTCAAAGTGAACTTGCATGGTACGTTGATGAAGATAACAACACTCTCACAAAATTTGATAGAACTATTCGTCACTCTCCGAAGAAAATCTATACAAGTCAAACATAGCATTCACATAAGCAATCATTCTAGCAAGCAATACTAACACTCAAAAAAACAATTAAAACAAAAAAACTCAATAACAAAACTCCAACAAAGTCCAAAGAAGCTTCAAATAAAACTAGAAAGAAAAACTACTAACGAAAATCTATGACTTTGCTACAAGCATCTAACATAGTTTTGCCCTAAGTAAAAAACTTAACAACAATTAAAACACTAAACTAATAAATTAGCAGAAAATAAAATGTAAAATAACTAATTTAACAGAAAGTATTTTTCATAAAACTTTATTTGCAAAAAGAAACAAATAAAAAGCTTTTTTAAAACTCTAACTATGACCTATAGAAGGTTTCATACAAAACTAAGGAAAATAAATTTTTTAAAATAAAAATAAATTTTTCTCCTGTTGTCTAACAGAAACACAACTAATTTTGTCAAAAGTGACAAAAAGAAATAATTTAAAACTAATAAAAACAATAAACAAAAAGCTAAAACAGAACTAATAATAAAACAGTACTGTTTTGCTAAAAAACTAATTTAAATTAACCTAGAAATGAAATACTAAATACTACTGGATAAACAAAGGTCCTAGAGACCAGGAGCAAAAAGAATCGGTCAAAAATAATATTCCTAACTCAAAATAGCTCAAATCTAGTGATTTGAGCAAATTCATACAAACACAAATTTAAACTGCTCAAATGTGAAATAAAATTGAACTAACAGAAACTTCATAAAATTTGTGATCCAAGGCAGTTGGAATCACTCAAAAATACCTCGTAGATAATTAACTATGGATTTTACAAGATTGAAACTATTCTCTTTTAAAAACAGAACGAAAAAAAATAGGTCGGGATTTACTGTAGCAGTTCCGATGATGGGGTTACAGTGGAGCTTGGCGGACGTCCTCCGTGGCCCTCTGGCGTCGGGAAGGGATGGTAGGGGCGGCAGAGGCCGGGCGGAGGCGGTGGTGGGTCTGTTGGTGGCGAGGATGGCCGGAGGTGGCGGGACAGGCGGCAATGGCGGCGGTGGTCCGTGAACTCCGGCGAGGTGGCGCGACGGGTGAGGAGAGAGGAGGGACTAGGGGAAATGGGTGCGGGAGATGGCCATTTATAGGGGGGGCAGGTCGGTTTGGCGGAGGCGGCAAGGGATTTCGCGAATCCCGCGATTCCGGTGATGCTCCGGCGGTGGTTGGAGATCTGGAGCATCTCGTCGGGAGGAAAGAGATGATTGATGCGGATTGGGCGGATTTGGCCCAAAAAAACAAGACCTTCCTTTTTTAATAACCCATGAAGAAGAATCATTTTAGGAAATAAAATGAAAATTAAATATAGGAGTATTATATATCAAAATGATCGTAAAAATAAGCCCAATTTAATGGGATAGTTTGCGAGGGCAAATAAAATACTTTTGAAAAATCATTTTTTAAATTCAAACAAAAATCAAAATGACTCTCAAAACTCTATGGAAAATTTATTCCAACATTTTTGGGGTGTCATGTTACTCCCTCTCAACACTTTTGTTAAAGTGTTCTTTGTCGAAAAAGTTTTTGAATAAAACTCAAATGCCACTTTGAGTTAAAACAAAATTTAAAATGACAAATTCAAAATGAAATTTTTCTTGACTTCCCACTCTCTTTCATTGAAGAAATCATGAGGATCATTGAGTGGCATGAAGTTTGAAATATTTCCAAATTCAAATATTCCCTCTCAACAAAACTTCAAAAGTTTAAAATTCCAATCAATTTCACGCAATCGATCACTCAACAATCAATCAAACAATCATATACTTTAATTATTATAATATTTAAAACTTTAGAATTTTGGGATGTTACACTTAAGGCGTTAATCTGTTTTTAACTTAATACTCTAGATGCATGCTGGATAGCGGTCGATGAGTGGAGTAATAGTAGTAGATGCAGAATCGTTTCGATCTACTTGTTTTGGACGTGATGCCTACATACATGATCATTGCCTAGATATACTCTAGGCGCTTGAATCGTCTGATTCCGATAAACGAGCGAAAAGTTAAACTAAAACGAAAATTGGATCAGAAATCACGATCGAAAATAATCGCGGAAAATCCGAGAAAAAGTAAAACTGACGAACAGGCTAACGAACGAACGTTCGTTGTGTGCGGCTAAACGGTGAAAACCGTTCGTTAAAACGAACGTATGAACGAGCGTTCGCTAAATAACTAAAACGAAAAAAAACCGAACCGATCTAATCTAAAAAAACGAATCTAGGTTTTCTAAAAAACCGAACGGTTAACTAAAAAAATAAAACGGCGACGAACGGCGGTGGCGGCGGCTACCTCCGGCGGGTCGGCGTGGCGGGCGGCTCCGTGGCGGGCTTCGGCCGGCGGCTAGGGTTTGGGCGTAGCGCGGGTGGGTCAAGGCGGCTTGGGCCTCGGGGTGGCTCGGGCAGCGGCTTATAAAGCCCCCCGGGTGGAGTCCCGCTCGGGTACGGCCCGGAGTCGGTTTCTCTCTTTTTTTAAAATAATTCTGACGTGCAGAAAAAGAAAGAATAGAAATACTAAACGGACTCCAAAAATCCCAAAATAAATTTTCCCTGTCCTCTAAAAATAGGCTGGACAAGGTGAACATTTATTTGGGCCTAAAATGCAATTTTGGAAAACACATATTTTCCTAATTCAAATAAAACGGCGATAAAACTCCGAATAAAAATCTTATTTGATTTTAATATTAAATCTCTGATATTTGTTTATTTTGAGGAAGTTATTTTATCCTCTCTCTTTTATTTTTATAAAAGAAATATTCAAAGAGAAAAATAATTAGAATCAAACGATCCTCTTTTCAAAATTCGAGAAAACTCGAATATGAAAATAATGAAATCCCCAACTCTCTCCGTGGGTCCTTGAGTTGCGTAGAATTTCTAGGATCAAACAAAATGCAAATAAAATATGATATGCAATGATGATCTAATGTATAACATTCCAAATTGAAAATTTGGGATGTTACAAACCTACCCCTTAAGATGAATCTCGCCCTCGAGATTCGGGTTAACTAGAAAATAGGTGAGAGTGATCCTTCCATAGGTCTTCCTCTCGCTCCCGTGTGGCTTCATCTTCGGTATGGTGACTCCACTGAACTTTGCAGAACTTGATTACTTTGTTGCGTGTGACACGGCTGGCAAAATCAAGAATCTTAACTGGCTTCTCCTCGTAGGTCAAATCGCTATCCAGCTGTATCGCTTCCAGCGGCACTGTATCTCTTAGAGGAATATCAGCCATCTCTGCGTGGCACTTCTTCAACTGAGAAACATGGAACACATCGTGAACTCCGGACAATCCTTCGGGTAATACCAACTTGTAAGCAACTTCTCCCATACGTTCCAAAACTTTGTATGTCCCACAAAACGTGGTGCTAATTTTCCCTTAACTCCAAAGCGCTTCACTCCTCGAAGTGGGGATACACGAAGATACACTCTGTCTCCGACTTTGTAGACTGTCTCCTTGCGTTTAGAATCCGCATAACTCTTCTGCCTGGGCTGGGCTACCTTGAGTCTATCGCGAATCAGCTTTACCTTCTCTTCAGATTCTTTAATCAAATCTGGTCCAAACAACTGTCGGTCTCCAACTTCGTCCCACAACAACGGTGTTCTGCACCTCCTTCCGTACAATGCTTCGAAAGGGGCCATCTTCAAACCGGCATGATAACTGTTGTTATAAGAGAACTCTGCATACGGCAAATTATCGTCCCAACTAGATCCATAATATAGTGCACAAGCTCTGAACATGTCCTCTAGAATCTGATTGAGTCTCTCACCGGCCCATCTGCTTATGTGAAAAGTTGTCTTGAACTCTAGCTCGGTTCCCAAAGTTTCATGCAATCGATTCCAAAACTTTGAAGTAAACCGGTTCCTCTATCTGATACAATGGTCCTCGGAACTCCATGAAGACATACGATCCTGGTCATGTATATCTTTGCCAACTTAGCACTGGTGTAAGTGGTCTTCACTGGGATGAAATGAGCTACTTTCGACAAACGATCGACTATAACCCATATCGAATCATAGCCTGAACGAGTCCTGGGCAATCCCGTGATAAAGTCCATGCCTAGTTTATCCCACTTCCATTCGGGTATCGGCAATGGTTGTAGCAATCCTGCTGGCTTCTGATGCTCTGCCTTCACTCTTTGACATACATCACAAACTGGTACATACTCTGCAATATCCTTCTTCATTCCGGTCCACCAGAAACTATCCTTCAAATCAGATATATCTTGGTATTTCCTCGGTGAATCGAATATGGCGAATCATGGGCCTCCTGCAAAATCAGCTTCCTGATCTCCGGATCATTTGGCACATATACGCGGTCCTCAAACCATAATGTATCGTGCTCATCCTCACGGAATCCTTTAGCTTTTCCTTTGCTCATTCTTTCCTTTATCTCAGCAATCTCCTTGTCCGTCTTCTGAGCTTCTCTGATCTTATCCATCAAAGTAGACTGAATCTCCAAAGCTGCTACATAGCCTCTCGGAACTATCTCCAAACATAGCTTCATGAAGGTCGCCCCGCCAACTCCTTGGGTAATTCTCCGGTCATGAGTGTATTGACATGACTCTTGCGGCTCAACGCATCGGCTACTACGTTAGCCTTTCCGGGATGATAATGCAACCTCATGTCATAATCTTTAATGAGCTCTAACCATCTCCTCTGCCTGAGATTCAACTCCATCTGCGTGAAGATATACTTCAAACTCTTGTGATTCGTGTATACCTCACAATGGTTTCCGATGAGAAAATGTCTCCATGTCTTCAACGCATGCACTACGGCTGCTAACTCCAAATCATGCGTGGCATAATTTAACTCATGGGCTTTAAGCTGTCGTGAGGCATATGAAACAAATCTTCCCTCCTGCATAAGTACGGCTCCAAGTCCTCGACGATAAGCGTCGCAATACACTTCATACTCCTTGCGTTGATCTGGCAGAATCAACACTGGTGATGTAACCAAGCGTCTCTTCAACTCCTAAAAACTGGCCTCACATTCCTCAGTCCATTTGAATTTGGTGTCCTTCTTCAACAACTCCGTCATGGGCTTCGCAATATTTGAGAAATTTTCAATGAACCTCCGATAGTATCCTGTGAGTTCAAGAAAACTCCGGATCTCTCCAACTGTTGTGGGTGACTCCCAATTTGTCACAGTGACAACCTTGGTGGGGTCTACCGCTGTTCCTTCTCCGGATATAACATGTCCAAGAAATCCAACTTCCTTCGACCAAAACTCACACTTACTGAACTTGGCGTATAACTGATGTTCTTTGAGCTTCCCAAGTACCAAACGCAAGTGCTCTTTATGTATAACATTCCAAATTGAAAATTTGGGATGTTACAGGTGGAAAGTTGCATGGCAATATATCTCAGAATGGATATGGAAATGCCATAATAGGTAGGTATGGTGGCTGTTTTGAGGAAGATATAAGGAGGTTTATGTGTGATAGAGCGTATCATATCACGGGGTTTGGATGCACCGTGAAGTTTGCACCAACTCTCAAGGTGAGAAAGGGCAATGCAGTCTTGAAGAGTTTAGCAATGATGGAAGGGTGAGAGTGCGTATAATCCATGTACTCAACATTAGTCATAAAGAACTCACATACTTATTGAAAAAATCTACAAGTCATCAAAAACCAAGCACTACGCGCATGCTCCTAGGGGGATAGATTGGTAGGAAAAGACCATCGCTCGTCCCCGACCTCCACTCATAAGGATGACAATCAAAGAACACCTCATGTTTCAAATTTGTTACACAACGGTTACCATACGTTCATGCTACGGGACTTGCAAACTTCAACACAAGTATTTCTCAAATTCACAACTACTCAACTAGCACAACTTTAATATCACTATCTCCTTATCTCAAAACAATCATCAAGTATCAAACTTCTCTTAGTATTCAACACACTTATATGAAAGTTTTTATTATATCCATCTTGGATGCCTATCATATTAGGACTAATTTTATAGCCAAAGAAAATTACCATGCTGTTCTCAAAGACTCTCAAAACAATATAAGTGAAGCATGAGACATCAATAATTTCTATAAAGTAAAACCACCACCGTGCTCTAAAAGATATAAGTGAAGCACTAGAGCAAAATTATTTAGCTCAAAAGATATAAGTGAAGCACAAAGAGTATTCTAATAAATTCCGAATCATGTGTGTCTCTCCCAAAAGGTGTGTAGAGCAAGGATGATTGTGGTGAACTAAAAATCAAAGACTCAAATCATACAAGACGCTCCAAGCAAAACACATATCATGTGGTGAATAAAAATATAGCATCAAGTAAAGTTACCGATGGACGAAGACGAAAGAGGGGATGCCTTCCGGGGCATCCCCAAGCTTAGACTTTTGGTTGTCCTGGGATTTTACCTGGGTGCCTTGGGCATCCCCAAGCTTATGCTCTTTCCACTCCTTGTTCTGTAATCCATCAAATCTTTACCCAAAAACTTGAAAACTTCACAACACAAAACTCAACAGAAAATCTCATGAGGTCCGTTAGCGAAAGAAAACAAACACCACTTTAAGGTACTGTAATGAACTCATTATTTATTTATATTGGTGTTAAACCTAATGTATTCCAACTTCTCAATGGTTCATAACCTCCGATACTAGCCATAGATTCATCAAAATAAGCAAACAACACACGAAAAGCAGAATCTGTTAAAAACAGAACAGTCTGTAGTAATCTGAATCTAACTCAAACTTTTGTAACTCAGAAAAATCTACCAAAATAGGAAGTCCTAGATATTTTGTTTATTGATCTAGTTCAATTGGAATCAGTATTTTATCACGTTCTGGTGATTTTTAACAATTGTTTTCGTGAGCAGAAAGTTTCTGACTTTTTCAGCAAGATCAAATAACTATCATCCAAGAAGATCCTATAGGTTTTACTTGGCAGAAACACTAATTAAAACATAAAACCACATCTAACCAGTGGCTAGATCAAAGATTTATTACTAAACATAACCAAAAAGTAAGAAACAAAAATAAAATTGGGTTGCCTCCCAACAAGCGCTATCGTTTAACGCCCCTAGCTAGGCATAAAGGCAAGGATAGATCTAGGTATTATCATCTTTGGTATGCAATCCATAAGTGGCTCTCATAATAGATTCATAAGGTAATTTAATTTTCTTTCTAGGAAAGTGTTCCATGCCTTTCCTTAACGGAAATTAGAATCTAATATTCCCTTCTTTCATATCAACGATTGCACCAATCGTTCTAAGGAAAGGTCTACCAAGAATAATAGGACATGTAGGATTGCAATCTATGTCAAGTACAATGAAATATATGGGCACATAATTCCTATTGGCAACAATGAGAACATCATTAAATTCTTCCCATAGGTTTCTTAATGGTGGAATCCGCAAGGTGCAAGTTTAAAGAACAATCATCAAATTCATGGAAACCTAACACATCACACAAAGTTTTTGGAATCGTGGAAACACTAGCACCCATATCACACAAAGCATAGCATTCATAATCTTTAATTTTAATTTTAATAGTAGGTTCCCACTCATCATAAAGTTTTCTAGGGATAGAAACTTCTAATGCAAGCTTTTCTTCATAGGATTGCATTAAAGCATCAACGATATGTTTGGTAAAAGCCTTATTTTGACTATAAGCATGCGAAGAATTTAGCATGGATTGCAACAAGGAAATACAATCTATTAAAGAACAATTATCATAATTAAATTCCTTGAAATCCAAAATAGTTGGTTCATTGCTATGTAAAGCTTTGACCTCTTCAATCCCACTTTTACCAATCTTTGCATCAAGATCTAAAAACTCTGAATCATTAGGACGCCTTTTAACTAAAGTTGACTCATCTCCAGTCCCATAATTATCAAGATTCATATTGCAAAACAAAGATTTAATAGGAGACACATCAGTCACTTTTAGATCTTCATCCTTATTATCATAAAAATTAGAAGAACACGCTTTTACAAAGCAATCCTTTTTAGCACGCATCCTAGCGGTTCTTTCTTTGCACTCATCAATGGAAATTCTCATAGCTTTGAGAGAATCATTGATATCATGCTTAGGTGGGATATCTAAGTTTCAAAGGATCAACATCAAGAGAAATTCTATCCACGTTCCTAGCCAACTCATTAATCTTAGGCAATTTTTCTTCAAGCAAAGCATTGAAATTCTTTAACACTAGTCTCAAAATCAGAGGTAATCTTATTAAAATTTCCATAAGAGTTGTTGTAGGAATTACCATAATTATTAGAGGAATTACTAGGATGCGGCCTAGGATTAAAATTTCCTCTATAAGCGTTGTTACCAAAATTGTTCCTACCAACAAAATTCACATCCATAGATTCATTATTATTCTCAATCAAAGTAGACAAAGGCATATCATTGGGATAAGAAGAAACACTCTTATTAGCAAACAATTTCATAAGTTCATCCATCTTTCCACTCAAAACATTAATCTCTTCAATTGCATGCACCTTTTTACTAGTAGATCTTTCAGTGTGCCATTGAGAATAATTTACCATAATATTATCTAGGAGTTTAGTAGCTTCTTCTAAAGTGATTTCCATAAAAGTGCCTCCCGTGGCCGAATCTAAAAGATTTCTAGAAGCAAAATTCAATCCGACATAATTTTTTTGTATAATCATCCATGAATTCAAACCATGTGTAGGGCAATTACGTATCATTAATTTCATCCTCTCCCAAGATTGTGCAACATGTTCATGATCAAGTTGCTTAAAATTCATAATATCGTTTCTAAGAGAGATGATCTTAGCGGGAGGAAAATACTTAGAGATAAAAACATCTTTGCACTTATTCCAAGAATCAATACTATTTTTAGGCAAAGACGAAAACCAAGTTTTAGCATGATCTCTAAGCGAAAAAGGAAATAGTTTCAATTTAACAATATCATTATCCACATGTTTCTTCTTTTGCATATCACACAAATCAACAAAGCTGTTTAGATGGGTAGCGACATCTTCACTAGGAAGGCCGGCGAATTGATCTTTCATGACAAGATTCAACAAGGCAACATTGATTTCACAAGATTCAGCATCGGTAAGAGGAGCAATCGGAGTGCTAAGAAAATCATTGTTGTTCGTATTGGAAAAGTCACACAATTTAGTATTATCTTGAGCCATCATGACAAGCAAGCAATCCAACACACAAGCAAACAAGAAGCAAGCGAAAAAGAGGTGAACGGAAAGAGAGGGCGAATAAAACGGCAAGGGTGAAGTGGGGGAGAGGAAAACGAGAGGCAAATAGCGAATAATGTAATGCGAGGGATAAGAGTTTGTGATGGGTACTTGGTATGTCTTGACTTGTGCGTAGAATCTCCGGCAACGGCGCCAGAAATCCTTCTTGCTACCTCTTGAGCATGCGTTGGTTTTCCCTTGAAGAGGAAAGGGTGATGCAGCAAAGTTGCGTAAGCATTTCCCTCAGTTTTTTTGAGAATTAAGGTATCAATCCAGTACGAGGCCACATGCAAGTCCCTCGTACCTACACAAACAAATAAGAACCTTTCAACCAACCCGATAAAGGGGTTGTCAATCCCTTCACGGCCACTTGCAAAAGTGAGATCTGATAGAGATGATAAGATAATATTTTTGGTATTTTTATGATACAGATTGAAAGTAAAGATTGCAAAATAAACGGCGACAGAGATAGCTAGCCGACGGGAGATTAATATGATGGAAAATAGACCTGGGGACCAGAGGTTTCACTAGTGGCTTCTCTCAAGATAGCATAAGTATTACGGTGGGTGAACAAATTACTGTCGAGCAATTGATAGAAAAGTGCATAGTTATGAGAATATCTAGGCATGATCATGTATAGGCATCACGTCCACGACAAGTAGACCGAAACAATTCTGCATCTACTACTATTACTCCACACATCGACCGCTATCCAGCATGCATCTAGAGTATTAAGTTCATAAGAACAGAGTAACACATTAGGCAAGATGATATGATGTAGAGGGATAAACTCAAGCAGTATGATATAAGCCCCGTCTTTTTATCCTCGATGGCAACAATACAATACGTGTCGTTTCCCGTTCTGTCACTGGGATCGAGCACCACATGATTGAACCTAAAGCTAAGCACTTCTCCCATTGCAAGAAAGATCAATATAGTAGGCCAAACCAAACTGATAATTCGAAGAGACTTGCAAAGATAACAAATCATATATAAAAGAATTCAGAGGAGATTCAAATATTGTTCATAGATAATCTTCATCATAAACCCACAATTCATCGGATCTCGACAAACGCACCACAAAAAGAGTTACATCAAATAGATCTCCAAGAAGATCAAGGAGAACTTTGTATTGAGATCCAAAGAGAGAGAAGAAGCCATCTAGCTAATAACTATGGACCCGAAGGTCTGAGGTAAACTACTCACACATCATCGGAGAGGCTATGGTGTTGATGTAGAAGCCCTCCATGATCGATTCCTCGCTCGTGAGCGCCTTGGAAAAGGCCCCAAGATGGGATCTCATGGGTACAGAAGGTTGCGGCGGTGGAAATAGGGTTTCGTGGTGCTCCTGGATGTTTTCGGGGTATATGGGTACATATAGGAGGAAGAAGTAGGTTGATGGAGCTGCGAGGGGCCCACGAGGGTGGGGGCGTGCCCAGGGGGCAGGCACGCCTCCCTACCTCATGGCCTCCTCGCTTCTTTCTTGATGTCCACTCCAAGTCCCCTGGATCACGTTTGTTCCAAAAATCACTCTCCCGAAGGTTTCATTCCGTTTGGATTCCGTTTGATATTCCTTTTCTATGAAACACTGAAATAGGCAAAAAAACAACAATTTGCACTGGGCCTTGGGTTAGTAGGTTAGTCCCAAAAAAAATATAAAAGTGTATAATAAAGCCCATTAAACATCCAAAACAGATAATATAATAGCATGGAACAATCAAAAATTGTAGATACGTTGGAGACGTATCGACTTCTTTACATATAACCCGGTGACAGCATGCCGCGCGACACCCTGCGAAGATCTAGTCCTCACCCATCTACCATTAGTTATTCCAAGCATGCCAGGCAACGACCAAAGCTTTGACGTCGACGCCTACCTGCGTTACATCTTCGGCGAGGAGAACGAGCCGGAGCAGGTCGGGGAGAAAGATCTTCATTGGCCGGTGCAGGCACCATGGCCCATCGGCAGCGATATCGGCATCATAGTCCTTGGGAGCACAATCGACATATTGCAGAGGAGGTGTGATGAGCAGTTTGCCATCCACCATGCAAAAGATCCAAAGCTGCTCGGCGGCATGATCGATGACCCACCCGAAAAGCCGTCGTCACCAGTGCTCATCGAGAGCCTGATGCCCCGCAAGGAATGGGCAGAGGACCTCTGCGATTTAGTGAAGATAAAGGCAGCCTACGGCTTCATCATTGCCCGCGCCAGCCGTGTCAACCTCGATCCCGATGATGTGGTGGCCAGGCTCGAGCACATCCTTGGCGGAGTTGATGTCCCCGACGAACTAGAACATCACCAACGTGATATCTTGAGGATGCAGGTGATTGACGGAATTTGCTACCAGGCCAAACACATGGAAATGGAGCGGTTCTGCGGAGTTGTCATTCGCGCGATTGCACGCTGTCAAGCTCTTCTGGAAGAGGCCCAGCAGCCCCAAGATCCTCCCAGCGCCAGCAGCTCCATAGGTGGAGGCAGGTCGGGACACTCGGAGTGAACAGCCGCAAGGGTGCTATGCTGATCATGGAGTTCAACAAGACCATCGTCGGAAGGTCGCCACCTCAGCCTTTTAGCTTATATTTTATTATAATTGTATGCATATGTAGGTCGTGAGTGTTCTGGGCCTTGCCGCATTTGGCATTTTAAATTATCCTGAATATGTAAGACAATTATTAAGAATTATTAACAGTTGCCATTGTAACTTTGCCTCAATGGCGAGCAGAGCGCGCGCAGGGACGCCAGAGCGGAGCGCGCCGCGGCCGCCTCAACGGCGAGCAACCACGTGGTCAACCTTCTGCCATCAATAAATTTTGACCTTGTTTCTTGTCACATTGCTGATTACAACGCAATAAGTATAATTGCAAATCTGTTCACACCTATCAAACTAATATGTGTTCACACTTAGCACCGGGCTATAAAAACTACCCACTCAAAAATTACTTCACAGTTCCTCTCCTCATCACCCACAAAACTGGTTTTCTCTGTCAAGTCATTCCGCCATGACTGGTAGGAGGAGTTTAGGGTGGACATATAACCAGACAGCAAAGACCAAGGCCGCGGAAGCACTAGACAGGTCCCGTCGCGAAGCCCCAGCCGCCGCAAAGATGTCCCGGCGCGCCGGCGAGCCCTCGAACGAGCTCTCACGGGCACGCGAGGGCTCTCACAAGCGCATTCGCGGTGTCGGCCATCGCGTCGAGCCGACGTTCCTGAAGTCCTTCCCCGGCTTCACTACGCAGAAGGAGGTGGTCGACGGCTTGATGAAGCTGCTCAAGATCAGTGATGCCTCGGTTGACAAGGCGACCAGCCTCGTCGAGCAACTCATGGATGACAATGCGAAGCTCCTCAAGTTGGTCGCCGAGAAGGAGGAGGAGGCTGACGGCTGGAAGATTCTGCATGAGCAGAGCAGTGCCTCGGAGATGACACTGAAAGCGGTCGTCGAGGAACTGATGGGTGGCTTGAGGAAGCTCCGGATCAAGCGCGAGCAGGAGGTGGAGGATCCGTGGCTGCTTTCAAGCAAAGTCGTGAGGAATTGAAGAAGGAGCTGCAGGATTTTGCCGCCCGACGATCCATCGACGAGTAGAGACAGTAGCGACCCAGATCGTTGTCTGCAATTTCCTTCTTCTCTTGCCCCCGTGTCTTCCGGGCTTTGCTGCATGTGGAATTTTAAATTATTCGGAATATGTAAGACAATTAGTATGTGCGCCATTGTAAATTTGTCATCGTATTATCCGTTGCCATTTTATTTGTGGTTGTATTATCCGTTGCCCTATGTGGCAATTTAAATTAGGGCGGAATACTAGTTGAAAACACGAACAAAGCAAATGATGTCATGGGATCACAAGCAAACACCCTCTGTTCAGGTGCTTTAATTAACCCATTAATGGAGAAGTTGTGAGCGAGGCGGGCGGCGGCTGGTGCATGGAGGTCAAAGAGCTCGCTTCCCGGTGAGCATGGGCGGCCTTGCTGCTCGTAGTGTCCCGTCGAGCCTGCGAGGTGGACAGGATGCACTGGCGATCCGTCGAGCTCTGCGACGGATGCTTTCCTGCGTGTCCGTCGATCCTGCACGGTGGACTTCTCGCGCTCGTCCCGTCTAATCAAACAGCTGCATGCACGCCATCGAGTATGGTTAAATTTTGAGACGGTAAATATAATACAACCATTTGCGATATTAACGTGTCAGCTTTTTGTTTCAAAAAGGACTTCGTTGGCTACTAATGTGTGCGCCTCTTCTCTTCTTCTCAAACTGGATGATTTTTTTACCACATCAGATATGTGCCATGTCATGAAACCATGCCAAGTTTCATGTTTTTTGGGTGACTTTTTTATTTACTGGGATTTAAAAACTGAGATTCTCATTGTTTCAGGACGACGACAAGTTTGTAATTCATTCTCATTCCTTAAATGAGACCTAAACATGCACCCAATGACACATGTATGATTTCCCACCCATTTTGCTTCACTGGAGCATGTGGTTGTAGTTCAAATTTGAATTATGGACTACATTAAATGCATAGAAAACTTAGTAATTAGTAATAATATACAATGGCCAAACAAACCCTGAACAGTTTCAAATTTCAGCCCGACACTCCTGTTATTCTATGTTGCCTGTAGAAAACAAAGTTCAAGTCAAGAAGAGGTATAGATTATCATTTCACCCACAAGAGGGGAATGTTTCCCTACCAGAACCACGAGGGTTGCGACAGGCTCCAGTTTGTAAAAGGCTTGTAATATAGCTTCGCCCAAATTGGACAATTATATATACCATGTAGTGACACCATGCCATGTTTCATGATTTTCTGGTGAGTTTTGGATTCTGAGACATTAAAAACCGAGATTCGCAATGTTTGTGGACAGGACAGGACGGCGAGACGGTTGAATTTGTTCCCACTTGTTCCATGGGACCTAAACATGCACCCCAAGGAAACATGTACGTTTTTTCTAGCCATTTTGGTGCACTGGAACATGTATTTGTAGTTCTGATTTGAATGATGGACATTAAATGCCTAGAAAACTCAATTAATGAATAAAAAAGGTCAAATGAACCCTGAATAATTTCAAAGTTCAGCCCGAATCTCCAGTTGTTCCATGTCGCATGTAGAAGAAAATACGAGGCTAGAAGAGGGAGTGATTATCGTTTGGCCCACAAGGGGACACGTTTCCCTATCGAAACCACGAGGGTTCTTGCGACAGGCTCCGGTTTGTAAGAGGTTTGTAATAAAGCTTGGCCCAAATTGGCAATGTTTTTACCACGACATATATGTGCCATGACATGACACCTTGCCACCTTTGATGACTTTCTGGTGAGTTTAGGATTTATGGGGACTTAAAAACCGAGATTCGAAATGTTTGAGGAAGAGCCAAGACACCGTACGGTTGTAATTCGTTCCCATTCCTGGCATGAGACCTAAACATGCACCCAAGGACACATGTTTAATTTTTCTAGCCATTTTGGTGAACCGGAGCATGTATTTGTAGTTCAGATTTGAATTATGGACATTAAATGCCTAGGAAACTCAATTAGTGTATAAAAAGGCCAAACGAGCCCTGAATAAGTTTAAATTTCAGCATGGATATCCCGTGGTTCCATGTTGCATGTGGAAGAAAATACAAGGTGAAAAGAGGCAGTGATTACGTTTTGCCCACAAGGGAAACACGTTTCCCTATCAGAACCACGAGGCTTCTTTGAGAGAAGCTCCAGTTTTTGTAAGAGGTTTGTAATAAAGTTTGGCCCAAATTGGACAATGTTTTTAGCACGACATATATGTGCCATGACGTGACACCATGCCACCTTTGATGACCTTCTGGTGAGTTTAGGATTTATGGGGACTTAAAAACCAAGATTCGAAATGTTTGAGTACGAGCCATGACACCAAGATGCGGTTGTAATTGCTCCCGTTCACTGCACGGGACCTAAACATGCACCCAAGGACACATGTATAATTTTTCTAGCCATTTTGGTGAATTGGAGCATGTATTTGTAGTTCAGATTTGAATTATGGACATTAAATGCCTAGGGAAATCAATTAGTGTATAAAAGGCCAAACGTACCCTGAATAAGTTTAAATTTCAGCATGGATATCCCGTCGTTCCATGTTGCCCGTAGAAGAAAATACTAGGTGAAAAGAGGCAGTGATTACGTTTTGCCCACAAGGGGGACACGTTTCCCTATTGGAACCACGAGGCTTCTTTGAGAGAAGCTCCGGTTTGTAAGAGGCTTGTAATAAAACTTGTGCCACAATGGACGAAAAAAATTCCTCGACATATAAGTGCAATGTCGGCACCATGGCAGGTTTCACGATTTTCAGCTTAGTTTTGGATTTACGAGGATTTAAAAACCGAGATTCTTCTCACGAAATGTTTTCAAATAGCACACGGTTCACTCACGAAAGCCGATATTCAATGAAAACTTCGTGAAAACCATGTTTTAAAGTTTCATAAAAATCTGAAAAAGTTGTGGGATGTTAAGAAGGTGATGTTTTATTGCGACACAAAATTTCAAGTTGAAAAACATTACAAGATGTGAGCTATGAAAAGATAAATTCCGCCCTGAATAGTGACATTACTATTCAACACTGATTTTGTCTTTTTCATAGCTCACATCTCTTAATGTGTTTCAACTTGAAATTTTGTGTGCCAATAAAACATCATCCTCTTAACATCCCGCATTTTTCTGATTTTTTTTTGAAACTTCAAAACATCTTTTTCTTGTGGTTTTCACTGGTCTCCACCGAATGTTGGTTTCCGTATGATATCCCCCCGCGTTGCGTGCGACCTGAGTCCTGCGTTCTGACTGGACAGAACCCAAACCCCACGGATCGTACGTGTGCACCATCGATCTTTGCCGGATCGAGCAGCAACCACGAGCCTTTCGACACATGCGATACATGGGTAAGCACTGTGCGCATGCGTCGTGTAGCTCACGCTTCCTTCTCTACTAGTAGGTTTTGATTCAAAACAGGCTACCGTTTCTCGCCACTCCTCTCATCGGTTTCCCGCCTCTTCTCCCAGATATGCATGATGTAGATGTTCATTTAATTCTTATAGTTCATCTCATCCAAAATCAATTAGTTTTGTAAAAAAACTATTTTAAGATCCATGGAATTGTGCATTGTAAAGGTAAAAACAAAAAGTGACAATTCATTTAGAAAAAAAAGGTTTGGGCAATTAAGATATGGTAGATTCTAGAGAATAAAGGAGAAGTGCTTGTGTTTTGAGGTTTGTGCATTATGCTTAAGTTCAACCATGGAGTCTTCTAGATTGTACATGTGGCAGAATCTGGTGGAATGTAGATGATATCCAACGGCCAGTAGTGCTCGGATTTGCCATCTCTGTACCGTCGGATTGGCTTCATCCAACGTGCAACTTTCATAGTTATTCGCACGCTATATATGTGTATAGATGTATAGATATATATAGTTGTGTCCCATGCTAGACAAAATAAAGTTTGAGCACATGCGTGGGACCCCCCCGCTGCCGCCTCGAAGTTGGGAAACTGACATCATAGGTATTGAACCAGGCTTGGAGTTGGGTACGGTGTTCGGTTTGTAATGTACTTGGCGTGGCCCATCGAAGTTGTGCATTTGGGATTTAAACACATCATACACCAGTGTACCCATACATATTTTTGGGCCGCATCACGATGTATCTGAGGTCTTCTAATCGACCACGTCTCCCTTGTGTGGTTTTTGTGACAACACGTATATCATGGGCTCCCCGAGTGTATATATATCATCCCTTTGACCGATAATGAGGGGTATGTGTTGGCCATGAATGGATTCCTCCTAGTTCATGTTAGGGCCGGTCACCATCAAATGTCGGTCAACCAAAGCTCTAGCTCATGCGTTGTCAGGATTCCCTCCCAGATGCTCGGATTTCTGGGTTTGACCTACATCAAACCCTGCGTACGTATCTCGTCCTTAACTACCTTGCCTTCATTGTTGTTGTCTGTGTCGAGAGGTAGGCAGCACATCTAAATTGGACATTATTCTATATTGAAAACACACATCACCCCTTCCCAACGTACATCATTTTGGGCCGCATGCAAGAGGTGCTGGTTTTGTGGTCGCTCTCGTGCGATGTTTATGATGGTTCAATCTATTGTCCCCAAGCGGTTTATCGACAACAACAAGCGTCATTTGACCAAAGCGAAAGATTCATTGGTCCATCTTATGGTAGGTCATGTCGACATGCATGTATGACCAAAGTATCGATCATTACGTGCATCCGCCCGCTGACACGAAGTGGGAGGTGGTGGGCCAAGCATCCTAGCTAGGTACGACATTATGTCATTATATATATCCTAGCTAGGTGGTTGTTAGGGTGCTTTCGGGTTTCCGAGGAAGGCGCCACCAAAGTTATGCATTGTGTATTTAAAGTTTTAAACATCCACAATATTCATACATATATTTGGCCACTTCCAGGTGGTTCTTGACTTCTGGCCCCTCTCATGGATCTTCAATGAGGCGCCCAACCGTGGGCCCGCGGGATCAAAGTTGTGCATTGGAATTTTTAACATCACATACCACCCTTTTCACTCATATATATTTGGGCCACATGCTGGTGTGGCTGTCTTTTGACCCTCCCTAACGTTATTTTTTGCTGCAAAGACTCTGATGATCCTCAACAGACACGGGGTATGATATCTTAACCGTGTGTGATACAAGTGCGATGTGAATCACCACGACCGCGCAAGCGCGAGCAAATTAAGGTGGAGGTACTGGCTCAACTGTGTGTGATGCAAGTGCGCTGAAATCACCACGACAGCATAGCGCGAGCAAAGGTGGAGGTACTAGCTCAACCGTGTGCGATGCAAGTCGCTTAAAATCACTGCGACCGGCGCAAGCGCGAGCAAATTAAGGTGGAGGTACTGGCTCAACCGTGTGCGATGCAAGTGCGCTAAAATCACCACGACCACACAAGCGTGATCAAAGGGTGGAGGTACTGGCTTAACCGTGTACGATGCAAGTGCGCTGTAAAACCACCTCCTGTGGAAGCTAAAGGCGGGTAAGTTTATTTGGAAATTAGGAAGAACCGTGTGCGATAGACCAGCTAGCTAGAAATATAAAAAACAAACTACCCACCTTGAGCGTTGCAAAAATCGTAGGATCCGCGCCACTTTTCCTTATTATCATACACGCATATTGTTATTGGACTGTGCGCGATCTTGGGCACTGGCGCCCCACATCAATTCCTTAACCCAAATTTTAGTAGCCGCCGTACTTCAACCATCGCCTACACTCCTCCAGCACCGACCTTATAGTAAAATTGCAGTAGCCGAGGCATTTGAACTTTCGCCCTTCCTCGTCCACCACCATCTCCACCCACCATTACTAAAATTTTCAGTAGTCGCGGCCTATCCTCAAACACCCCCTCCACAGTGCCCCACCTGCCCCCCTCCCCTCCTTCGAACCCTAGCTCGCGGCCGCCGCCGCCGCCGCCGCCAACCCTGCCGGTCTGCCCGTTCCTCCTAGCTTAGATAATAAAGTTTAGGTTATCCAGCGATTCCCATACCGTCGCCCCACTCCCCTAAGTTTTTAGATGAGGCTGCGGTGTCCCTCCCTGCCAGATCCACATCCCCTGCTCCAGAATGTCACAGCCTAAGCTCGACCATGTATCCCGGGGAGCCCGACGAGCGCTCGGCCAAGAAGAGGTTTATCATGGCCTCTCCGGCGGACGTTGGCGAGGTGGCCGCCATTCGCCCCGACCTATCGATCTCGGAGCAACACGTCGCCGCGGAAGCCGGCGAAGACGTTCACTACGTTGCCATGCCGAAGGCTTTATGTCAGCGGGCTAGCGTATTACTATATCTCGGGAAAGCTAGCTACGACATCAAGCTCGTCCACACCGACGGCTTCACGCGGGCCATGTCACAAGTTAAGTGGTCCATCCCCAACCCCTCTAGTTCAACCGTCGTCGATCTCTTCGATGGCCCTGCCGCTGATCTCCTCCGCCAAGCGGTCAAGGATTTGCGAGCTTTATACGCCATCGAGCCCATTTTGTCATTTCTGAAGGACACGTTCTACGGCGGCGGCTTGGGATCCTCAATTGCCAAGTCAGATCTCATCGACCACGACCACGACCAGCAGGGGGGCACCCATGAAGGTTCTTCCAAGGTGAAACAACCCATCTATGACATCAGAGAGCGCACCATGGGTCTGTGCTTTTCCAACTGGAAGGATCCCGTCCATGAAATGTGAGGCAACATTCTATCAGCAAATATTACCTTTTCTAGCTGGCCAACCCGTACCCTTTGTATTGTTTATAGTGAGTAGATGCCTTGTTTATCTGTATTTGGTTGTTAGGTTGGTTGGAGTGAGCATTTTTTCAATTATCGAGCAGATGCCTTGTTTATCTGTATTTGGTTCTTAGTTTGGTTGCAATGAGTATTTGTCCAGTTATCAAGCTGATGCCTTGTTTATCTGTATTTGGTTGTTAGGTTGCTTTTTTTAGCATTTCTCGAGTTATCAAGCAGATGCCTTGTTTATGTTTATCTGCTTATTAGGTTGGTTGTAGTGAGCATTTGTCCAGTTTTCAAGCATATGCCCTGTTTATCTGTATTTGCTTGTTAGGTTGGTTGTAGTGAGACTCATCCGATTTCAATGGCTATATTTGGTTGTTATATTGGTCATTTATGCCTTGTTTATTTCAGTCATTCACAATGTGTGGTTCATTATGTGCAAGTCGGGCTGTGCCGCTTGACTACATCAATACCATTTTGAGCGGCTATATTTGGTTCGATTATTCCTGGTGTAGTTAACACATGCCCTTATATTTCAGTTTTACACATTTATCCGGTGTGATGTTTAAGCATTACCTACGTTCTATTCATTTTCAACAATACATGTTTGAATTGCAATATTTGATGGTGTTAAGCTTCTTTGTCGATAACATTGCCTTCCATTTTATATACGCTTTATGACATCTTTGAAACCAACACATTCAAGCTATCATTTGGAGATTATGTTTTTTACCTTTGCTATATTTGTTTGATATTAAGATTGCTGTACTTATCATGCCTTTCCACTACTTATGCAGGACAACAATGGGAGTGGCCACCATTTTCCGCCGAGGTTAGCTTCATCCCTAAACTTGTACTCTACAATAGTTCAATAATGTAGTGCATATAGATCCGAGCCTAGACACTAGTTAGCTTCTAATATTGACTTGTTGCTTGTAGGTACATATGCCCTTGGCAAGGATCCACACATCGACCCTTTTTGCGTATGGGGCAATGAGATATTGATGAACAAGCATCAAGTGTGGAAACTGATAAGGATTATTAGCAAAAAGATACCAATGGTGGCAAGCAAATTATTTGTTTATGCTCTATCCAACACAACAGTGAGCTGTAGGATGGTAACTACAAACTCTGCAGCCTTCTCGTTTTACTTCCCATAACGAGTTGTTAAACAACAATGTATGAATCTTTTTCGTTCCCAGTGGTTCCCGAATCAGTTTACTCAAGATTACCTCGCAAAGTACATGATTGGTGGACACGCAATGAAGGTTAAAGTATTTCATCCAGACTACACTGAGCATCGAGAAGTCCTAATGAAGACAGTGATGGATGGACGGGCAACCATCACAAGGGATTGGCCTAGAGTCATGCGCGCCTTACGCATGGAGGAGGGCATAATATGGGCATTCCGCTTCACCTTCTCCAGCAACCAGAATGTCTTTCGCCTCTCTCTTTACAATCTTTAGTACAACTATGGTTCATCATTCTTTACTTGGTGCTTCATAGTTCTTCAAGATATGTACATGCGTTGAATTATGGATTCGTGGTTGAACCTATATTTGTAATAAACATGGTTGGATATGAAATAAGTGATTGCCTACTTTCAAATTCATAACATGTGATTTTTAAATTAGGGATTAATTGGATTAATTATGGATTAAATAGGGATTACAGTGCACATGGTTTGCGAAAGCGAAAGCGTCTGCGATATCGTGGAGATCGAAGCGTTTCTAGGATCCACTACGTGTGCGATCAATCTCCACTGCACACACGACTTTCTCTTGAAAACTTTTTGCATTAGGCCACCTTGCGCAAACGTTTATCACATAAAAAGTGTGCGTGATGGACAACCTTTTCCACACAGTCTCTTTCTACGCACCATGTGTGATGCATTCAATAACGCGAATGATAAAATTATTAATGATAAAACGATTTAACGGGAAAAATTGTGTGTGATGTACCTGTGAACGGAAACATTTTCCTTGGAGCGACTGTGTGGGCTGTGCATACGAACGGAAACACTTAGCGGGGACTGACTGTGTGGGATGTACTTGCGACCAGAAATAATTTCGCCGTATAATTGAATTTTTTTAGCTCTAGTGTACGCATTTCCGTATTTGAGCGCTCGCCGGTCGCACACGACCTCATTTTGCCGAATGTGTGTGCCAGGAGGGCATATCCCGTCGGTTTCTGGGTCGTGTGGGAAGGACCCCCTATCGCCCACACTCACTTGGAGACGGTTCTAGATGCCGTCACGGAAAGGGGTTTATACCGTTTGTTTAGGACCGACGCGCACCAGTGTTGGGTCCTTGCACATCGCGGATGTGCAACAGCCCCTCATGCATCTGGATGGTTTGAAGAACTTGTCCTTGGAGGAGCTTGAAGCGGCCATGGTAGTTGGGATCTGACAGAAAACAGCGAGAAAAGAGAATAGAGGATTTCTCTGTGATACTATGGTCAACAGGTTCGGGGAGTATATATAGAATTTTTTTATCTTGGAGGACAAGCAAATCGTAGAAAAACAGAGTCCGGAAGGTGCCCCAAGTGGGCACAATCCACCTGGGCGGGCCAAGCAAGCACACTGGCGTGCCACAGTGTCTTGTGCCCACCGAGTGCAACCAAGGAAGTTTCTTACTTTCCTATTTTTTAAATATTCCAAAACTGACAAAAAATATTTTTACCAATTTTTTGGAGTCCGTTTACTTACCGTATCACGTACCTCATTATTTTCACGATTCTAGAGTGTTCCGGAAGGACTCTTTTGTGTGTTCTTTCGGTGTCAAAGTTTGGATAATATTACTTTCAACATTAATGGGCGTACGTGAGATATAATGTTTTATTTGTTGCCCATTGACATCCTTCGGGTTAGTACCTTTGGCATTATTTATTTTGATGGATCCAGACCGATAAACGTCCTCGATAACATATGGGCCTTCCCATTTTCAGAGGAGTTTTCCTACAAAGAATCTGAAACGAGAGTTGTACAAAAGAACATATTCTCTGACTTTAAACTCACGCTTTTGGATTCTCTTGTCATGCCATCTTTTTACATTTTCTTTGAATAATTTTGCATTTTCATAAGATTGGGTTCTCCATTCATCTAATGAGCTAATATCGAATAACCTCTTTTCACCGGCAAGTTTGAAATCATAGTTGAGTTCTTTGATTGCCCAATATGCTTTATGTTCTAACTCAAGAGGCAAATGACAAGCTTTTCCATAAACCATTTTATAAGGAGACATACCCATAGGATTTTTGTATGCTGTACTATAAGCCCAAAGTGCATCATCTAATTTCTTAGACCAATTCTTTCAGGACCTATTAACAGTATTTTGTAAAATTAATTTTGTTTCTCTATTGCTAAGCTCAGCTTGACCACTAGACTAAGGATGATAAGGTGATGCAATTCTATGGTTAACATCATACTTGGCAAGCATTTTACGGAAAGCACCATGAATAAAGTGTGAACGACCATCAGTAATTAAATATCTAGGGACTCCAAACCTTGGGAAAATAACTTCCTTAAGCATTTTAATAGAGGTTTTGTTATCAACACTATTGGTTGGAATAGCTTCTACCCATTTAGTAACATAATCAACAGCAACCAAAATATGTGTATACCCATTAGAGGAAGGAAAAGGTCCCATGTAATCAAATCCCCAAACATCAAATGGTTCAACAACAAGTGAATAATTCATAGGCATTTCTTGACGCCTACCGATATTACCTATTCTTTGGCATTCATCACAAGATAAGACGAACTTACGGGTATCCTTGAAGAGAGTAGGCCAATAAAATCCAGATTGCAGTACCTTATGAGCAGTTCTATCTCTAGCATGATGCCCCCCATAAGCTTCAGAGTGAAATTTCCGTAGGATTTGTCCCTGTTCATGCTCAGGTACACAACGTCTAATAATACCATCTACTCCTTTATAAATATGCGGGTCATCCCAAAAGTAGTGTCTTAAATCATAAAAGAATTTTTTCTTTTGTTGGTATGTAACGCTAGGTGGTAAATATTTAGCAACAATGTAATTAGCATAGTCAGCATACCAAGGAGTACTATGAGTAACATTTATTGCAGCTAACTTCTCATCAGGAAAACTATCATCAATAGGTAGTGGGTCATCAGGCACATTTTCAAGCCTAGACAAGTTATCAGCTACGGAGTTCTCAACTCCTTTTCTATCCATGATATGCAAATCAATTTCTTGTAACAAGAGAACCCATTGAATAAGTCTAGGTTTAACATCTTTCTTTTCCATAAAATATTTAATAGCAACATGATTGGTGTGAACAATTACTTTTGAATCAATAATATAAGGTCTAAATTTATCACAAGCAAACACCACTGCTAAGAATTCTTTTTCAGTAGTTGCATAATTTCTTTGAGCACTGTCTAGAGTTTTACTAGCATAATGAATAACATTCAGTTTCTTATCAACTATTTGTCCTAGAACAACACCAACAACATAATCACTAGCATCACACATAATTTCAAAAGGCAAGTTCCAATCAGGTGGTTGAACAATAGGTGCAGAAATTAAGGCTTTCTTGAGTGTTTCAAAGGCTTCTAAACAATCATCATCAAAGACAAAAGGAATATCCTTTTGCAAAAGACTCTTAAGAGGCCTAGAAATTTTAGAGAAGTCTTTGATAAATCTCCTATAGAAACCAGCAGGACCTAGGAAACTACGAATACCTTTGATATCTTTAGGACTTAGCATTTTCTCAATTGCATCAACCTTAGCTTTGTCCACTTCAATACCTCTTTCAGAAATTTTATGACCCAAGACAATACCTTCATTAACCATAAAGTGGCACTTCCCCCAATTCAAGGCAAGATTAGTTTGCTCGCATCTCTGCAAAACTCGATCAATGTCGGTGTGGAACGACACCTATGGGATCACACGAATCCCTACTACGGTTGCCGGGGCACAGGGTTGCGAGGAGAGCAAGGCTAATAGACAGCACAAGGATCATTTACCCAGGTTCGGGCCGCGAGGATGCGTAAAACCCTAGTCCTGCTTTGGTGGGTGTATTTCTGAGAGTTCTTGAGCTCTCGAACTAGGCTGTGGTGATTACCGCAGTTCGAAGAGCGAATCCTTCTCTGATGCGCCTCGGGCCTCCTTTTATAGAAAAAAGGGGTTGCCACAGTGGCACACAGGAGGTGGAAAGGTCTACAGTGGCACGAGTTTATCCCTCGTATTACAGGACAAGGTGCATTTAATGCATAGCTTAGGTGTCCCCTTGCTTTATTGGGGACGGGGGCGAGGCCCGTCACGTCCGTCATGCTCCTCCTCGCTTCGACATGCGCCTCGGCCAGGGATGCGTGCGGTGCCATGTAGGCAGGCAGGCAGCTGAGTTGGCGCGGTGGTGCAGCCTTCACGAAGATCTGCATGCCGCCACACAGGTGCTCGATGAGTTGGCCTGGGAGCTGCATGTTGCCACGCAGGTGCCCGCCCAGCTGGTTGGGCTGGCAGCTGCATGTGAAGGGCGGTGGAAGCTTGGTTGACGTGGGCTTGGCGGTGGCCTCACCGGCGTCTTTGGCGAGGGCCTTGCCGGGTGGCCCGGCAAGGGTATTGCCGTGGCGTGCTGTCGTCCCCGGCAAGGATCTTGCTGGGGGTCTGGTGACCTTCCTCGGCAAGGATCTTGCCGAGAATCATCGTCTTCTAATCCTCATCTGACCTTGAATATGTCTTCAAAAGATCTGCATGCCACCACAGAGGTGCCTTTCCGAGCCACAGCCCCCAGCGATGATGGCGGCTGGGGGCGTGGGCTCAAGGGTGGCTGCTCCGTTGGTGCTTGGTATTTGTCCGGCAAGGGTCTTGCCGAGGCGGCGAGGCCGCCCGGCAAAGGGTCTTCTTGGGGAACACCTTCGTCCCTCTGCTCTTTGTGGTCTTGGCCTTGGCGTTGCTTTAATTGTCTTGGGCTTGATCTTACCTTGGCTCACCTCCCTCGTTACGCTTGGTGTGGTCGTAGGCGCGGCTCTGACTTTCCCGTGCACAGGAAAAGGGGTACAAAAATGCGCCCCTATTTTTGTACACCGACAGGAGCCCCTGGGCCTAGGCCACACATAAGCGCGACACGTTGTTGGGCCAGGCCCTAAACGGTGAGCGGGCAGGTGGGGCAGTTTTTACCGTGGTAAGATTCTTCGCTTGCTCTGCCTCGCACGACCCGCGTGCGTGGCGCGGCGTGGAGGGGTGTGCGTGACATGGGTGGCATGCGTGGGGCGGTTTCCACACGCATGCGTCACATCACAGTAAATGGGCAGCGCGCCCCGCGGCTTCCCCATAAAAAGGGATAACCGCGGGCGCACTGTTCCTTTTACCCTCAGCACAACCCCAATCTCGGAGACCTCAGACTACTTCCCTCTTCTTCTCCAGGCTTCGTCCCCGCTTGCCGCCATTGTGCCTCTGCCACCCTCCGTCCTGCCCCCTCCCCCAGCTGTCATGGCGCCAAAATCCACCAAGGGCAAGGGAGTGGCCAAGGATGCCGAAGCCACGAAGCCGCGAGAAAGTGCGCTGGCGGTCCAGCGGACGTAGTCTGCCTTCTTCCCCTCGACGGTCGACGTGTTCAAGCTTCGGGACTCCTTCAGGCCCTTGTGGGGAGTGAAGACAGGGGGGGGGGGATTCGGGGTATCCGGCCACGCATGTCATCCCCGCCAACTGCGTCGAGGCTGCCCCAAATCGGTACCCCTTCTTTGTCGATTATTTTTCTTGCGGGCTCTGTCCTCCCTTCTCCGACTTCTTCAGCGACATCATGCACAACTTCGGCTTTCGCCTCCTGGATTTTACTCCGAAAGCGATGGCGTGCATGGCCCTTTTCACGCACCTCTGCGAAGGCTTTGCCGGGGTGCACCCCAACACGGCGCTCTTCCGCCATTACTTCTTCCCTTGGATCCAGACGGGAGGCGCCATCTCGGGTGCATCGCTGGATCCCAAAATCAAGGAGGCGTGCGGGGCGGCGCCATGAAGGATAGGTGTGAAGAATGGCGGGCCTGGTGGTGCTGGATCGAAGAGAAAGACCCACTGGTGTTCTGCAGAGTTCGCCGGGTGCCGCCGGTTCACGGAAGCGATTGGAGCGACGTCGACATCGACGACGGAAAGCTCACGGTTGCCACCACCAGGATTCTCTGGCTTACCCAGGTCGGGCTCACCCTTGAGATGATCGGGGCGGACTTTATCCATCGCCGGATTGCTCCTCTGCATAACAAGGGGAGGCCAGCCTGGCTCTTCACGAACCCCGCCGACATCATGCGGCTCCGCCCCGGCCTCGACCACAACTTCACAGTGATGGCGCATGCCCATTTCTGCCAGCGGATCTTCCAGCTCGACGTGGGTCGCGACGGCGAGGTCGAACTGATCGGCAAGGTTACGAGGGCCATCGCGAAGGCCGGCAAGGTCCTCAAGGGGCCTCTGTTCAAGCTGCCGACAACGATGGTCCCGTTGTGCAACAACTCGTGCCGGTCCGAGATCATCGCCATGATGCTGGACTGCAACGCGCACGGCCTCGTCCCGAGCTGGAAGGAGCCGGAGGACGCTGAAGTGCAGCAGTTCTTTGACACCCTGCATGAGGTGTATGTCAACGCCGACGCCGAGCGGCTGCTTGTCCAGGACACCACCCAAGTGGAGCTGGACTACATCGCCACCAGGGCGAGGGAGGCGCAACTTGCCAGGGAGGCCGGTAGTGCCGGTGGTGTGGAGGACAAGGCCGCGACGGCCGCGGAGGAGGAGGAGCTCGCCCGGTGGGTGGTGGCCGCTGGGGGAACCAGCAGCGCCGGCACCGAGGCTCCTTTGGTTGAAGATGTGACCGACGAGTCGTCGTCGGAGGAGGCCGAGACCGCAGACCCGACGCCACCTACAGGGAGGGGGCGAGTCCTGCGGCCAGGCGATTCCGGCGAGCCGGTCCGGCCAGCGAGCTGCGCGGCCACAGCTGACCTTGGAGTGGCCCGGGAACCACACGAGGGCCGCGGCGGCAAAGAAGCCGGCGAAGGTCGCGGTGAAGAAGAAGACAGCCGCCCCTTCTTCGTATACGCGTGTCCAGACACCACCTCCTTCTCCTCCTCCATCGAATGTTGATACGGAGGTTACTTTTGATTATGGATCCCTCAGCCCGAGGAGGAAGAGGAAGACAGCAGAGGAGGAGGTGGACGACAAGTAAGTATCTGGTTCCTTTTCGTTATCTCTGCCTCCTCAATCTGCGTTGCTTGCCTTGATTTGTTTTTCATCTTTGCAGGGACGGGGAGACGCTGGCCCAGAGAGCGAAGAGGGACAAGGTCTCGGCGGGTGGCCAACCCCCGGCTGGTACTTCGAGGGCGCCTCTGGTGGTGTTGAGCAGCCCGGACATCAGCCCCCGGCACAGCCCCCAGCGTAAGTTCATCACTCTTCCCTCGTCGACATGTGTCGGGGGCACGACACTTTGGCGCCGACCTGCCGAGCATGCAGGAGGAGAGCAGCAGCGGGAGGAGCCACAGAGGGCCGCTCCCAACACGCCGCCCATCGACCACGCCGCCCCGAGGCGTCCCACCTGAGGCGCCAGCCGCAGGCCACGCACATGGAGGAGGAGGAGGAGAACTTGGGAGCCAGCGGCTTTGCCTCGGCGCCAAATGTTGGCGGGGACTTCCGTTTCCCAGTAGGTCTTGCACGGGTAAGACGTTCGTCGTTCTTCCCTGCTCCTTTTTTTCTGGCTCTTGGTCCTGGCCCTGCCTCACCCCCTTCTTCGGCGTCCAGACTCCTCCTCGGTGAACCCAGAGGACATGGACGCCGTTATCGAGGGCGTCTCCAAGGCCGCCGAGGCGGACGCCAAGAAGATCGCCGTCGAGGAGGCCGCCAGGGGTGCTGCCAAGGACGCCGCCAAGGGGCCTGCCAGGGAGGCCGGCAAGGCTGCCGCTGAGGAGGCGGCAAGGGGCCTGCCAGAGAGGAGGAGGAGGTGGCTGGTGACCAGCCTTCCCCTTCTGCTGCTTCCGGCTCCGGCAAGTACTTGAGGGTGAGCGACGACTTGTTCGTCCACCTTCCAGGCGCGTCGAGCACCAGGACAACCGTTGAGGGGGAGGTGTTCGACGATGAAGTGCTTGCCGCTGCCGGGCTCGAAGTCGTCGATGAGCCGATTGTTGGTGGCGACGGTTCGTAGGAAGAGCGGCTCCTCCGCGCCATGGGCGCCAGCTTCCGGAAGCTCCAGGCGCTCCACCGCGCCCGCCTCGACAAGGCTAAGTCCAGGACAACGGTGATGCAGAGGGCGGAGGCGGACCTTCAGGAGCGTGTTGCCGAGACGCAGGACTAGTTCCGCGAGGCCCACAAGGAGCTCAAGGCTACGCAGAGCGAGCTGGCCAAGCGCGACGTGGAGCTCACCATGAAACTCGCCGATGTCGAGAAGGCTCAAGAGGCGGCGAGGAACTTGGCCGAGGCCGCCGAAGCCGCTCGGGCCCAGCACGAGGCCACGCTGAACTCCCAGGAGGACGACCTCGGCCGCGAGGCAGCTTGCCGCCATGCTTCGCGACAAGGATGCAGAGGTGGAGAAGCTTGTCTTGCAGCGGACCAGTGAGCTGGAGCAGAGGCACAAGGAGGCACTCAATGCCCAGGCCCAGTTTCACGCCGGCAAGGTGGAGGAGTTGGAGGCAGAGCGCAATAGGTTGAAGGAGCAGGCCCTGTAGCTATCCCAGGAGAGGGACACGCTTAACAGTGCCCTGACAGAGGCGCAGGGCGCGGTCGTCAGCAAGGCTGGGGAGATCTCCGAGGACAACAACTCCATCAAAGACCTCAAGCTAAAGCTGGAGGGTCTCGAGAAGGTGCCATCGGAGGCCACAACCCGAGAAGGGACCCTGGCCAAGGAGCTGGAGGCGGAGAAGCTGTTGCCGAAGAACGAGGGCCTCAACTTCACGGATCACGTGGCGGGCGAGAACCATTGGCTCGATCGCCTCGCCACCGTCGCCAACCAGGTCGCCGCACAGCTGGCCATCATGGGGATGCCGGGTGTGAGGTATGTCCCGGAGCGGAGCGTGAGCGCCAATTGCAGCCTGACCATGTTCTTTGAGAAGGTCGTCAGCGCTCTGGAGCGACTCCATGCCAACCGGGCGGCCTCACTAGCCGACGAGTCCCGGAGGTTTTGCCAGGGTGCCATGACCAAGGTTCTCACCAAGGTGGCGCACTGGTACCCCGACCTCGACTTGACGCTGTGTTGGAGAGCTTGCGGAGGGACCGACCTTGCGCCCGCAAGGGCGCATCGAGCCCATCATCGGCCGAGTCGGCGGAATTGAGGTGGAGTGGAGGCGGTAGCGAGATTAGGCATCCCGTTTTCTTATCGCCGCTGCAGGTTCACAACCAAGACAATTGCTATCTCTAGTTAGAACCGCATCAACAAATGTTGATGTAACATAACTCTACAGCACTTTTTAGTATCATGCATGTTATTTTCCTGTTCGATTTTTCCTTGTATGTCCACCCTCGTGGCGGGTAGGCTTCTTTGGCGCGTAAACCCGGTAGCGTCATGGGGCCATTGGCCTACCGGGTGTGCTTGCTGCTGGGCAAACCACCTTACCGCCCTTAGCGCGGCCGCCCGAACTGTCGAGTTTGACTCGAGTCAGAGTCAGGAGCGTTGCCACGTGCGGAAGGCTACCCCGCCACTCTCGATGTGGAAGCTTTGAGCTGTTGAGCGGACTCGAAACAGAACAAAGGCATTGCCAATCGCGGGGTCCCCTTTGCGTCAGAGTTTCCCATACATAGGCCAGATCTCCGGGCGATAACCTTAAGTGTAAAAGGAAATAATCCAAGGCTCAATGACTTAGCTTTTTACATTGCCGAGCCAGCATCGTTTCTCCGGCCGCCTTCTTCTCGAAGCGAAAGTGACGAAGAACTGCTAGGCTAACTACCGGACCAGATTCTCTGGCTGTGCCCCCCTACAGCGCGCCAAAGATGTCGGTGTGGAACAACACCTATGGGATCACAAGAATCCCTACTACGGTTGCCGGGGCGTAGGGTTGCGAGGAGAGCAGGGCTAGTAGACAACACAAGGATTGTTTACCCAGGTTGGGGCCGCGAGGATGCGTAAAACCCTAGTCCTACTTTGGTGGGTGTATTTCTGAGAGTTCTTGAGCTCTCGACCTAGCTGTGGCCAGTGCACGGTTCGAAAGAGCCGAATCCTTCTCCTGGTCTCCTCGGGCCTCCTTTTATAGGAAAAAGGGGTTGCCACAGTGGCACACAGGAGGTGGAAAGGTCTACAGTGGCACGAGGTTATCCCTCGTATTACAGGACAAGGTGCATTTAATGCATAGCTTAGGTGTCCCCTTGCTTTATCGGGGACGGGGGCGAGGCCCGTCCCGTCCGTCGCCGCTCCTCCTCGCTTCGACACGCGCCTCGGCCAGGGATGCGTGCGGTGCCATGTAGGCAGGTAGGCAGCTGAGTTGGCGCGGTGGTGGAGCCTTCACGAAGATCTGCATGCCGCCACGCAGGTGCTCGATGAGTTGGCACAGGGCTGCATGTTGCCTGCAGTGCCCGCCCGGTGGTTGGGGTGGCGGTTGCATGTGAGCAGCGGTGGAAGCTTGGTTGGCGTGGGCATGGCGGTGGCCTCGCGGCGTCTTTGGCGAGGGCCTTGCCGGGTGGCGGCTAGGGCCTTGCCATGGTGTCTTGTCGTCCCGGCAAGGATCTTGCCGGGGTGCAGTAACTTTCCTCGGCAAGGATCTTGCGAGAATCGTCGTCTTCTAATCCTCATCGACCTTGAATATGTCTTCACAAAGATCTGCATGCCACCACAGAGGTGCCTTTCCGAGCCACAGCCCCACGCGATGATGGCGGCTGGGGGTCGTGGGCTCAAGGTGGCTGCTCTGTTGGTGTGGGCGAAATTTGTCCGGCAAAGGGTCTTCTTAGGGGCCGTTGAGGCCGCCCGGCAAGGGTCTTACCGGGGGAACCTGCTTCGTCCCTCTGCTCTTTGTGGTCTTGGCCTTGGCGTTGCTTTAATTGTCTTGGGCTTCGATCTTACCTTGGCTCACCTCCCTCGTTCTTCTTGGTGTGGTCGTGGGCGCGGATCTGACTGCCCGTGCACAGGAAAAGGGGTACAAAAATGCGCCCCTATTTTTATTCACCGACAATCAAGATTGCTTAAACAATCATCAAAAGACTTCCCATAAACATAGAATTCATCCATGAAGACTTCAACCATATTTTCACAAAATTCAGAGAATATAGCAGTCATACATCTTCGAAAGGTGGCAGGTGCATTGCATAAACCAAAAGGCATACGTCTATAAGCATAAGTTCCAAAGGGAGAAGTAAAAGTGGTCTTTTCTTGATCGGGTTGAGAAGCAAGTATTTGTGAAATGCGGAGTATCCATCAGGGAAGCAAAAGTGTGTGTGCTTAGATAATCTTTCTAGCATTTGATCAATAAAAGGCAGAGGGTAACGATCTTTTCTAGTTGCTTTGTTTAATTTTCTAAAATCAATTACCATTCTATAGCCTGTAACAATTCTTTGCGGAGTAAGTTCATTCTTATCATTAGGAACAATAGTAATACCTCCTTTCTTAGGAACACAATGAACAAGACTTACCCATATACTATCAGCTATGGGATAGATTATACCTGCCTCCAGAAGTTATATTTCCGTTCTTACCACTTCTTTCATCTTCGAATTTAACCGACGTAGTTGATCAACAACGGATTTAGCATCAGGTTCCATATTAATTTTGTGCTGACATAGAGTGGGACTAATGCCCTTTAAATCATCAAGATTATATCTAATAGCAGCTTGGTGCTTCCTTAGAACTTTCAATAATCTTTCTTCTTCATGTTATGAAAGGTTAGCACTAATAATAACATGATATATCTTCTTTTCATCAAGATAAGCGTATTTCAAAGTAATAAGCAATTGTTTTAATTCAAACACAGGATCACCTTTATGTGGAGGAGGACCTCCTAGAGTTTCAATAGGCAAATTGTGTTTAATCAGAGGACGTTGTTCAAAGGTAATCTTTTCTATTTCATTTCTTTCATGCATATGTAAATCATTTTCATGGTCTAGCAAATACTGTTCTAAATGATCAGTAGGTGGCACAGCAATAGAAGCAAGAACAATTATTTCATCCTTACTAGGCAATTATTTTTCATGAAGCTTTCTACTAAACTTGGAGAAATTAAACTCATGAGACTCATCACCGAAACTAACAACGACAGTTTGTTTCTCACAATCTATCTTAGCATTAATGGTGTTCAAGAAAGGTCTACCAAAGATAATGGGACAAAAGTCATCTTGTGGGGAACCAAGAACAAGAGAATCAGTAGGGTATTTTATTTTCCCGCACAAGACTTCAACATCTCTAACAATCCCAATTGGTGATATAGTGTCTCTATTAGCAAGTTTAATAGTAACATCTATGTCTTCTATCTCTGCGGGTGCTATGTCATTCATAATTTATTGATATAAGGTGTAAGGAATAGCACTCACACTAGCACCTATGTCATGTAAACTATAATAACAATGATCTCCTATTTTACTGAGACAACGGGCATGCCAACAACATGTCTATGTTTATCCTTTTTATCAGGTTTGGCAATTGTAGCACCTTCTTGCAGAAGTAAATAACATGCCCATCCATATCTTCTTCTAAGAAATCTTTAACCATAGCAATACTAGGTTCTACTTTGATTTGTTCATCAGGTTTAGGTGTTCTAATATAGCTTTTGTTAACCATAGTTGAAACTTTAGCATGTTCCTTTATCCTAACAGGGAAGGTGGTTTCTCAATATAAGCAGAAGGAACAACTGGATCAACATTATAAATTATGGTTTATTCTTTAATTGGTACTGGTTATTTAATTTCTTCTTTAATAGGTGGGTGATATTTAAACAACTTCTCTTTAGGGAGATCAACATGAGTAGCAAATGATTCACAAAAAGAGGCTACTATCTCAGTGTCAAGTCCATATTTAATGCTAAACTTTTGAAAACCATCGGTATTCATAAAAGAATTAACACAATCATACTTAAGTTTAATACCTGACTCTTTACCTTCATCAAGTTCCCAATCTTCAGAGTTGCATTTAATTCTTTCCAAAAGATCCCACCGGAATTCAATAGTCTTCTTCTAAAGGAACCAACACAAGAAGTATCAAGCATGGTTTGATCATTACGAGAAAGCCGAGCATAAAAATTCTGGATAATAATTTCTCTTGAGAGCTCATGATTGGGGAATGAATATAACATTTACTTAAGCCTCCCCCAAGCTAGAGTGATACTTTCTCCTTCACGAGGCCAAAAATTATATATATAATTTCGATCACGATGAACTAGATGCATAGGATAATTTTTTTGATGGAACTCCAACTTCAATCGATTCCAGTTCCAGGATCCAATATCATCACATAGCCTATACCATGCCAATGATTTTCCCTTCAAAGATAAAGGGAAAACCTTCTCCATAACTTCATCTCTGGGTAAACCTGCAAGCTTAAACAATCCACAAATTTTTCCCACATATATCAGGTGCATATCAGGATGTTCGGTTCCATCTCCTACATAAGGATTAGCTAGCAGTTGTTCTATCATACCCAAAGGAATTTCATATTCAATATTTTTAATAGGTGCAGTAGGTTGAGGGGTAGCTAATTGTTTCTCCAGTCGGGGTGAAGATACCCCTAACAAATCCCTCAAAGGATTGTTCTCCATAGTAACAAGTGACAATAAATTTTTCAGCACACTATATAAATGTTTCCTTACCAAATTCCACTTACCAAAGGTGCTTCATTCCCCGGCAACGACGCCAGAAAATAGCCTTGATGACCCACAAGTATCGGGGATCAATTGTAGCTCTTTTCGATAAGTAAGAGTGTCGAACCCAACGAGGAGCAGAAAGAAATGACAAGTGGTTTTCAGCAAGGTAATGTCTGCAAGTGCTGAAATTATAAGTAGCGGAGTAGTATGATAGCAAGATAATTTGTAACGAGCAAGTAACGATAGCTGTAACAAAAGTGCAGCAAGGTAGCCCAATCCCTTTGAGGCAAAGGACAAGCCAAAACAGTCTCTTATGATAAGCAAAGCGTTCTTGAGGGTACACGGGAATTTCATCTAGTCACTTTCACCATGTTGGTTCTATTTGTGTTCGCTACTTTGATAATTTGATATGTGGGTGGACCGGTGCTTAGGTGTTGTTCTTACTTGAACAAACCTCCTACTTATGATTAACCCTCCATAAGCATCCACAACTACGAGAAAAGTATTAAGAATAAATTCTAACCATATCATTAAACTTTTGGATCCAATCGGTCCCTTACGAAATAGCGCATAAACTAGGGTTTAAGCTTCTATCACTCTCGCAACCCATCATCTAATTGCTACTCCACAATGCATTCCGTTGGGCCCAAATGTGATGAAGTGTCACTACTAGAATCATCTTCTTTGCCGTCCGCCATGGCAAACGGCAAAGGCATAGATCACGGACGGCAAACATCTTTGCCGTCCGCCAGCAGATGAAATTGTCCGTCTGAACACGTGCCAGCAAAGGCCTTCTTTGCCGTCCGCTTCTTAGAAACAGACGACAAAGGATTGTGCCGTCAGACATCCGAGGCTAGCAGACCGCAAAGATAACGGACAGTAGTGGGGTGGGGTGAGAGCCATTAGGGGGTTAACGACGCTCTTTGTCGTCCGCCAGCGGAGGCAAAGATTCAAGGATGTTTGCCGTCTGCTGGCAGACGGCATAGCTGGCCACGTGGCAGCATCCCAGTGCTGCCTAGCTGATCTTCTTATTTTCTTTCTATTCCTTCTTTTCTTCCTCTTCCTGGATTTTCTTCATCTTATTATGTCATTTGTGGACTAAATAGGCTAAATTATGTGATAAATAGACTAAATAGGCTAAATAAGAATAAAAATGCCATTTTGAGCTTACCTAGCTAATTATGCCATTTTTGACCTAACTAAGCATATTATTCCATTTTTGATATAACTTAGAGCTAACTTCATTTTGGATAAGAAGAAGAACAAAACTAGAAAAGAAGAAGAAGAAGAAGACTAGAAGAAGAAGAAGACTAGAAGAAGAAGAAGAAGAAGAAGAAGAAGAAGAAGAAGAAGAAGAAGAAGAAGAAGAAGAAGAAGAAGAAGAAGAAGAAGAAGAAAAGAAGAAGACTAGAAGAAGAAGAAGAACTCTTCTTCTTCTTCTTCTTTTCTTCCTATTCCTTCTTTCCTTCCTCTTCCTTGATTTTCTTCATCTTATTATGTCATTTGTGGACTATATAGGCACAATTATGTCATAAATGGACTAAACAGGCTAAATAAGAAGAAAAATACCATTTTTGAGATTACCTAGCTAATTATGCCATTTTTAACTAACTAAGCATATCATTCCATTTTTGATATAACTTAGAGCTAACTTCATTTTGGAGAAGAAGAAGAAGAAAACTAGAAGAAGAAGTAGTAGAAGAAGAAGACTAGACGAAGAAGAAGAAGAACGAAGAAGGAGAAGAAGTCTTCTTCTTTTCTTCCTATTCCTGCTTTCCTTCCTCTTCCTTGATTTTCTTCATCTTATTATGTCATTTGTGGACTATATAGGCTCAATTATGTAAAAAATGGACTAAACAGGCTAAATAAGAAGAAAAATACCGTTATCACAGAGGTGTAGGAATGGTCGGGGCTGCACCAATGGCAGACCGAGGTGAAGGACCGATCGAGGTTCCGGCATTGGCAGAAGGAGTGGTCGATGCTTGTCGGGAGCCATGCCGCACGAAAGATCATTTCCAATAATGTCTAGTTAGAAAGTTATGGCCCGACATGTGAATAGTAGTAACTAACGACTATTCAAATCAAACTCAACGTGGTCGTAGGAGCAATCTAGGGCATCGGTGGAGGGGCACTGACCGTTTTCTCGCACATAGTACGCACATTTGGTTCTCACGAGTCAGTCATATTAGATAGTAATGCGAACATTACGTGCATGATTGGGCTTATATGCACGAGAAACGTACCACAATGAGCTCGTATAGGGCCCGGTTAGCGCTGTCGTTCCGGTTCCTCTCCTCCATCTCCCTCTCCCTCTCCGCCGCCTCCCTTTTTGCCTCCTCCAAAAGCGCCTGGGTCTTCAATCTCTCTTTCTCAACCAGTGCCTGCAACACACCACTCCTCGTTAGCATTGTAATCATCGACGGACGTACACACAATGTAATGGAGGAAAGGTGAGAGATTGCGTATAACTAACCGCCATGGTGTGCTCCGCGGGCCGTGCACGAGGCGTTATCTCAGGATCAGAGCTACTTAGGCGCTTCTTGATCTGCGGGAGAGTCCTAGGACAACGTATCAGTCCATCACCAATGGCTTGAGAGCCATGGGGCCTCCCTCCAGTAGATATCATCACCAGCTCTGTATCAAAAGGATCCTGGCTCGGGTTAAAGTCATCCCCTTTCCTCGTCTTCCCCTCGTCTCTGTACTTCACAAGCTTGTGGTGGGAGGATCTGTTGGTGAAGCTCTCTGGATGATCTAGGCCAGACTCCGTGAATGGCTTGGCCTTCTTGTACGAGGCCATATGGCCATGCCATAGAGGTCGAACAGACTTGGCACATGCTTCTTGTGGTGGTGCGCCTAAGAGAGAGGAACAAAATATTAGTTATGCCATTTTTAACTAACTAAAGCATATTAAGTCATTTTATAGAGCTATCTAAGGTTATTATGTCATTTTAGAGCTAAATATGTCATAAATGAACTATCTAAGGTAGTTATGCCATTTTTAACTAACTAAGCATATTAATTAAGTCATTTTGGAAGGGATAAATGCTAGCATGAAGAATGAAATTGCATGAATCATGTAGCAAACCACATACCCAGTTATCCCCGCACTCAAACATGTTGGAGCTCCCTTGATGGTGTGGCACACCTTCCATTTGGTCACACTTATCCTTAGCCCTTTGGTGTTCGACTTTCCATTGGGGAGAGAACCACGCATCCACCAACGCCTCCCAACAGTCCATCTTATCCACACACCATCTCGGGGGCACCTAAGTGAGTCAAGAGAAATTTCAGCGCTACGCCTACGATCAAATCAAGAAAACTAAGTTCAAGGCCTTAAGAATAGGTAATTACCTGCATGTACTTCTCCTTACTCAGAAACTTGCCGCGATACTTCTTCTTGCCCCTCCTAATACCCTTCAAGGCGTAGTAGTCTCGAACGGCCTGCACCCGAGCCTCGTGCCTTAAGTTCTGAAGTAGGCGCTTGCACTCAGTTTCGACAACAATACACGCGGCCTCCTGCTCTCCCTCTGAAACCCTATAGAAGGTCTGCAATCAAACAAGACAACACTGATTAGTACAATCACTAGGTAGTGTTGATTTTTAATTCTGTAAAGGAGAAATTACCCAAAACCGACGGAACACAATGTCGGCCACCGTCTCGCACAAGACACCGTCGACCCTCTCCTCCGCCGGGGCGAAACAGCAATACAGCTCATGGTCGGTGCTAGGCTGTGGGACACTGACCCTCACCAGGAAGCGTGACCCACCGGGGAAGTCTTTGCTTAGGCAAAGCACACCAAGGACCTGGTTGGGCCTGCGGACACCACGGTGGTATACCCAGCCCCTGCAGTATGACAAGGCCAACACATTAGATATTAATTTGAAGGAACATGAATGCAAAAGGTTAAAAAAATAGTAAATGCACTTACTTCAACCCTTTAGGCGCAATCAACCACCTCTGGTCGGGGGTCATCGGCACTGGCGGGAGCTTTGTACAACCACGCTTGTAGACGTTCTTGCCCTTCTCAACCAGCTCGCCGTCGCTGTAGCCAACATCTGAAAAGGTGTCCTCGCTACCATCCTCCGGGCCACTAGCCTTCGGAGTCTCATGGGAAGAAGACTGCATGATCGGAGTCTTACGGGGCCGAACCCCGTGGCCGGAGTCTTCTGGGGCCGAATACCCGTGGCCGGAGTCTTACAGGGGCCGAAGACTGCAGTGCAGGACTCATGTGGCGTGAAGGATCGGCGACCCGAATCTGGTGGGGCGAAGGATCGTGACAGGAGGCTCATAGAACCCGAGTCGAGGCAGGTCCCACATCGAGACGGAGCGATCACTGTGGTCGGGTGAATCAGCTGAGGGTGGCGGCGAGGAAGGCGTAATAGCCTTCCTACCTCTCACGCTGTCACATCCACCTCTACCAGCCTTCTTCGTCCTCCCCCGACCTCTCCCAGCCGAAGAAGAAGCGCCCGCCGTAGTTGTTTGCATACTGTCTAGCAGCACTCTCCGGAGGGGCTGGGCTGGAATAATGGAACCACCCCTCCCAGTAGCGCTTGCAGGAGGATCAGGGCGCTCTGGACCCTTGCCCACCATCCTGTCAACACCTGCAATGACAAAAAGTAAACGAATTTAGTACAACATAAAAAAATTGGATACCTGACATGAAAATAATAATATTTATATAATTTAAGTGTATCATAATCATGAACATAATAAAAATACACCCGATCAACACAAATATATATGATGTTTTTTGTATCATCATCATGTCCAAAGTCGATCGGGGTGTCGAGAAATGTCGAGGGTGTCGGGGAATTAGGGTGTCTTTGTTAGGGTGTCGGGGTGTGGTGTGAGGGTGTCGGGGCCGAGGTGGGGGGGTCGGGGTGTCGATTGTCGGGGTCTCAGGGTGTCGGGGTCGGGGTGTCGGTGGTCGGGGGTTG